>CM070686.1:19666576-20266576 GCA_036346265.1 Melocanna baccifera
AAAATTTAACACCGCTCGAATTTCACGAAACCCATGCCTCATGAGTTTGGGCGCATATGAGGACCATTGGGGTGTTTGGACGCGTTTCGATCGGTGCGCGTTTTCGTCGCGACGGAGTTGAGCACCCGACGAGCCCGTTTTGTGGAAAATTTAACACCGGCTCGAATTTCACGAAACCCATGCCTCATGAGTTTGGGCGCATATGAGGACCATTGGGGTGTTTGGACGCGTTTGATCCGGTGCGCGTTTTCGTTCGCCGCGGAGTTGAGCACCCGACGAGCCCGTTTTTGTGAAAAATTTAACACCGGCTCGAATTTCACGAAACCCATGCCTCATGAGTTTGGGCGCATATGAGGACCATTGGGGTGTTTGGACGCGTTTGATCCGTGCGCGTTTTCGTTCGCCGGAGTTGAGCACCCGACGAGCCCGTTTTTGTGGAAAATTTAACACCATCTCGGAATTTCACGAAACCCATGCCTCATGAGTTTGGACGCATATGAGGACCATTGGGGGTGTTTCGGACGCGTTTCGATCCGGTGCCGCGTTTTCGTTCGCACGGAGTTCAGAGCACCCGACGAGCCCGTTTTTGTGGAAAATTTAACACCGGCTCGGAATTTCACGAAACCCATGCCTCATGAGTTTGGACGCATATGAGGACCATTGGGGGTGTTTCGGACGCGTTTCGATCCGGTGCCGCGTTTTCGTTCGCACGAGTTGAGCACCCGCGAGCCCGTTTTGTGAAAATTTAACACCGGCTCGAATTTCACGAAACCCATGCCTCATGAGTTTGGGCGCATATGAGGACCATTGGGGGTGTTTGGACGTTTGATCGGTTCGATCCGGTTGCACCGGCGCTTTTGTGCACGGCGAGTTCGAGTTTGGGCACCCATGAGGACCATTGAGCCCGCGGTTTTTCGTTCGCGAAATTGAACACCGAGCTTTTTGGTATTTCACGAAACCCATGCCTCATGAGTTTGGACGCATATGAGGACCATTGGGGTGTTTGGGCGCGTTTCGATCCGTGCGCGTTTTCGTTCGCGACGGAGTTGAGCACCCACGAGCCCGCTTTTTGTGGTAAATTTAACACCGTCTCGGAATTTCACGAAACCCATGCCTCATGAGTTTGGACGCATATGAGGACCATTGGGGTGTTTGGACGCGTTTGATCCGTGCGCGTTTTCGTTCGCGCGGAGTTCGAGCACCCGACGAGCCCGTTTTGTGGAAAATTTAACACCGCCTCGAATTTCACGAAACCCATGCCTCATGAGTTTGGACGCATATGAGGACCATTGGGGGTGTTTCGGACGCGTTTCGATCCGGTGCCGCGTTTTCGTTCGCACGGAGTTCAGAGCACCCGAAGAGCCCGTTTTTTCGGTAAATTTAACACCGTCTCGGAATTTCACGAAACCCATGCCTCATGAGTTTGGACGCATATGAGGACCATTGGGGGTGTTTCGGACGCGTTTCGATCCGGTGCCGCGTTTTCGTTCGCACGGAGTTCAGAGCACCGACGAGCCCGTTTTTGTGGAAAATTTAACACCGGCTCGGAATTTCACGAAACCCATGCCTCATGAGTTTGGACGCATATGAGGACCATTGGGGGTGTTTCGGACGCGTTTCGATCCGGTGCCGCGTTTTCGTTCGCACGGAGTTGAGCACCGACGAGCCCGTTTTGTGGAAAATTTAACACCGGCTCGGAAGTTCACGAAACCCATGCCTCATGAGTTTGGACGCATATGAGGACCATTGGGGTGTTTCGGACGCGTTTCGATCGGTGCCGCGTTTTCGTTCGCACGGAGTTCAGAGCACCCGACGAGCCCGTTTTTGTGGAAAATTTAACACCGGCTCGGAATTTCACGAAACCCATGCCTCATGAGTTTGGACGCATATGAGGACCATTGGGGGTGTTTCGGACGCGTTTCGATCCGGTGCCGCGTTTTCGTTCGCACGGAGTTCAGAGCACCCGACGAGCCCGTTTTTGTGGAAAATTTAACACCGGCTCGGAATTTCACGAAACCCATGCCTCATGAGTTTGGACGCATATGAGGACCATTGGGGTGTTTCGACGCTGCGTTCGATCGGTGCGGCGCTTTCGTTCGCCCACGAGTTGAGCACCCGACGAGCCCGTTTTTTCGGTAAATTTAACACCGGCTCGGAATTTCACGAAACCCATGCCTCATGAGTTTGGACGCATATGAGGACCATTGGGGGTGTTTCGGACGCGTTTCGATCCGGTGCCGTTTTCGTTCGCATGGAGTTCAGAGCACCCGACGAGCCCGTTTTTGTGGAAAATTTAACACCGGCTCGGAAGTTCACGAAACCCATGCCTCATGAGTTTGGACGCATATGAGGACCATTGGGGAGTTTCGGACGCGTTTCGATCCGTGCCATGTTTTCGTTCGCATGGAGTTGAGCACCGAGACGAGCCCGTTTTGTGGAAAATTTAACACCGCTCGGAATTTCACGAAACCCATGCCTTATGAGTTTGGGCGCATATGAGGACCATTGGGGGTGTTTCGGACGCGTTTCGATCCGGTGCCGCGTTTTCGTTCGCACGGAGTTCAGAGCACCCGACGAGCCCGTTTTTGTGGAAAATTTAACACCGCTCGGAAGTTCACGAAACCCATGCCTTATGAGTTTGGGCGCATATGAGGACCATTGGGGGTGTTTCGGACGCGTTTCGATCCGGTGCGCGTTTTCGTTTGCGCCGGAGTTGAGCACCCGACGAGCCCGTTTTTGTGGAAAATTTAACACCGGCTCGAAGTTCACGAAACCCATGCCTCATGAGTTTGGACGCATATGAGGACCATTGGGGTGTTTCGGACGCGTTTCGATCCGGTGCCGCGTTTTCGTTCGCACGGAGTTGAGCACCGACGAGCCCGCTTTTGTGGAAAATTTAACACCGCTCGGAAATTCACGAAACCCATGCCTCATGAGTTTGGGCGCATATGAGGACCATTGGGGTGTTTGGACGCGTTTCGATCCGGTGCAGCGCTTTTTAGTTCGCACGGAGTTCGAGCACCCGACGAGCCCGTTTTTGTGGAAAATTTAACACCGCTCGGAAGTTCACAAAACCCATGCCTCGTGAGTTTGGGCGCATATGAGGACCATTGGGGTGTTTTGGACGCGCTTTCGATCCGTGCGCGTTTTGTTCGCCGGAGTTCAGAGCACCTGACGAGCCCGTTTTTGTGGAAAATTTAACACCGGCTCGGAAGTTCACAAAACCCATGCCGCATGAGTTTGGACGCATATCAGGACCATTGGGGGTGTTTTGGATGCGTTTCGATCCGGTGCCATGTTTTCGTTCGCATAGAGTTCAGAGCACCCGACGAGCCCGTTTTTGTGGAAAATTTAACACCGGCTCGGAAGTTCACGAAACCCATACGTTAAGAGTTTGGACGCATATGAGGACCATTGGGGGAGTTTCGGACGCGTTTCGATCCGTTGCCGCGTTTTCGTTCGCACGGAGTTCAGAGCACCAGACGAGCCCGTTTTTGTGGAAAGTTTAACACCGGCTCGGAATTTCACGAAACCCATGCCGGAGTGAGTTTGGCGCATATGAGGACCATTGGGGTGTTTGGACGCGCTTCGCTCGGTGTCGCGTTTTCGTTCGCCACGAGTTCGAGCACCCGACGAACCCGTTTTTGTGGAAAGTTTAACACCGCTCGAAATTCACGAAACCCATGCCGAGTGAGTTTGGGCGCATATGAGGACCATTGGGGATGTTTCTGACGCGTTTTCGATCCGTGCATCGCGTTTTCGTTCGCGCGGTGTTGAGCACCGACGAGCCCGTTTTGTGGAAAATTTAACACCGGCTCGAAGTCCACAAAACCCATGCCTCATGAGTTTGGGCGCATATGAGGACCATTGGGGTGTTTGGGCGCGCTTTCGATCCGGTGCCATGTTTTCGTTCGCATGGAGTTGAGCACCGACGAGCCCGCTTTTGTGGAAAATTTCACACCGGCTCGGAATTTCACGAAACCCATACCTCATGAGTTTGGGCGCATATGAGGACCATTGGGGTGTTTGGACGCGCTTCGATCGGTGGCGCGTTTTCGTTAGACGAGTTGAGCACCGAAGAGCCCGTTTTTGGTAAATTTAACACCGCCTCGAATTTCACGAAACCCATGCCTCATGAGTTTGGGCGCATATGAGGACCATTGGGGTGTTTGGACGCGCTTCGATCCGGTGCGCGTTTTCGTTCGCGACGGAGTTGAGAGCACCGACGAGCCCGCTTTTTGTGGAAAATTTAACACCGCTCGAATTTCACGAAACCCATGCCTCATGAGTTTGGGCGCATATGAGGACCATTGGGGTGTTTGGACGCGCTTGATCCGGTGCGCGTTTTCGTTAGACGGAGTTCGAGCACCCGAAGAGCCCGCTTTTGTAAATTTAACACCGCTCGAATTTCACGAAACCCATGCCTCATGAGTTTGGACGATATGAGGACCATTGGGGTGTTTGGACGCGTTTGATATGGTGCCGCGTTTTGTCGCGACGGAGTTCAGAGCACCCGACAAGCCCGTTTTTGAAAATTTAACACAGGCTCGAATTTCACGAAACCCATGCCTCATGAGTTTGGGCGCATATGAGGACCATTGGGGTGTTTTGGGCGCGTTCGATCGGTGCCATGTTTTCGTTCGCATGGAGTTCAGAGCACCCGACGAGCCCGTTTTTGTGGAAAATTTAACACCGGCTCGGAAGTTCACGAAATCCATACGTTAAGAGTTTGGACACATATGACGACCATTGGGGGAGTTTCGGACGCGTTTCGATCCGGTGCCGCGTTTTCGTTCGCACGGAGTTCAGAGCACCCGACGAGCCCGTTTTTGTGGAAAGTTTAACACCGGCTCGGAAGTTCACGAAACCCATGCCGGAGTGAGTTTGGGCGCATATGAGGACCATTGGGGTGTTTCGGACGCGTTTCGATCCGGTGCCGCGTTTTCGTTCGCACGGAGTTCAGAGCACCCGACGAGCCCGTTTTTGTGGAAAATTTAACACCGGCTCGGAAGTTCACGAAACCCATGCCTTATGAGTTTGGGCGCATATGAGGACCATTGGGGGTGTTTCGGACGCGTTTCGATCCGATGCCGCGTTTTCGTTCGCACGGAGTTCAGAGCACCCGACGAGCCCGTTTTTGTGGAAAATTTAACACCGGCTCGGAAGTTCACGAAACCCATGCCTCATGAGTTTTGACGCATATGAGGACCATTGGGGGTGTTTCGGATGCGTTTCGATCCGGTGCCGCGTTTTCGTTCGCACGGAGTTCAGAGCACCAGACGAGCCCGTTTTTGTGGAAAGTTTAACACCTGCTCGGAAATTCACGAAACCCATGCCGGAGTGAGTTTGGGTGCATATGAGGACCATTGGGGGTGTTTCGGACGCGTTTCGATCCGGTGCCGCGTTTCGTTCGCCGAGTTCGTGAGCACCCGACGAGCCCGTTTTTGTGGAAAATTTAACACCGGCTCGGAAGTTCACAAAACCCTTGCCTCGTGAGTTTGGACGCATATGAGGACCATTGGGGGTGTTTTGGGCGCGTTTCGATCCGGTCGCGCTTTCGTTCGCCGGAGTTGAGCACCCGACGAGCCCGTTTTGTGGAAAATTTAACACCGCTCGAAGTTCACAAAACCCATGCCGCATGAGTTTGGACGCATATCAGGACCATTGGGGGTGTTTTGGATGCGTTTCGATCCGGTGCCATGTTTTCGTTCGCATAGAGTTCAGAGCACCCGACGAGCCCGTTTTTGTGGAAAATTTAACACCGGCTCGGAAGTTCACGAAACCCATACGTTAAGAGTTTGGACGCATATGAGGACCATTGGGGGAGTTTCGGACGCGTTTCGATCCGTTGCCGCGTTTTCGTTCGCACGGAGTTCAGAGCACCAGACGAGCCCGTTTTTGTGGAAAGTTTAACACCGGCTCGGAAATTCACGAAACCCATGCCGGAGTGAGTTTCGGCGCATACGAGGACCATTGGGGGTGTTTCGGACGCGTTTCGTTCGGTGCCGCGTTTTCGTTCGCACGGAGTTCAGAGCACCGACGAACCCGTTTTTGTGGAAAGTTTAACACCGGCTCGGAAATTCACGAAACCCATGCCGGAGTGAGTTTGGGCGCATATGAGGACCATTGGGGATGTTTCGGACGCGTTTCGATCCGGTACCGCGTTTTCGTTCGCACGGTGTTCAGAGCAGCCGACGAGCCCGTTTTTGTGGAAAATTTAACACCGGCTCGGAAGTCCACAAAACCCATGCCTCATGAGTTTGGACGCATATGAGGACCATTGGGGGTGTTTTGGACGCGTTTCGATCCGGTGCCATGTTTTCGTTCGCATGGAGTTCAGAGCACCCGACGAGCCCGTTTTTGTGGAAAATTTCACACCGGCTCGGAATTTCACGAAACCCATGCCTCATGAGTTTGGACGCATATGAGGACCATTGGGGTGTTTCGGACGCGTTTCGATCCGGTGGCGCGTTTTCGTCGCCGAGTTGAGCACCGAAGAGCCCGTTTTTGATAAATTTAACACCGGCTCGGAATTTCACGAAACCCATGCCTCATGAGTTTGGGCGCATATGAGGACCATTGGGGGTGTTTCGGACGCGTTTCGATCCGGTGCCGCGTTTTCGTTCGCACGGAGTTCAGAGCACCCGACGAGCCCGTTTTTGTGGAAAATTTAACACCGGCTCGGAATTTCACGAAACCCATGCCTCATGAGTTTGGACGCATATGAGGACCATTGGGGGTGTTTCGGACGCGTTTCGATCCGGTGCCGCGTTTTCGTTCGCACGGAGTTCAGAGCACCCGAAGAGCCCGTTTTTTCGGTAAATTTAACACCATCTCGGAATTTCACGAAACCCATGCCTCATGAGTTTGGACGCATATGAGGACCATTGGGGGTGTTTCGGACGCGTTTCGATCCGGTGCCGCGTTTTCGTTCGCACGGAGTTCAGAGCACCCGACGAGCCCGTTTTTTCGGTAAATTTAACACCGGCTCGGAATTTCACGAAACCCATGCCTCATGAGTTTGGACGCATATGAGGACCATTGGGGTGTTTCGGACGCGTTTCGATCCGGTGCGCGCTTTCGTTCGCCGGAGTTGAGCACCGACGAGCCCGTTTTTTCGGTAAATTTAACACCGCTCGGAAGTTCACGAAACCCATGCCTCATGAGTTTGGACGCATATGAGGACCATTGGGGTGTTTTTGACGCGTTCGATCCGTGCGCGCGTTTTGTTCGCGGAGTTCAGAGCACCCGACGAGCCCGTTTTTGTGGAAAATTTCACACCGTCTCGGAATTTCACGAAACCCATGCCTCATGAGTTTGGACGCATATGAGGACCATTGGGGGTGTTTCGGACGCGTTTCGATCCGGTGCCGCGTTTTCGTTCGCACGGAGTTCAGAGCACCGAAGAGCCCGTTTTTTCGGTAAATTTAACACCGGCTCGGAATTTCACGAAACCCATGCCTCATGAGTTTGGACGCATATGAGGACCATTGGGGGTGTTTCGGACGCGTTTCGATCCGGTGCCGCGTTTTCGTTCGCACGGAGTTCAGAGCACCCGACGAGACCGTTTTTGTGGAAAATTTAACACCGGCTCGGAAGTTCACGAAACCCATGCCTCATGAGTTTGGACGCATATAAGGACCATTGGGGTGTTTGGACGCGTTTCGATCCGTGCGCGTTGCTGTTCGCACGGAGTTCAGAGCACCCGACGAGCCCGTTTTGTGGAAAATTTAACACCGTCTCGGAAGTTCACGAAACCCATGCCTCATGAGTTTGGACGCATATGAGGACCATTGGGGGTGTTTCGGACGCGTTTCGATCCGGTGCCGCGTTTTCGTTCGCACGGAGTTCAGAGCACCGAAGAGCCCGTTTTTTCGGTAAATTTAACACCGGCTCGGAATTTCACGAAACCCATGCCTCATGAGTTTGGACGCATATGAGGACCATTGGGGTGTTTGGACGCGCTTTGATCCGTGCGCGTTTTCGTTCGCGACGGAGTTGAGCACCCGACGAGACCGTTTTTGTGGAAAATTTAACACTGGCTCGGAAGTTCACGAAACCCATGCCTCATGAGTTTGGACGCATATAAGGACCATTTGGGGTGTTTCGGACGCGTTTCGATCCGGTGCCGCGTTTTCGTTCGCACGGAGTTCAAAGCACCCGACGAGCCCGTTTTTGTGTAAAATTTAACACCAGCTCGGAAGTTCACGAAACCCATGCCTCATGAGTTTGGACGCATATGAGGACCATTGGGGGTGTTTCGGACGTGTTTCGATCCGGTGGCGCGTTTTCGTTCGCACGGAGTTCAGAGCACCCGACGAGCCCGTTTTTGTGGAAAATTTCACACCGGCTCGGAATTTCATGAAACCCACGCCTCATGAGTTTGGACGCATATGAGGACCATTGGGGGTGTTTCGGACGCGTTTCGATCCGGTGCGCGTTTTCGTTCGCCGACGAGTTTAGAGCACCGACGAGACCGCTTTTTGTGGAAAATTTAACACCGGCTCAGAAGTTCACGAAACTCATGCCTCATGAGTTTGGACGCATATGAGGACCATTGGGGGTGTTTCGGACGCGTTTCGATCCGGTGGTGCGTTTTCGTTCGCACGGAGTACAAAGCACCCAAAGAGCCCGTTTTTGTGTAAAATTTAACACCAGCTCGGAAGTTCACGAAACCCATGCCTCATGAGTTTGGACGCATATGAGGACCATTGGGGTGTTTGAGCTGCGTTCGATCGGTGCGCGTTTTGTTCGCGACGGAGTTCGTGAGCACCGACGAGCCCGTTTTGTGGAAAATTTCACACCGCTCGAATTTCACAAAACCCATGCCTCATGAGTTTGGGCGCATATGAGGACCATTGGGGGTGTTTGGGCGCGCTTCGATCCGTGCCGCGTTTGTCGTTCGCACGGAGTTGAGCACCCGCGAGCCCGCTTGTGGAAAATTTCACACCGCTCGAATTTCACAAAACCCATGCCCCATGAGTTTGGGCGCATATGAGGACCATTGGGAGTGTTTGGACGCGCTTCGATCCGTGCGCGTTTTCACGCCGCGAGTTCGAGCACCCGCGAGCCCGTTTTTGGTAAATTTAACACCGCTCGGAAGTTCAGAAACCCATGCCGGAGTGAGTTTGGCGCATATGAGGACCATTGGGGTGTTTGGACGCGTTTCGATCCGGGGCCGCGTTTTCGTTCGCACCGAGTTCAGAGCACCCGACGAGCCCGTTTTTGTGGAAAATTTAACACCGGCTCGGAAGTTCACGAAACCCATACCTCATGAGTTTGGACGCATATGAGAACCATTGGAGGTGTTTCGGACGCGTTTCGATCCGGTGCCGCGTTTTCGTTCGCACGGAGTTCAGAGCAACAGACGAGCCCGTTTTTGTGGAAAGTTTAACACCGGCTCGGAAATTCACGAAACCTATGCCGAAGTAAGTTTGGGCGCATATGAGGACCATTGGTGTGTTTCGGACGCGTTTCGATCCGGTGCCACGTTTTCGTTCGCACGGAGTTAAGAGCACCCGACGAGCCCGTATTTGTGGAAAATTTAACACCGGCTCGGAAGTTCACGAAACCCATACCTCATGAGTTTGGACGCATATGAGGACCATTGGGGTGTTTCAATGCGCGTTTCGATCCGTGCGCGCTTTTCGTTCGCGCGATTGAGCACCCGACGAGCCCGTTTTTGTGGAAAATTTAACACCGGCTCGGAAGTTCACGAAACCCATGCCTCATGAGTTTGGACGCAAGTGAGGACCATTGGGGGTGTTTCGGACGCGTTTCGATCCGATGCCGCGTATTCGTTCGCACGGAGTTCGGAGCACCCGACGAGCCCGTTTTTGTGGAAAATTTAACACCGGCTCGGAAGTTCACGAAACCCATGCCTCATGAGTTTGGACGCATATGAGGACCATTGGGGGTGTATCGGACGCGTTTCGATCCGGTGCCGCGTTTTCGTTCGCACGGAGTTCCGAGCACCCGACGAGCCCATTTTTGTGGAAAATTTAACACCGGCTCGGAAGTTCACGAGACCCATGCCTCATGAGTTTGGACGCATATGAGGACCATTGGGGGTGTTTCGGACGCGTTTCGATCCGGTGTCGCGTTTTCGTTCGCACGGAGTTCGAGCACCCGACGAGCCCGTTTTTGTGGAAAATTTAACACCGGCTCGGAAGTTCACGAAACCCATGCCTCATGAGTTTGGACGCATATGAGGACCATTGGGGTGTTTGGGACGCGCTTCGATCGGTGCGCGCTTTCGTTCGCACGGAGTTCCGAGCACCCGACGAGCCCATTTTTGTGGAAAATTTAACTCCGGCTCGGATGTTCACGAGACCCATGCCTCATGAGTTTGGACGCATATGAGGTCCATTTGGGGTGTTTGGGACGCGTTTCACTCCGGTGCCGCTTTTTTGTTCGCACGGTGTTCAGAGCACCCGACGTGCCCATTTTCTTCGAAAGTTTAACACCGGCTCGGAAGTTCACAAAACGCATGCCGGTGTGCGTTAGAGCGCATATGAGGTCCATTGGGGGTGTTTGGGACGCATTTCGCTCCAGTGCTGCGTTTTCGTTCGCACGGTGTTCAGAGCACCCGACGTGCCCGTTTTCGTGGAATGTTTAACACCGGCTCGGAAGTTCACGAAACGCATGCCGGCGTGCGTTAGGGCGCATATGAGGTCCATTGGGGGTGTTTGGGACGAGTTTCGCTCCGGTGCCGCGTTTTCGTTCGCACGGTGTTCAGAGCACCCGACGTGCCCGTTTTGGTTGAAAATTTAACATCAGCTTGGAACTTCACGAAACGCATGGCGGCGTGCGTTAGGGCGCATTTGAGGTCCATTGGGGGTGTTTGGGACGCGTTTCGCTCTGGTGCCGCGTTTTCGTTCGCACGGTGTTCAGAGCACACAACGTGCCTGTTTTCGTGGAAAATTTAACACCGGCTCGAAACTTCACGAAACGCATGTCGGCGTGCGTTAGAGCGCATATGAAGTCCATTGGGGGTGTTTGGGACGCATTCGCTCCGGTACCGCGTTTTCGTTCGCACGGTGTTCAGAGCACCCGACGTGCCCGTTTTCGTGGAAAGTTTAACACCGGCTCGGAAGTTCAAAAAACGCATGCCGGCGTGCGTTAGGGCGCATTTGAGGTCAATTGGGGGTGTTTGGGACGCGTTTCGCTCCGGTGTCGCGTTTTCGTTTGCAAGGTGTTCAGAGCACCCGATGTGCCCGTTTTCGTGGAAAATTTAACACCGGCTCGGAACTTCACGAAACGCATGCCGGCGTGCGTTAGGGCGCATATGAGATCCATTGAGGTGTTCGGAATGCGTTTCGCTCGGTGCGCGTTTTGTTCGCCGCGGTGTTGAGCACCCGACGCGTGCTGCTTTGGTGGAAAGTTTAACACCGGCTCGGAAGTTCACGAAACGCATGTCGACATGCGTTAGGGCGTATATGAGGTCCATTGGGGGTGTTTGGGACGCGTTTCGCTCAGGTGCCGCGTTTTCGTTCGCACGGTGCTCAGAGCAACCGACGTGCCCGTTTTCATTGAAAGTTTAACACCCGCTCGGAACTTCACGAAACACATGCCGACGTGCGTTAAGGCGCATATGAGGTCCATTGGGGGTTTTTGGGACGCGTTTCACTCCGGTGCCACGTTTTCGTTCGCACGGTGTTCAGAGCACCCGACGTGCCCGTTATGGTCGAAAGTTTAACACCGGCTCGGAAGTTTACAAAAGGCATGCCAACGTGCGTTAGGGCGCATATGAGGTCAATTGGGGATGCTTGGGACGCGTTTCGCTCCGGTGTCGCGTTTTCGTTTGCAAGGTGTTCAGAGCACCCGATGTGCCCGTTTTCGTGGAAAATTTAACACCGGCTCGGAACTTCACGAAACGCATGCCGGCGTGCGTTAGGGCGCATATGAGATCCATTGAGGGTGTTCGGAATGCGTTTCGCTCCGGTGCCGCGTTTTCGTTCGCACGGTGTTCAGAGCACCCGACGTGCCCGTTTTGGTGGAAAGTTTAACACCGGCTCGGAAGTTCACGAAACGCATGCCGGCATGCGTTAGGGCGTATATGAGGTCCATTGGGGGTGTTTGGGACGCGTTTCGCTCAGGTGCCGCGCTTTCGTTCGCACGGTGCTCAGAGCAACCGACGTGCCCGTTTTCATTGAAAGTTTAACACCCGCTCGGAACTTCACGAAACGTATGCCGACGTGCGTTAAGGCGCATATGAGGTCCATTGGGGGTGTTTGGGACGCGTTTCACTCCGGTGCCACGTTTTCGTTCGCACGGTGTTCAGAGAACCCGACGTGCACGTTTTGGTCGAAAGTTTAACACCGACTCGGAAGTTCACAAAATGCATGCCGGCGTGCGTTAGGGCGCTTATGAGGTCCATTGGGAGTGTTTGGGACGCGTTTCGCTCCGGTGCCGCGTTTTCGTTCGCACGGTGTTCAGAGAACGCGACGTGCCTGTTTTCGTGAAAAGTTTAACTGATGAGGACATCATTACGAAACACACTACAAATGTTGAAACTAATGGACCAATCACAAGAGCTAGAGCAAAACAAATGCGACAAGAGGTGAATCTTTTCCTTAGTAATTATTCTTGTACTTATGAGAATTTGTTGCTACCTAATGCTTCTATTTTATGTGTTCTTAGATTTGAGGAAAAGATAACAGATGGAAAAGAATCCATGGTGACATTGGAAGCATAGCCACAAAAGATCGCATGGCCACAGAAGATCATACAAATGTGATGTCAGCGCTTACCTCATCGCTTCCTTAGCCCTCAAGTCAGCATAGCCACAGAAGATCATATGGCCACAGAAGATCATACAAATGTGATGTCGTAGCTTACTTCATCGCTTTCTTAGCCCCAAGTCAAGATAGCCACGTAAGATCGCATAGCCACGTAAGATCGTGACAAACATGATGTCGCTAACACCTCATCGCTTAGCCCCAAGTCACCTCACCTTATAAATAGGGGGGTACCCCCCATGTATGAGGATAACTTTCATGCTTGGAGTTTTAGTAGAACACTTTGTTCCTTTTGTGTGTGAGCCATTTCCACCACTAATTGGGATTGGGTGTTATTTCTGAGTTGCTACTCCATTGTTCTTGCGAATCCCTGGTGATTGCTTGAACGTGTCTGCTCCACGATAGCGAGTAGACGAAGGCCGTAGCGTGTGGTTGAGTAATTTGAGTGCTGCAGGTTGCCGTATCGAGACGGTGGTTGGCCGCATCAATTGCTAGGCTGCACGGGCTAGTTATCCGTAATCCTACGTCGTGAAGATCGTGCCACCCTTCCCCGCATCATTAACACCGGCTCGGAACTTCACAAAACGCATGCCGGCGTGCGTTAGGGCGCATATGAGGTCCATTGGGGGTGTTTGGGACGCGTTTCGCTCCGGTGCCGCGTTTTCGTTCGCACGGTGTTCAGAGCACCCGACGTGCCCGTTTTGGTGGAAAGTTTAACACCGGCTCGGAAGTTCACGAAACGCATACCAGCGTGCGTTAGGGCGTATATGAGGTCCATTGGGGGTGTTTGGGACGAGTTTCGCTCAGGTGCTGCGTTTTCGTTCGCACGTTGTTCAGAGCACCCAACGTGCCCGTTTTGGTCGAAAGTTTAACCCGGCTTGGAACTTCACGAAGGCTTGCCGGCGTGCGTTAGCGCGCATATGAGGTCCATTCGGGGTGTTTGGGACGCGTTTCGTTCCGGTGCCGCGTTTTCGTTCGCACGGTGTTCAGCGCACCCGACGTGCCTGTTTTCCTGGAAAGTTTAACACCGGCTCAGAACTTCACGAAACGCATGCCGACATGCGTTAGGGCGCATATGAGGTCCATTGGGGTGTTTGGGTCGCGTTTCGCTCCGGTGCCGCGTTTTCGTTCACACGGTGTTCAGAGCACCCGACGTGCCTGTTTTGGTCGAAAGTTTAACACCGGCTCGGAAGATCACAAAACGTATGCGGCGTGCGTTAGGGCGCATATGAGGTCCATTGGGGGTGTTTGGGACGCGTTTCGCTCCGGTGCCACGTTGTCGTTCGCACGGTGTTCAGAGCACCCGACGTGCCCGTTTTGTTGAAAAGTTTAACACCGGCTCGGTAGTTCACGAAACGCATGCCGGCGTGCGTTAGAGCGTATATGAGGTCTATTGGGGGTGTTTGGGACGCGTTTCGCTCTGGTGCCGCGTTTTCGTTCGCACGGTGTTCAGAGCACCCGACGTGCCTGTTTTGGTCGAAAGTTTAACACCGGCTCGGAATTTCACAAAACGCATGCCGGCGTGCGTTAGGGCGCATATGAGGTACATTGGGGGTGTTTGGGACGCGTTTCGTTCCGGTGCCGCGTTTTCGTTCGCACAGTGTTCAGAGCACCCGACGTGCCCGTTTTCCTGGAAAGTTTAACACCGGCTCGGAACTTCACGAAACGCATGCCGACGTGCGTTAGGGCGCATATGAGGTCCATTGGGGGTATTTGGGACGCGTTTCGCTCCGGTGCCGTGTTTTCGTTCGCACGTTGTTCATAGCACCCGACGTGCCCGTTTTCGTGGAAAGTTTAACACCGGCTCGGAACTTCACGAAACGCATGCCGGCGTGCGTTAGGACGCATATGAGGTCCATTGGGGGTGTTTGGGACGCGTTTCGCTCCGGTGCCGCGTGTTCGTTGCACAGTGTTCGTTGGGGATGTTGATGAGGACATCCCTTCTATGGATACAACTCATCCACGACAAGGACCACTTACTTGAGTTTGTGCTCGTCAACTTAACTACGAGGTGAATTCATTCATAGGTTCATATATTACTGAGAATAGACCGCTATCTAATGCAAGTGATTTAATATTGGTTAGGAACCTGGGAAAGGGTGAAGTAAAGGGACATGGAGTCATGGACATGCAAGGACGGAATCATGGAGGTCACCACGTCACTTTGGTATCAAGTCAAGCAAAAATCCGAGTGGGACACGTTCTAGAATCGGAGTCGGACTGCTCCGATAGTACCACATTCAAACGGGCATAACTTCTTCATACGGACTCCATTTGGGGCGTTCTTGTACTTCATGGAAAGCTTATGAAGTCTACTTTCCAACGGATCCAACCTCATCTTCAAATTCCATCCTAGCCGGCCGCAATCATCAAAAAAATCTGCATTAGTTTCTAAGTTCGAGTCAAAAAGGGTGCTGCGCCACCACCACTTGGGCCATAGGCCTTGTAACCCTAGGGCGCCCCCTGGTCGTTTCTCTATAAATAGGAGCCACCGCCCCCTGTTAGGACTTAGATTTCGTTGAGTTTAGGTTTAGCCATTGCGCAAACTTTGGTTCTTCAGTTGTGTCAGACGACCACCTGTCAAGACTACCTTCGGGATCCCACCTTTGTTTTTCAATACCAACTTTGTTATTCGCAATATCAGATTGTCTTTCGTCTTATTCTTGCTAGTTCTTCGATTGCTTGCAGGGATTGAACTTCGTGTTCAGGTTGATCGTGCTTCAGCAAGATCAATAACATCTCGGAGTTGGTTCAGCGATTGCTAAGGTGCAAGCGACGTCATACGGTTGTAGTCGGATCGCGAGAGTCACCTCCACCAAATCCATAGTTATCAATCTCATCGAAAGATCGGGCACCCCGTCTCCATCAAGTGGTATCAGAGCTCAAGGTTGCTCGGTGAGAATTTCCAGTTATTCGTAGATTAGATTGCTTTTCATTACCTACAGTACACAAAAAGCCAAAAAATAATAGTAGTAGATCACCCGATCCAAACCAATCTTAGCCTCGTAATTTTTCTTTTCAGTACTTTGCATTGTTGAACTTTCGGTTGCATCGTCGTGTCCTTTGCTGGTCTTAGTGTCTAGTTTCTCTAGAGTTTCGAGTTCTGTTCACGTCTTGGTTTCACCGTTGCGGTTGGTTTCGAACTGCTATGTCGAGGGAAGGAAAAGAGGGGGACTCGGTTTCTAGGGAGGCTTTGCCCTAGTTGGACTCAGAATAGGACTCAGAATTGGACTCGAAATTGGACTCAGAATTGGACTCGGAATAGGACTCGATTGGTGGGATTAGAGTCCAAATCAACATCATAGTAGACCGAACCATATCTGGAGTCATCCACGGGGAGCAAAGTAGATAGACGAGAAGGAAAAGGCAGCTGCAGATAGAAAGAGCCGCGGCCAAAAAAAACAAAGAGGAGAGAGAAACCCCTAACTTTTGCACACGACCTCCGATTGAGACGTTTCTTGATCCGTCGGAAAGGAAACGGGAAAATAGAGCCAGAAAAATGAAGTCTGGAAAATCTGAAGATTTTAGATCCGCGTAAGTCAGCACGCATACACGCAGCGACTTCGACCCAAAAAAAGGTCGTTTAGGGCCTAAAACGGGCCCACAAAGTCAACAAAAGTCAACTTTCTCAGAATTCGCTCAAAATTTACAGGGACCTTCTACAAGTGATTCTAAGGTGTCCCGTGAAGACAGCGTCCTTTTCTGAGCCTCTGAACTCCGTGGGCAATGTCATCTAGATTCTTTATGTGCGGTGTACTCGTTTGTGTTCTAGGCTCGCGTCTCTAGTATGGTCTAGCCTAGGACCAGCACCAACCGGCGTTGAGCGATTTTTCAGCTTGCATTTTCTGATTTGATTATTGCTAATCCTTGCTACCAAACTTGAGCCTTCCCAGCTACAGCTCTCCTACACCGCATGTGTGAGCTTCACCTGGCAATCGCTCCATCCAATCTTCAGAGATACGTTGACATCGCTGGGAGCTGATCACCCCTGTTTTGCTTGGTAAGAATTGGTAAGAGTTCGATAAAAGGCTTGAGTGTGAGCGACAACAGGGTGCAAAATCTGTGGAAGAATATTATCAGGAATTACAAATTGGTATGTTGCGATGTGGGTTAGTTGAGAATGAGGAGGCATCCATGGCTAGGTTTTTGGGAGGGTTGAGTTGAGAAATTCAAGACATCCTTGATTATAAAGATTACAACTCCATTACTAGATTATTTCATCTTGCTTGCAAAGCTGAACGTGAGTTGCAGGGACGCCAGACGAGAATGCGATCTAATTCTTCAGCAGGTCACACCAATTCATGGACTCTGCGCACTCCTGCTCCCTCGTCTATTCTGGCGCCATCACAATCCAACAACAAGCAGCGCCATACTACATCAATTTCGGCGCCATGAGTTTCTGAATCACACAAATCAGCACCACAACTTCCTGCAAAAACCTCCTCTTCAGTTGCTTCGACCGGACGAACAAGGGACGTTCAATGCCATCGTTGCAAAGGCTATGGACACATGATGCGGGACTGCCCAAGCAAGCGTGTATTGATTATACGCGATGATGGTGGGTATTCCTCTGCTAGTGATTTTGATGATAAAACATATACTATGCTTGCAACTGACCCTATAGGACATGAAGAAGAATCGGATCATGAGGAACATGTTGGCGCCGAAGATGCCGACAAGTATTTGAGCATTATAGTGCAACGCGTACTAAGTGCTCAAGTTTCTCCGGCCGAGCAAAATCAGCGCCATAATCTGTTCCAAATCAAGGGCGTTATCAAGGAACGCTCGGTTCGCATAATTGTTGATGGTGGGAGTTGCAACAATTTGGCGAGTATGGATATGGTGGAGAAGCTTACTTTAGTAACCAAACCTCATCCCCACCCATTCCATATTCAATGGTTCAACAATAGTGGTAAGTTGAAGGTAACACGAATGGTGAAAGTACAGTTTTTTATGGGTTCCTACCATGATTATGTTGACTGCGATGTTGTACCTATGCAAGCTTGTTCATTGTTATTAGGAAGATCTTGGCAATACGATACTGATTGTGTGCATCATGGTAGAAATAATCAATACTCTCTCGTGTTCAAAGGAATGAAAATTGTGCTGCATCCTATGACTCAAGAACAAATTATTAAAGATGAACTTGCTAGAGCTAGTAGAGAGAAGAGTCTAGAGAAATCTAAGAGCGAAAATCAGATTGTACCAAAAGAGCTTGCGCAACATAAGAAGAAAGAACTGAAATCTGGTCATGTGAACAAAAAAGAAATACATTTGAAAGGTGCTAGTTTTCTTACTACTAAATCTAATATGACTGAATTGGATGCTAGTAATTCTATTTGCTATGCATTAGTTTGCAAAACCACTTTATTTTCATTTAAGGAGATACCATCTTCTTTGCCCCTACTGCCACTAACATTTTGCAGGAGTACAAAGATGTCTTTCCGAAGGACATACCACCGGGATTGCCACCGCTTCGAGGGATTGAGCATCAAATTGATTTAATTCCCGGTGCATCACTACCCAACCGCGCACCATACAGGACAAACCCAGAAGAAACTAAAGAAATTCAGCGTCAAGTTCGAGAATTGCTTGATAAAGGGTACGTACGTGAATCACTTAGTCCTTGCGCTATTCCAGTCATTTTAGTACCTAAGAAGGATGGATCATGGCGTATATGTGTTGATTGTAGAGCTATCAATAATATTACTATTAGATACCGTCATCCTATTACTAGGTTAGACGATATGCTTGATGAATTAAGTGGTTATACAATGTTTTCTAAAGTTGACTTGCGTAGTGGATACCATCAAATTAGAATGAAATTTGGAGATGAATGGAAGACGGCATTTAAAACTAAGTTCGGATTATATGAGTGGCTAGTGATACCTTTTGGATTAACTAATGCCCCTAGCACTTTCATGAGATTAATGAACGAAGTTTTACGTGCTTTCATTGATAAATTTGTGGTAGTTTACTTTGATGATATATTGATTTACAGCAAGTCACTAGATGAACATCTTGAACACTTACGTGCTATTTTCATTGCTTTGAGTGATGCACGTTTGTTTGGTAACCTCGATCAGTGCACCTTTTGCACTGATCGAGTTTGTTTTCTTGGCTATATTGTTACTCCGCAGGGAATTGAAGTAGATAAAGCCAAGATTGAAGCTATAAAAAGTTGGCCAACACCACAAACGGTCACACAAGTGCGGAGTTTTCATGGACTTGCGGGATTCTATCGCCGCTTTGTGAAAGATTTCAGCACCATCGCTGCACCACTTAATGAATTAACAAAGAAAGGTGTTTCATTTAAATGGGGAAAAGCGCAAGAAGAAGCTTTTAACCTTCTCAAAGAAAAGCTCACAAATGCACCATTGCTCCAACTTCCTGACTTCGGTAAGACTTTTGAACTTGAATGTGATGCTAGCGGAATTGGAATTGGTGGCGTGTTGATATAAGAAGGTAAACCTGTTGCTTATTTTAGTGAGAAATTGAGTGGACCTAGTTTGAACTATTCTACTTATGATAAAGAATTACTTGTCCTTGTTCGAACTTTAGAAATATGGCAACATTATTTATGGCCCAAACAATTTGTTATCCATTCTGATCATGAATCATTGAAACATATTAGAAGTCAAACTAAACTGAACCGTAGACATGCTCGTTGGGTTGAATTCATTGAATCTTTTCCTTATGTCATAAAACACAAGAAAGGTAAGGAAAATGTGATTGTTGATGCCTTGTCTAGACGGTATACAATGTTGTCTCAACTTGATTGTAGAATTTTTGGCTTGGAGACAATAAAGGAACTATACACTTCTGATGATGAGTTTAAAGATACCCTGTCCAATTGCAAAAATGGTAGATGCTGGAATAAATTTGCTTTCAATGATGGATTTTTATTTAGAGCTAACAAACTATGCATTCCAGCTAGCTCTGTTCGTCTTTTGTTGTTACAGGAGGCACATGGGGGAGGACTAATGGGTCATTTTGGTGTCAAAAAGACGGAGGATATCCTCGCTGAACACTTCTATTGGCCAAGGATGAGGCGCGACGTTGAGCGCTATGTATCTCGCTACACTACCTGCAATAAAGATAAGTCCCGACTTAATCCATATGGTTTATATATGCCTCTTCCTGTACCTAGCATTCCTTGGGAGGATATTTCAATAGACTTTGTTTTAGGATTACCTCGCACAAAGAAGGGGAGAGATAGTGTTTTTGTGGTGGTCGATAGATTTTCTAAAATGGCACATTTTATACCTTGCCATAAGAGCGATGATGCTACAAATGTTGCTGATTTATTTTTCAAAGAGATTGTTCGACTACATGGAGTGCCCAATACCATTGTTTCAGATCGAGATGCGAAGTTTTTGAGTCACTTTTGGCGCACATTATGGGCTAAATTGGGTACCAAGCTGCTGTTTTCTACTACCTGTCACCCCCAAACAGATGGACAAACTGAAGTTATCAACCGCACGCTATCAACTATGTTGAGGGCAATCTTGAAGAAAAACTTGAAGGCGTGGGAAGAATATCTACCTCATGTAGAATTTGCTTACAATAGATCGCTGCACTCTACCACAAAGATGAGCCCTTTGCAGGTAGTATATGGCTTTAATCCTCATGCTCCTATTGATTTATTGCCTATTCCCATCTCTGAAAAAGTGAATATAGATGCTAAGAAGCGTGCTGAATTTATCCTTAAATTGCATGAAACAACTAAAGAAAACATAGAGCGCATGAATGCTAAGTATAAGATTGCTGGTAGTCAGGGTAGAAAGAGTTTAACTTTTGAACCTGGTGATTTAGTCTGGTTGCATTTGCGTAAAGATAGATTTCCTGATTTATGAAAGTCTAAGTTAATGCCTAGAGCTGATGGTCCATTCAAGGTGTTAGCTAAGATTAATGATAATGCATATAAACTTGATCTGCCTGTAGACTTCGGGATTAGCCCCACATTTAATATTGCAGATTTGAAGCCATATTTGGGAGAAGTAGATGAACTTGAGTCGAGGACGACTCAAATGCAAGAAGGGAAGGATGATAAGGACATCCCTTCCATGGATACAACTCATCCATAACAACGACCACTTACTCGAGCTCGTGCCCGTTGTTCATAGCACCCGACGTGCCCGTTTTCGTGGAAAGTTTAACACCGGCTCGGAACTTCACGAAACGCATGCCGGCGTGCGTTAGGACGCATATGAGGTCCATTGGGGGTGTTTGGGACGCGTTTCGCTCCGGTGCCGCGTGTTCGTTGCACAGTGTTCGTTGGGGATGTTGATGAGGACATCCCTTCCATGGATACAACTCATCCACGACAAGGACCACTTACTTGAGCTCGTGCTCGTCAACTTAATTACCAGGTGAATTCATTTCTAGGTTCATATATTACTGAGAATAGACCGCTACCTAATGCAAGTGATTTAATCGTGGTTAGGAACCTGGGAAAGGATGAAGGAAAGGGACATGGAGTTATGGACATGCAAGGACGGAATCATGGAGGTCACCACGTCACTTTGGAATCAAGTCAAGCAAGAATCCGAGTTGGACACGTTCTGGAATCGGAGTCGGACTGCTGCGATGGTACCACATTCAAACGGGCATAACTTCTTCATACAGACTCCGTTTGGGGCGTTCTTGTACTTCATGGAAAGCTTATGAAGTCTACTTTCCAACAGATCCAACCTCATCTTCAAATTCCATCCTAGCCGGCCGCAATCATCAAAAAAATCTGCATTAGTTTCTAAGTTCGAGTCAAAAAGGGTGCTGCGCCACCACCACTTGGGCCATAGGCCTTGTAACCCTAGGGCGCCCCCTGGTCGTTTCTCTATAAATAGGAGCCACCGCCCCCTGTTAGGACTTAGATTTCGTTGAGTTTAGGTTTAGCCATTGCGCAAACTTTGGTTCTTCAGTTGTGTCAGACGACCACCTGTCAAGACTACCTTCGGAATCCCACCTTTGTTTTTCAATACCAACTTTGTTATTCGCAATATCAGATTGTCTTTCGTCTCATTCTTGCTAGTTCTTCGATTGCTTGTAGGGATTGAACTTCGTGTTCAGGTTGATCGTGATTCCAGCAAGATCAATAACATCTCGGAGTTGGTTCAGCGATTGCTAAGGCGCAAGCGACGTCGTACGGTTGAGTCGGATCGCGAGAGTCACCTCCACCAAATCGATAGTTATCAATCTCATCAAAAGATCGGGCACCCCGTCTCCATCACTAGCTAGTTGTACCTTTACCTTGAGTATCCTCTTGAAATTTGATGACACATATCTTTACTTCAAGTTTAGGTCATTGTCTTCTCTTGACTTGATGATCAACTCATGATCATCTCCTTTTTGAGATCTTGATATACGTCAATACATGATGCATCTCCTCTTTAACATGCATTATCATATGATGCATTCTATTCTTGATGGCATTCAACTCATGAAGCCATCTTCCTTCCCAAACCTTGACTTGATGATCTTCAACATATAAAGTCATCCAAAATCTGAATTTCGGCAGTTTCGCACTACCATTCGGTCATACCGCATTACGGTAGCATCGCTAGATACACACTGGTACTATCGATTTTCTTGTTAATACACAGTTGTCTTTAGAATTTAAATTCAAATGCATGCGTGACCTTTGACCGAGCAATGTCGATCTTCTTGTGAATCTTAACATGCATCTCTAAGTCATCAAGCAAAATCCAAGACTAAACCTTTCAAATACTTAATAATCATGTTAGTCTCATACACAAACAATTGAGTATGAAGCAACATAAGTGAATGTGAGTATATATCAACAACACAAGTTTTATATACTCAAAGGATATATTTCAAAATAGAGATCCCAATATATGTAAAAAAGAAATATGGATCAATATTAATGAAACCATAAAACATAGAGTGAACTCCTCCTAAATGTGTGCATACAAGAATGTATAATAAAAAATATGCACATATTCATTTTAGACTTTTAGTGGAGATCAATCTATATTTTGGATCCGAGGAATGCACTAAGATGTAGGAATGTAATGTAAAATGCATATGTAAAAAAGAAACATGGATGAATATTAATGAAACCATAAAACATATAGTGAACTCCCCCTAAATATGTGCATACAAGAATGTATAATAAAAAATATGCACATATTCATTTTATACTTTTGGTGGAGATCAATCTATATTTTGAATCCAAGAAATGCACTAAGATGTAGGAATGTAATGTAAAATGTATATCTTTATGATTTTCACCTTTTTATCTAAAGGAGACTAGGCAATATCATAAATAATAAGCATATTAGTCTCATAATTATATTTGTTATTATCATCAAAACCAACTTAATAGAGTTTGAACTTACACCCTCCATGACCACGGTAGCACCTGCCGAGCTAGGGGAGCTCGACAAATGCCTGGCAAGCTAGAGGTGCTCGGTAGGATCACCTACGAGATACCTTGCTCAGCAAGAGGACGTTCAGCTGCAACATTGACCATGTGCTTAATTAGTGAACTAATTAGTGTAATTAATTAATCCTATACTTAATTAGTGGACTAATTAGTGTAATTAGTAGACCTGCTCCGACCGATCTCGAGAGCTTGGCAGCAGTTCTCCTAGGTCAGCTCTACCAAGCCCTCTTGGATCCGCAGGTGCTGCCTCCCATGCCTGAGGTAGCACAGCAAGCTATATGTGGCCACGGCTACCAAATTTAAGAAGAGAGCTAGGTGTTAGAAATTAAGTGGATTTAGCAATATTTATATTTTAATTCTAATTATGATTAAGCACAAGAAAACATATATACAGCAACATGAAAATGACATGAAAGTATATGCGTTATCTCTCGAAGCAGATAAACAATTCAGAGCATTAACATATTGCAATATACTCAATAGAACACAAATGTGAGCATTTGAAATCTGCATAATGCAAATTAAGAATTGTATTTTTGCTCTCAGTTGAGAGTTGTACAAGTTTTAAAAGAAACTTAGCCTTCTACCACTCTTATCAGTTTTTTAACAATCACAGTGACAATTCCTTAAACTTCTGCTAGTTTGACTAAGCAAATATTACCTCAGTGCAGTATCAATGTCCAGAGCATACAAAGATAGCAAATTTCAACCGAAATCAGTCACTAATAACAGAGTAATGCTACTGCAGAAACAACATATATATACAGTAATGCAGAATTAACATATATATTTTCGGCAAGGCCTAAAATAGCAGTATGTGGTACTGAATAGAAAATAAAGATTCGGTAATTGACAGAGCTACCAACTACACATAATAGAGGTAATCAACTAGTATATGAAAAGATCACACTAGCAGAATGAATCTAAATTGTCATTGTGATTTCAATTTGACAAAGATCCTCATCGAGCAGTCAAAAGCCCATGATCTATCATGCAATAGTACTCCCAGTGCCTGCCAAGTATTAGATATCAGAGATAATAAATAAATGATCTAGCACAGCTCACTAATGCACAATAGATGTAAAAAGAGTAGAGAGAAGCTCACAGAACGACGGCACTCCAAACCACTATGACGGCCAAAAGGAGCTAGGATCATCGGAGAGATGATGTCTTAGAAAACCAATCACCGGCGAATACCAGGATATCACCATAGAGGTAATCGGAGATACAAAGCTCTACTCCACAAATCAACACTCACTGATTCGCGAAGTCGAGGTACAAGACGGTGCTGCACAAAGCCAACAAGAAGGCGAGATTGCATCCACTCCACCCAGCCAGACCGAGCCGAAGAACTAGAAGAACACCGTGCGCAAGCACACGATCCAGAGAGTGGATTTGCCAGCAAAGAGCACACAAGCCACAGCCTGTCAGACCTTGCTCTCCAACCAAATCCCCGAGACCGAATAGCCCACGAATGGTTGGATCCGGTGGAGAGCTCTTCTCCTTTGTTGAAACCGGCCATCTCTCATTTAACGCCCATAGAAGCCGAACAACCTAGAGGATTTGGCGACGCCCAAGAACTGAGGAAGCCAAAGCTTCCGCTAGACGAAGAGAGAGAAGATGGGATAAGGAAGCAGTAGCCTAGATCTGGATGGAACTAAGCCGGCCGCCTCCCCTCTATTCTCATCTCTCCTCCTCTTACATGTGGGCTCCATGGACATTTTATTTTTCTTTACCAAAAATATGGTAAATTACAAAATAGTCCAACACTAGGTTTATAAATATAGATGTCTAAAACTAAATTTAAAAAAAATGATTATAATACCGAATATGCTGAGTATTCTTGTCCTGCTTCGCATGGCAAGCTGCTTTCCTGCACAGCTCACTAAACTCTGATCCTTGAGCACGTGGGTGGGTGGGCCACGGCCATGTACTACGTGATCTGACGCCCGAGAGGGGACAAAGACCAGTGTGCGCGTCTGAAGGTGAGCGAAGGGGCGAACCGGCGAACGAAGCAACCGATCAGATGGGCAGGCAGGCGCGCGCATCCTCCGCATGCCTGCCTGGGTCTCCGCAGGGTGAGAGAGACCTCGTGGACCGCTGCATCCAACGAATTAATTAATAAGATGCCACCACTGCTCCGTTTATTTGTCCCAAGGTAGGTCGGTGATTAAAGAAAAGCGTCCAGGCACAGTGCTAGCCTATTTTTTTCTTCTTTTTTTTTTACCTTTTTATGGCCTTTCGGTATTCTTCTATCTTTTTTATAACTTTACATTAATACATACTAAATAAATGTAATACCTGTAAGAAAAAGACAGCAAACAATGAGGCAAATTAAAGAAAGAGAAAGAAATTACCGTTAGAACCCTATAATTTAATTTCGGGCAGAGTATTGCGTTCATAGAGATACCTGACCGTCCGGGGGCCAGTCGGCACCTCTCACAATCTTAAGGTCATCATTCGGCATTTAAACAAACCCGAACCAATTAAGTTCCCCACTGCCATCCCATAGCATATTTTCGATATGCTTAGCACAACACGATACAAGCTTTACCAAGCATCACAACCATGAACATAGAGTAGTAAAGTAGTAGAAAGGGAAGGGTTTACGCAAGGAGCTAGGTGATGGTGGAGGCTAAGTTGTGGCGCCGGAAGCCGAGCGCTATGACCGAAACCATGGCTTGGCCAGTCGACGGCAGCCAAAGCCGAAGGCCGGGAGTAGGAGGAACACCGGAGTGGGAACCAGGGGAAGGACCTCCGACGATGAGCCAACGCCAGCAGCCGGCGAGCCCGATTCCGCCTGAGCCAGCGTCAAGGGACTCTTGTGGAGGCCGTTGTGTACCCGAGTCAGGAGAATAGATGGAAGATAGAGGGCAGCGCTGCGGGGGAGGTGGCGGAGGGGCTCGCCAGTGGTAAATCAGCGGCCGACAACGGGCCGATGCCGGCATGCCCAAGCGCAACCGAGAACACCTGCAGTCTACTAGAGAGAGAGAGAGAACCAGGGATGGGTGCTAACTAGTAGTAGTAGTACTCGCTAACAGTGATAACTAGGAATGGATTGTGTGTGTTTTGCACAGCAGGGCTTAGGTAGAGTAACCAACTAGTATAGTTAATTAGTTTGATTAACTTAGGTAGTTAATTAATTAATATACTTGATTAGTTAGGTGAAATTGATTTAAATTCAATGAGGATTTATCATTTACATGAGAAGTAGCAGCGTAAGGCAGATCCATCTCTACTTAATAGTTGGATTTGAAATATTGGTGAATCAGTAGGTTATTAAGACGACTTAGATTGTTGAACCACATTGAATGATTGTTTGTTATAAATACGACTGATGTCTTGGGAGGTTCTAATAGTTATAATTGTAAAACTTTTCTTGGAACTAGTTGGGAGGATTATAATGGAGATCTTGATGTCGGATAATCTTTCAGCTAAATTGAATGGAGAAGAATCATTGTACATTCGTATTAGGCTTAGATTTTGAGAGATAAAGTTACTAAAGTTCTGAGGAGATCTAGCAGCAATCTCTCAACATGAGTTGGTGAAGTTGTTCCACATGTGTAGGAAAATATGAGCACGCCTACAGAGGTGGAACAGACGGATCGTATGCTTAGGATAATGGTAAATACAGTTTACAGGAGTACATATGTTGTGTGTTGAGGGGAGGGGCTAGGGTGTTACAATAAAGTCGAAATTGGCAGTATCATAGAGTAGGTGGTAGCACTTTGGGCTTAGAGAAGGGACTGGGGTGTTACAATGAAATTATTGATGTGGCCAAGACTGTGAATGCTACATTGACTTGTACTTCATTCATGCATTCTGAAGTTACAAGACTTAGTGCTGAATTGAGCAAAGAGAAAAAAGCAACCAGTTATGGGAGAGGTAAGAAAATCTTAGTTCATGCGGATGCTTATGTGATTCCTCCTTTGCGTAATGCAAACAAGATAGCAACACATGGAATTGGAGGTGTGGGTGGTGAAAAAAGAAAGCTAATTTGGCTCAAGCGGAAGACACAAGAACAATCAAATCTTCGTGGTTGCAGTTCTGTGCACAAGGTTCATGAAGTTTTCAACGTCAATTCTGAGATTTCAAAGGCACACAAAACACATATTTGGAAATCTAATGAAGTCTATTTTCCAACGAATCAAACGGCACTTGATTTGGTGTATTCTATACAAAGATATGACAATTTCATTGGACGCTGCACAAGCTACCCAGAGAGACGCACGAGAGATGCTAAACATAACGAGTCCGTGCATTGCAAGGCAAGTGTGGATAATATTGGATTACAACATGACTTTCCTAAGGTTGAGAAGGCTTCCTTTCCACCTACAAATCATATTTGGAAGCTTCCTAAACTAAGAAAGGAAAGATATGAACATTTGAATTAAACTCGGACTCGGTTCGGAACAGCCAGCAGGGCTTATCTTAAAACATCCATAACTTTCACAAACGGAGTCCGATTTGAGCGTTCTTGGACTCATTGGAAAGATAATTTAAAGCTCTATACAACTCATAAGGTGCCAACCCCAAAAGCCTCGTGGTCGCAGCACAAATTGGCAGAGAAACCAACAGGTCTATTTTAGTTATTTTCTTCTTAGTTCGTATTGGCGTAGGTTTTTTGTGTTCATGTTATATTCAAGTTGGCCGCACCTTTGGTGCCAAATATAAGGCCAGTGCCTTAGCCCCATTGTAACTTAGCCTATGATATGATAAGTTTTTACATTTATGAAATAAAGGAGAAAATCGCCATGATGGTTATTGGCGGTAAGATTGCGTGATTGCAAGGTTTTCTCGTTTGGAGTTTGCTGAGTTGGTGCAAGGCAAGAACAGGAGGTTCTTGATATTGCCCATCGAATCTACAAGGTTCATCTCATCTAATTCGTGTCTTCGTTGCTGAATTCACAGTTTGGAGAGTCGGTAGATTACTTCCAGTGTGCACATTGCATATTAGTGCAAACCACCATTATCAAAGTTGTTGACGACGTCAAGATAAGGAGAAAACTCCATCCGCAAGAACCAAAGGAGAAGGAATCTAAATGTATCGGGAAAGATCGGGTCATCCCTATGCATCAACTAATCCTTAGTTGGTCCGTATCAATTATAGTATTATAGAAAATATTCTAATGTCAGATCTAATGATATACGTTTTATATAGCCAATCTAAATAATTGTAAACCTAAAATTTGATAGCATAAATTTTAGGATGTGAGTAAAATAGAACGGAGGAACTACTATTCACTATTCTTTTATAACTGATTTGTTCACGTGTGTGTGTATGATGTTTAAGAGAAGATATTTCTTTATAACTGATTTTGTACTCTATATTTTTTAGTCAAACTAAATCCATGTCATTGTATGTTGCCTGCCTTTCAGGCCCATTTGGAGCACAGGGTTTTCATGGGAGTTTTGTAGGATTCAATTCAATTCTCATAGGAATTGAAAAAATTCCCGCGTTCCACACGGACTCTAGCCACAAACAAACAGTATGCCCTTTACTTGTTTCAATCATGTTTACTTGTTTATATCCTGGATGAAATGCCAGTTTTTTTTCCGTAATTTATGTAGGAATTATACCATTCCTGCATAATTGCTATGATTTTTTTTTTTGTGAAATTCTGGGTTGGAAACAGGCCCTTAATACATACTTCTTTTTATGGTGCTATTAATTGAGGGTGTGAGTTTGGATTATTAGTTGATGCTCATTTCGGCTTTATTTTTCACTATTTGGCACTGTGATAATTTTTTTTGCATTGTAACTGCTAGTAGGTTTTGGAGTAATTAAATTTAAAAACAATAAAAAAGGTTAGCCCATCACGGACAATTCAAAGGAATATGAAAAAAATGCAAAAAATCCCAAAATACCAAAAAACTAAAAAAATATAAAATTAAAAAACTAGAAGCTAAAATCCGAACATCAAAAGCTAAAACTCAAACAAGTGGGGCCAAGATGCGTGGTTTAGTGGATGAGATGTAAGGACATACTCTATCTGTGTTTTTATGTGATTCTAATGCCATCTGAATTGCAACTATAGCCATTAGTATAAATTAATAAAAAGATAATATTATAAAATTATGGTTAACATAGTTTTCATATGGCCAATAAAAGTAGTTTTACACACACCGAATGATCAAACGCACAAATTTTGACAGTATGGATTTTAAAACATAAAAAAGAATGGAAGAAGCTGTAAGACACAACGGAAGGAGTAATAAGACAAGACAGACTCAACGGTGAAAGTATAATCATAATTTATGCAATGTTGTAAATTTATTACAACGTATCACCATCCATCCGGCGATTAACGAGAACAATATACTGGGGACATGCACGGGGACGCAAAGCAACTCCATTAAGAAATCAACGCGTATCAAACAGCTCAAGACATCTTCAATACTATCATTTTAATTGTTTCTTAGATATATTAAGTAAAATTTTATGTAAAAAAGAAAATATTAGGAAAAATAATATATTATCTCTTATACAAGAAACGATTTAAATCCATAAACCAACGTAAATAGTGAGAGAGATTGTGAGATATAAAATTATAGTAAAATAGTATAAAATAGTTAGAGTAATAATTTACTGTTAAAATGATTATCTTAATGTTGTCTTTAAATGAGGTAGAAGATTTAGAAATAATCATAAGACAAACTATTATACAAATTTTACTGGATTTACATCGTCAACATATAATCTAGTAGTACATCAAAAGCCCAATGGCTAGTCGCCAGGTGTACTCCATAGGTCCATACCCCATCTACTCCACACTGGTCGGCTGGCAGTGCTCCAAGTCCATAACTGCGGCATCCGTCCGGTGATTCACCACCTGGCCATGCTGATGCTGCAGACAGGCGCCCGCGTGGCACTGCCGACCACGTGTGGTCCCCACCAGAACCACCGTTTCCTACTAGCTTCCGCACCTGGTCCGTTCACACTAGTAGAAAAGTCTCTGCACACGTGGCTCAGCGCCAGTGGATACAGCCCCTTGGGAGGAGGCCTATATCAGAAGCCTCCAGCTCCCAGGTTGCTTCTCACATTGCAGTTCGGGCGCTGGCTGCCACAAACTAGAACACAAACGTAGCATTTTCTTGGTCTCCAAGTTTGTTCTTGTTAAATCTAGTGAGCGCTTTGAAGATTCTTGCTTTGAGAAGTTGAGATGGGCATCGTCGACGTTGTATCCGAGTTCTGCTCCATGCCGAGGACTCGCCGGCACCTCAAGAAGAGGAAACAGTTCCAGGTATTAAACCAGATGTCTATTTCAGCGTCTATGTATGGTTTATCTTGCTGTCTTTGTACCATGAAAATAGTGAGATAAGGTGTGATTGTAATGGATATGTGTGGATTGTTTTTTTTCTTGTTTAGACGGTGGAGATGAAGGTGAGGATCGACTGCGAAGGCTGCGAAAGGAAGGTGAAGAAGGCCCTCGAGGACATGAAAGGTGCTTCCCACGTGCTTAATTTCTTTTTCATTCACATATGATCGTTTGATTCTTACTTTCGCACCCTGAAAAAGCAAAAAAGATGCATGCTCCACTGGCTTTCTGCTTTTGGTAAAGGCCGTTTCTATTGGGAACCAACACCTAAAATTAGTGAAGAAACTTTAGCACAAAATAGGGCAGTGGATGTGCTAATAATCTTTGGCAGATCTGGTAACTCAGCTTAATTTATCTGTGTTTTTTGTGCACGCATATACAGGTGTGAGCTCTGTGGAGGTGACGGCGAAGCAGAACAAGGTGACGGTGACGGGGTACGTGGACGCGGCGAAGGTGATGAGGCGCGTGGCGTACAAGACGGGCAAGCGGGTGGAGCCGTGGCCGTACGTGCCGTACGAGACGGTGGCGCACCCATACGCGCCGGGCGCCTACGACAAGAAGGCGCCGGCGGGTTACGTGCGCAACGTGGTGGCCGACCCCACCGCCGCGCCTCTCGCCCGCGCCTCCTCCACCGAGGTCAGGTACACCGCCGCGTTCAGCGACGAGAACCCCAACGCCTGCTCCGTCATGTAGCCGAACATGCGCCCGTGACTCGTCGCCTGTCGGAGATGGCTGTGACACTCCGTTATTGCCTTTGTTGTTGGCGTAGTGTGGCCAGGAGGGTATCCCCCCCCCGGTTCTGCTGCTCAATTGTTATGTTCCCTCTAGGTAGTAGTTGGTCTAGGAGGTTTTGTTTCGTGTAGTTTTGTGTTTTGATTCGATGTATAATATGCTCCGATTTGGTGAGAGAGAATCCTCAATCCTCTGCAAAGTCGCAAATCAGTGGAGCGTGGCATCATTGATTGATGAATGAATGAGACGTGTGGTTCGGGTGTTGATTTGATGTTGGCACGCCTGTGTTCTTTCCTTCTTGCTATTCATGACGTCCGGTACTGAGCTGCTGATGGTGGCGACGTCTACACTGTACAGGACCGCTTTTCTGCTGTGGCATTATTTTGGTGGTTGCAGGTCCGTGATGTGTTCGGTGAAAAATTGACACCCTTTGCCGCCTAATATTTTTGATTGGTTGGGCGGTTAGGTAGATATTCGGATGCACATCCTCCGCCTTGAAGGGGTAGCAAATCTACTGCAGCAGTTTAGACTTCGGCACATGTATGTAGTTGCAAATTTGTAACAGTTGATCTCGGCAGATGATTGATTGAACGGGTGGGATGATTCAGAGGTGCTAATAAATGCCATTATATAGAAGTATCAAATAACCAATTAAATTAATCTATTAAGTAAATGTAGAACACACTCACATCAAGCCCTATTCACTTAACTGTTCCATTAATCCGGAGCGTGTTGATCAACTATGTTCACTTGACTAATATGACACATGATGAGCATGCTGTAGCGCTATGAAGGTTAGCAGGATATGGATTGGGGAATTTATTTTTTCCATGTCACAATTCACAAACAACAGCGTGAAGTATTTTTTTTCCATGTCATATACCGTGAGCTAACTTGATATATTGCGGTAGCATTATTGCATACTACTAAATTTTGGCAAAATTTGAATAATTCCAGTGTTGTATTCCATTCCATCCTTTCAAAATGGTCAAAGATGACTAAGCAAAAATTATACTACTGGTTTTCTTCTACTACTGGATTCTTGAAGGTTCTCCAACTGCATCTTCCATCCGTTGGTACCACTCACCAATTTGAGTATGCTCAACCATATCTTTTCCAGCTCTCAAGTATCGGATAGGTCTCAGAACACCGAAGGCCGCGAGATCTGCCAAGTTGGGCTTGGAGCCACCTGGATAAAAACAAAAATATCACAAAGTTAATTCAAAGGACAAAAAAAAATCAAATTATGTCTACTTTTCCCCATAGAATCTAGGCTGTTTGTCTGCATATGGATAAATAGGATACCAAGAAAATCTCTTCCATTCAAGGCTTCCGTCCATGTGTTGGCAGCATCGTATAATGAAGCACGCTCGTCAGTTATATTGTATTTCTTCTTAAGCTTCTTGAACACCATATACATTGCTAGGGCTGTAAAAAAAGTTCAAGACTCACAAACTACTCAAGCTTGATTCGTTTTAGACTCGATTCGAGCTCAACTCGAGCTCCAAACAAGCCGAACTCGAGTCTGATCTCAAGCTCGCGAGCTTCAACGAGCCGAGTTCGTTGAAGCTCGCGAGCTTGAGATATTTCGGCTCGTTGAAGCTCGCGAGCTTGAGATATTTTATCCCATTTCCATATCGCCCCGCGCTCCCGCCCCCCGCCCCCCCCCGCCTGCTCCTCCTCTCCTCGCGCCCCCCGCCCCATCCCCTCCTCTCCCGGCCCCGCCTCTCCTCGCTCCGCCGCCGCCTCCTCTCCCCGTCCGCCTCCTCTCCCCGTCCCCCCGCCGCCTCCTCCCCGTCCGGCGTCCCTCCTCCCCGTCGGCGCCCTCTCTCTGGTCTCTCCGCGCGCCGCCGCCTCCTCGACCTTTTGGCGCCGCGCCTCTGCGCCCGGCCGCCCGATGCCGCCACCGCTCGGCGCCCCTCCTCTCCCGCCGCGCGCCTCCTCGACCAGAGCCACCTCTCGTCGAATCGGCGGATCCGGATCTCCCACCCGGTCGCCGCCGCTCGCCTCTTCCCCGGCCGAGGCCACCTCGCGCCCGGCCTGATGCCGCGCATCGCTCGGCGCCCTTCCTCTCCCCCGCCGCTGGCTCCCCTCCTCGACCCGGATCCGGCCTAACATGTACACCCTCAGCATCGAGCCTACACGAGCCGCTCGAGCTTGTCCGAGCCGAGCTCGAGCCCAGCTTGAAGCTTGACGGCAATCTCAAGCTCGCTCGAGCTCAGCTCGAGTTTCTACCGAGCTCGAGCCGAGCCAGATCAAACTCGCTCAAGCTCGACTCGTTTATAGCCCTATATATTGCTGTAGCACCAGCATACTTAAAATGCCTTGTTAGAGACTTATAATGCCTTGTTGGAGCATCTCCTGAAACTAGTGTTCGAGCTTGTACTTTTGTAGCTGAGGGTAGCGGTAGGGCCTAACCGTCACCAAGTCTGTCTCCTGAACCAGATGAATCCGATGGTCGTAGGGCCGTGCTGGTGTTAATCCGCTGGGCAGTGCAAACAAATCAGCGAACTCTGCCAGTAGTAGTGTCTCAACACCTCACCATTGTTGGCCGTCATGCTGTGGCCAGCCGCTCCTGGAGCCGCGCGACCGTGGAGCGTCACCCAGTGGGACTGGCGTTGGAAGGACATGGACAGCTTGGCGAAATCCCATGTGATCGGCCTGAGGGTAGCTAGCCAATGGATGCCCAACACGACGTCGAAACACGTGAAAGGAAGTGAGCAGAAATCCAGGTTGAAAGCCTCGGTGCCGATCTATACTGGTAGGCGGCGGCAGGCCCCCACGCTTAAGAGTTGGTCATCGTTGGCCACGACAACCCTCAAGCCCTGTTGTGCCGACTGCTGGGGAAGTCCCAGGTGGATGCGAATGTCTTCGTTGACGAAATTGTGAGTAGACCCTGAATCCACCAATGCGACGAGGTTTTGATCACCAACCGTGATATCCAGCTGCATGGTGCGGCTTGTGGTCACTCCCGTCAGCGCATGCAGGGAGATTTCTGGTTCAGCAGGGGCCGACTCCATGGCAGCCTCGATCTGAGGGTTCTTCGGCATTAACTCGATGTAGAATAACTGCTTGCATCAGTGTTGTGGCGTGTACTGCTCCTCACAATTGTAGCACAATCCGAGGCACCTTCGCTCTTCCATCCGGGCTCGCGTTAGTTTGCGAATAAACCGTTGAGGCGAGGCGCCTGTCGTGCCGCCCGCCGGTGCGCCCACTTTGCCGCTAGGACTTGGTGCGGTGGTCTGGGGGAATCGATGGTGCTGGCCCTCTTGGCCATGTTGAGAAGCTCCCTTTTCCGATCGGTTTGGGCATCAACATCAGCCGTGCTGAATTGGCAGCCACCTGTGCCCGACGTTCATATGCACAAGCGAGGCTCATGGCCACCTCCAGCTCAACGTCAATGCGAAGGAGCTCCGATAGACCCGTTGTGAACATTTGTATCTGCTGCTCATAAGACAAGTTTGCCCGGGTCAATAGGGCCAAGAATTGCGATTGATATTCGGCTACTGTGCCCGTCTGGCGAAGATGCATAAGTTCGCCCAAGGGATTGTGGCGCAGAGGAGGCCCGAAGCACATGTGCACCATCTTCGAGAATCGTCGCCAACTGGGTGTCCCCTTATTGCGCTCAACATGGTAGTACCATTGTTGCGTTGTGTCAAGCATGTGGTAGGATGCTAGCCACACCTTCTCCTCCTCAAGTGTGCATTGTCCTTGAAAGAATTGCTCACAACGGTTTAGCCACGGCAATGGGTCTTCATCTGTAACATCCTGAAATTTGGAGTGAGCAAAATTTCAAAGAATTAAAAACTTTTAATTGCGTCCTATTGGCATTCAAATTTCTTCTGTAATTTTGCTTGAGTTTTCCCAAAATTGTGTTATGCAAATTAATATTGGAGCATAACTCCCAGATGAAAATAAAATAAATATAGCAGATACAAAGTAATTTAAAAATACAATGTATGAAAAACTAAAACTTGATGTCTTGAAATTTTGTACATGAGATATATGTAAAAATATATCCACACACAAGCCTTAAAAGTACAAATAGCAAAGTATAAACCAATTTTTGAATTACCCTTAAAAATTCAAAATTGAATTTAGTTATTACAACTCAAATCGAGGGCTGAAATTTAGTATGACCTAAAATTCAAATATTACTCAAAAGTACATTAAACACATAATAAAATAAAGTACAGTTGTAATTCAAATTCGAATTAAGCTTATGAATAAATTGAAAATACAGATTTCATCAAATTTCCCTATTTGGGCAGCCTTCTTATTCTTTTCTTTCTCCCCTTCCCATTTTCCTTCTCTCTTTTTACTCTCTCTTCCACGTAGGCCCCACCTCCTCTCTCCTTTTCCCCTTTCTTTTCTTTCTTCTTCCCCCGCACGCACTTGACCCGCCCCTGGTTTCACTGAGCGCAGCACTCGGTTTCCCCATCTCACTACTGTCCTCCCCTGCCTCCCACGTCGTCGCCCAATCCCTGCCTCCCACGTCGCTGCCCACGCCCTGCTGTCCCCCGCGCGCCCCTGCTCTCTCTCATCCCGTCACCCATGCCCTGTCTGCCGTCGCCTCCCCACGCTGCTCTCTGTGCACACATCACCCACGCTGGAGCCCATGACAGGCACTGTGTCCGGGTCACCAGCAACAGCGTCCTCCCTGCTATAAACCACCTTGGCTCCTTCCCTTCCTCCTCCCCTTGCTTCCCCCCTTTTCTGCTGAGCCGCGCTTCAGCCCTCCCTTTGGCCGCCGCCCTCCCTCTGGCGTCCTAGCCGCCCTGGCACATTTCCTCCAAAAGCGACCGTGTCACCCCGAGACCCACATCCCCAAGAGCACATTCTTTCACCCAATTGAAGCGTCTCGACCGAAGTTCGCCGGAACGGTGCTTCTCCCCTTCGCTGGCCGAAAAGCGCCACCACCATCGTCATGCACGCTCCAGTGAGTGCCCCTCCAATTCAACCGATCTGGATCATCCTTGTGACCTCTCGAAGCTATCCCCAGCACCAATTCCGGCCCTCCTCTCCTTCGGCGAGCCGCCCATGGCAAGCACCTGCAGCCGCCCCATGCACACGTCGCCGACCTTCCTTGGTGCCTCTTCGGCTCGGCCAACCGAATAGGTGAGTTACCCTCCGCCTCCTTCCACTCATGCTCCCCTCATTTCCCCTCTCTTTCTTCGCCAGTCACCGCCACCCCTGAGTCCCTTGCTCCAGCCACCGAGAGCCGCCCCTAAGCTAATTCTGATCGGTCATGAGCGAGGTTGCCACCACCTCTTGCTCCCTTGGCTCCCTGGGTTTGTTTGGCCTCTGCCGGCGCCTCTCTCCGGTCACCCCTCGTCGGTGAGTCCAGCAGCCCAACGCGCCGCCCAAACTCCCTCGCCTCCTCTATTCGGTTCGGTCGAACACTTCTTTCCCCCCTTTTCCTGTTATTGCCCAACTTTCTTTTCTCTCCATGACCGATGGGGCCCTCTTGGCTAAATGGCAATGAAGAGGTTCAAGCTCTTGCTTACATGTTTCAACCTCTTTTATCTAGGGCTGAATTCATGTTAATATACATACATATATATATATATATATATATATATATATATATATATATATATATTCAATCTTACAAAAAAATGTGTGTAATTGTGAATATTTGTAAAGATAAGAAATTACTTTTGGAATTATAATGAACAAGGTTGACGCAAACTTTATGACAATAAAGATTAATGAATTAATCCTCATATAAAAGTTAACCAAAGCAAGAATCATGCATGGACTGTTCCTCCAAATAGCAAGTAGAAAGTTGTTAATGGAAATGGTCGTGTATTTTCAAAATGATCATTAATTATGCCCCCGAAAATCCCCAAAAATTGCTTATACATATGGGCGGCTGGTTCGGAGGTATGGTGCATCGGTGTGCACGAGTGTGGGGTTTGTGGTAGAACCGCCCAGATAACTCAAGGACCTAATCGGGTCATGATCTCTCATTGTAAAACAGTACAGCTATAAGTCTGCAAAGTGCAACTTGGCTGAGTAAACCTATCGAACCTCATACTTATCTCACAAGTTGGAGAGAGAAGTGTAGTATGCAAGGGCCTGGTGTGGCTAAAGGGGCACCGAGTGGAGGGTGATTTGTTCCTCAGTCTTACTAGCGTTATGGGAAGGGGAGCCCGATAGCGCTAGTAATAGTGATTAACATCCCGCGTAATGTATGTGACCCACCGCAAGTGGGAGCAGCCTATAGAGTGAAATGAGACCCTGAGGCCAGGTAGTTTTGAAAGATTACTGTGGCGATCTACTCAACTACATGACTAAGGAATCATGTAGGGCAACGAGCGGATTGTCTCTTGTGGTGAAAATGTACACACTCTGCAGAGTCAAAACTATTTGAATAGCCGTGCCTACGGTCAAGGGCGGACATGAGAACTTAACTCTGATATAGTTTTATTTTAAAAACAATTTTTATGGTTGGGATTTGGAATGAAAAAAATGAAGGACAACAGACTGTCCTGATTTGTGTTGCCCTGGGTGTCTTCCCAGTGATAAGTTAAGCGGCTATAAAGCTGAAAAGTGAATATATGGTGCAGGTAACATGTAACAGTGGATGTAATTTGATGAGTTGATGGGGTCCCGATCTTCCGATGAGAATGATAACTTCGATTGTTGATATGATGTTGACGAAGAGGCTACTTGACCGAGATGACCAAGTCCGTCCTGCAATCGCTACACCATACCCTAGTCGATATCAACCGTACCAAGAACGTGGTTGACCTAAACACGAGGTTCAATTCCTGCAAACAATCGAAGAACAAGCAAGAATAAGATAAAGAGCAATCTGAATATTGCAAATATGAATGAGGTACACAAAGGGTTGAGGCCTGCAATCGTAGTTGTTGATTTAGTCGATACAAGAACATACGACAAAGTTTCACAGGGGAAAACTAATTTACACAAGCCTGTGTTACATGGCCAATTGAGCCTCTATTTATAGGGGCATGCGGGCCTTTGCTTATGGAAAGTTTTTAACGCATGGAAAGTCATCAAATTATAGCTGATTCTATCTCTATTTTTAAAACCGAAAAATTGTTTTAATGATTCATCGCGCACAAAAGGAATTTTGGGATGGGACTAGATCCGTTGGAAAGAGGGTGAGATAAGTTTTTCATGCTGTACTCACACATTCCAAATGGACTCTTAATGAGAAATCTATGAGCATTTAAAGTTGGTCCTATCAGGCTGAATTAGTGTCGGATTGTTCTGATGATTGTGGTGCGCACAAAAGGAATTTGGAGGTGGGGCCAAATTCATTGGAAAGTGGACGAACTCTTCTTTCTATGTTGTACTTGCACACTTCAAACGGAGTTCGTATGCAAAAGTTATGCTTATTTGAAGTTGGATTTATCGGCTGAGTCTGAATTGATCTAGAGGCCGGATTGAATTCCAAAATGTGTCACACTTGAACTCTTGCTTGAATTGACTCAAAAGTGATGTGGTGACCTTAAGCAAGAGTTGGGGAAAGATTTGACTTAGTCTTGACATACTGGTCGGCTTCCCTTTAGGTGAACCTCAACCACGAGCGCGTAGCGTTGATATAATCCTCCTTACATAGCTGTACAAATATATATTTTTATCGTTGGGTAGCATCATATTCTCATTTGAAACAACTTGAAACAAAAAAATGATTCACCTTTTATTTATTCTTGGGAACTATAGTCGTATGCGTTTGTGGCGTGGTCACATCATAATCTGTACCAATACTATCATCACAAATATTTTATTTAAAAGTATTATGATTTTAGTCCAAATGGAGGTCTAGAGAATTTTGATACATATACCTTAAGTCTTATGAAAAGCAAATTTTCGGCAAAATAAAATACTCAAGCCTATTGTTTGACAAGCCGTGCATGTTATATAATTGTGGCAATGAAAGGGGAGGCGCAGGCTATTGCGTGGCCGCCTCCTTGCAGCAGCTGCTGGCTCCTTCCAGGGATGCAAGACGCGTATCATGGCAATCAAGTCGGCTTGACAGCCTCGCCAATTGCGCAATGATATGATCGAGCTTTTGTCGGTTAGGCTGACTTTTTCACTGTCGCCGGTCATGACGCCTAGGGCAGCGGCCGGCTTTGATACCAAATAGCTACAGCCCAAGTTCAAGTTGCGGAGGTTGTACGGATGCGTGATGAATGACATGGGAAGAACAGCCACTGGCGAGGAAGCGCCATGCCGGCTGGGGATTGGGCAATGCACCAGCTGCACACCCGCCGCAAGGAATAGAGAGGAAAAGGTAAACTCTTGTTATTCCATATCAATCTGATAGCCCATATATGGGTAGCTTCCTAACAATCCTCTTCTAACTCAAAAGGCAAGCAATCTCTAATACTATATAATTAGGGACTCCCGGGCGCTCAGCGTCTCCACGTCATGCGCGCCTGTGCGCGACGCGCGTGCGCCGCGCTCTCGCCTCGCTCATTGCGCGTGTATACGCTCGATAGCAAGCCGTGGCTTCCTTCTTCCGTGGTTAGCGAGCCGCGGCTCTCTTCCTGGTTAGCAAGTCGCGCTGCGGAAAGCTTCGAGAAGTTAGCCTGCCTTGTTGTGGTTCTATGTTTGGTTCTTTTGTAGAGGTCGACGTCCCAGTAGGCGGTCGGGCCTTGCGCCGCCGCCGCCAGCCCAACCGGCGATCGCGGCGTTTCCGTCATCGCTCCTCCGCTCCGCAGAAGCGCTCCTCCTCCGACCGCTTCTAGCGACTGCGCGCCGCCCCATCGTGGCACGAGGCTGAGTACCTATTGAATTGTTGCCCAGTTGCCCACACAAAAAATTTCCTAACTGACTACATTGGTAGTAGTAGTGGTAGATTCCCTTTGCAAAAAAAGGACCCCACCGTCGCCGCACGAGGACGCGTCTCAGATGGTATCTCCGACGCCACCGCTCAAGGACGCCCTCAGCGGCCTCGACCGCGATCCTTCGCCGTCGCTGCGTCGCGGCTCATCGGCGAGTCCGGCGCTGCGAGCGACCTCTGGCCCACGTCCGCGGGAGGACCTCGTGGCGCAGCACGTGGTCAACGCGCTCCGCCCGGTCTCCACGGACACCGGGGGCGGTCCGCTGGTCGTGCGGAAGGTGAGCTACGTCGAGGGACGGAGCAACGACATCGTCGAGTACCCCGGCACCGTCCCCGGCCGTGTCGTCTCCTTCGTCGGCATGCACATGGACATCGTCTTGGCCAACCCTAACGAATGGGTGGGTTGCTACTTCGCTAGAAGATTTTTCTTTGATGGTGTGAAAATTACTTCTCAGGTTTAGGTTCTTGTGGGAAGGATTTGAGTGTGTGATTGATTTGGTGGTGTTTCTGCTGGGAAAATTGGCACTTTGTTTTGTCTGGTCATCTTCCGTTATGGGTTTATTGATTTGTGAATTTTTCTGATTTTTTCCTGTTGTCAAAATTACAAAAGAAATTGATTTGTTGGTGGTGTTCTGGTGTGTTTTACCGTGGAAAAGATGCATCGTTGTGTGATCTGATGGTTCCTCCGTTGCAATGGTCGCTTTGTCGTAGCGTGCTTGTTTGTAAGGAATAAAATGTAGTGCTAAAGGTGCTAAAATCTGCTTATTGATACCAGATATGATGGGGTCATTGATGTAAAATTCATAAGTGTTTAGTGCTACGTGTTGTATCTGTTTGTAAAATTTTCTCTTTCCTCAATTCGATCTTTGTTTACTTTTGGTTGTGCTCGTTCGGTTGCATAAGTACATGGTTTCCAACCGATTGCACCTACAAAATTTTCTCTTGGTTCTAATTGGTGAACTGGGCGCCTCAACCTGCGGGACTTGATCCTTCTCGCTAACCTTTGTGGCGAGGACCGGGACGAGCCGAGGCGTGGGGCGGCCGATGCCTCGGCCATGTGGCGGCTGTGGCTCGGTGATGCGGCGTCTTGGTGAGGCGGCGGCATCGAAGCATTCCGTCGTTGCTGTATTTATTGCGGTCACGAAGAACTCATCGGTCACTGGCATTGGTGTTGATGGCCTCGTGAAGGACGGGTTGCATGACAAGCTCAAGACTGGACCCTTATCGGTATTGAATTGTTTGGTGGAATGGCCAACTGATGTGTTGTTCGTGGGGAATATGTGCTGATTTGATTGTTACTATTGTGCTATGTTGTGAAGGTTTTGGATAGATACAGCTGATAAGCAACCGTGCATTAGGACAGGTGGGATGATTCCATGGCATCTGAAGGCACCAGGGAAGCTGTTCCACAGTGGGCTCGCACATAAGGTACTTGATTTGTTCTTTTTGGTGGATCATTCTATAGCTTTAGCGATATGCAATGGTTAGTCGACAATTTTTAAAACACCTGATTAATTATTTGTAAATGTTCTATAACCTGTGATCTGTTAAATTGTACAGTTGCTAGAGCAATAGCATTGAAAACTCAAGTAACAATGGTAGAACTTACTGTGTAATCAGCTCTGCTATTTCACGACTGTTCTTTGCAACATTTCGCCGTCAATCATAATTTTTGGGAAATGCAGAGGCATGTCTTCTTAATTTAAGGAAAGAGCCATTCAATTAGCTTACAGGACAAACAAAGTCAAATATTAATTCTCATGTTTTTTCTAATTGTTGGACACAGTTATACAGCATTGATTTTGAAACCTGAAAACCTTATATCTGTTTTTTGTTTTCACTGCAGGCCATAAATGCCATGGAGTTAAATATGGAAGCACGTAAAGAAATCCAAACTAGGTTTTACAACGACTTCCCTCCACACGAGAAAGAGAAGGTCTATAAGTTTGCTACTCCATCTACGATGAAGCCAACAAAGTGGAGCTGTAAGTCCAACTTTCACCTATATTTAATATTTATTACATATGTGAAAAGGAAATCTTTGGATGTTGTTATTCATGCTCCTAACAAATGGAGCTTTGCAGATCCTGGTGGGGGTCTGAATCAAATTCCTGGAGAATGTACAATTTCAGGGAATATAAGGTCCCATCTCTTGCTATGTTGCTCTTAGATGCCCTTTTCTTGCATTTGAAATCAAATAGTTTAATTAATTAAGCTTTTGCTTGATGTATACTTTGTACAGCGTCGGAAGCACGGGACCTGTGGGGCACAGTCCCACAGGGCCCTACTGAAATTTCATATAGAATTCCTTTAGTCAATAATGTGTTTGCATAGAAGTAAAAATGAAAAAAAAAAGTTGCAATACAAAAGAGTGGTACCTGCTCAAATATTTATATGTTTGTAGGACTCCAGCAGGGGGAAAAAACTCTAAAAATACCAGTGTTTCACAACAGTCAACAAAGAATGTTTTGCTTATGTTGTCTCTTTCTTTTTATTATGAAGCATAGAACATTTATAGTCATTCCTGACCATATGTTCCTTTTTTATATTACAGGTTGACTCCTTTCTATAGGTAAGCCAATGATCTTATGCATAGAATATGCTTTTTTTTTCTCCTGCATTTGCTTGTACTGCTACCAAGTGATGTGCTAAATTGATTGTTGCCATTGCCATTATCGTGCAGCACAACTTGTGTACTAAAGAAGTTACAAGAGTACGTAGATGATATAAATGAGAGACTTGAAACAAAGCTTCATACTCGTGGCCCGGTGTCCAAATATGTTCTTCCTGATGAAAATCTACGGGGAAGGTGAAGCATTTTGACTTTGTTGTCTTTTAGCAGTAACCACCATGATAGAGGGTATGATTGTCATTACTTACTGTTGATTGTGCTAGGCTTAAAGTCACTTTTGATGGAGATGTGATGAATGGGGTGGCCTGAAATCTCGAGTCTCGGGGCTTTCAAGCATTATGCAAAGCAACTGAGGAAATAGTTGGTCACATAGAACCATATTCCATCACCGGGAGTTTGCCACTGATTAGGGAGTTACAGGTTCAAGAGAACTAATGTACACACATTTTTTTCTATAAGCAATCTCTGTTAACTAAAGCAAAGTCATGACGCTTTTACAGGATGAAGGATTTGATGTTCAAACTGCTGGATATGGTAAGTACTTTACCAAAAATTGATGTTTCCTGACTTCAGTTGGTCCTGTTATCAACGAACAATTGAACACTATCTCTTATAGTATTCACATGCTTGATAGTATAGATTGAACTGCATTTAGAATTCATTTTGCTCGGGTGCCACTTGCCATCCTATTCTATTGTTCTGTTATTACAGTCTACGTTACGAGAGGTAAGAATATCCTTCATCTAATGCTGCTACTGGTTCCTGCAAGCTTACTCAAGACATACCATGCGAAGAACGAGTACTGTCTATTTTTGGATATGGCCCAAGGCTTTCAAGTGTTTGTGAGCATCATTTCGCAGTTGAAAGCAGATATCTGAAGCTTGTTTTACGAGGAAAAACGACCTTTACTGACACTTATTCCTGTTACTCGGTGATCTAATAATATGTTTTTGCACTGGAATCTTGTGTCTCGCACCAAGAGATCAAACTCTTTATCGCATAACTCTTGTCGCCATTGAGATCAACCTCTTTTATCGCATAACTCTCTTCGCCATTTCACTGAAGTAATTTCTTTTTTTAGAGGAAAGTAGGGATTATAATTGATCAGAAACATTCAAGTTTACATCTAACATGTACGGATAATAGTCAGCCAGAAATGCCGACTAGACCTCAGAGTACATGTCTGAAGACTATGAGCTTCCCTATTCGAATCCCTACCTTCATGCCTAAACATGGCACATGAAAAGTCTTCGTCTTGCCCTTTATTTCCTGGAGAATCATCATATAAGAGCATCTTGGCATGGCAATGATATTACGTACCACCTGCTGGCAATCAAAAGCCACACAAGTTCTCTTTTGATTACAATCCATCGCCAGCGCCGAAGTCTCATTGCACACCATCGCTTCTAAAGTTTCAGGGTCTGCTAGGCCACTCCATACCACTGGCTTGCAGTGATAAATTGGCCCCTTTCATCTCTACAAACAGCTGCGACTGCTCCGAGACAGCAGCGTCAACATTAATTTTTATTGTACCTTCTGCTGGATGGATCCATTTCGGAATAGAAAATTTCTTTCTTTTTATTTGTGACTGTCCATTGTCCTCAATAGTTGATGCAGTTCCTAATTCCGATATCAATTTATTTACGAAGCCAAAAGTCTTCAGAGGACTGTGAAACTCACCATTATGCAACGCCCTTCTTCTAGCCGACCAAATAGCCCAGAAAGTAATAAGCAATCTTGCCATATCATCATGTTGAAGGTTTTCACACATAAATATTAGCCACTGCTTTGGATCTTCAATTCTCGTTGAGGCAATTAGCTCAGTCAAGCCTTCATCCATAAGCACCCAGACACATCTTGACATAGAACAATGGTCCCATGAATCATTAGCTGCCCAACAAATATTGCAAGTATTTGAGGTCGCCATATTTCGTCGAGCTGTTGGGATTGAGTTCAGAGCAAGTCGCCATGCGAAGACTTCCATTTTCGATGGCACCTTTAATTTCCACAGGTCCTTCCGTTCTTTCTTGATTGACTCCCCTTCAGAATTGCCTGGTTTGTGGTCTAACCAATCCTCTGCTCTTTTTTGTATGGACCAGTATCTGGTAAGCAGATCGAACTGAGAGCATACCATTCCGTCTTGTTGTTCATGGAAGCAGGCCCAAGTGCCTTGCCGTTTGATGTAGCTCAAGGGAATCTGCAAAACAATATTCCACATCATTGACGAATTATCGATTAGCTCGCTCCACTCGCGGCGGTGGGGTCTGCTACCTTCGCGCGCACAGGCCATAATAGATTTTGCCAAGGTATCCAGTTGTGGTCCCATATACTTTGTGTCTTCGCCGGTGCCAATTCTTCTGATCAAACCCCTACATCAACACCATCACAAACTGCTCACCATGTTTGGATGGATTACTACCCACCTTGGTCTGAAGCAGACCTCCATCTGAAAAAAGAAGATTTTGACAAATTAATAAGCTAGCCAGATGCTTTACAATACTTCATAAGGTGAAGTAATTTTGTTTGTCTTACAACCATGGGGACTTTTGTCGGTGTGATCGTGTGAAGGCCTGGCTGCTTAGTTATGCCTGGGCAGCTGGGCTCAATGCAGTAGACCTGTAGTTGGGCTTCAGACTTGGCGGACTTGCGTGTTGTTGGCAAATAAGGCCTGCTGGTACGTTTTTCAAACCCTCCATTTCTCCGAAATTGTGTACAGGTACTCCGAATTTTCATAGAGGCCCTCCTCTTTCTCGATAACATCTCGTGATTTCCGTGAAATTATGTACGGGTCTTTGGTTTTATACCAAAAAACCCCTTTACTTTTTCTGAAAATACATTCGGACTCTTCCTTTTTCAGATAATCCCCTTCTACTAATTTTTGTTTCTTTTACTTTGATCCACATGATAGCTAGCGCGGCGTGACGCTGCACTAATGTTACTAGTACTAGTAATAGAAAGTCCTACTCAAACCAGATGGGTTTCAGTCGGTCCATCCGACCCCTGTAGCGTGTCCGGCTCCAGTTGCGCGTCTGGCAGAGGTGCCTGCCGTCCCAGCCGCGTACGCTGTGTTATTGTCTGACCTAGCCGCCTGAGCCGTTTGCGCTGACGCGCATAGTATCGTCCCAGGGCCAGTTTTCTGGTGATTCTACCTGACATTCACCTCTTTTTTATACTGTGTTTTCTCAATTTTTTGTGCTACCCCTTTCAGTTTCCAATTTCTCCTGGATAGTACATAACTAGCCCCTAATACCAGCTGGTAATGGCCACACTATCCCTGACTGGCTTTGAAGCATAGGCGTGAGCAGAGTTCAGGGAAAAAAGAAGTTATTTGCAATTTTTTCAAAGAACATGTAAAGTGTATCTCAAACATTTCCTAAGAATAAATTTATTGTTGTTTAACTTTTTTTCATTGAACTCACTAAATAAAGGATGAACCTGCCGTTTCACAATGAAGTCTAAATAAATTTCTGCACAATGATTAAGGGGGCGTTCGGAATAGCGATGGCTTTTGACTTTTGCTGAAAAAACACTGTAGCTGGCTGAAAAAACACTGTAGCTGAGTTAGCTTATTGGGCATAATTAAAATTTAAAAAATGTAAAAATAAAAACGGCACGCTAATCTAGAGCGGACGATGCAAAGGAATACGGGAAAAAAATCAAAACACAAAAATACCAAAAAAACAAAAAAAAATTTCACTAGAGGACGAAAGTGCTACAGTAGGAGAAACGCTGCTATAGTGAAATTATCTCCCATCGCCACGACGAGAAGCTGTTCTGATCACGACGTAAGTAGATGTAAATTCAAGGATAAGGCATAAAGTTGGACCATGCTACCCCTACTAAAACTTAAAAGCAACTAATCTCTTAGCTTTAGGCCTGTTCTTTTTGGTTGTAGTTTTTGATTTTTGACTGAAATTTTTGAATTTTAGCTATTTGCAGCAGAGATTACGAAGAGAGAGATATTCACTTGTGATTTTCGATGGTATAGATGTTGGGTTTTTATTGTGTACTATAATTAACTTGTAGACTCCGTCTTAAAAAATACTCTGTTTGAAAGTTAAATATTGTAGCAAAAACCAAAAACCGTTTTGAGAAGTTAAAAAGAACAGACCTTTTATCTCATGTAAATTTGCAATGGACAAGCTCTTGGTTGCAATGGACAAGCTCTTGGTTTCGTCAATTACTTACGTAGTAAAACAATGCAACCAAGTAAATAGGACAAACAGATGTAATATTATATTACAAACATAATATTTTTGGACAAAATATTTCAAATGGAAAGAAGCACATGTCGCCTTTTCAAAGTCTGCATGTATAGCAATTGGAACACTATAACATAAAAGCTAAAGATGGGAGAACCAAGAACAAGATTAACAAATGATGCATACAGGTGGCACAGCAATTAATGAAAACATGGAAAAGCGAGATACCTGCGTCATTTTGTAATACAGTGCAGCGGAAATAGAGTTAAAGCAGTCGATTCAACAAAACGCACATCGGTGTAGTGAAAATAATCAATCGTCCTTCGACCAACAGTCTCCTCGTGATCATCCCGATCATCATTGCAGTCGTAGCAACGCCTCTACTGAGCTCCACACGTCTAAAGATAGAAAGCTATGCTTCGGTGTGATGAGAACATTACTTTCTTGGATACACACAACACTCATCCATAAGATGCTAGGTAAAGACCTATGATGAGGGCACATGCATAATAGTTAAATTATCTAGTGAGCTCGTTTCTAGGAGTTCATAATTTTTCTATTGAGAATGAATTGCTACCTAAATCATATGATATTATTCTACTCAGGAACCAAGGTGAGGGGAGTAGCACTACTACCACAGCAAGTCCAGACCGACCCTATTTCAATGCCAAATCAATTCAGAGTCAGCATGACATCAACAACTTAAAACGATCATAACTTTCACTTACGAAGTCCGTTGAAGGTGTTCAAGTACTTGATGAAAAGCTTACGACAAAGGCTCTGTTCTTTTGAGCTTATGCTTAGGCTTTGGCTTCTATTTCTACACTAACTCACTGTTAAACGGTGTGTGTTTTCAAGACAGAGTCTACAGATAAATTATAGTACAAACTGTACCAAGTTCAGCTGTACTGGGTCAACCTCAAGGAGCCAGCAAGGTGTCCGGGTCAACATGCAGAGCCTAACAAGTTCGTTTGGGCAAGCTGTAACAAATGTTCAATATATGCGTGGTTATGAAAAAGTTTAGGCTAACCATGTGGTTTTGTGAAACCAATGACAATATACCTAGGGTTATTTGTAATTTCATCTAATTTTAAATATAAATAAATTTATTTACACAAACATATAATTGAGTACCAAAGACACACAACAAAACTTGCTAAATAGCTACCAGAGAAAAATAGTCAAATGGAACTTTCATATTCCAATTCACATGAAATCATGAAACCCTAATTTCTAAGACACGAGGTCCTCCTTTCCGAGACATAAACCCTCTATTTTCTAGATAATTTCATAACATATAAATTCTGAAAAAAATACATAACCAAGTACACTACATAAGGAGCTTTCAAAATATTTCGACCTTGTTTTCTATATTTCAACATTTGTACAGCAAGTACACATAAATAAATTATGGAGCAAAAATTTGAACGTTTAAAATTGCAAATAATTTATACAAGCAAGTAAACTGTGTTATGATTCCTACAAAAAATTATAATTTTTCAACCTCATGCTTCTAGCTTCTAGATTGTCTTATTCTGGCTTTTCAGCTTTTTTGAGTTTTTTTGTCTTTTCTTTTTTTCTCTTGTTCGTTTACAATGTCCGTGATGAGCTAACCTTTTTTATTTCTATTTTAAAAAAATTTAATTATGATAAAAGTCACCAGCAGCTATAGTAAAAAAAACATAAATTAGCTTATAAAAGCCCAACTGGGAGCTCCTAAGACAGCGAACGGGCGGCGCGCGAAACTCGACAACGCGTCTTTTCTACGCTCGGCCATTACATGCCCCGCTCCTTTTCCATGCTCGCCAAGTGTGGCCCTCGGCATGCCTTTTCTGCGGTCGGTGACCGTTGATCCCAGTGGGTCCGCTTAGTTTCGCGTGCGTGCACGGCGACGCCAAAGGCCATGCTCTCGACCACTGAACTGCACCGCCCCATCCGCGGGATTGCCAGGCATCGGCCACCGGTTGATTCCGCGATCGGGCAGTGGGTAGAAGCGCAAAAATAAGCCGCCCGTGGCCACAATTGCAAAAAGAGTGCACGAAGGGGCCAAATAGGCCAAAAATTAGTAAAAAAAAAATCATGAGAGGGCTGGGCCCCTCCCAACCCATCCTTGTCTCCACCCCTGATGAAGAAGGAAGTGCAAGGGTTCATCAGTGGCAACTTAGGGAGAAGCAACATGGGTGTACCTTAACCATGTCCTGCCGCCGTCTGTTGTTTCTGGTTCGCCCACTACACCATGACACAGCGTCGAGGGCACTCGTTCTGCCAGGAAAAGTGGCTGACAAGGGCTAGCTGTCAGGAAAGGCTATTACCGACATACACTATAGAAGCCGTCTGCCAGGAACCCAGTCATCGGCAAAGGTCTTTCCCGACAGACATGTGATTTCTTAGCAAATAGTCAATCCCCATTGATTGGTTTTTCCACGGAAGGCTTTTCTTTACCAGAAAACATTAAATTTCTAGCAGATAACTAGTTCCTGACTTTTTATGCCCCTAACTTTAACTTTTACCAACAGAGAGTTTGCCATTTTTTAGATTTTTAAAAATCCATGAAAATGGTATTTCTGTGCTAAATTAACTGATATTTGCAATTAGGATGCCATTCAAATATTTCGCTTAACTCTTTTTGCGGTCATCAATCAATATCAAATACAACTCTTTTTTATTTATTTTAACATTTTCAAGTGTAAATTACATAACTTCAAGTCTTAACATCATTCCATTGTACACCAGCAACTACAAAGGTATACAATCTTTACAGGTGTTTGTGCTCCAAAAAGTAACCAAACATTTATTCAATTGTCAATGGTTCCTTCCAATCCATCTCACACCACTTCAACTTGTATCATATTTTATTGATTCCACCCATATATAATGAAATAGAAAATAAATATTAGCCCTAGGTTTAAATACAGCTGGTATACATCAATATAAGGGGCAAAAATCAGCATCAACAAAAGTGACTCGAGAGAAGGAAAGGACCAAGTGTGAAATGTTAGCCAAAATTTTACTTCTACCAAAAAACAACAGCAGTTATAGCTAAATTTCCAATGAATAATGCCTGCAAGCAAGAAGAATCAATCTCAATATGAGATGATCATTTACTTAAACATGTACTTGATGAGGACATGGCCCTAGTGGATACAACCATATTAGCAATACTTGTTGTTCTAATTACAAGAGTTCCTACGCATCACTTAAATTATAAGGTGAGCTTATTTTTAGAAGTGTCTTTATATCATATGAACTATATGATGCTACCTAACAATGAAAATGCATATTTACACAACTATATAAGGAGGATTGCATCAAAACTACGAGTTCGTAGTTGGGGTCTACCAAAATGGAAGCTAACCAACATATCAAGACCATGTCGATGTCTCCCCCAACTTTTCCTTATGGTTACCACATCACTTTTGAATCAATTCAAGCAAGAGTTCAAGTGAGACATGTTTTGGAATCCAATTCGGCCTTCAGATCAGTTCAGATTTAGCTTGATAGGTCTAACTTCAAACAAGCACAACTTTCACATACGAAGTCCGTTTGAGGTCCATGAGTACTTGATGGAAAATTTTTCTCGTCCTCTTTTCAACGGATCTAGCTTTGCCTGCAAATTCCTTCTATACAGCCTGCAATCGTCAAAAGAAGTTGCTACACTACAATTTAGGCCAAATCAGGGCTTGTAATGTATGGGCCTAAGAGTAAGGTGCTACCTCCACTATTCATGGCCTAAATACTGTTCACGTAAACAGTAAAATAGTACCACCCCTTTGTTTCTTAGTTTTATGTGGTTTCCATTCCTCTATTTAAGGAGTCCGCACCCCTCTAATTTTATTGGATTTCGTTTATATTTAGTTTGCCTGTATTGCAATTTGTATTTTCTGCGTGTGTCGACTAGACCACCCAGTCAAGATCTTTATTCGAAATCTCACCATATTGAGTATTTTAATCCTATTTGTAATTTGAAATTGTTTGTTATCTTGTTCTTGCGTGTTCTTCGGTTGCATGTAGAAATTAACCTTCATGGTCAGGTCAACCGCGTTCTTGGCACGGTTGATAATGACTCGGAGTGTGGTTTAGCGATTGCTTGGCGTTCTGGTCGTGACCGGTTAGTAGCCGCATCGTCAAAGTCGTTCTCCTTCAAATCGAAGTTATCATCCTATCGGAAGATCGAGACCCTACCCCCTCATCAGGTGGTATCAGAGCTTCAGTTGACCGGTAGGATTTCTTGTATCCCTTGTTAGTAGATTGAATTTTTATGTCCTATAGTCCAGAAAAATTGCTCTACAAAAAGAGTTTATTTCCGCTGTTCAAACCCCATTGTGCTTTTCAATCTGTTAGTTTTGGTTTGCTAAATTGAGTTTGCGTCTGTCTTAGCATTGTCTAGTTGCTAGTCATATTCTTGTTCCTATAAAAATTCAAACATAAAAATTCCCACATCAAAATCCATCAAGAATACCCCACACCATAATTTGAATTTTCGGCCAGATCAGTGGCTTTCATGCCACGTCCACCAAAAACACCATAACTTTTGTTTACGATATCTTTTTTGAGTGACACCACCGCCATTGGATCCATAACTTCCATATCTAACTGCCCCTACAATTTCGCTTCATTCCATAAAGGCAGTTAAAAGATATCTTCAGTGCAAGTTGACCCAAATTTCTGGATTGAATCTGTAACAATCTGCACTTGTGATTTTTGTGCGATTTTATCTGTTAGTTTCTAGAACATGGCCCCAAAAGAAAAGTTGTAGAAAAAGCCGTCAAGAAACAAAGAAAAAAAGAATCATAAAAAAGAGGCAACTGACAAAACGTTACGGCCAAAATACCGACGCCTTGTCGAGTGGACAGAAATCTGCTATTTTCAGATTTGGATCAATCCTTGTGCTTTTCAATTCCAGATTGCATTCTATTAAATTATCTTATATTCATCACTCATATACATTGTTACACACTTGATCAGTAACATAGGCTAAGTGCTAGATATAAACTATAATTCAATTCTATGCAATTTCTGAAATTTAACTGATTGTTCTACGTTGCTACATATCTAGCCTTCCAAGCTATACTTTTTACTAACCGAGCAGATCACGTCGAACCGACCCTTCCAATCCCTATACACATCACTTGAGTCAAGTTATCACGAACCAGCCACCGGTTACACCACATGTTTGTATTGGTAAGAACTTGTAAGAGCTTGGTAAGAGTTTGAGAGATATGTGACTTGTCAAGCTTCATCTCCTAGTAGTTTATAGAGACTTACATAATTATCGTGTATTTTCTTGTTTTCTACTAACCATGACAGGTTCAAAATCACATAGTAGGAATTTTTGTGAGACCAACAACGTGATGGATCGGCTTAATAAGACCCTCACCACCATCAACAACAGAGTTAAGATCCTGGATAAATGTTCACCCCCAGGTTGATATGGGGATGGGGTCCCGATCTTCTCAGTGAGGAACCGTGGATAGTTAATGTGAAGTAGACGATGTCGCTAGCTGAACACTCGTGCCCATGCACGAACCCTCAACTCTTCGGAAAACGCCCAAAACACACCGGATAGTTGTCGTCGCGCGACCACAAGCGACGAACGCCAAGTCCCCAATTCCCAATGGAACGACGGCTTGACTTTGAGTTGCAGAACGAACAATGGATCGCCTAATTCTCTCTCAAAGTCCTCGCATGAACTCTGGTGTTGAAAGAACAAGCAATAGCTATGTTTCAATCTGATGCATAAAACTTGGTCCCCCTCTAAGGGTGCCAATATAGGGCTTATATAGCCTCTTGGGACGTGCATAGAGTCCTCCAAACCTACTACAACTCAACCCTATATGGTTTTAGATACGAACTCTTAAAAAAGGAAACTAGATTTTACAGCCGTCATATTGTTTCGGTCATAACTTTTGATCCGTGTCGAATTTGATGCTGGGGCCGGATCCATTGCGTAGCCCTTGAAAATATCTTTCCAACAAGTCCAAGAACGCCTGAATTGGACTCCGTTTGTGAAAGTTATGACCTTTTTAGTAACTGCCTGACAGGCTGTCCCGAACCGAGTCCGAATTGAATTCTGAGTTGAATCCGAGTTGGATTTGGATTGAGCACGTGGGAAGTCTGAGTTGGGCTTCAAAATAGTGTCTAAAACTTGTGCTCTAAGTTCTTGGGCTCCGTCCTTATACTCTCCCGCCATATGGGCTTTCTTTCTCCCTTCCACATGGGCTCAGACCAGCCACATGTGCTTCGTTCTTCTTTGGCTCCATCCGCGTGGGCTTTGTTCCTTCATGTCTTTGGCACATAATGTGGTTATCCGCTTCCTTTTGCATCTCTATTGTTTTGTCATTGACAAACCTAAGAATACACCAAGTAATAACATGATGTAGTATTTCATCTTTATGAGCGACAACATTAAGTATAGTTTGAAATGAGTTCACTGGCTATATTTCATGTGGCTCAATAATTCTTTCCAGTTGAATAAGATATTCAACGGAAAAGTACAAGACACGTGCATATCCGCATCATCCTCCCTTCTTCAAGAAAAGCCGTCCTCGGCTTTTGATAGCTGAAATTGTGCTAAACAAAGGATACAACGTGTATGCATGGTATATATATTCGTCATCAATATTTCTTCGGCTTATCTCATCATAAAATTTTGAAGGTGTAGTAAACGAAAAGAATAACACATATGCCTGGTATATGTAAGAGTCAATTGTTGTGGTATTCTCACTATTTTGCCCAAACCGATGAATATAGCAGCGACTAAAAGATGTATGCATTGCAATATTGTTTTTCACATCATTCTCCCTCCCATAAAATAAAGTCGTCCTCGACTTTTCTAAACACATGGACAGATCCTTAATGGGCAAAATCAGATTTAAATGTGCTAACATGGGAAAGAAAATGTGGAGTGCTTTCCATGCTTCAGCTGCGCTACTCTGATTATTTTTACATGATTGTACACCAAGAATCGAACAACTAGATTTGTGAAATCTTTCTAAACAGTACGTACTATTGGTGAAATTGATCTCATCATGATCATAACATGGTGCAAAAGATTGTTTATCCATAATATGTAATTTCAAGTCAGTAAGCTTATCACATGTAATGCAAATTCTATGAACATAAAATTCATCATCTATACCATAATGGCCAATCAAATTGAACTTATATGTGTAGGCATGGGTACTAACTAGTGATTTTGAACATGAAATTTCAGCAATCTTATCAATCACACTAGATAGCTCTCTAGGAGTGTTAAACATGATATAGCATAAAGAATCATTAGGAGATATTCTAGTAAGAACTTCTTTGTAAGTAATCAATTCCACATTATGTAAATTAAGCATTGAAATTTCGGAACATGGAGTGTTCGGTTGATCATATGAGTTCTCACAATTACTCACCTTTGCATAATTAAATTCAGCACCACTATTGTTACCTTTATCGTCCTCCTCAGATGATGTAGGTGTTGGGGGTTTAAAATTATAAGGATGCACCCATGGGACAGCAGGTACTTCATCCCGTCTTGTGGTTATCTCCTCCTCATTTGCCTCCAAAGGTGTCGGTTGTTGAATGTTCAATTCTTCATCTTTAATGTCAACCTGCACAATATGAGAAACAACACTAGAAGTAGATATTAATATGTTAGTTTCAGATTCATCCTCCTTCTGTCTATCTTCTTCTTCTCGCTTTTCTTTTGGTGTCCCTCTAACACTCTCAATTTGGATGCTCTCAACCTCACATATGGTGGAATCACACAACTCACTCTTTTTATCACTCTCACTCAATTTGGCTATGTGGCTCTCTTCCTCATATGGGATGTGGTGTATCTCGGTAGCTATATGTAGTTTTGGAGTACCGTGCACACTTGTGTCATTAGCAGGCGCTCCCCCACGTAGAATGTGGTGTGCGAACATGGCACGCAGCTCCAAAAAGTTATTATTCATGGTCGTATGCAATTGTTGAACCTCCTTCCCGAGGTGGTTCAGTCTGTGTGAACTTTCCCGAGCTCATTGCGCGCGCTAGTGTTACCATCAAGAAGTTGTTGTTGTAGCATTTCGCGCAATCGAGTGTACTCGGTCCACGTAATCGCGCGTCCGGATTAGGTGGATCCTCCTCGTGACTGACATGGAAACAACTCTCAAACAAGAAGCGATGTTACATCCAGGTTAGTAAAACAAAAGCTCTCTCTATGCTTGCAACTTACATCACGAAAACAAGGTAAGCTTACTGTTCCAAAGTGAATCAAGGACAGCGAATCGACACTGTGATAGCGAACGACCTCAACCCGTAATGTATGAGCGTAACCAAGAGCAAGGGAGTACACAAACAGTGTAGGTGGAGCTTGGACGGTATGTGGAGAGAACCTATGCGATCGATATTCAAGGTATTGTAAAGCTAAGTAATGATCCAAGCTAGAGTATTTGCCTATGTGCTGATCCAATTGGTTAAAGAGAAGTGTATGAACGCACACGCAACGATAAATGGGACTTAATGCAAACAAAGGAACTGAGCTAGAAAGAGGCAATCTGAAATTGAGATGAATAAATAGCTCGTTTTGCACTAAGTACAAGGAGAGACGCTAGCCAATTGCAATAGTTATGACTGTAAGGGCACAAGATTGCTCTATGAGAATAAGTACACAAGCTGAAAATATGAACTAGGATTTTTTTTTTTTACAGAGTTTTGGCCAACACTTTCTAGTTTCACTGTTTCTTGATCAAATCGCAGGAAACTTTCAAGCTTTCTTCTTTTCTTTTCTTTTTTTTTAACTTACTCCTTTTTTTTTTGCCAAACTACTGTTTTCTTCCCTTTGCACAAATTCAAGAATTCAGCAAGTGTAAATAATACTCAAGAACAGCCCTAATAGCAATATCAAAAGCTAGTCTCAATTGATGAAAAGATATAAGTGAAGCTCAAGCTGTAGCAATTCTTTCTTTTAGGTCGACTAGGGTTTGGCACAAGTAGTGATTTTTTTCTTTGAAGCCAAAGCGCAGCAAACTTTCGGTTTTGAAGGAAGTGAATACTATCTCAAACTCTCCCCAAAGAGAATTTGGATGGATCTCTTGAGAGCAATGTGGATGACAAGGAATTCGGATTCAAAAGTAAATGCAATTTACTCTTTTTTGTTGCTAATTGAGGAATTCAATCAACAATTTTGTAGGGTTTATGTGGACACAAAGATCAAGCTACGCGAAGGAAACACACGGATCAGCACGAAAACAAAACTCTAATGGACGAAAACTTAACAAAGCGCACAAGAACTAAGCAGATTAAACTACGATTTTTGGTATTGCAATTTTCGGTTTAATGGAAGATAGGACGAAAAACGAATCTAACTACGGGTAAAGAAGTTCTCACCGAGTAAACCTAGAATCGATACCATATGATACGGGATGGTCCCGATCTTCTCGATGAGGAACCGTGGATAGTTAATGTGAAGTAGACGATGTCGCTAGTGAACACTCGTGCCCATGCACGAACCCTCAACTCTTCGGAAAACGCCCAAAACACACCGATAGTTGTCGTCGCGCGACCACAGCGGCGAACGCCAAGTCCCCAATTCCCAATGGAGCGACGGCTTGACCTTGAGTTGCGAGCGAACAATGGATCGCCTAATTCTCTCTCAAAGTCCTCGCATGAACTCTGGTGTTGAAAGAACAAGCAATAGCTATGTTTCAATCTGATGCATGAAACTTGGTCCCCCCTAAGGGTGCCAATACAGGGCTTATATAGCCTCTTGGGACGTGCATAGAGTCCTCCAAACCTACTACAACTCAACCCTATATGGTTTTAGATACGAACTCTTAAAAAAGGAAACTAGATTTTACAGCCGTCATATTGTTTCGGTCATAACTTTTGATCCGTGTCGAATTTGATGCTGGGGCCGGATCCATTGCGTAGCCCTTGAAAATATCTTTCCAACAAGTCCAAGAACGCCTGAATTGGACTCCGTTTGTGAAAGTTATGACCTTTTTAGTAACTGCCTGACAGGCTGTCCCGAACCGAGTCCGAATTGAATTCTGAGTTGAATCCGAGTTGGATTTGGATTGAGCACGTGGGAAGTCTGAGTTGGGCTTCAAAATAGTGTCTAAAACTTGTGCTCTAAGTTCTTGGGCTCCGTCCTTATACTCTCCCGCCATATGGGCTTTCTTTCTCCCTTCCACATGGGCTCCGACCAGCCACATGTGCTTCGTTCTTGCTGGCTCCATCCGCGTGGGCTTTGTTCCTTCATGTCTTTGGCACATAATGTGGTTATCCGCTTCCTTTTGCATCTCTATTGTTTTGTCATTGACAAACCTAAGAATACACCAAGTAATAACATGATGTAGTATTTCATCTTTATGAACGACAACATTAAGTATAGTTTGAAATGAGTTCACCTGGCTATATTTCATGTGGCTCAATAATTCTTTCCAGTTGAATAAGATATTCAACGGAAAAGTACAAGACACGTGCATATCCGCATCACAGGTACTCGACGTGCACTATTTACTCCAAACTCTTGGTTGAACGAAGATGATGATATCGAAAAGAATAACTACATCAGCCACACTAAAGTTGATTACTCCGATCGTCGTCGACTCCCGCAAAATCAACGAGATATGTGTAGGTTACAAAGAGAGGTACGCGATGATGATGCAGTAACTAATGTCAAGTATGCTTTTCCATTATTTGCTGGCAAATTTGATCCTGATGCCTATATTCACTGGGAAATAGCATTAGACAAAGAATTTGAATATTATGATTGGTCTAATAGGCAAAAGATTAGAGCTGCCACTAGTGTTTTTATTGATGATGCAATACTTTAGTGAAAGTATCTTGGTAGACATGGGAAAGTACCACAAACTTGGAATGTATTGAAAAAGCTATTGCGAGATGATTTTGTCCCTAAATATCATGCTGATTATTTGCTAACTAGATTGCAACGTTTAAAACAACGAAGTAGAACTGTAAGGGAATACTATCACGAATTAAAGACTCATTTGTTGCGTTATGGTTTAAAGGAGCATGCTGAAGCTACAGAGAACAGATTCTTGAGTGGGCTTAATAAAGAAATTCAGGACATTCTTATTCACAAATAATATAATTCTCTTACTCATTTGTTTATACTTGCTTGTAAGGTTGAAAGTCAGATTGAGGAGAAAATGAGAATGCTTAATGACAACAAACATAACAACAAACCCTTGTTTGTGTCTTTTTCTGTGACTAATAACTTGCAGGAAGTTGAGAACCATACTGAAGAGAAGAGAGTTCACATTGAAGACAAGGAGTTGAATGTCCAACAACGGGTACTATTGAAAGCAAAAGATGAGGAGATAGTCACGGTTGAAGATGAAGTACTTGTTGTATCCTTACTTCATCATAAAGATTTGATACCTACAACACCTACATCAACTGAGGAGATCGATAAAGGTAATAACTCTAATGCTGAATTTAAATATGAAAATGTGAGTAATGATGAAAATTCATATGTTGAATTGAAAATTCCATGTTCTGAAATTTTTTTTGCTCAATTTACATAATGTGGAATTGATTACTCATAAGAAAGTTCTTACTAGAATATCTTCTAAAGATTCTTTACATTATGTCATGTTCGATAATCCTATAGAGCTATCTAGTGTGATTAAGAATCTTACTAAAATTTCATGTTTAAAATTATTAGCAAGTACTCATGCCTACACATATAAATTCAATTTAATTGGAGATTATGGTGTAGACAATCAATTTCATGTATATCGAATATGCATAACTTGTGATCACATGGATGAATTGAAACTTGTTATTTTGAATAACAATTCTGGTGTGTTGAATCTTGTTCATTATGAGAGAAAAATAAAAATTAGTGATAATTCAAATCTTATGTGTTCATCTCTTATTGAACCATCTAGCATTGACAATCTGAATAATGAAGTTGATTGAAGGAAAAACTTACAAATCTTTTCACCCATGTTAGATGAATGTATTATTGCTCGATTGGAATATGATTACTTAGATAAACTTTATTTGAATCCAAAAATTGTAGCTTTGCCCACATGTGCTACCGATGCAAGTTTACAACCTCAGATATTTGAATTGCATAAATGCATCACTTACATTTGCAAAACAAATTGCAATAATTACTGTGTGAGAAATTTTAATTTGTTAATTAGCTTCCGGGTTACTAATACAATGAGCTTTTATAACCGCGGTTGTTTTATAATATTAATTATGCAACAACAAAGAATTGTTAAAATGAATGACATATACATATACCATACATACACCTTGGCTTCTTTGTTACCCTATTTTCAGCGTATCAAAAGCTGATGATGGCTTTGTTATCAAGAAGGGGAGGATGATAAGGATATGGCCCTGGTGGATACAACCATATTAGCAATACTTGTTGTTCTAATTACAAGAATTCCTACGCATCACTTAAATTATCAGGTGAGCTTGTTTTTAAAAGTGTCTTTATATCATATGAACTATATGATACTATCTAAGGTGAGCTTGTTTTTAAAAGTGTCTTTATATCATATGAACTATATGATACTATCTAATAATGAAAATATATATTTACACAACTATATAAGGAGGATTGCATCAACACTACGAGCTCGTAGTTGGGGTCTACCAAAATGGAAGCTAACCAACATATCAAGACCATGTCGATGTCTCCCCCAACTCTTCCTAACGGTCACCACGTCACTTTTGGACCAATTCAAGCAAGAGTTCAAGTGGGACACGTTTTGGAATCCAATTCGGCCTCCAGATCAGTTTGAATTCAGCCTGATAGGTCTAACTTCAAACGAGCATAACTTTCACATACGAAGTACGTTTGAGGTCCATGAGTACTTGATGGAAAGCTTTTCTCGTCCTCGTTCCAACGGATCTAGCCTTGCCTGCAAATTCGTTCTGTACGGCCCGTAATCACCAAAAGAAGTTGCTACACTACCAGTTTAGGAATTGGGTGCTACTAACGTCTTGTGATGATTTTCTTATGCTTAGGAACTTGGGGGTTGAGCTAGTTAAATGTAGAAGCAACCAAGATAACAATCAAATTGATGTTGGTGCAAACAAGAGAAAGTTCGGACTGAATGTTCGGACTGAACGTTCGGACCTCCAGGAAGCACCATATTGATTGGACCATAACTTTTGATTCTGGAAGGTGTTGGAGGCTCATGAGTACTTGTTGGAAAGATCTCGATGTCTACTTTCTAATGGATCCAAAACCACCGTCAGATTCCATTGGAGCTACCGAGAAACTGCAGAAGAATATTCGGACCTCAAACTTGAGTTCTGGGCCTTATTTCCAGTAGAGCCCATTATGGGAGCATCCAAGTTAGGGTTTCCCACGTCCCTGGCTGCTTTTCCCCTATATAAACCAGCAGCAGTCGCCAGGGAGGGGGGTTTTGATTAGACGTAAGTTTAGCTTTTGCTACTCCTTGTAAACGCGTGAGCTGGCTAGACCACCCGATTTACTTGTTTCAGAACCCCACATTTGTGTTGAGTTTCACCTTTTGAGTAGAATCCGTGAGTTTTTGCTTGTTCATCTTGTTCTTGCTTTGTTCTTCGATTGCTAACAGGTTCAATATTGTTCTTGGCATGGCAAGAACATCAACAAATTGGTTTTGGTGTAACTGTCGCTAAGGCGCAGCAACCCTGTGGTCGTTGTAGTCGGGCAGCCCAACGCTGAACTTCCACCAAATCGAGTTATCCCCACTCACAACGAAAGATCGGGAACATTTTCCTTTGTTGGATTTTCATCAAGTGGTATCAGAGCTGAAGGTTGCTCGGTGAGAGATTTATCACTTATTTACCTACAGTCTAGAAAATCTAAAAAAACAGGTTAAAACTGAAATCCCCAAAAGCAAGTTGAGCCTTCGCTTGTTCTGCTTAGTCTTGCTTGTTGAGTTTTCAGTTACATCTTCGGTTGAGTTGCTGGTTCTAGTTGTCTAATCCTTTAGAGTTTCGGGTTCTACTCACGTTTTGGTCACCACAAGCACCACCAGATCAGCCGCTGCCATCTTTTCCATCTCCGCAAACAACATCACCACCATATTCATTTCCGCCGCCACCTCCAAACACCTGTTCGTATGCTTCGGAGTTTTCGGACCGTTCCGAATAGCCACTCAAGACTGGTCCGAACAACCACCCAAGTTTTGTCCGAACACACCAAGACAGGCCGAACACACCCAAGACTGGTCCGAGCACACCCAAGACACAGAACCAAGCATCCTTCTTTGTCAGATTTGAGTACCCTTACTTTTGAGAGAGAGAGGTGTGTGTTGGTAATATCATTGTGAAATCCTTGTAAAAAGTTTCAGATTGGTGCTAGTTGTGCAAAAACAAAAAACAAAAAAAGAAAAAAAGGAGAAAAGAAAGAGGATAAGCTAAAAGAGGAGGAAAGAACGGTTCTCGTTGTTTCCTTGTGCTCTTTGGGTACTTTTGGTGCGTGACAACACTTGTGTCTAGGCTTGCGTCTCTAGCATGGTTTAGCCTAAGACCAGCACAGTACCGTCGTTGAACGTTTATTCAACTTGCGTTGACTAACGTGGTTCCAGCTGTACTTTGAAATTTTCTTGCAGCCACCTATAGATCCACAAATTTATCTACCCCGTCACAGGTTTGTGCTTGTTGCCACCATTTGTTGCTGCTCTTGTTGGTTGCCAACACCACCTGCTCTTGCACAGGTCTGAGAGTCTGAGAGCAATGGAATTTGCAGCCACCTAGTTCTACTAGTTGAAAGACCATAATCTTTCTTGTGATTTCCTTGTTATGTACTAACCATGTCAGGAGGTATGGGTAATACACCTCCACATTCACCACAGACGAAGGCCATCATACAACACTTTGAACGCAAAGTGAGGCTGCACGCTGAAGGCCTTGATGAGGATGTTCGGGTCACGAATGACTGCCTTGGTCAATTGGAGTCGACCTAGATTGACACAACTCCAAGTAACCACATTAGAGGGCTCCTTTGGGGCTGTTAACACTTCTCTTGCAGGTATCTTGGATCGGTTGGAGATGATGGATCAGGTTGGTCGTGATGGCTTGGGTCGGCGCAACAACAACAGCCACAACACCATGGGCAGTGCTGCGGGAAAGGATGAAAGAGAATATTCTGCGAACACCGAGCTCGATGATGAAGTAAATGATCTTTCACGCAGACAACAATGACGCAGCCGCTGAGGTACAGGTGCTCGGCCACCACGGCGAGAGGTACGTAATGTTGATGACTCTTTAGGCAAGATTAAGTTCAGCATGCCCTCTTTCGATGGGAAGTATAAACCTGATGCATACCTCACTTGGGAATTAGCTGTCGATCAAAAATTTATTTGCCATGATTTTCCTGAGGAGAAACGTGTCAGGGCTACCACTAGTGAGTTTACTGATTTTGCTTCTGTTTGGTAGAGCGAGTACCATCATAAGAACCCAAATAATACTCCTCAAACTTGGGAAGCTTTGAAACGGATCATGCGGGCCAGATTTGTTCCATCCTATCATGCTCGTGATTTGTTAAATAAATTGCAGCAATTGAGACAGGGCACTAAATCTGTAGAAGAGTATTATCAAGAGCTACAAATAGGTATGCTTCGTTGTGGTTTAGAGGAGAATGAGGACGCTGCTATGGCAAGATTAATGGGTGGGCTGAACCGGGAGATTTAGGACATATTAGCTTACAAAGAACACAATTCAGTCACTCGTTTATTTCATCTTGCTTGTAAATCTGAAAGGGAAGTGTAGGGACGAAGAGCCAGCATGAGAACTAATATTTCTGTAGGACGTAATAGCGCTTGGACACCTTCAACACCTGCTGTACCATCGACTCGAACAGCTGCACCATCTTCCTCGAGCAACAAACCGCGTCCCTCTACATCGAATTTAGCACCTTGTGCAACTGAAGCAACAAGGGGAGCAGCAGCTACACCTACTAAGAGTTCATCTAAAGTTGCATCCTCGGGACGAACAAGGAATATTCAATGCCTACGGTGCAAAGGCTATGGACATGTACGCAAGGACTGCCCAAGCACACGTGTGCTAATTGTGCGACTAGATGGTGGGTACTCCTCTGCTAGTGATTTAGATGAAGAAACATATGCTTTGCTTGCAGCTAACAATGAAGGGGAAGATGATATGGACAATCAAGATGAAGACCACATTGGGCTAGAAGATGCGGAGCGCTATGAGAGCCTCGTGGTGTAGCGAGTGCTAAGCGCACAAATGGAGAGAGTTCAACAGAATCAGCGCCACACCTTGTTTCAAACCAAGTGTGTGATCAAGGAGCATTCCTGTCGTGTGATCATTGATGGAGGGAGCTGCAACAATTTGGCAAGCGCTAAAATGGTGGAGAAGCTAGCATTGGGCACACAACCACACCCGCAGTCTTACTACATTCAGTGGCTTAATAGCAGCGGCAAGGTAAAGGTAACACGGTTGGTAAGAGTTAACTTTACCATCGGTTCTTATCATGATTTCATTGACTGCGATGTTGTACCTATGCAAGCATGTTCGATGTTATTAGGAAGACCATGGAAGCATGATAAAGATTCCTTGCATTTTGGTAAATCAAATCAGTACTCATTTGTTCATAATGACAAAAAAAATTGTGTTGCATCCTATGTCTCCTGAAGCCATTTTGAAAGATGGACTTGCTAGGGTTAGCAAACTCAAAAATCAGGAGCAAGCTAAGAGTGAGAATCAGATTGTGGCAAATAAACATGAGAAACATAAAAAGAAGAACACCAAATCTGTCCATGATAATAAAAATGAGATCAAGTTGAAAGGATCTTGTTTCATTGCTACCAAATCTGATTTGGAAGAGATTGATGATGCCACTACTATTTGTTATGCTTTGGTTTGCAAAGAAACCTTGTTTTCACTTGAGGATACGCCATCTTCTTTGCCTCCTGCTGTCACTAATCTTTTGCAGGAGTATGCTGATGTGTTTCCAAAAGAGGTGCCACCGGGGCTGCCACCACTTCGAGGGATTGAGCACCAGATTGACCTCATTCCTAGGGCTTCCTTGCCAAACCGTGCACCATATAGAACCAACCCTGAAGAAACTAAGGAGATACATCGCCAAGTGCAAGAATTGCTTGACAACGGTTATATGAGTGAGTCCCTTAGCCCTTATGCTGTTCCGATGCTTTTAGTTCTTAAGAAAGATGGATCATGGCATATGTGTGTAGATTGCCGAGTGGTTAATAACATTACCATCAGATATCGTCATCCTATCCCTAGGTTAGATGATATGCTTGATGAATTAAGTGGTTCAATTGTGTTATCTAAGATTGATTTGCGTAGTGAATATCACCAGATTCACATGAAGTTAGGAGATGAATGGAAAACAGCTTTTAAAACTAAGTTCGGTCTATATGAGTAGTTAGTCATGCCTTTTGGTCTCACTAATGCACCCAGCACTTTCATGAGATTAATAAACGAAATTTTACGTACTTTCATTGGCAAATTTGTGGTGGAATATTTTGATGACATTCTGATATATAGCAGTTCACTAGAGGAACATCTTGATCATTTGTGTGCTGTTTTCTATGCCCTACGTGATGCTCGTTTATTTGGTAACCTTGATAAGTGCATCTTTTGCACGGATCGAGTATCTTTTCTTGGCTATATTGTGACCCCGCAGGGAATTGAAGTTGATCAAGTCAAGGTTGAAGCCATACACAGCTGGCCTGTTCCCACAACGGTCACCCAAGTGCGAAGTTTCCTCGGTCTTGCTGGGTTCTACCGTCGCTTTGTGAAAGACTTTAGCACCCTTGCTGCACCGCTGCATGAACTTACCAAGAAGGGTGTGGCGTTCACTTGGGCTACAGCACAAAAGAAGACCTTCGACACGTTGAAAGATAAGTTAACACACGCCCCTTTGCTCCAGCTCCCTGATTTCAATAAGACCTTTGAGCTTGAATGCGATGCTAGTGCAATCGGTTTGGGTGGTGTGCTGTTACAAGAAGGAAAACCTGTGGCATATTTCAGTGAGAAGTTGAGTGGGCTTAGTTTGAACTATTCTACCTATGATAAGGAATTACTTGCTCTAGTTCGAACTTTAGAAACATGGTAGCATTATTTATGGTCCAAAGAGTTTGTTATACATTCTGATCATGAGTCGTTGAAACACATCTGAAATCAAGCAAAACTAAATCGCAGGCACGCCAAGTGGGTTGAATTTATCGAGTCTTTTCCTTATGTCATCAAACACAAAAAAGGGAAGGAAAATATCATTGTTGATGCTTTGTCTAGGCATCACACCATGCTCTCCCAACTTGATTTCAAAATATTTGGTTTGGAAACAATTAAAGAACGATATGCACATGTTGATGATTTCAAAGATGTGTTGCTACATTGCTAGGAGGGGAAAACATGGAACAAATTCGTTCTCACTGACGGGTTTGTGTTTAAAGCTAACAAGCTATGCATTCCAGTTAGCTCCGTGCGTATGTTATTGTTGCAGGAAGCTCATGGAGGCGGGCTGATGGGACACTTTGGTGTAAAGAAGACGGAGGACATCCTTGCTGGCCATTTCTTTTGGCTAAAGATGAGGAGAGATGTGGCGCGATTCGTTGCTCGCTGCCTGACATGCCAAAAAGCTAAGTCACGACTTAATCCTCATGGTTTCTATATGCCTCTACCTGTTTCCTAGTGCACCTTGGAAGGATATTTCTATGGACTTTATTTTAGAACTGCCTAGAACAAAGAAGGGGAGGGATAATGTCTTTGCTGTGGTGGATATATTTTCTAAGATAGCACATTTCGTACCATATCATAAGACCGATGATGCTACCCATGTGGCAGATTTGTTCTTTCGTGAGATTGTTCGATTGCATGGTGTGCCAAACCATAGTTTCTGATCGTGATGCAAAATTCCTTAGTCATTTTTTGAGAACTTTGTGGGCTAAGTTGGGAACTAAACTTTTATTTTTCACTACTTATCATCCCCAAACTGATGGATAAACAGAGGTTGTGAATAGAACTTTGTTTACCATGCTTATGGCTGTTTTGAAAAAGAACATCAAAATGTGGGAAGAATGTTTGCCTCATGTTGAGTTTGCTTATAACCGCTCACAGCATTCTACTACTAAGAAGTGCCCATTTGAAATTGTTTATAGATTTGTACCTCATGCACCCCTTGACTTGCTGTCTCTCTCATCTTCGGAGAGATTGAATTTTGATGCTAAACAACGTGCTGAACTAATGTTAAAAATGCATGAAACCACAAGAGAAAACTTAGAGTTCATGAATGCTAAGTATAAACTTGCTGGTAGTAAAGGAAAGAAACATGTCACTTTTGAACCAGGTGATTTGGTTTGGCTACATTTGAGAAAAGATAGGTTTTCTGAACTGAGAAAATCTAAGTTGATGCCAAGAGCCGATGATCCTTACAAAGTGCTAGAACGGATTAATGATAATGGATACAAGCTTGAGCTGCCTGCAGATTTTGGGGTTAGTCCCACATTTAATATTGCATATTTGAAGTCCTATTTGGGAGAAAAGGATGAGCTTGAGTCGAGGATGACTCAAATGCAAGAAGAGGAGGATGATGAGGACATCCCTTCCATTGATATAGCCATACCTAGTACACAGCCATGACCAATGACTCGAGCTCGAGCACGACAACTTAATTATCAGGTAAAGTCGTTCCTTGCTGTCCAAACAAGTTCTCTGAATTGGGTGCTGCTAACATCTTGTGATGATTTTCTTATGCTTAGGAACTTGGAGGTTATCCCCACTCTCATTGAAAGATCGGGAACATTTTCCTTTGCTGGATTTCCATCACTACCCCCACTATTCATGGCCAAAATACTGTTCACGTGAACAGTAAAATTGTACCACCCCCTTGTTTCTTAGTTTTGTATGGCTTTCACTTCTCTATTTAAGGAGGCCGCACCCCTCTAATTTTCTTGAATTTCGTTTATGTTTAGTTTGCCTATGTTGCAACTTGTATCTTCTGCGTATTAAGTATTTTAATTCTATTTGTAATTTGAAATTACTTGTTATCTTGTTCTTGCGTGTTCTTCGGTTGCATGCAGGAATTGACCTTCGTGGTCAGGTCAACCGCGTTCTTGGTACTGTTGATAACGATTCGGAGTGTGGTTTAGCAATTTGCTTGGCATTCTGGTCGTGACCGGTTAGTAGCCGCATCGTCAAAATCGTTCTCCTCCAAATCGAAGTTATCATCCTATCGGAAGATCGAGACTGTACCCCCTCATCAGTACCTGCAGCTCTTATAGAAAAGATATGAACATAATCATTTTCTCTAATCGACATAATTAAGCATCTACAAATATATTGATGCTTGCTATAGTGAGCATAGTATCAATGCTAACTAGCTTCTGAACAAGCTTTGGTCAGGCTAGAAAAACTGGCGAGCATTTGGTAAGAACTAGTACAATGGCAGTAACCGAATGAAAGAACCTCAAAGAAGTTAGACATCCATTCTACTACCCAACACAACACATATTCAATTTATGTCTGCATCACTAACGTGACAATTTCATCACTAAAATGCTAACACTCATCCAGTCATGACAAATTATTCTCTAGAAAATACAATCATGACAAATGATACGGGATCGTCTGATCTTCTCGACGTAGGATGGATACTCGCGGGAGTCTTGATGAATCGCAATGATCCTCCAATGCCAGTGCAACGGACGAACACTCTTTAATCCGCCAAAACAAACTCGCGTCGATTTCGCCGACCACCAAGCGAAGATCTATCGTGCACCTAATTCCCAGCGGAAAGGCTGAACGATCTTGATTGAAGAACACTCCTAATTCCCTATGGAGTTTCGGCAGTAATGATAAACTCGAACAAATTTTAGTAGATTAATTATTCTCAAAGGTGGTCTGAGCCCTAAGGCTGCCAATACATGGCTTATATAGCCCCTTGGAACGTCCATAGAGTCCACAAACCTAGTACAACTCAACCCTATATTGTTTTAGAAACGAACTCTCACAAAAAAGAAACTAGATTTTACACATGTCATATTGTTTCGGTCATAACTTTTGATCCGTGATGAATTTGATGTTGGAACCAGATCCATTGCGTAGCCCTTGAAATTATCCTTCCAATGAGTATAAGAATACCCGAATCGGACTCCGTTTGTGAAAATTATGACCTTTTTAGTAACTGCCTATCAGGCTGTCCCGAACCAAATCCGAATTGAATTCTGAGTTGAATCCAAGTGTAAATCCAGTTAGGCTTGTGGGAGGTACGAATTGGGCTTGAAAATCTTATCCAAAACTTGTAGTTTAAGTCCTTAGACTCCTCCCTTTTGATTTCTCACTACATGAGCTTTCTTCCTTCATGTCTTTGGTACCTAATGTGGTTATCCTCTTTCTTTTGTCTCTCCATTGCTTTATCATTGATAAACCTAATAATGCACCATGTAATAACATGAGATAATATTTCATCCTTACGAATAACAACATTATGTTTAGTTTGGAATAAGTTCACCTGACCATATTTCACGCGGTTCAATAATTCTTTCCAGTTGAACAAAATATTTAACTGAAAAGTACAAGACACGTACGTATCCGCATCATCCTCTCCTTCTTTAAGAAAAGCCATCCTCGACTTTTGATAACCTAGAATTATACTAAATAAACAATACAACGTGTATGCATGGTATATATATCTGTCATCAATATTTTTTTGGTTTATCTTATCATGAACTTCTAAAGGTGTAGTAAACAAAAAGAACAACACATACGCATATGTTGTATGGCTGATCTCTACCTGTTTCTTTTTAGTCCAGTGAGCCTACTGGGGTTATAGGGTAGGTGTCTTTGGGGTGAGTCATTAGGTTAGGTGGCAGTGTAGTTATTGTGCTCTGTCAAATCAGTCAAGATATCAAGGGGTATGTGTCCATAGGAAAGAGAGGAAGGGACACGTTACCCCCGTGTATAAATACCTGGTGGGCTGGCCAGTAAGGGGGATTTTTCGATCGAGGCTGTTTGGTCAGTAACCACAACAGCATAGTATATGTAAGAGTCAATTGTTGTGTCATTCTTGTTATTTCGTACAACTCGATTAGTGTAACAGCGATCGAAAGATGTGTTTATTGCAATATTGTTATTCACATCAACAAATGAGATAGTAAGGAATTTGACTTCAATCAAAGGAAAAAGATTTAGCATCCAGATGTAACAAGGAAATTTGACTTTGATAAAATGCAGGAGCTACTAGACAATGGCCCCCGGTTAGTTCACAAGGGCTTATAATGGAATCAGTAGGTTAACTGGGAAAGAACAATAGCATCAAGAGCAGTAATTGAAGAGAAATGGAAAAGAACAAGTAAAAAGCAGCATGAGTATTTGATGTAACCATTATCCAGATTCCCTCCACTCCTCCATTGTTCATGTTCTGCAATTATACTGAACAAGTTAATAATTCCCTGATATAATAAATCATATGTCAACGATAACTCATATGATGTATACACCAACTAGTGTTACAAGACAAACAATATGCATACACCAGCTATAGATAATTGGGTTATAATGAGACACAAGCACAAGATTGTTGTAGTTCCCAGCTGATATTTTAATTCAGGGAAGGTATAATTTTAGAGTCCAACAAATAATGTTCCCAGGACTTCAGAAAAAATAAAAGCCAACATTTGAGCAAGCACACTAAACAGTTGGAGTTGGTTCATTAATACCATTGAACTCCCTAATTCAGCTTGCCATGACATTATGCCACGGACAAATAGAGGCATTAAGAAAAAGTTGAATATGTGTGTTCCTTACAAGCCAAAATTCAGTAGGTTGCCTACTGTACCTCCTGTACCAGGAGGCACTACCCAGTAGCCATGAAAGATTTTTTTTCTTAAGTTTGTACCTCTGGGCTTCCCAATCTAATTAATGAGCAAACCTAACTTATATGGATCAATAAATAAGAAACCAGTCCATCTAATGAAGCACTACTGAATAACATTAGCTACTTGCCTCTCTGGAGTTATCATGATACCCTCATATCATAAAGTTTCTCTGAAGGTTTAACACCATCTTATGAAGCACATAATTTCAAAATAAAATTGATCGAATAGGTAAATTCACTACCCTAAAATGAAAACATTACTTCGTATTATCAAAATTCACCGCTAACAAAATTTCTGCATGGGAAATTCATCAAACAAGTGCTGGGCACCTCTAGTTGCATAGACAAAACAGAGAGCAGGCAATAGTGTAGTACTTGGGAGGTTGCTGAAGAGGAGCAGGGAGCTCGCCGGAGAAGGGAGGTCGTCGTAGAGGGGCTGGCGAGTCACCAGATCTGGATGAGGTCCCCGGACCTGAGCCGGCCACGAGCAGAGAGCAGCGTTGGAGCTGTGCCACGACCCACGAGTGGAAAGTAGCAGCGAGAAGAGGAGCGACGAGCGGCGCCGCAGCGAACGGCGGCGAGCAGTGGAGGCGCAGGATCTCTCACGAATGCACGGACCTAGCGAACGAACAATCCATCAGACGAGAGTGGTGAAGGCTCATGATTAGGGGATATGAGGTCACCTTGTACTGCTGCTTTTCTTCGGTGTCGGCGTGGTTGTCGACGAATGGAGAGGAAGCGCCACGAGGGGCGTTGGGAGCTGGAGAAGGGGTCGCGGATGCCCAGATTGAGGATGACCACACTGGGGATATCTTGCTCGAGGTCGAGGTCACCAGCGATGGCCTGCTACGACAGGGCGGCAGCGAACGGAGTTCGGGAGGGCGACGAGGCCGGACGGAGGCGGAGGTTGCATTGCAGTCAGGGACTCAGGGGAGAGGTCCGCGCTCACCTTGCCCCTCCCTGTGCCTCCCCTTTTCTACCCCTCCTGCTTCCTCTCGCCCGTGCGCGCTCCCGCCGCCGCCACCGCTCCTGGCTGCTCCAGTGGAGCCCTGCCCTCGCCGACCTTGTCACCGTGCGCCTCCCCCTCCTAGGAACCTCCCCCGGCGGCCAATCGAAGTTTCTCCGAAGCACCAGCGTCGCACGGCCATTTATCCCCAATTCCGACCGCCGGCGCTCCCACCTCGGCCATCTCCTCCACAAGGCGCTCCGGCTTGATTCCTTCCGGTAGAAGAATCTCGGAGGTGCCCCTACCTTCTCCAACTGCTGCCCGGCCTCATCGACGCCCGAGCCTCCTCCTCCACACGAGCCTCCCCGCCGCTGCCCTGAGCTCACGCCGCCGGGCCGCCTCGGCGTCTCCCCGTCCCCGCCGACTGCACGGTAAGCTCCCTAGCGTCCATCTCTCACTCGTGCTCTTCTCGGTTTGTCCTTCCCCTCACTCCGGCGTCGGTGCTCCATTCTCTCCACGCACTCCGGCCGCCGCAAGCCGCCGCCACTCACCTCCGTTGCCTCTCCGGCCGATGCGCCGCCCCCTCTAGACTCCCTGCCTCTCCAGGAGCCCGTTTTGCCCGTTGCCGACGAGGTTCCGGCCCTGCCTCACCATCACCGCCGGCACCAGAGCTGCGCCGCCGCCTCTGTCTGCTTCGCAGTACCTCCCCGGCCCGCTATTCGGCCGAGTGCTCTTACCCCCCACTATTCCGTCCCTCCCCTCTGTCCTTACGACCTGTGGGCTCAACCGAATAATAGCAATGTTCCAGCTCTACCCTCTTGTTATGGGCTGAATTCAAGTTCAACCCAACAAAAAAAATGTATGTGTAATTGTGAATATTACAAGGGTAAGAAATTACTTTTGGAAATATAATGAACAAAGTTAGCATAGATTTTATGACAATAAGGATTAATGAATTAGTTCTCATATGAAATATAGCTAAAGAAAGATCATGTGTATACTATTTCCTCAAATAGCAAATAGATGTCCTGAATTAAAAATTTTAATTATAACATCATAGAAAGTATGCCATATATGTACATTATGTAAACTGCGGTTAATTAAGAGCAAAATGTCGTAAAAGCCCCTTTGAAATAATAACTAATGCAGATAATTAGCATAAACTCAAGTAAAGACACATTGACATATACTCTAATCGGGATATATATATATATATATATATATATATATATATATATATATATATATATATATATATATATATATATATATATATATATATATATGAGATAAGTAATAAGATGAAATGTTTAAAAATCGATAAGGTTCAAATGAAATAAGAACGTAATTATGAAATTAAATAAAGAGGTTCGTGCGGATTAAATTAAACTTTAGACATCCTGGTGCTATAAAAATCTAGGTGTGAGCTATCTTTCAATTGGCAGATTAATGAGGAAGTGGCAATTTAGAATGTTTTTAAAGATTAAACCATACACAAATTGTACACTAATGAGAGTATGTATTGAACTTGGAATGCATAAATAAGGAGCTAATGCAAAAATAAAATAAGCAAGGCTGCGTAGAGTGGATAGTGACCAGGGTAGGCTAGCAAATTAATCATTGCGTTACTAGGAAATTAAATTGGAGGAATTCATTTTAAATCAATAATCTTTTCGTAGGAAATAAGTTAGAAAGAAATAAAGCTTACATAAGAAGTTAACTAACGTGTAGTTTAAATTCTCGTAAGTCTATTAGAAAGGACTCATGGGTCGCAATTATTAAAAATAATCTCGCTAACCTACACCTTAATGAGCAAATCAATACTAGGACCACATAAAATAGTACATCTCCAATTACTAGAAGTATGAACTTTAGGACTAATTTGATAAATCAAAATTCATATACATTGAGTCATTTGAGTTTATTGGATTCCATTGTTTAGCGCGTAACTAGAAACTGGAATCGTGGAGAATTAGTGGATCCAGCAAAGACCAGGATCCAGAAGATGGTGAAGATCAGAGCTCGAGATCAGCAAACAAGAAAGCTTTGAGTAAGCTCAAGACCATGTTAAACCGCGCCAGGCGAGTCAATACTTTGATCATTTTGAATACCCATTTAGCAAATTATTTAGATTCAACTTATTAAATGCATGTTCTTATTTTATGTGCTATATTATGTTGATTTCATGCTCTAACTAGCTGCCTTTTTATTAAATGCCACTATTGTACCTTCCCGGCATATTATACTGTGAACCTTGTTATCCCCAGAAAAAATCTATAAATGTAATTATTTAAAAAATTACTTACGTTTATAATTTACGGCATAGTGTTGCTTAGTTCGGGTGTGCTTAAAATACCCCAACATCATATGCAAAGACAAAGAGCAATTTTGGGAAAGTTGTAGTTGGAAATGGTCATGTATTTCTGAAATGGTTATTATTTTATTCCCCCAAAAATTTCCAAATTGCTTATGTGGCTGGGCGGCTGGTTCGGGGGTGTGGTGTACTGGTGTGCACGAGTGTGTGGTTTGTGGTAAAACCGTCCAGATAATACAAGGACCGAATCAGGTCATGAACTCCTATTGTAAAATAGTACAACCACAAGTTTGCAAAGTGCAATTTGGCTAAGTAAATCCTACTGAACTTCGGACTCATCTCACAGACTGGGGGAAAGAAGGCCAGAGCCTGGGGTGGCGAAAGGGACACCGAGGAGAGGGTGATTTGTTTCTCTTATTTTACTAGCGTATGGGAAGTGGAGTCTTAAGGCGCTAGTAAAAGAGTGATTAACATTCCGCGCAACGTATAGGACCCACCGCAAGTGGGAGCATCCTATCGGGTGAGATGAGACCCTGAGGCTAGGTAGTATTGAAAAGTTACTGTGATGATCTACTCGACTGCATGACTAAGGAATCAACAAGCGGATTGTCTCTTATGGTGAAAGTGTACAAACTCTACAGAGTCAAAACTATTCGAATAGCCGTGCCCACGGTCAAGGGCGGACATAGAAACTTAACTCTGATATAGTTCTATTTCAAAAATAATTTTAAAGGTTGGGACATAGAATGAGAAAATGAAGGACGATGGACTGTCCTGGATTGAGTTGTTTTGGGTGTCGTCCCAGTGATAAGTTAAGCGGCTATAACGCTGAAAACTGGTAATGTGGTTCAAGTATAATGTGGCGATGGATGAGATCTGTACTTATTCTATAAAATCTTTTCTCAAAAGTATTATGAATTTAATTCAAGGGCTAAGTCTAGGAATTTCTTATATTTAACCTTAAGTCTTTTAAAATGCAAATTCTGGCAAAATAAAATAACCAGAGACTATCCTTGACAAGCTCTGCATGTTATATAATTGTATTCTGTGTATGGGCTCGCTGAGCACGGTAGTTAGTATGCTCACTCTCGCTCACAAATCCAGAATCAGGTGTCGAACCGCTACACTTCAGCAGTGCGCCAAGTCGTGGTGAAGATGAAGATGGAAAGGCCAAGAACTAGGTCGTGAACCCCCAGTTGGCTGCCTGTGGGCATGTTCTGTGGGTCCCACCTGTGTGCTTCATTTTCGCTGCTGCTTTCGTTATTTTCGGCCTGATCGGCCCATGTGTAAGTATTCTATTATAATTACGCTTCCGCTTGATATGTACTTTAATATTCAGTAATGTATCTGTGAGCACTATCTACTGATCTAGGGAATAGTGCGGTGGAATCACAGAGAATTCTGGATTGAAAATCCAGGTCCTACACCCACCCTCTTCCCAAGCCTACTGCCCACCTCCACCCCTCATCTCCCCAGCCTCCGCCCCTTCCTCTCCCTGAGCCGCCGCCCGTCGTCTCCCCCAGTCGCCGCTCACTCTACCCTTAGTAGCCCCCGAGGTGATGCCCCTCCTCTCCTCTTAGCCACTGCCCGCCTTCGACCCTCCTCTCCCCCGCTGCCACCCTAGACCGAACCCTAGCCCTAGCCCACCCTCTTCCCAGACCCGCCGCCCGCCTCTGCCCCTCCTCTCCACCCTGAGCCGCCCCCCGAGGTTACGTCCCTCCTCTACTCCTAGCCGCTACTCGCCTTCGCCCCTCTTCTCCCCCAACCCAGCGCCCGCCTCAGCCCCTCTACCCCCAGCTGCCACCCCAAACATCGGTCGACCTTAGGCAGCCGAATCTGTGGAGGTGGCATCGATGTGAACCTGGCTAGGTGCTAGCAGTGCAGACTTGGCGTCGACTTCCTCCTCTGATAGCACAAAGTGATGAATGGCGCATGATGCTGTATCGATGGCCAACTGCTTCCTACTGACAACATTTTTCCCTTTGTGTAGTCCATTTACCTTGGTAAACTGGACCTTGTGTGATAGCACTAGCGGTCCTGATCTTTCGATGAATATGGTAGATTCGATTAGGGAAGGAGAAAACGTTGACGACCCAACTACAACCACCCAAGGACGTTGCGTCTTAGTGATCGATACACCAACTCTAGAGATTGTTCGTGACCTTGTCGGAGAACAATCAACCTAACCAGGAGGATACTTGTTCCTGCAAACAATCGAAGAACGGGCAAGAATAAGATGAACAACAACTCAATTGCGAATAAAATATGTAGGTTTCATTCTGAAAAAAAAAACAAAAAACAGTGAGGTTCCGAGACAAGTATTCGGACGGTCTTGCTGACACGCATGAAAACAAGGCGAAGTAGCAAAGGCTAACTTAGTCTATGAAAACCCAAACCCTAGAAGAGGGTGCAGCTACCTATTTAAGAGAACAGGAGGTGGACGGTCGGCCAAAACACTTGGAGACCGAACAGGACTCAATTACAAGGCCCAAGGCCCACTTTGACTCAGACTAGAAAAGTGATGTGACCTATTTGGCAGTTTTTGATCAGCTCGGATGGAGTTTGGAGGTGAAACCAGATCCATCTGAAAGTAGACTCTAAGAGCTTTCCAAAGAGTACTCACAGGCCCTGAGAAACCTTTTGGATCAAAAGTTATGGCCGTTTGAACTAGATACTGTCAAGAAGGCCGAATCTAAGTCGAACTCACGAACAGGACTTAGATTGCACTTGACGGTTCCACTTATACACTTGATGATACGGGGATGGGTCCCGATCTTCTCAGTGAGGAACCGTGGATAGTTGATGTGAAGTAGACGATGTCGCTAGCTGAACACTCGTGCCCATGCACGAACCCTCAACTCTTCGGAATACGCCCAAAACACACCGGATAGTTGTCGTCGCGCGACCACAAGCGACGAACGCCAAGTCCCCAATTCCCAATGGAACGACGGCTTGACCTTGAGTTGCAGAATGAACAATGGATCGCCTAATTCTCTCTCAAAATCCTCGCATGAACTCTGGTGTTGAAAGAACAAGCAATAGCTATGTTTCAATCTGATACATAAAACTTGGTCCCCTTCTAAGGGTGCCAATACAGGGCTTATATAGCCTCTTGGGACATGCATAGAGTCCCCCAAACCTAGTACAACTCAACCCTATATGGTTTTAGATACGAACTCTTAAAAAAGGAAACTAGATTTTACAGCCATCATATTGTTTCGGTCATAACTTTTGATCCGTGACGAATTTGATCCTGGGGCTAGATCCATTGTGTAGCCCTTGAAAATATCTTTCCAACAAATATAAGAACACCTAAATCGGACTCCGTTTGTGAAAGTTATGACCTTTTTAGTAACTACCTGATAGGCTGTCCCGAACCGAGTCCGAATTGAATTCTGAGTTGAATCCGAGTTGGAATTGGATTGAGCACGTGGGAAGTCTGAGTTGGGCTTCAAAATAGTGTCCAAAACTTGTGCTCTAAGTTCTTGGGCTCCATCCTTATACTCTCCCGCCGCATGGGCTTTCTTTCCCCCTTCCACATGGGCTCCAACCAGCCACATGTGCTTCGTTCTTGTTGGCTCCATCCGCGTGGGCTTTGTTCCTTCATATCTTTGGCACCTAATGTGGTTGTCCTCTTCCTTTTGCATCTCCATTGTTTTGCCATTGACAAATCTAAGAATACGCCAAGTAATAACATGATGTAGTATTTCATCCTTATGAATGACAACATTAAGTATAGTTTGAAATGAGTTCACCTGGCCATATTTCATGCGGCTCAATAATTCTTTTCAGTTGAATAAGATATTTAATGGAAAAGTACAAGACGCGTGCATATCCGCATCATCCTCCCCTTCTTCAAGAAAAGCCGTCCTCGGCTTTTGATAGCCTGAAATTGTGCTAAACAAAGGATACAACGTGTATGCATGGTATATATATTTGTCATCAATATTTCTTCGGCTTATATCATCATAAACTTTTGGAGGTGTAGTAAACGAAATGAATAACACATATGCCTGGTATATGTAAGAGTCAATTGTTGTGGCATTCTCACTATTTTGCCCAATCCGATGAATATAGCAGCGACTAAAAGATGTATACATTAACACATATGCATGGTATATATAAGAGTCAATTGTTATGATATTCTCACTATTTTGCACAAACCGTTGAATATAGCAGCGACTAAAAGATGTATGCATTGTATTATTGTTTTTCACATCATTCTCCCTCCCACAAAAGAAAGTCGTCCTCGACTTTTCTAAGGAAATGGACAGATCCTTAATGAGCAAAATCAGATTTAAATGTGTAGATATGGGAAAGAAAATATTGAGTGATTTCCATGTTTCAGCTGCGCTACTCTGATTATTTTTACATGATTGTACACCAAGAATCGAACAACTAGATTTGTGAAATCTTTCTAAACAGTACGTACTATTGTATAAATTTATCTCATCATGATCATAACATGGCGCAAAAGATTGTTTATCCACAATATGTAATTTCAAGTCAGTAAGCTTATCATATGTAATGCAAATTCTATGAACATAAAATTTGTCATCTACACCATAATTTCCAATCAAATTGAACTTATACGTGTAGGCATGGGTACTAACTAGTGATGTTGAACATGAAATTTCAGCAACCTTATTAATCACACTAGATAGCTCTCTAGGAGTGTTAAACATGATCTAGTATAAAGAATCATTAGGAGATATTCTAGTAAGAACTTATTTGTAAGTAATCAATTCCACATTATGTAAATTAAGCATTGAAATTTTGGAACATGGAGTGTTCGGTTGATCATATGAGTTCTCACAATTACTCACCTTTGCATAATTAAATTCGGCACCACTATTGTTACCTTTATTGTCCTCCTCAGATGATGTAGGTGTTGGGGGTTTAAAATTATAAGGATGCACCCATGGGACAGCAGATACTTCATCCCGTCTTGTGGTTATCTCCTCCTCATTTGCCTCCAAAGGTGTCGGTTGTTGAATGTTTAATTCTTCATCTTTAATGTCAACCTGCACAATATGAGAAACAACACTAGAAGTAGATATTAATATGTTAGTTTCAGATTCATCCACCCTTTGTCTATCTTCTTCTTCTCGCTTTTCTTTTGGTGTCCCTCTAACACTCTCAATTTGGATGCTCTCAACCTCACATATGGTGGAATCACACAACTCACTCTTTTTATCACTCTCACTCAATTTGGCTATGTGGCTCTCTTCCTCACATGGGTTGTGGTGTATCTCGGGAGCTCTATGTAGTTTTGGAGGACCGTGCACACTTGTGTCATTAGCAGGTGCTCCCCCACGTAGATTGTGATGTGCGAACATGGCACGCAGCTCCAGAAAGTTATTATTGATGGTCGTATGCAATTGTTGAACCTCCTTCCCGAGGTGGTTCAGTCCTGTGTGAACTTTCCTGAGCTCATTGCGCACGCTAGTGTTACCATCAAGAAGTTGTTGTTGTAGCATCTCGTGCAATCAAGTGTACTCGGTCCACGTAACCGGCGCCTCCGGATTAGGTGGATCTTCCTCGTGACCTGACATGGAACAACTCTCAAACAAGAAGTGATGTGGACATCCCTTCCATGGATACAACTCATCCACAACAAGGACCACTTACTCGAGCTCGTGCTCGTCAACTTAATTACCAGGTGAATTCATTCCTAAGTTCATATATTACTGAGAATAGACCGCTACCTAATGCAAGTGATTTAATCGTGGTTAGGAACCTGGGAAAGGATGAAGGAAAGGGACATGGAGTCATGGACATGCAAGGACGGAATCATGGAGGTCACCACGTCACTTTGAGATCAAGTCAAGCAAGAATCCGAGTTGGACACGTTCTGGAATCGGATTCGGACTGCTGCATTGGTACCACATTCAAACGGGAATAACTTCTTCATACGGACTCCGTTTGGGGCGTTCTTGTACTTCATAGAAATCTTATGAAGTCTACTTTCCAACGGATCCAACCTCATCTTCAAATTCCATCCGAGCCGGCCGCAATCATCAAAACAATCCACGTTGATTTCTGAGTTCGAATCCAAAAAGGGTGCTGCGCCACCACCACTTGGGCCCATGGGCCTTGTAACCCTAGGGCGTCCCCCCTGGTCGATTCTCTATAAATAGGAGCCACCGCCCCCTGCTAGGACTTGGATTTCGTTGAGTTTAGGTTTAGCCTTTGCGCAAACTTCGGTTCTTCAGTTGTGTCAGACGACCACCTGTCAAGACTACCTTCGGGATCCCACCTTTGTTTTTGAATACCAACTTTGTTATTCGCAATATCAGATTGCTTTTCATCTTATTCTTGCTAGTTCTTCGATTGCTTGCGGATTGAACCGTGTTCAAGTTGATCGTGCTTCCAAAGAAGATCAATAATATCTCGGAGTTGGTTCAGCGATTGCTAAGGCGCAAGCAACGTCGTACGGTTGTAGTCGGATCGCGAGAGTCACCTCCACCAAATCGATAGTTATCAATCTCATCGAAAGATCGGGCACCCCGTCTCCATCAAGTGGTATCAGAGCTCAAGGTTGCTCGGTGAGAATTTCCAGTTATTCATAGATTAGATTGCTTTTCACTATCTACAGTACACCAAAAGCCAAAAAAAAATAGTAGTAGATCACCTGGTCCAAACCAATCTTAGCCTCGCAATTTTTCTTTTCAGTACTTTGCATTGTTGAACTTTCGGTTGCATCATCGTGTCCTTTGCTGGTTTTAGTGCCTAGTTCCTCTAGAGTTTCGAGTTCTGTTCACGTTTTGGTTTCACCGTCACCGGTTTCGAACTCCACGTTGAGGGAAGGAAAAGAGGGGGACTCGGAATAGGATTCGGAATTGGACTCGGAGTAGGACTCGGAATTGGACTCGGAGTAGGACTCGGAATTGGACTCGGAGTAGGACTTGGAATTGGACTCGGAGTAGGACTTGGAATTGGACTCGGAGTGGGAGCAAAGTAGATAGACAAGAAGGAAAAGGCAGCCGCAGATAGAAAGAGTCGCGGCGTAAAAAAAAGAGAAGAGGAGAGAGAAAATCCTAACTTTTGCATACGACCTCCGATTGAAACGTTTCTTGATCTGTTGGAAAGGAAACGGGAAAATAGGGCCAGAAAAACTGGAGATTTCAGATCCGCGTAAGCCACCACGCATACGCGCAGCGACTTCGACCCCAAAAAAGGTCGTTTAGGGCCTCAAAACGGGCCCGCAAAGTTAAGAAAAGTCAACTTTCTCGGAATTCGCTCAAAATTTACAGGGACCTTCTACAAGTGATTCTAAGGTGCTCCATGAAGACGACGTCCTTTTCTGAGCCTCTGAACTCCGTGGGCAACGTCATCTAGATTCTTTCTGTGCGGTGAACTTGTTTGTGTTGTAGGCTCGCGTCTCTAGTACGGTCTAGCCTAGGACCAGCACCAACCGGCGTTGAGCGATTTTTCAGCTTACATTTTCTGATTTGATTATTGCTAACCATTGCTACCAAACTTGAGGCTTCCCAGCTACACCTCTCCTACACCGTACAGGCTGAGCTTCACCTGGCAATCGCTCCATCCAATCTTCAGAGATACGTTGACATCGCTGGGAGCCGATCACCCCTGTTTTGCTTGGTAAGAATCGGTAAGAGTTCGATAAAAGGCTTGAGTGTGAGCGACTTTTTGAACCTCCTCATCCTAGTAGTTGCTGTTAGGGACATATTCTTGTGTTTTGCTAACAATGGCAGGTCATACAACGGATGAGGATCAATCTCATACTCCTCGTACTAAGGCAATCGTACAACATTTTCTCGCCTTATGAACCTTCGTGCGAGGGTCTTGAGGAGGATGTCAGAGTGACGAATGAGCGACTTGCTCAACTTGAGAGCGCCCAGATTGAGACCAATGCCACACTCGCTGCGATGGAGAAAGCGCAAGGTACCACTAACAATTCGTTGGCAGATATTATGGCGCGCCTTGAGGAGATTGCCCAAGCTTCGTCTGCTGTTCCCCCTGCTGCGACGGTACGGAGACAAGATGACTCCGACCATATGGGTGATTCCGAGGCCGATGGCCGGATCAACCACAACAACGATCGAGCTCGTCGACAATTGCGTTTTAACCGACAAGGTATGCGAAAATCATATTGTAGCAAAAGAGCTTGTGCAACATAGGAAGAAAGAACTGAAATATGCTCATGTGAACAAAAAAGAAATACAATTGAAAGGTGCTAGTTTTTTTGCTACTAAATCTGATATGACTGAATTGGATGCTAGTAAATCTGTTTGCTATGGATTAGTTTGCAAAGCCACTTTGTTTTCATTTGAGGAGATACCATCTTCTTTGCCTCCTGCTATCACTAACCTTTTGCAGGAGTACAAAGATGTCTTTCCAAAGGACATACCACCGGGATTGCCATCGCTTCGAGGGATTGAGCATCAAATTGATTTAATTCCCGGTGCATCACTACCCAACCGCGCACCATACAGGACAAACCCAGAAGAAACTAAAGAAATTCAGCGCCAAGTTCAAGAATTGCTTGATAAAGGGTGCGTCGCGAATCACTTAGTCCTTGCGCTGTTCGATCATTTTAGTACCTAAGAAGGATGGATCATGGCGTATGTGTGTTGATTGTAGAGCTATCAATAATATTACCATTAGATACCGTCATCCTATTCCTAGGTTAGACGATATGCTTGATGAATTAAGTGGCTCTACAATTTTTTCTAAAGTTGACTTGCGTAGTGGATACCATCAAATTAGAATGAAACTTGGAGATGAATGGAAGACGGCATTTAAAACTAAGTTCGGATTATATGAGTGGCTAGTGATGCCTTTTGGATTAACTAATGCCCTAGCACTTTCATGAGATTAATGAACGAAGTTTTACGTGCTTTCATTGGTAAATTTGTAGTAGTTTACTTTGATGATATATTGATTTACAGCAAGTCACTAGATGAACATCTTGAACACTTACGTGCTGTTTTCATTGCTTTGAGGATGCATGTTTGTTTCAGTAATCTCGAAAAGTGCACCTTTGCACCGATCGAGTTTGTTTTCTTGGCTATGTTGTTACTCCGCAGGAATTGAAGTAGATGAAGCCAAGATTGAAGCTATAAAAAGTTGGCCAACACCACAAACGGTCACACAAGTGCGGAGTTTTCATGGACTTGCGGGATTCTATCGCCGCTTTGTGAAAGATTTCAGCACCATCGCTGCACCACTTAATGAATTAACAAAGAAAGGTGTTTCATTTAAATGGGGAAAAGCGCAAGAAGAAGCTTTCAACCTTCTCAAAGAAAAGCTCATAAATGCACCATTGCTCCAACTTCCTGACTTCGGTAAGACTTTTGAACTTGAGTGTGATGCTAGTGGATTTGGAATTGGTGGTGTGTTGATACAAGAAGGAAAACATGTTGCTTATTTTAGTGAGAAATTGAGTGGACCTAGTTTGAACTATTCTACATATGATAAGGAATTACTTGCCCTTGTTCGAACTTTAGAAACATGGCAACATTATTTATGGCCCAAAGAATTTGTTATCTATTCTGATCATGAATCATTGAAACATATTAGAAGTCAATCTAAATTGAACCGTAGACATGCTCGTTGGGTTGAATTCATTGAATCTTTTCCTTATGTCATAAAACACAAGAAAGGGAAGGAAAATGTGATTGCTGATGCCTTGTCTAGACGATATACAATGTTGTCTCAACTTGATTGTAGAATTTTTGGCTTGGAGACAATAAAGGAACTATACACCTCTGATGATGAGTTTAAAGATGCCCTGTCCAATTGCAAAAATGGTAGATGCTGGAATAAATTTGCTTTCAATAATGGATTTTTGTTTAGAGCTAACAAACTCGCATTCCACCACTGTTTAGTCGTTTGTTATTACAGAGGCACATGGGGAGGATTAATGGGTCATTTTGGTGTCAAAAGACGGAGGACATCCTCGCTTGAACACTTCTATTGGCCAAGGATGAGGCGCGATGTTGAGCGCTATGTATCTCATTGCACTACACGCAATAAAGCTAAGTCCCGACTTAATCCATATGGTTTATATATGCCTCTTCCTGTACCTAGCATTCCTTGGGAGGATATTTCAATGGACTTTGTTTTGGGATTACCTCGCACAAAGAAGGGAGAGATAGTGTTTTTGCAAAGGGTCGATAGATTTTCTAAAATGGCACATTTTATACCTTGCCATAAGAGCGATGATGCTACAAATGTTGCTGATTTATTTTTCAGAGAGATTGTTCGATACATGGAGTGCCCAATACCATTGTTTCAGATCGAGATGCGAAGTTTTTGAGTCACTTTTGGCGCACATTATGGGCTAAATTGGGTACTAAGTCTGCTGTTTTCTACTACTTGTCACCTACAAACAGATGGACAAGCCGGTTGTCAACCGCACGCTATCAACTATGTTGAGGGCTATCTTGAAGAAAAACTTGAAGGCGTGGGAAGAATGTCTACCTCATGTAGAGTTTGCTTACAATAGATCGCTGCACTCTACCACAAAGATGAGCCCTTTTCAGGTAGTATATGGCTTTAATTCTCGTGCTCCTATTGATTTATTACCTATACCTATCTCTGAAAAAGTGAATTTAGATGCTAAGAAGCGTGCTGAATTTGTCCTTAAATTGCATGAAACAACTAAAAAAAACATAGAGCGCATGAATGCTAAGTATAAGATTGCTGGTAGTCAGGGTAGAAAGAGTTTAACTTTTGAACCTGGTGATTTAGTCTGGTTGCATTTGCGCAAAGATAGATTTCCTGAGTTGCGAAAGTCTAAGTTGATGCCTAGAGCTGATGGTCCATTCAAGGTGTTAGCTAAGATTAATGATAATGCATATAAGCTTGATCCACTGCAGACTCGGGTTAGTCCCACATTTAATATTGCAGACTTGAAGCCATATTTGGGGGAAGAAGATGAACTTGAGTCGAGGACGACTCAAATGCAAGAAGGGGAGGATGATGTGGACATCCCTTCCATGGATACAACTCATCCAAAACAAGGACCACTTACTCGAGCTCGTGCTCGTCAACTTAATTACCAGGTGAATTCATTCCTAGGTTCATATATTACTGAGAATAGACCGCTACCTAATGCGAGGTTACATCTGGGTTAGTAAAACAAAAGCTCTCTCTATGCTTGCAACTTTCTGTCCTGAAAACAAGGCAAGCTTACCGTTCCAAAGTGAATCAAGGACGTCAAATCGACACTTGGGACAGCGAACAACCTCAACCCGGTAATGTATGAGCGTAACCAAGAGCAAGGGAGTACACAAACAGGTGTAGGTGGAGCTCATCTTTTTCTTCCAAATATGGCTTCAAATATGTAATGTTAAAGGTGGGTCTAACCCCAAAATCTGTAGGTAACTCAAGATTATATGCATTATCATTAATCTTTTCCAACACTTTGAAAGGACTATTAGCTCTAGGCATCAACTTAGACCTATTTAATTCAGTAAATCTATCTTTTCTCAAATGCAATCAACCTTTATCACTCAGTTGAAAAGTTAAATGCCTCCATCCTTTACAACTAGCAAGTTTATATTTAGTATTCATGCGTTCAATATTTTGTTTGGTTGTCTCATGCATTTTAACATCAAATCAGCATGCTGTTTAGCATCAAAATTTAACTTCTCCAAAGATGGAATTGGTAGCAAATCAATGGAGCACGAGGCACAAAACCATAGACAATCTCAAAAGGGCACAACTTTGTAGTAGAATGCGGCAAACGATTATAAGCAAACTCAATATGAGGCAAACATTCCCACATTTTGATGGTCTTTTTCAAAACAGCCTTAAACATGATAGATAAAGTTCTATTCACAACTTCAGTTTGCCCATCAGTTTGGGGATGATAAGTAGTAGAAAATAACAGCTTAGTCCTTAATTCAGCCCATAAAGTTCTCCAAAAATGGCTAAGGAATTTAGCGTCATGATCGAAAACTATTGTATTTGGCACGCCATGCAAGTGAACAACTTTACGAAAGAACAAATCAGCAATGTTGGTAGCATCATCACTTTTATGACATGGTATGAAGTGTGCCATCTTAGAAAATCTATCAATAATAACAAATATGCTATCCCTCCCCTTTTTTGTCCTAGGCAGTCCTAAAACAAAGTCCATAGAAATATCTTCCTAAGGCACGCTAGAAAGAGGTAGAGTACAAACCATGAGGATTAAGTCATGACTTAGCCTTTTGACATGTAGTGCAGCGAGTAACAAAACGTTATACATCACGTCTGATCTTTGGCCAAAAGAAATGACCAGCAAGTATGTCTTCAGTCTTCTTCACTTTAAAATGTCCCATCAGCCCACCTCCATGCGCTTCCTGTAATAAAAACAAACGAACAGAGTTAACTGGAATGTATAGCTTGTTAGCTCTAAATACAAATCCATCATTTAGAACAAATTTATTCCACGTTTTTCCCTCTTTACAATTCAGCAACACATTTTTAAAATCATCATCATGAACATAATGCTCTTTAATTGTTTCTAATCCAAAAATTTTGAAGTCAAATTGTGAGAACATGGTATATCTCCTAGACTATGCATCAGCAATAACATTTTTCTTTCCCTTTTTATGTTTTATGACATAAGGAAAAGACTCTATGAATTCAACCCACTTTGCATGTTTACGGTTCAATTTTTCTTGACTTATAATATGCTTTAATGACTCATGATCAGAATGAATGATAAATTATTTGGACCATAAATAATGTTGCTATATCTCTAAAGTTTGAACTAGAGCATATAATTCCTTATCATAAATAGAATAGTTCAAACTAGACTCACTCAATTTTTCACTAAAGTATGCCATGGGTTTATCTTCTTGCAACAGCACACTACCCAATCCAATTCCACTAGTATCACATTCTAGCTCAAAAGTCTTACTAAAATCTGGAAGTTGAAGTAATGGTGCATGTGTTAACTTATCTTTCAATGTGTTGAAAACGTCCTCCTGTGCATTCCCCCAAGTAAACGGCACCCCCTTTTTAGTAAGCTCGTTCAATGGTGCGGCGATGGTACTGAAACCCTTCACAAAACGATGATAGAATCCAGCAAGTCCTAGAAAACTTTGCACCTGTGTGATCGTGTTAGGAGTCAGCCAACTCTGTATTGTCTCAACCTTGGCTTGATCAACTTCAATCCCCTGTGGAGTAACAACGTAGCCAAGAAAAGAGACTCGATCCGTGCAAAATGTGCACTTCTCAAGATTACTAAATAAACGTGCACTATGTAAAGCATAAAAAATAACATGTAATTGGTCAATGTGTTCCTTTAGTGATCTGCTATATATCAATATATCATCAAAATATACCACTACAAATTTACCAATGAAAACACGCAAAACCTCGTTAATTAATCTCATGAATGTGTTAGGCGCATTAGTTAAACCAAACGACATCACTGACCACTCATACAAACCGAACTTAGTTTTAAATGCTGTTTTTCATTCATCTCCCAATTTCATGCAAATTTGGTGGTACCCACTATGTAAATCAACTTTAGAGAAGACAATAGAGCCATTTAATTCATCAAGTATATCATCTAACCTAGGAATAGAGGTGACGATATCTAATGGTAATGTTATTGATCGCTCTACAGTCCACACACATACGCCATGATCCATCTTTCTTAGGCAGTAAAATTACTGGAACAGCACAAGGACTAAGAGACACACGCACATAACTTTTATCAAGCAGTTTTGAACTTGACACTGAATCTCCTTAGTTTCTTCTAGATTGGCCCTGTATGGCGCACGATTGGGCAAAGATACCCCAGGAATCAGATCAATCTGGTGCTCAATCCCTCACACTAGTGGTAGCCCTGATGGCACATCCTTTGGAAAGACATCCATGTACTCCTGCAAAAGATTAGTGACAGCAGGAGGCATAGAAGAAGATACATTCTCGAATGAAAATAAATATTGTTTGTAAAGTAAGGCATAACAAACAGAAGTACTAGCATCCATCTCATTCACATCAGACTTAGTTGCAAGAAAACATGCACCTTTCAATTTAATCTCATTTTTTTTCCTCATGAATAGATTTAGAGTTTTTCTTTTTATGTTGCTCAAGTTCGTTTGCTACAATATGATTTTCACTCCTGTTATGCTCCTGATTTTTCTCTTTACTAGATCTAGCAATCTCATCTTTGAAAATAGCTTCAGGAGACATAGGATGTAACACAATTTTCTTGTCATGATGCACAAAAGAATATTGGTTTGTCTTACCATGATGCAGATAATCTTTATCGTATTGCCACGGTCTACCTAACAGCATAGAGCATGCTTACACAAAGAAAACATCGCATTCTACAACATCGTGATAAGAACAAATAGCAAATTTTACTCTTACCATTCGTGTTACCTATAATGCCTTGAACGTCTTTATGGCGTCCCAAGGAATATTAGCGGAGTCGCGGAGTTTCCTGGTTTTTTAGCGAATCGCGGGAGACAGGAATAAAACTACGGAATTGTCCAAAGTGGAAATATAAATTAATTAAATAAAAAATTTGGGCTACTTAGAGGGGGGCTAATCACTTTGGGCTGCCCAAAAGGGGCCCAAGCCACCCCTTTTTCTTCCCCCAAACCCTAGCCAACCCCCTCCCATGATTCGTGCGGTGATTTGCTGTCTGCGCGTAGGTTGATTCGTGCAGCGCGACTGTTCGTCTAGATTAGAGCATCAAGACGATTTTTCCCATGGACCTAGCCAACACGAAAGTTGTAGAGGATGTCGAAACCTAGCCTCTATAATTTTTTTAGATTTATTGGTCATGGGATTTGGGCACAGCAGAGTTGGGAACTTCACTGTGTAGCAGAGGAGTAGTCTAAAACTGGTTGCTGTTCAGGTGTAGTTTCGGAGGGGTAGATGAATTTTATGATTTTCCTCGCAATAACTAAAGTTGTAGGAAATCATGTAAACTAGATTTTTTTAAAATAATCATGATTTTTGGATCATTATACAGGAGGTGGGATTCGTTAGAAGATTGCTGGCCAGATTACCGAAGCAGAGTCTGTCCTCTGTTTTCTGCGATATTTTACACCCTTTTAGCAGTAGATTAAAAATAGAGTGTCTACATGAAAGTTGTAGGTTTTTCTCTCTAGTTTCCAGAAATATCATCATTTGCTATGCTTGATCTAGTAGATTTAAATATACAAAAAAAACAAGCAGCGATGCTGCAGTGGGCTGGGCATAGAATCAACAAGCTAAGAGGGTATTGTCGGGTTTTGGCTTAGCGGTATTTTATTTCCTTAAGTTATGGGTACCTTGCTGTAGTCCAGTACTGAGGGATGGTTTTGGACAGGTGGCTTCGCTTCTGACCGGGTTTGAGCGCTTCGCTTCTTCGGTAAAGGTAAGTAAACGTAAAGGTTATTGATACCGTTTAACTTGTTAATTTTACTACATTTACATTGGATAATTCTTTTAATCTGAGATGCTTTGCCGTTGTTACATACTTCCTTACTGTGGTCTATGTGGTAGCAATTTAAGAATCAATTGTTTATGCTCTTGATGGATTACATGTGGTTATGTGGAATTGTACTTAATGAGATATATGTAGATTATGAGGTAGTATTCATGATAAATATGTTGCTGATCTTTGTGGTTAAATTCTTGTAAATCGATAGTTTATTTTCTTGAAGAATCAGATGTGATTTATGTGGTATTACACTTAATAAAACAAATGTGGTTATGGGGTGGTATTCTTTACGAAGATAGTGTAGACTACGTGGTAGTATAATTCACGAATATATTGTGGTCTATGCGGTAATAGTTTTTCGAATCAATTGTTTATAATCTTGATGAGTAAATTGCGGGATTATGTAGTATTGTTCTTAAGGAATCATATGTGGGTTATGATATAGTATTCTTGATGAATATATTGCTGATCTTTATGGTTGAATTCTTATGAATCATGTATATCATATCATACATATCATGACATGTCATTTGCATCGTGGATGTCGCTACACATAGCCACGACCGTACTGGTACAACATCGTAATTGCCGTTGTACGATGCACACTCTTACCTTGTTAGGTAAGGGTGCAGTGGATTATATGTATTCGTATGCATTTTCATTGTGAATGGATCATTTGCATACTTATGCAATGTGTTGTTGATGAATTATTTGTGTACTTATGCAGCTTCATATTTTATGTGGAATTGGCCCATGAGGGTCACTTGTGGTATGAGGAATGTGGCTATGGTCATGGAGTGGGGTTCACCCCCTTGTAGTTGGTAGTAGGTTGTGGCATGAGGTATTTCTTTTGTGGTAACTGTTGTGGCGGCTGTGGTTGTGGGAAATAATATGGTCAGTGAAGAAAATATGTTAATGCTTTACTGATGTTGGCAGTAGTGGTGGTTGCGGTTATGAAGTAGGTAAACGAGACTTAATTGTTAATGTTTTATGGTTGTTGGTAGTAATTGTGGTTAAGACTATAAATACGGTCATTGTGGAAAATAATTGTTGATGCTTAAACTATTGTAGTTTAATTAACTTGTTAAATAGTTTGTTTGCTGAGATTTTTATCTCACTCTTATTTTTCCCCCTTCCAGATGATCCTTGAGCATGCATGGGAAGGGTAGAGCGGCTCAACACCATCACACACCATTTCATAATGTATGTTGTAATGATTATGAGGAGTCTCTAGTTATTTATCATTTTTCCTCATTGTTGATCACTATTAATTAATAATGTGTAACACCCCAAGATCCACATCACCCTGGGATGTTACTAAACCACTCTACAGCTAGCCAAAAATTTTAAGATAATTTATTTCGGCAACAATTTCTAGACATGAAGCATTAAGCGGAAGCATAAACAACTAAGGGAAATAAGATAATGGTAACAGGTTCAATAACAACCTCTAGCAGATTGAATCAAGAATAGTTTACAAGATCATCATTATTAAATAAAACAACCATATATGGATAGATAGGCGTTTGGCTAGAAATCCATCGACTTTATTACAGCATGAATTGATGAAACAAGTGTATTATTGTGGTGCCGCTCTACCCATCCGATGAATGCTCAGGAATCACCTGTAGGGGAAAAAAACAAGGGTAAGATAAAAATCTCAGCAAGCAAACTGTTTAACAGGCTATTCAGACTACAAACAAATATACAACATTGTTAAAGTATTCACATGACCACATCTACAATGTGCATCCATATTCATTAACAAGCTAATTAAACTACAATGATATTAAGCATCAATATCTATTTCCCAAATGACCACAATTATTGCCTTAACCATATTTACTACCAGCAATAGTAAAACATTAGCAAATGAATCTTGGTTAACTACTTCATATCATCCACCACCACCACTACCAATGACAATAAAGCATTAACACGATTTACCTCACTAACTTTATTATTCCTCGTGTCCTTAACTGCTATCACCACTTACCACAAGAGAAAAGAATCTCATGCCACAATCACAACCCCCTATCATACCACAAGGGATGAACCATAATCTACAATCACAACCACTTTCATCAAACTACAAGTGGCTCTCATGAGCTAATTCCACATTACAACTATGAAGTTGCAGTTGTTTGTAAAATAAATTCACGACAATATATTGCATAAGGATGCAAATGATCTTTCCACAATGCAATGCATATGCATGCTATGCTCCACTGCACCTTTACCCAACAAGGTAAAAGTGTACATCGTGCTACGGCAATGCACGATGCTGTACCGGTGACATCCACAAGCAATGTCATAATATGTTATGAATAAAATGATCAACATAAGCCACAAGAATTTACCCAAGAAGGTCAATCACATAACCCATAATATATTTATCAAGATTGCTACCACAACAACAAGTATTCACTAAGAATACCACCACCGAGACCACAATAATAACAATTTAGAGGGCATCAAAATGATCCTCATGAATTTAACGACAAGGAAATACCGTCTTATCCACCATGCATTTACTTTCATATACCACAATTGGCTTATTAAGCAAATTATCACAATACTACCAAAACTTATCCAAACATGGCAATTGATTAATATGTTGCTATCACATTTTTACTTAGAAAATATATAACCATGGCATATCATTTAACATTATGAAAATCATGCATATGGAAAGTAGAAAGAATAACGGGTTAAACGGTAGCACATCCGCTACGTTTACTTGCCTCTACTGGCGAAGCGATGAAATCACGCGCGTTCAGACGCAAAACTGCCTGTCCAAAAAACTACCTCTTAGCACACATTACAACAATGAAAACGCGACTCTCGAAGACAAGATATCGCTAAGCCCCAAAATCCCAGAATATCCTTCCCCGCGTAACGGTTCTACAATCTTCTCACTGCAGCGGCGCTGCTTAACATTTTCCTATCTTTAAAAATATAACACTAATCACAGCAAAATATATATATCTAGATTCCTCACTTAAATACCTACACTTTTCATGTAGATCACATATTTTTATTTTGTTCTTAGCATGGTGTATCTCACTGCTCAAAACAGAGGTCATCCTCTGTTCTCTCAGTCAGAACAGTCAGGTTCAAACGCTTCCCAACAACAGAGTAGGGCTATAAAAATTCTGATTTTTTTGAAGCATCTAGCTTACCAAATTATCTAAAACTTTCTCAATGGTGACCAAAAATATAAAATTCATCTTCTATCCCTAATTCCCATCTGAACAGCGGTCTGTCCCTGTTTGCGCCCCTGACGGACAGCGAGATTCTAGACCCTGGTACGTCTAAATTACGCAGCCAAAAAATCTGAAAAAAATATAATAGATGTGTATCGTCGTCCTCTACATTTTCCCTTTTGGGGAGACCCTCGAAAAAAATCTTTTTAGGGGTCGAAACCGCAGGAACAGTAACATCACACGATTTGATCTACAGACAGCAAACCGGGATTCTCTAATCGGGGTTTTCTAAAATGCTAATCCCTTCAAAACTGAGGCTAAGAACCCTAATTTTAGAATAAACCAGAGAGATTGAGGTAAGGGAGATTTACCTAGGGGATTGGGATCACCCTCTTCTTCCTCCTCTTCTCTTTCCCTTTTTCTCCTTCCTTCTCCTCTCCTACCTCTTCCCTTCTTCTCCTTCTTCCCCTTCTTCTCCTTGCACAAGGGGCAGTACCTGGGCAGTGGGCAGGCGCAAGGGGGAAGAGGGAGTGGCGGCTTGGGGTGGGAAAAGGGGGAGGGAGGGCTCCCCAAGGGGTTTATAAAGGGGGTGCTAGGGTTTGGGAGGGGTACGAGCCCCTGTTTGGACTGGCTGGCCCAAAGTGGCTGGCCCGCCCCTCCGGATAGCCCAAAACATCTTAATTAATTATTTTAATTCTCTTTTTATTATTTAAGACTATTCCGACGAATTTATTTTCACCTCCTATGATTTACCGAAAATCCGGACAACTCCGCGATTAATTTAAAAACTGACACCGAAACGACGTTCAGGATATTACATAATGCTAGACTGTGGTTGGATTTATTTGGTTAAATTTGTTAGCGGTTGTTCCTTAATTAATACTTCCCATTACTTGTGGTATTGTTATGCTTCCACGTAGTTTTCATTATTTGAGAAAGATGCTACCAGATTTTTCTTATATTCTGGCTAGTTGTGGTGTAGTTTAGTAGCATTCCAAGGTAATATGGTTCCTAGGGTGTTACATTACCTTCACCTTACTGCTGCTGTTGAACCACTGAATGTAGTAAGGTTGTGGGTGCGGTTTGGTGTTCAACGCAAGCTTCACCATATCGGAGCTCGCCAAATTGTTGTAGCTCCCTCCATCAATGATCACATGGCATGAGCGTTCCTTTACGACACACTTTGTTTGGAAAAGGGTGTGCCGCTGATTTTGCTCCGTCCTCTCCATTTGTGCACTCAACACACACTGCACATGAGGCTCTTATAGCGCTCTACATCTTCAACACCAATGTGCTCTTCTTCTTACTCCTTCCCACTACCTGCATGGTCAGTTGCAAACATAGCATATGTATCCTCATCCAAATCACTAGCAGAAGAATACTCACCATCATCTCTCACAATCAAAACACGCTTGCTGGGGTATTCAGTCCGCACGTGGACATACCCCTTGCATTGATGACATTGGACATCCCTCGTTCATCCCGTAGATGCAACGGATGAAAAGCTCTTTGCATGTGCTTGGGCTGACCCCTTTGTTGCTTCGAATACCCGAGTTGCTAAATTTCACGATGAAAACCGTGGCTTGCTGTTGGAGGAAAAAGGTGCAGAAGGTTGTCTTGATGGTGTAGCAGATGCATGTTGAGATGAAATATTTTGACAACCTGTAGAAACGTTAGTTCTTGTGCTCGCATGTCGTCCCTGTACTTCTCTTTCAGCTTACAAGTAAGATAAAATAAACGAGTGATAAAATTATCTTCCTTATAAGCTAAAATATCCTGAATTTCATGATTCAAACCACCCATAAACCTAGCCATAGCAGCCTCCTCAGTTTCCTCTAAGTCACAACGCAGCATTCCTGTTTGCAAATCTTGAAAATATTCCTCTATGCCTTTACTTCCTTGCCTCAATTGTTGCAACTTATGTAACAAATCACGTGCATAATATGAAGGAACAAATCTAGCTCGCATGACTCTTTTTAATGCATCCCAAGTTCGTGGTATGGTGGAAAGATTTTTCTTACAATATTCACTCCACCAAACAGAAGCAAAGTCAGTAAACTCACTGGAAGCAGCCCTAACCCTTTTATTTTCAGGGAATGCATGACAAGCAAATTTCTGATCAACAATCAACTCCCAAGTGATATAAGCATCAGGGTTATATTTTCCATCAAAAGGTGGCATAGTGAACTTAATCTTACCAAGTGATTCATCATCCTCACGTATCTCATGGCATGGGTACATAGGACCCATGTCAATGCAAGTCTGGCGTAGTTGACAATGACGGTGAGTGTCCTCATTATCATCGATCTCAGTATCAGCTACATATTCAATTCAACCGTTTTCGTCCACCATGCTGCCCAAGACACCATTGTTGGCACGTGTACGCTGAGTAGGTGTAGCAGGGTAGCTGCGGGAGATGCACGGCCCATCTCATCAAGACGTCTCAAAATCTTAGCAAGTAAGGTGTTGACGGTGCCAACGGAAGCCTCCAATGTTGCAAGCGTAGTGTTGGTGTTGATCTGTGTGGCCTCCAATTGACCAAGGCATTCATTAGTGACCCGTACATCCTCATCAAGTCTCTCAGTGTGCAGCTTCACTTGGCGCTCAAAGTGTTGTATGATGCCCCTAGTCCGAGGGGAATGTGGTGCAGCCTTCGGGTCCACTTGTTGTCCTGACATATTGTTAGGAGAACACAAGAGAACAAACAAAGAAGAGAAAAAAATAATAAAATTGCAAGTTATGCCCTCACAACTACTGGGATGTGGTTAAATCAAATCGCACACTCTCAACCTATTCTGTCAAGCTCTTACTAATTCTTATCATAGCGACCAGGAGGTGATGGCAGCCGACAAGACAACAACTCCTGGAAATTGGGTGTATCGTTGCCTCAATAGCTAGTACCTATGAGGTGGTAACCAAATCTATGGAACTATAGGTGGGCTGAGAGTGAACAAATGATAACTAGAACTACATTAGTCAAAGCAAGTTGAATAATCGCTCAACGACGGTACTGTGCTGGTCCTAGGCTAGACCGTACTAGAGACGTGAGCCTGGACACCAACGAAACCACAGAGCGCAAAATAGCACAATGAAAGGAAGCAACTCACTAGAGCTCCTGTCTTTTTTTTCTTTTTTAGAATGTTTTTTTAGAATTTTTTATATTGTTTTTCACAGGAGTCCTAAATTTTTAACTTGACATCCAAAAGTTCTGTAACAAGCAACGCGCACCACACACTTTTTTTGACCAGGGGTAAATCGGTAAAAAAAGATACTCTCTCTCTCTAAACCAAGATTTTTGATCAACAACGAGGGCAATCCGAGTGGCACGTGTACGTCAATATGAGTGGCACATAGATAATATCAGGAACTTTTTTTTTCGAATTCACAATTTTTTGGGGACAAATTCTGTTCTTTTTTTCTGGACTTCTTCTCCCTATTTTTTTTGGAACAATAAGCAACCGACTCTGACTCACTTCAGAAACGCAACTCGTAACCAACTTAGACTCGGATACAACTTGGAAAGAGATAAATCCGACCTCAAAGCGGTGATCCCGAACCCAAACCCTAGGCCAAGAACGACGATGGCGGCAATGATGTATATAATGGTGGTGAAAGCGATGGCAACGGTGATGTATATGACGGTGGTGAAAGCGATGGCAATAGTGATGTATATGACGGTGGTGAAAGCGATGGTAACGCTGATGGTTGCGTTGGCTGCAATGTGATCTGACGTGACAAGAACTCAAAACTCTAAGGATTAGACACTAAGACTAGCAACTCGACACGACGATGAACCGAAGACTCAACAAACAAAGACTAAGCAGCAATAGAGTAAGGCTCAAATTGTTTTCTGCCGTGGAGAAAAAAACTAATCTACTATATTTTTTTGGTTTTCTGTACTGTAGGTAGAAAAAGATGCAAAAACTAAAAAAATCTCTCATCGATCAAACTTGAGCTCTAATACCAACTGATAGCACTAGCGGTCCCAATCTTTCGATAAAAGTGATAGATTCGATTGGAGAAGGAGAAAACGTTGATGACCCAACTACAACTACCCAAGGACGTTGCGTCTTAGTGATGGATACACCAACTCCAGAGGTTGTTCGTGACCTTATCGGAGCACAATCAACCTAACCACGAGGGTACTTGTTCCTGCAAGCAATCGAAGAATAGGCAAGAACAAGATGACCAACAACTCAATTGCGAATAAAAGATGTAGGTTTCAATCTAAAAAAATAGAAAACGGTGGGGTTCCGAAGACAAGTATTCAGACGGTCTTGCCGACACGCGCGAAAACAAGGCAAAGTAGCAAAGGCTAACTTAGTCTATCAAAACTCAAACCCTAGAAGAGGGTGCGGATGCCCATTTAAGAGACACAGGAGGCGGAGGGTCGGCCAAAACATTTGGAAGCCGAACAGGACTCGATTACAAGGCCCAAGGCCCACTTTGACTTGGACTGAAAAAGTAACGTGATTTGTTTGGCAGTTTCTAATTGGTTCGGATGGATTTTGGTGGTTAGACCAGATCCATATGAAAGTAGACTCTAAGAGCTTTCCAAAGAGTACTCACGGGAACATTTTGGATCAAAAGTTATGGTCGTTTGAAGTAGACGATGTCAAAAAGGCCAAATCTGAGTCGAACTCTCGAACAGGACTTGAATTGCGCTTGACGGTTCTAGTTCTACACTTGACCTCGCGTGGTTCTTCCCCATGGTTCCTAAGGACAATTAAATCATCACAAGAATTAAGTAGTATTCCATTCTTTGAAATATTTGTATGCAAACTTAGGAACGTATTCACCTGATGGTTAAGTTGACGTGCTCACGCTCGAATCATTAGTCCTTGTATCATAGTTTCTGTTTGTTAAGCTTGTTGTGGAGTCGGCATATTTATATCCATAGAAAGGATATCCTCATCTGTGAGAATGGTTGGATGACAGTTGTTCAATATCCTGAAAATCATATGTAACAGTTGTGTGGGAAATCTTGTATTTGTTGCTCAAGCATTCAATGCTATGTCAAACCTAAGCGAAAACTGAACGAAAGCGAGGTTGAGATGAATGAACTGGTTAAACAGGCGGTAGCGGGCAATTCCAAACATTTGCATACTAGGACTGTGATACTGTGAAAGTGATGATGCGACGGGGTCCCGATCTTCCGATAGGATGATAACTTCGATTTGGAGGAGAACGACTTCGACGATACGGCTTCTAACTGGTCATGACCAGAACACCAAGCAATCGCTAAACCACACTCTGAGTCGTTATCAACCGTGTCAAGAACGCGGTTGACCTGACCACGAAGGTATATTCCTGCATGCAACCGAAGAACAAGCAAGAACACGATAACAAGCAATCTCAAATTGCAAATAGGATTGAAATACTCAATATAGTGGGATTCCGAATAAGAATCTTGACAGGTGGTCGTCCGACACAACTGAAAATACAAGTTGCAATACAGGCAAACTAAACATAAACGAAATCCGAGAAAACTAGAGCGGTGCGACCTCCTTAAATAGGGGAGTGGAAGCCACACAAAACTAAAAAATAAGGGGATGACACTATTTTATTGTTCATGTGAATAGTAGTCGGCAATAAATAGAGGGGGTAGCACCTTACTCTTAGGCCCATGCATTACAAGGCCTGATTTGGCCTAAACAGGTGGTGTAGAAATTTTTTTTGATAATTGCCAGCTATGCAGAAGGAATTTGCTATCAAGGCTAGATCCGTTGGAAAGAGGACAAAAAAAATCTTTCCATCAAGTACTCATGGACCTCAAACGGATTTCGTATATGAAAGTTATGCTCGTTTGAAATTGGACCTATCAGGCTGAGTCCGAATTGATCTGGAGGCCGAATTGGATTCCAAAACGTGCTCCACTTGAACTCTAACTTGAATTGGTCCAAAAGTGACATGGTGACCATAAGAAAGAGTTGGGGGAGACATCGACATGATCTTGATATGTTGGTTGGCATCTCTTTTGGTAAACCCCAACTACGAACTTGTAGTGTTGATGCAATACTCCTTGTATAGCTGATAAATTAAGTGATGTATAGGAACTCTTGTAATTAAAACAACAAGAATTGCTAATATGGATGCATCCACTGGGCCATGTCCTCATCAGAAAGTGCCCAAAAAATAGTTGTAGGGGAAATCAAACTCTGACATACTTCCATGTGGGCTTTTGCAATTTTGCCAAAATAACAATGCTTGTCCCTCAAGATGGAGGTTCTACATGCTCAGTATTCGTGCGCGGAAGTGTATAGCCACATAGCACAAGGCCTACACGAGGCCCCTACCCAGATTAATCACATGACAAAGCATCAGGTTACTAAACAAGGATTCGTGAAAATAAGGAATGGCATGTGGTCAACTACTTCGTTTTCAATATGTTCAAGAGGTCTAGTTCTTTTGTAGCTACACAAGCCCACTCAAAGAACGAAACCTAGAATGTCCCTTTTGCATCCCATCCACCTATATATTCGAGGATGTATCCTATGCACACAGCATGGTCTATGCACTCATGTACTCCATTAATATCATTCGTCTGATCTTCATCGAATGGTCCAGATGGATGTGATGGTTTTTTAAACATAAAATTTCAGCAAGATTCTTCAGGAGATATTCTAGATTATGTAAATTAAGAACATGACATATTATAAAGAATCTTCAGGAGATATTCTAGTAAGAACTTCCTTATGAGTAATCAATTCCACATTATGTAAATTAAGCAATGAACTTTCAGAATATAGAATTTTCAACTAAACATATGAATTTTCACAATTACTCACCTTTTCATATTTAAATTCAGTACCATAGTTATTACATTTATCGATCTCCTCAGTTGATGTAGTTGTTATAGGTATCAAATCATTATGATGAAGTAAGGAGACAGCAAGTACTTCATCTTCAACCGTGATTATCTCCTCATCTTTTGTTTTTAATAGCACCCATTGTTGAATATTCAACTCCTTATCTTCAATATGAACTCTCTTCTCTTCAGCATGGTTCTCAACTTTCTGCAAGTTATTAGTCACAGAAAAAGGTACAAACAAGGGTTTGTTCTCATTTTTCTTGTCATTGGGCATTCTCAATTTCTCTTCAATCTGATTTTCAACCTTACAAATAAGTATAAACAAATGAGTGAGAGAATTATATTCTTTGTGAATAAGAATGTCCTGAATTTCTTTATTAAGCCCACTCAAGAATCTGTTCTCTATAGCATCAGCATGTTCATTTAAACCACAACACAACAAATGAGTCTTTAATTCGTGATATTATTCCCTTACAGTTCTACTTCGTTGCTTTAAATATTGCAAACTAGTAGCAAATAATCAGCATGATATTTAGGAACAAAATCATCTCGCAAAAGTCTTTTCAATGCATTCCAAGTTTGTGGAACTTTCCCATGTCTATTAAGAGACTTCCACCAAATTATTGTATTATCAATAAAAACACTAATGGCAGCTCTAATCTTTTGCCTATCAAACCAATTATAATATTCAAATTCTTTGTCTAATGCTATCTCCCAGTCAATATAGGTATCAGGATCAAATTTATTAGCAAATGATGGAAAAATATACTTGACATTAGTTACTGCATCATCATCGCGTACCTCTTTTTGTAACCTACACATACCTCGTTGATACGAAAGTCGACGATGATCGAAGTAACCAATTTTAGTGTGGCTGATATAGTTGTTCTTTTCGATATCATCATCCTCGTTCAACGAAGAGTTTAGAGACAATAGTGCACATCGAGTAGCTGGAGGTGAACATTTATCCAGGATCTTCACTCTTTTGTTCATGTTGGTGAGGGGTTTATTAAGCCGATCGAACGCGTTATTGGTCTCACAAAAATTCCTACTATGTGATTTTGATCCTATCGTAGTTCGTAGAAAATAAGAAAATACACAATAATTATGTAAGTCCCTATAAACTACTAGGAAGTAGAGCTTGACAAGTCACAAATCTCTCAAACTCTTACCAAGCTCTTACAAATTCTTATCAATGCAAAACAGGTGGTGTAACTGGTGGTTGGTTCGTGATAACTTGACTCAAGTGATGTGTATAGCGATTGCAAGGATCAGTTCGACGTGATCTGCTCGGTTAGTAAAAAGTATAACTTGGAAGGGTGGAAATGTAGCAATAGAGAACAACCAGTTAATTTCAGAAATCGCACATAATTGAATTATAGTTCGTATCTAGCACTTAGCCTATGTTGCTGATCGAACAAGGATAGGAGAAGTCCAAGACAAGTATGTAACAATGTATAGGAGTGATTAATATAAGATAATTTAATAGAATGCAATCTGGATTTGAAAAGCACAAGGAATGACCCGAATCTGAGAATGACATATTTCTGTCCACTGGATAAGACGTCGGTATTTTGGTCATAACTTTTCATCAGTTGCACTTTTTTTATGATTCTTTTTTTCTTGTTTCCTGACGCTTTTTCTACAACTTTTATTTTGGGGCCATGTTCTAGAAATCAACAGATAAAATCGCACAAAAATCACAAGTGCAGACTATTACAGATTCAATCTGAAATTTTAGGTCAACTTTCAACGCAGATATCTTTTAACTGCCTTTTTAGAATGAAGCAAAATTTTAGGGGCAGTTAGATAAGGAAGTTACAGATCTAATGGCGGTAGTTTCACTCAAAAAGAATTCTGAAAACATAAGTTATCATATTTTTGGTGACGGTTGCACAAGAGAGAGTCTTCTGGCCGAAAATGGGATTTAGGGTTTGATGTGTTTTTGATGGTTTTGGACATGGGGAATTTTTTTGGGAGTTTTATGGGACCAACAATACGACCAGCAATAAGACAAAGCTAACACGGACACAAATTCAATTTAGCAAACCGAAAGTAACAAGTTGAAAGGCACAACGTGGTTTGGACAGCGAAAATAAACTTTTTTTGTAGGGCAATTTTTCTGGACTATAGGACATAAAAAAATCAATCTACTAACTAGGGATACAAGAAATTCTATCGGTCAACTAAAGCTCTGATACCACTTGATGAGGCGATGAAGTCTCGATCTTTCGATAGGATGATAACTTCGATTTGGAGGAGAACGACTTTGACGATGCAGGGTTCTAACCGAACACAACCAGAACATCAAACAATTGCTAAACCACACTCTGAGTCATTTTCAATCGTGTCAAGAACGCAGTTGACCTGACCACGAAGGTTTATTCCTGCATGCAACTGAAGAACACGTAAGAATAAGATAACAAGCAATCTCAAATTGCAAATAGGAGTGAAATACTCAATATGGCAGGATTCCGAATAAGAATCTTGACTGGATGGTCTAGTCGACATGCAGAAGATATAAGTTACAACAAAGGCAAACTAAACATAAACGAAATCTAAGAAAAATAGAGGGGTGCGGCCTCCTTAAATAGGGAAGTGAAAGCCACATAAAACTAACAAACAAGGGAGTGATACTATTTATTACTATTTATGTGAATAGTAGTACAACCGTGAATAGTGGGGGTAGCACTTTCCTCTTAGGTCCAAGTATTTCAAGGCCCGATTTGGCCTAAACATGTGGTATAACAATTTCTTTTGATGATTGCAGAGCGTACAGAAGAAATTTGCAGGTAAGGCCAGATCCAATGGAAAGAGAACAAGAAAAGCTTTTCATCAAGTACTCATGGACCTCAAACGGACTATGTATATGAAAGTTGTGCTCGTTTGAAGTTGGCTTTGTTAAGCTGAATCCAAATTGATTTGAAGGCCGAATTAGAATCTAAAATGTGTCTAACTTGAACTCTTGCTTGAATTGGTACAAAAGTGATACGATGACCATAAGAAAGAGTTGGGAGAGACGTCGACGTGGTCTTGAATGTTGGTTGGCTTCCCTTTTGGTAGAGTCTAACTACGAGCTCGTAGTATTGATGTAGTTCTCCTTGTATAGCTGTGTAAATATGCATTTTCGTCATTAGGTAGCATCATTTAGTTCATATGATATAAAGGCACTCTTCAAAATAAACTCACCTAATAATTTAAGTGATGCGTAGGAACTCTTGTATAGCTGCGTAGTGTTGATGCAATTCTACTTGTGTAGCTGCGTAAATGTACATTTTCATCATTAGGTAGTATCATATAGTTCATATGATATAAAGGCACTTCTAAAAATAAGTTCACCTGATAATTTAAGTGATGCGTAAGAACTCTTGTAATTAGAACAACAAGCATTGCTAATATGGTAGTATCCACCGAGGCCATGTCCTCAACAGCAATGACCGCCATAACGTTTGGCGATGAAAAGAAGGCATCGTTCTGGAGTTCAGCTTGGGTGGAAGAAAACAGACTGTGTGCTATTGCGCCGACTATCTTCAGAGCCTCTTGGAGAAAGAACCACAGCCTATGGGCTACGCTAATAGGGAGCAATTGGCTGTAAGACCTGAATTAGGTAACCAACATAACAACACAGCACATATAGGAGCTAGTTGTTACTTGGGGGCACATCTCTGTGATAAGCCTACAAGATGGATGGGAGGACACAATCACATAGAAACTAACTCTGATGTGGATACACATGTTGATGTTGATGTGACCACGTCACAAACGCATACAACCATAACTCCCAAGAATAAACAAAAGGTGAAGTCGTTTCTTCAGTTTTAATTTATCTTAAATGAAAATATGATCCTTTCTAATAATGAGGACATCCCAGCTACTTCCACATCTAGTGTGCATGAGAATGTTCACGAAGCTGAACCTACGATACAAGGACCAATAACTCGAGCGCGAACGCGTCAACTTAACAATCAGATTAATGCGTTCATAACTTTGCATACAAATGTTCCAAAGAATGGAATACTATTTAATCCTTGTGATGATTTAATTGTCCTTAGGAATCATGGAGAAAGGATCACGCAAGCCCAAGTATACAAGTGAAACCGTCAAGCGCAAACCAAGTCCTATTCACGTTCGACTCATATTCAACCCTCCTGATAACGTCTATTTCAAATGGCCATAACTTTTTATCCAGGAGGAATATAGAGGTCCATGAGTACTTGTTGGAAAGATTTTGAAGTCTACTTTCAGATGGATCTAACTCCACCTCTAAATTCCTTCTCTGTGCACCGCAATAACCAAAACAATTTGATGCTGACTCAGTCTGATAGGACTAACTTTAAATGCTCATAGATTTCACATCAAGAGTCCATTTGGAATATGTGAGTACAGTATGGAAAGCTTATCTCGTCCTCTTTCCAACGGATCTGGTCCCATCCTAAAATTTCTTTTGTGCACAATGGAATCATCAAAACAATCTTCGGTTTTAGAAATAGAGATTGAATCCGATAGAATTTGATTACTTTTCATGTGTTGAAATCTTTCCATATGTAAGGGTCTGCGTGCCCCTATAAATAGAGGCTCCATTGATCATGTAACACAGACCACCTTTGAGAAAAATTAATCTATGAGAGTTCTTGTTCGAGTTCATCATTGCTACCAAAATTTCATAGGAAATTAGGAGTGTTCTTCAATCAAGATCGTTCAGCCTTTTCGTTGAAAATTAGGTGCACGATAGATCTTCGCTTAGTGGTCGGTGAAATCGCCACGAATGTGTTTTGGTAGATTAAAGAGTGTTCGTCTCTTGCATTGGCATTGGAGGATCGTTGCGATTCATCAAGATTCCCACGAGTATCCATCTTACGTCGAGAAGATCGGCGACCCCGTATCAAACTCACAACGGTGTTTTTAGTGCGACCTTGGCTTACAAAGCATAGTTTTTAGGAGCAACAAATAATGCCATAGATGCCCTAGTCTGAAAAACTTGGGCAATTCAAAAATGTAAAATTGTTGTCTGGTCGGCCATACAGAACAGGCTCTAGACAGCAAATCGTCTGGACATGTGAGGGTAGCTGAACCAATTGACTTTTCCCTTATGCAAACAGGTGCCGGAGTCCACCATCCACCTATTGGTCGAGTGCCACTATACGACAAGAATTTGGATCTCCTAGCGGGGGCCAAGAGGCTAAAGGAGCTCTCAAATATTTCATTTTATTGCCGTTTCCCGCTACTTGTTTCCCTGTCTCTCACCAAACTACTTTTGTGTCCTTTTTTCTTCTTCCTGTGAATTAATATATGGCCTCGCTCGTTTCGGCTTCACCTTCTAGCTTCTGCTTTTTTTCACTATTTAGTATTTCGTTTTTTCTGAATTTTTTAGATATTTTAGGCTTTTTTGTATTTTCTTTTTTTCTGTGTACCTTTGTATTGTTCCTAATGGGTTAACATGTTTTTTCTATTTTTACATTTTTTTAAAATTAATTGTGCCCAAAAAGCCAAATCAGCTACAGTAAAAAAACCAGCTACAGTGAAATTTCAGCCAAAGATCAGAAATCATCGCTAAAACGAGCGCCACGATAGGGCACCTCTCATGCCCCGTTTAAAAAAAAAAGATCATTGTGGCAAAAGTAAAAGTGCAAAACACAGCAGTGGCCTTGGATGGGCGTAATGGTATTTTGGCCAATTAGCCTACCACAAACGTTTGTAGTTCAGCATGTCTGAAAGTTTAGAACGTCCGTACATGAGCAAAAGTTCTCTAGTTTGAAATAACTAATTAGAACTTTTTAAGAAAATCTGCAACTACGAAGCCCTACCTCGTTGGCCTGAATTCGTCATGCTGCTCTATCTACTAATATCAACCTCCAGAACACACCCGTGGTTATGTCACAAGCTGGCACTGGCAGTTTAAAAATATTGGCTAATAATATGCGATTATCGGTTGAATTCAATCTGACCCAAATTAGTTGCAAATTAGTTTTAATTCAAATTTAATCAAAATTATTTGGCTAGTATCTATTTTTATGGGTACAAATAAAACCGATAATCGATCAATTTTCAAAACCCCGCTTGATACATATATAGGAAGAAAACGAGTAGTGATTTCACACTTTTCACTCCTATAGATATGCACAAATCTTAAAACATCAACCAAAGGATAAGTAATCTCAATCCATCCTTGATAATTGGGCAATTCACTATTTAGCAGAGTATGAAATCACCTTTTGAATTCTAATATAAAATTCTCTAATTATCGGCAAAATCAGTCGTACCCCTAAGTTACAAATTTAAAACCGGTAATGAAAACCTGATATCAATAGTTCCCGATAATCATCAGGACGCCTTCCAAACACACAGAAGCTAAGGGTCCACTCAACTCGGCCAGTGTCATTGGTGAGTATCTTGTAAGTACAAGATCTGCTTCTGATAAAATTATTTGTTTTTCGTTTTTTTAATTTACTTATACTTTTTTCTTGTTTTTTATTTTTTTATATTTAATTATACTCAATAAACCAACTCAGCTACAGTATTTTTTCAGCTAGCTACAGTGTTTTTTCAGCAAAAATCCGATCACCCCCTAAGAATGGACCAAATCAAATGGGATGCTACCAAGATTCTGAGGTGCATACTTGCCTTCCTCCAAGGTCCAATCTGGCCTCTTATAATTGGGTTCCAAATGCTAGGCTGTCCAATCACACTGGTCCCTGCCGGACTAAAATTTCCACCACCTTCCACAACCCTCAACGGTGGATGCTGGATTTCTTTCAGTGAGGAGCTTTGCAGAACAAACAAACAGCTTGTTGCCTTGTTCCACTATTGTTTCATACTTTTATGCAGTCACAATTCACCTGTGCTGACGTTGGTGACATCTTTGCAACACTTTCATAAAAGTTTGTCCATACGTGTAGCGCTTCCACTGCAACTAATCCGTAACTAATTATCAGTTGTGCTCTCGCTGAAAAAGTTTGTCCATACGCTTTCATAAAAGTTGTTACCTAACGAAGCTTTGAGCTTCTCCAGCAATCCCTGTGAGTTTACCAGAAGCTAGCCGGCATGGGATAGTAACTGAGAAAACTGACCAAGCAACCACTGCAACTAATCCGTTACTAATTATCAGTTGTGCTCTCGCTGAAAAAGAAAATTAAGGCTATGAAGTGTGCTCGGAGCTTAAAGTATTCTACTTATGTGATGCGCAAAGCTGAAAACGCTAGCGACTGCTCCGTTTGTTTGGTATGGAATATCTTGTGTTTTGATTTTAGGTTTGCGACGACGATGACATCCATTGATTCCTTGACGTTTTCTCCAGAAAAGAAGGGCGAGCGGCCTACGTACTTCTGGGCGCCGCTCGAGGTTTCCAGTGTAAAGTGATGGGGAGTTAACCCTGAATTATTTGTGTTTTGACGTGACACCGAAGATTATGCGTAACATCAGGGCCTGATTTGCTTTCGCTCTCACCCAATCTTGTATATTTATGTTAGGATTTTTGGGAGCGTATCTTCATGTATCTCTTTTCTTCTATCATGGTGTATGTCGCTGTATCTGGCACGAGACCTCTTCAAATTTGAGGACAACCACATTTGACCGGTCTGCAATCTGCAACTTTAGTCAATGGCTGATGGATTTTAATTTTTGACTTTCAGTTTTTAGCTGATATGGTACTGTAGTGACTAACTCAAAATATTTAATTAAAGAAAAAGAAAAAATGAAGGAAAAAACCGTTATATCTTCACAGATATTGCAAAGAAATAAGAAAAAAAGCCACATCAAAAAACCAACATGTTCAAAATGGCTTCTAGCTTTTAGAAGTTAGAAAGGCAGAAGTCACTTTTGGGTTTTTAGCTTTTTCAAAAGTCGAAATAAGTAGGACGATTTTTTGAAGCGAATTTTTCTAATAGTTTTCCGAGTCCAAAACTGCATACGTCGTCCGCGTCGATGTCTCCACTATCTACTTTCATCTTGAAAAGCACGGCTAAAAATCACCGATAACAACCAAAAGTTATTTGGAACGGGGCCTTACCTATCCTCTGAGCGCTATCAACCAGTACTCAGAACCCTCACACGATCGAACGGTTCAGCTCACAAGTTTGTGTTATCTCGCTTTCAAGAGTGTGATTTATAAACTTTCGTACTCAATGTCACGTTCGTAAAATACCACATCGCGTCGCATGATGTCAATATAAAAAAAATTGCAGAATAGTAAAAGGAAAGCGTATGCGTAACCATTCACATTAAGATCGAGCTCGCCATTCACATCACGGTCCAAAGTTAGATTAACAACGAGTGCTGGAGTTGATCGAGGAGGAAGCTCGTTCATGGCGCGTGGTCGGAGGGAAGGGGCCCTAGGCTGAAAGGCGCATATTTCTGCGATCTTAGTTTCTGCTCTTCTTTTATGCGCCTGTGCGCTCTATATATACGGGAAAAATCCATACAGACCACCACCTGCTATCAATTTGGCCTACATATCTTATTTTTGTTTAAATTCCTTAAAATCTAAGTTACCGTTCAAATATCCTCCTAAGTCATGTCGAATGTGTGTAATTTGAAAAGATAATTGTCAAATTTTGTATATCAAAGATCGTGCTAATGTGTAAAACAATATACAAAAGCAGCGGGGAAGATGATTTTTATCAATTAGTTCAATTGAGTATGCTATCGTGTTGTCTGTAAAGCCATGTGATGCGGATATGCACGTGTCTTGTACTTTTCCGTTAAATATCTTATTCAACTGGAAAGAATTATTGAGCCGTATGAAATATGGCCAAGTGAACTCATTTCAAACTATACTTAATGTTGTTATTCATAAGGATGAAATACTACATCATGTTATTACTTGGTGTATTCTTAGATTTGTCAATGGCAAAATAATAAAGATGCAAAAGGAATTGGATAACCACATTATGTGCCAAAGACATGAAGGAACAAAGCCCACGCGGATGGAGCCAACAAGAACGAAGCACATGTGGCTGGTTGGAACCCATGTGGAAGGGGGAAAGAAAGCCCATGTGGCGGGAGAGTATAAGGACGGAGCCCAAGAACTTAGAGCACAAGTTTTAGACACTATTTTGAAGACCAACTCAGACTTCCCACGTGCTCAATCCAAATCCAACTCGGATTCAACTCAGAATTCAATTCGGACTCGGTTCGGGACAGCATGTCAAGCAGTTACTAAAAAGGTCATAACTTTTACAAACGGAGTCCGATTCAGGCGTTCTTGTACTTGTTGGAAAGATATTTTCAAGGGCTACGCAATGGATCTGGCCCCAGCATCAAATTCGTCACGGATCAAAAGTTATGACCGAAACAATATGACGGCTGTAAAATCTAGTTTCCTTTTTTAAGAGTTCGTATCTAAAACCATATAGGGTTGAGTTGTACTAGGTTTGGGGGACTCTATGCATGTCCCAAGAGGCTATATAAGCCCTGTATTGGCATCCTTAGAAGGGGACCAAGTTTTATGCATCAGATTGAAACATAGCTATTGCTTGTTCTTTCAACACCAGAGTTCATGCGAGGACTTTGAGAGAGAATTAGGCGATCCATTGTTCGTTCTGCAACTCAAGGTCAAGCCGTCGTTCCATTGGGAATTGGGGACTTGGCGTTCGTCGCTTGTGGTCGCGCGACGACAACTATCCGGTGTGTTTTGGGCGTTTCAAGAGTTGAGGGTTCGTGCATGGGCACGAGTGTTCACTAGCGACATCGTCTACTTCACATCAACTATCCACGGTTCCTCATCGAGAAGATCGGGACCCATCCCGTATCATATGGTATCGATTCTAGGTTTACTCGGTGAGAACTTCTTTACCCGTAGTTAGATTCGTTTTTCTGTCCTATCTTCCATTAAACCGAAAATTGTAATACCAAAAACCGTAGTTTAATCTGTTTAGTTCTTGTGCGTTTTGTTAAGTTTTCGTCCATTAGAGTTTTGTTTTCGTGCTGATCCGTGTGTTTCCTTCGCGTAGCTTGATCTTTGTGTCCACATAAATCCTACAAAATTGTTGATTGAATTCCTCAATTAGCAACAAAAAAGAGTAAATTGCATTTACTTTTGAATACTAAATTCCTTGCTGTCCACATTGCTCTCAAGAGATCCATCCAAATTCTCTTTGGGGGAGAGTTTGAGATAGTATTCACTTCCTTCAAAACCGAAAGTTTGCTGCGGTTTGCTTTGAAAGAAACAAATCACTACTTGTGCCAAACCCTAGCTGACCGAAAAGAAAGAATTGCTACAGTTGAGCTTCACTTATATCTTTTCATCAATTGAGACTAGCTTTTGATATTGCTGTTAGGGCTGTTCTTGAGTATTATTTACACTTGCTGAATTCTTGAATTTGTGCAAAGGGAATAAAACAGTAGTTTGGCCAAAAAAAAGGAGTAAGTTAAAAAAAAAAGAAAAGAAGAAAGCTTGAAAGTTTCCTGCGATTTGATCAAGAAACAGTGAAAATAGAAAGTGTTGGCCAAAACTCTGTGAAAAAAAAAATCCTAGTTCATATTTTCAGCTTGTGCACTTATTCTCATAGAGCAATCTTGTGCCCTTACAGTCATAACTATTGCAATTGGCTAGCGTCTCTCCTTGTACTTAGTGCAAAACGAGCTATTTATTCATCTCAATTTCAGATTGCCTCTTTCTAGCTCAGTTCCTTTGTTTGCATTAAGTCCCATTTATCGTTGCGTGTGCGTTCATACACTTCTCTTTAACCAATTGGATCAGCACATAGGCAAATACTCTAGCTTGGATCATTACTTAGCTTTACAATACCTTAAATATCAGATTGCATAGGTTATACACATACCTGTCCAAGCTCCACCTACACTTGTTTGTGTACTCTCTTGCTCTTGGTTACGCTCATACATTACCGGGTTGAGGTCGTTCGCTGTCCCAAGTGTCGATTTGACGTCCTTGATTCACTTTGGAACGGTAAGCTTGCCTTGTTTTCAGGACAATAAGTTGCAAGCATAGAGAGAGATTTTGTTTCACTAACCCAGATGTAACCTCGCTTCTTGTTTGAGAGTTGTTTCCATGTCAGGTCACGAGGAGGATCCACCTAATCCGGAGACGCCGGTTACGTGGACCGAGTACACTCGATTGCGCGAGATGCTACAACAACAACTTCTTGATGGTAACACTAGCGTGCGCAATGAGCTCAGGAAAGTTCACACAGGACTGAACCACCTCGGGAAGGAGGTTCAACAATTGCATACAACCATCAATAATAACTTTCTGGAGCTGCGTGCCATGTTCGCACACCACAATCTATGTGGGGGAGCACCTGCTAATGCCACAAGTGTGCACGGTCCTCCAAAACTACATATAGCTCCCGAGATACACCACAACCCATGTGAGGAAGAGAGCCACATAGCCAAATTGAGTGAGAGTGATAAAAAGAGTGAGTTGTGTGATTCCACCATATGTGAGGTTGAGAGCATCCAAATTGAGAGTGTTAGAGGGACACCAAAAGAAAAGCGAGAAGAAGAAGATAGACAAAGAGAGGATGAATCTGAAACTAACTTATTAATATCTACTTCTAGTGTTGTTTCTCATATTGTGTAGGTTGACATTAAAGATGAAGAATTGAACACTCCACAACCGACACCTTTGAAGGCAAATGAGGAGGAGATAACCACAAGACGGGATGAAGTACCTGCTGTCCCATGGGTACATCCTTATAATTTTAAACCCCCAACACCTACATCATCTGAGGAGGACGATAAAGGTAACAATAGTGGTGCTGAATTTAATTATGCAAAGGTGAGTAATTGTGAGAACTCATATGATCAACCGAACACTCCATGTTCCGAAATTTCAATGCTTAATTTACATAATGTGGAATTGATTACTTACAAGGAAGTTCTTACTAGAATATCTCCTAATGATTCTTTATGCTATATCATGTTTAACACTCCTAGAGAGCTATCTAGTGTGATTGATAAGGTTGTTGAAATTTCATGTTCAAAATCACTAGTTAGTACCCATGCCTACACATATAACTTCAATTTGATTGGCTATTATGGTATAGATGATGAATTTTATGTTCATAAAATTTGCATTACATGTGATAAGCTTACTGACTTGAAATTACATATTATGGATAAACAATCTTTTGCACCATGTTATGATCATGATGAGATGAATTTCACCAATAGTACGTACTGTTTAGAAAGATTTCACAAATCTAGTTGTTCGATTCTTGGTGTACAATCATGCAAAAATAATCAGAGTAGCGCAGCTGAAGCATGGAAAACACTCAACATTTTCTTTCCCATATCTACACATTTAAATCTGATTTTGCTCATTAAGGATCTGTCCATATCCTTGGAAAAGTCGAGGACGACTTTCTTTTATGGGAGGGAGAATGATGTGAAAAATAATAATGCAATGCATACATCTTTTAGTCGCTGCTATATTCAACGGTTTGCGCAAAATAGTGAGAATGTCACAACAATTGACTCTTATATATACCAGGCATATGTGTTATTCTTTTCATTTACTACACCTCCAAAAGTTTATGATGATATAAGCAGAAGAAATATTGACGACGAATATATATACCATGCATACACGTTGTATCCTTTGTTTAGCACAATTTCAGGCTATCAAAAGCCGAGGACGGCTTTTCTTGAAGAAGGGGAGGATGATGCGGATATGCACGTGTCTTGTACTTTTCCGTTAAATATCTTATTCAACTGGAAAGAATTATTGAGCCGTATGAAATATGGCCAGGTGAACTCATTTCAAACTATACTTAATGTTGTTATTCATAAGGATGAAATACTACATCATGTTATTACTTGGTGTATTCTTAGGTTTGTCAATGGCAAAATAATAAAGATGCAAAAAGAAGCGGATAACCACATTATGTGCCAAAGACATGAAGGAACAAAGCCCACGCGGATGGAGCCAACAAGAACGAAGCACATGTGGCTGGTTGGAACCCATGTGGAAGGGGGAAAGAAAGCCCATGTGGCGGGAGAGTATAAGGACGGAGCCCAAGAACTTAGAGCACAAGTTTTAGACACTATTTTGAAGGCCAACTCAGACTTCCCACGTGCTCAATCCAAATCCAACTCGGATTCAACTCAGAATTCAATTCGGACTCGGTTCGGGACAGCCTGTCAGGCAGTTACTAAAAAGGTCATAACTTTCACAAACGGAGTCCGATTTAGGCGTTCTTGTACTTCTTGGAAAGATATTTTCAAGGGCTACGCAATGGATCTGGCCCCAGCATCAAATTCGTCACGGATCAAAAGTTATGACCGAAACAATATGACGGCTGTAAAATCTAGTTTCCTTTTTTAAGAGTTCGTATCTAAAACCATATAGGGTTGAGTTATACTAGGTTTGGGGGACTCTATGCACGTCCCAAGAGGCTATATAAGCCCTGTATTGGCATCCTTAGAAGGGGACCAAGTTTTATGCATCAGATTGAAACATAGCTATTGCTTGTTCTTTCAACACTAGAGTTCATGCGAGGACTTTGAGAGAGAATTAGGCGATCCATTGTTCGTTCTGCAACTCAAGGTCAAGCCGTCGTTCCATTGGGAATTGGGGACTTGGCGTTCGTCGCTTGTGGTCGCGCGACGACAACTATCCGGTGTGTTTTGGGCGTTTTCCGAAGAGTTGAGGGTTCGTGCATGGGCACGAGTGTTCAGCTAGCGACATCGTCTACTTCACATCAACTATCCACGGTTCCTCACTGAGAAGATCGGGACCCATCCCCGTATCACCATGTATAATGGTATAGATAATTATTATCTATAATATCATCTATATTATCTATAGACGACGCTAAAAACATCTCCTATAGTGGGTTATCTTTTTACATATGTCTATGACAGCTCCTCCATGACACAATGTGTCTTATTTCTCGTGTTATAATTGACTGTTGCATGAGAGACGGCCCAATTCTCTAGCTCACTCTTTCTCATCCACATCATCTCGTATCTTATGTAGCAAGGCTTACAGACAGCTGACATCACATCATTGTACAAACTCAAGTCATCACTTCCTCCCTTTAGAGCTAGACATCATTCATCCACTCCCTAATCCTACATTCTTTTCTACTTGTCATTTTGGATATCGACATTGTCTACAATACTTACCTTTGATTATTACTATTTTTAATTATATGTTAGCAAAAATCATTAAAAATATAAAGATATGAAAGTATTTTTATAACAAATCTAGTAATATCTTTTCCACATGATAAATTCAAATGCTTTTGTATATATTAGAGGTCAAAGTTTTAAAAGATTGACTACACGCATTCTAAAAAGCATTAAAAATGGATTGAGTATAATTTCAAGTGAATATGCTTTGATATGCTCTCTTTTATATAATTAATTTGTTAATTTTGTTGGAAAACTCGATATTGATTAACTCACACATTGCATAAATCATATAAATTAGTTTTTATTTACAATAAATGTGGTTTACTACTCCTACGAGTAAAGAACAATTGAATGAGTCATGTTTCGGCAAAAATAGAGATACTTTTTTGTGAAGGGGAAAATAGAGATATACTTAGTTCAGAAATGGTATCCGGACATTTCGACGCATTTTTGAACCACGAGATAAGTAGAAATCGGAAAAGCCCATATTAAACTGCAGTACAGCTCCTCTAGTCAAACAAAATCAACCACTATGAAGTCTGAACAAAGAAGTTACATACTCTAGAACATGAACAATATATATATCATCACAAAGAAATCATAATGTGTGTGTGATATATATTAAAGACATTTATATATGGTTGCCATAACAGTATACTCTGTATACACATCTCTATCTCTGAAGCTTCATCTTGTGAGATTTTTCGTACAAGACTTCTTTGATAAAGTTCACGAGGCACCCCACGTCGTTTCAAAGTCTACTTCCCATGCAATAGCACAACATATGTGTCATTGGAAGACCATGTAAGAAGGTTTATGGTTTTGTTATGATAAACTATTGTTATTTTGAAGGACTGAAATTTTAGAATTCATAGATTTTTCTAGATAGCCTGCAAAAATGGATGATTTTGAGAATTTTGAGTTATAAGATGATTTGATGTCCTAGGTCAGTAGTCATAGGTTGCATGAGACATGTCATTACTAATATGGGTTAAGTTGTGAAGAACTTATGTCTGAAAATAATATCTTTGTCTTTAGATATGCAAGATCAGTTAGAGTCAACCATGATTAACGGCAAAGATCGGGGCTACACTCATAAAGGAGCCAAGGCTCAGAATGATCAAGGATGCTGGGTGAAATAGTGAGTTCAAACATGATATGAGAAAGATGAAAAATATTGAAAGAAAGTTCGAACGACAGGTTTGCACCATATGGCTTAGTCGGTTCAAATAAGGCGTGGTCCGGTAAAATCGGAATGACAGAGACTTGCCATCGTGTGTCAAGCTAATGGTGTACCTACACATGCAAACTGATCGTGCAAAACTGCACACCCGCAAGTGTACGGGTTACCACAAAGATAGCGACGAGATGTCGTGTTCTCATAGGGACTAGACTACTGGTGACATGACACCAAACCAAAACTAAGTCGCACGAACGGGTGAATAAAAAGGGAAATAAAAACACTAGACAAACTACTGGACTGAAGAAAAGAGGAAGCAAAGAAAGACTGATTCTGGGGACGAGAGAGAAAGGAGAGAAGCAGCAAGGAAGGATCAGAAGAAGAAGAGACGAGGTTAGAAAGAACCAAGAGGGGGCTAAGGAAGATAGCTAGCGAGAAAAGAGAAAGGAGCTAGGAAGGGAGAGACGAAACAGAGGGAAGAAGAAGACATTGGTGTGGACTAGAGGATGGCTAGCACTAACACTACGATCCCAATCCTTAACAGCATGCACAGAACAAAGCATTAAAGGAAAATAAATCTAACATAAGCAATGACATAAAACTGTAAATCTAAACTAATATTTTTGGTCTTTTCTTTTTACTAAAATAACTAACGGAACAGCAGACTTAAAATTAACTCAAACTACAAAATTAAATCTACACTAGCAAGCAAATCATAAATCTAATATAATAGAACTACTGGCCATCGAGCAAAATTATGAATATAAACTAGACAACAGGATGCACAAAGACATTTCAGATTATAGCAGTTGTCATTACAAAATCTTTGCCATCATTCAAAAGCATATCACAAGGTCTATAACCAACATTCATAAATTGCTCACAATATTACACAAGAACTAGTAGAAAATTTAGACAAGGTTCAGAGTTTAGAAACATTCAACCAAGGGAGAAACATCGGCAATCAAGAAGAAGTCTCAGAGAGGAAGCAGCAAAGATGTAGAAGAAGCAGAAGTTGAAGAAGCGGTAGGGGAAGTTGCAGCAGATCCGAACAGCAACAAATCAGCATCATCTTGGCAGCAGAAGTTGGCCAGCAGCACATCAAACAACAGGTGGCAAGAAATGAAATCAAGACACTGCAAAGAATAGCTTGGGGCAAAGATAAAGACAAAGAAACCTAACAAAGAAGCAAATAACATGATGTGACCACGCCACCCACGCATACGACCAAAGTTTCCAAGAATAAACAAAAGGTGAATTCGTTTCTTTGATTTAAATTTATTTCAAATGAGAATATGATGCTATCTAAAGATAAAAATTTGCATATGTCTAGCCATACAAGGAGAATTGCATCAACGCTATGCGCTCGTGGTTGGGGTCCACCTAAAGGGAATCCGACCAATATATCAAGACCAAGTCAACACCTTCCCCAACTCTTGCTCAAGGGTCACCACGTCACTTTTGGATCAATTCAAGCAAGAGTTCAAGTGGGACACATTTTGGAATTCAATTCGGCCTCCGGATCAATTCGGAGTCAGCCTGACAGGTCAGACTTCAAATGTGCATAACTTTTGCATAAAAACTCCGTTTGATGTGTGCAAGTACAGCAAAGAAAGAAGAGCTCGTCCACTTTCCAATGGATTTGGCCCCCACCACTAAATTCCTTTTGTGCGCACCACAAGAATTAAAACAAGGCGACGCTGACTCAACCTGACAGGTCTAACTTTAAATGCTCATAGATTGCGCATCAAGAGTCCAATTGGAATGTGTGAGTACAGCATGGAAAGCTTATTCCGTCCTCTTTCCAACGGATCTGGCCCCATCCCAAAATTCCTTTTGTGCGCGACGCAATCAATAGAACAATCTTCGGTTTTGGAAACAAAGATAGAGTCTGCTATTATTTGATTACTTTCTATATGTTAAGAACATTCCACAAGCAAGGGTCTGCGTGCCCCTATAAATAGAGGCTCATTTGGCCATGTAACTCAGGCTTGTTTAGATTAGTTTTCCACAGTGAAACTTCGTCGTGTGTTCTTGTGTCGACTAGACCAACAACTGCGATTGCAGGCCTCAACCCCTTTATGTTCTTCATTCATATATGCAATATTCAGATTGTTCTTTATCTTGTTCTTGCTTGTTCTTCGATTGCTTGTAGGAATTGAATCTCGTGTTCAGATCAACCGCGTTCTTGGCACGGTCGATATCGACTAGGGTGTGGTGTAGCAATTGCAGGACGGACTTGGTCGTCTTGGTCAAGTAGCCTCTTCGTCAACATTATATCAAATTGAAATTATCCTTCTCATCGGAAGATCAGGCCACCCCCTCTCATCAGTTGGTATCAGAACACAGATTGCCCGGTGAGATTATCCATTTAGATTTGTTTTTCATACCTATAACCAGAAAATTACCCTATAAAAAAAGTTATTTCCGCTGTCCAAACCCCGTTGTGCCTTTCAATTTGTTAGTTTCATTTTGCTAAATTGAATTTGTGTCCGTTTTAGCTCTGTCTTATTGCTGGTCATATTCTTTGTCCCATAAAACTTCAAAAACAAAAATCCCCACGTCCAAAACCATCAAGAACACATCAAACCATATTTCCGATTTTCGGCCAGAAGACTCCCTCTTGTGCAGTCGCCACCAAAAATAGCATAACTTTTGATTCGTCGATCCTTTTTGAGTGAGACCACTTCCATTAGACTCCCAACTTCATTATACATCTGCTTGCAAAAATATCGCTTCATTCCAATATTGCAAGCAAAAGATACATGCGGTGAAATTTGACCCAAATTTCTGTTTCGAATCTGCAATAGCTAGCAATTGTGATTTTTGTACGAATTGTTCTGTTGATTTCCAGAAGTTTGCCACAAAAGAAAAGTTGTATAAAACGCCGTCAGTAAACAAGGAAAAAAAGAATCATTGAAAAAGAGGTAACTGACAAAAAGTTACAGCCAAAATACCTATGACTTGTCCAGTGGACAGAAATCTGCCATTCTCAGATTTGGGTCAATATTTGTGCTTTCCGCTTCCAATTGGATTCAATTGAATTATCTTGTGTCTATACCACTCATATACTTTGATATCCACTTGTTTTAGCCTTTATCTATCCTTCTTTCATCAGCAACATAAGGCTAAGTGCTAGATCCGAACTATAATTCAATTCCATGCAATTTCTGAAATTAACCGATTGTTCTCCATTGCTACATATCTAGAGCCTTCCAAGCTATATAGAGCCTTCCAAGATACACCTACTACTAACCGTTACAGGCCTTGACGTACCGGTAATTGCTATACTCATCACTCAAGTCAGGACTATCACGAACCAGCCACCAGTTGCGCCACCTGTTTACAATGGTAAGAACTTGTAAGAGTTTGGTAAGAATTTGAGAGATCTGTGACTTGTCTAGCTCTACTTCCTAGTAGTTTATAGGGACTTGCATAATTCTCGTGTATTTCCTTGTTTTCTACTAACCATGACAGGTTCAAAATCACATAGTATGAATTTTCGTGAGACTAACAATGTATTGGATCAGCTTAATAAGACCCTCACCACCATCAACAACAGAGTTGAGAACCTTGATAAACGTTCATCCCCAGCTATTCGACGTGCACTGTTTCCTCTGAACCGTTCATCTCCAAATGAGGATGATGATGCATTAACTAAAATCAAGTATGCTTTTCTATTCTTTGCTGGTAAATTTGATCCTGATGCTTATATTGACTGAGAGATAGCATTAGACAAAGAATTTGAATATTATGATTGGTCGGATAGGCAAAAGATTAGAGCTGCCACTAGTGTTTTCATTGATAATGCAATAATTTGGTGGAAATATCTTGGTAGATATGGTAGGGTGCCTCAAACTTGGAATGCATTGAAAAAACTTTTGAGAGATGAATTTGTTCCTAAAAAACATGCTGATTATTTGCTAGCTAGATTGCAACATTTCAGACAAGGTAGTAGAACTGTAAGAGAATACTATCATGAATTGAAAACTCGTTTATTGCGTTATGGTTTAGAGAAACATGCTGAAGCTACGGAGAATAGGTTCTTAAGTGGGCTTAATCAGGAAATTCAGGACCTTCTTGTTCACAAAGAATATAATTCTCTCTCTCATTTGTTTATACTTGGTTGTAATATTGAGAGTCAAATTGAGAATGAATTGAGAATACTTGATAATAGGGCACATGAAAGCAAACTTGAGGTTGTGCCTTTTCTGTGACTAACAACTTGCAGCAAATTAAGAACCATGCTGAAGAGAAGAATGAGTTACTTGAGCTATCGACTCCATTACTTGAGAAAGAAGATGAGGTGATGGATGTCCCTACATCATGTGAGGAGAGTCAGAAAGGTAAATATAATGGTGCTATCATCACTCAAGGTGAGTATGCCTGTGAAGAACAACTATTGTCCACTGTTCGTGATACATTAGAGCAAAACATTATGAAAAGTAATTCTGATATGCACATATTGAAAGTAGAGAATTCAGACTACATTGATTTAAGTGTTAAGAATGAATTGCATGCTTGTTCCGTGCATAAATCTTTGATGCAACCAAAATTTAAACCTGATTCTTCTGTTTTAATTCCAAATCTATGTGCTGAAATAAATGCATTTGATTCTATCTATGTGCAATTGATACATGCTAGAGATGAGCCAAATGAAATTTCTTCTTCGAACAATTTAGGTTATATTGAGATTGATCATCCATGTGATTTGAGTTGTTTAGAGAAGAAGTTATTTGAGATTCCCAATTCCCTTTCATTGTTTTGTTATAAATTTTATCTGAAAGGCGAGTATGATGAAAAGGTAAATTATATGGTTCATAGAATTTGGATAAACTCTGAACTGAACGGTTGAACTTTTGAGAAGAAACATTGTCATGTAGAAGAAATAACTAATGACACTAACCTTGTTATTTCTATTTATCTAGTGTTGTGTGTGAGCTATAGGAAATCTTTCAAGAAGGGGAGCGTTGTGGACTGCTTCCATACACCACAACCAATTCTCCATTTGCGTCGAAAAAGAATTCGCCTCTCATTAAGATCATCAATATGAAGTCAGAGTCCAATACAACCTTTTCTAAAGAGTGGGAACAAGATGAAGCACATAAACCATCCAGTGATAATACTACCAATCAGGTACAATCGTTTCTAAGAGATTTTACTTTGTTTGATAAAGAACTTATGATATTACATAATACGAATTTGTTACATTATTTGTCATGTACTGAGATTTATGATCAAGATTATGCAATACGTGAGACCACACATTTATTAAAACCGGGGACGGTTTTCTGTCAAGAAGGGGAGGATGATGTGACCACGCCACCCACGCATACGACCAAAGTTTCCAAGAATAAATAAAAGGTGAATTCGTTTCTTCGATTTAAATTTATTTCAAATGAGAATATGATGCTATCTAAAGATAAAAATTTGTATATGTCTAGCCATACAAGGAGAATTGCATCAACGCTATGCGCTCGTGGTTGGGGTCCACTTAAAGGGAAGCCGACCAATATATCAAGACCAAGTCAACACCTTCCCCAACTCTTGCTCAAGGGTCACCATGTCACTTTTGGATAAATATAAGCAAGAGTTCAAGTGGGACACGTTTTGGAATTCAATTCGGCCTCCGGATCAATTCGGAGTCAGCCTCACAGGTCGGACTTCAAATGTACATAACTTTTGCATCAAAACTCTGTTTGAGGTGTGCAAGTACAGCAAAGAAAGAAAAGCTCGTTCACTTTCCAATGAATTTGGCCCCACCACTAAATTTCTTTTGTGCGCACCACAAGAATTATAACAAGGCGACGCTAACTCAGCCTGACAGGTCCAACTTTAAATGCTCATAGATTTCGCATCAAGAGTCCAATTGGAATGTGTGAGTACAACATAGAAAGTTTATTCCGTCCTCTTTCCAACGAATCTGGCCCCATCCCAAAATTCCTTTTGTGCGCGACGCAATCAACAAAACAATCGTCAGTTTTTGAAACAAAGAGAGAGTCTGCTATTATTTGATTACTTTCCATATGTTAAGAACATTCCATAAGCAAGAGCCTGCGTGCCCCGATAAATAGAGGCTCGTTTGGCCATGTAACTCAGGCTTATTTAGATTAGTTTTCCACCGTGAAACTTCGTCATGTGTTCTTGTGTCGACAAGACCAACAACTACGATTGCAGGCCTCAACCCCTTTGTGTTCTTCATTCATATATGCAATATTCATATTGTTCTTTATCTTGTTATTGCTTGTTCTTCAATTGCTTGCAGGAATTTGACCTCGTGTTCAGGTCAACCGCATTCTTGACATGGTTGATATCGACTAGGGTGTGGTGTAGCGATTGCAGGACAGACTTGGTCGTCTTGGTCAAGTAGCCTCTTCGTCAACGTCATATCAAATCGAAATTATCCTTCTCATCGGAAGATCGGGCCACCCCCTCTCATCATAACAGCCCAGTTCAGTAGAAAGAACAACAGTAAATGGCAGTAGAAAATCAGCAACACTGCAGCAGCCGAACAGTAGGGAGGAGCCTTCGGCAGCAGCATGCTGGACAGATGCGGCACAAGAAGAGATCAGCAGCGTTCTACAGCAGAGGACAACAGCAAAGAACGGCAGGGGCAGATCCTCTCAGCAAGGGACAGCACAGCAGCAAATGGCACCAGCAGAGGAGCAGCAGGGGGAAGTAGGGACTCGGCAGCAGTTGGAGAACAACAGGGACTGCAGTGGGGTTTCGGCTTGGGAAGAAGGGGATGGTGGCGCAGGAGAAGTAGGGATTGGGGCTGGAGAATGGAGGAGGAGATTGTGGCTTGAAGGGGGAGAGGAGAAGAAGGGGGTGCTGAGAAGATAAGAGGCGCTGGGAGATGGGGCGCAGGTAGGAGAGGGAGCTGTGGGGGAGGTAGAAGAAGAAGATGGCAGCTGGGCTCTGGAAGAAGAGATGGAGAAGTGGTTCGGCAGAGGGGGAGAGAAGGTGGAGATAGGAGGAGAAGGTGGAAGGATCTACATGGAGAAGGGATGGTGCTTTCGGTTCGGGAGGGGAGAAGAGGTGAAGGAAGAAGAAGATAGGAGCAGATGAGGTTGTGGCGGCTGTAGTGGGTGGAAATGAGAGCCCCTTTGCAATGCTCTCTCCCTCTCCCTTTTATATGAAGCTCAAAGGAAACCCTAGAATATATTTTTGCTCTTGGCCCCTCGCTTTTTCTCATTTATCAACTCTAGCTCTTGTGCTGATTTTCTGTGAATTTTGCGCTTTGTTCGCGCCGAACTGCAAATAATTTGCCGAACAATGTAAACAGTCCAAATAGGAGGCAAATATATATATAATCAATGATTTTGTGCCCAATTTATATTACTCGTTGTAGGATAATGATATAAAAATAAATGACAAATATGATGCACATCATACCCCCAAGCTTAAACATTTGATTGTTCTCAAGTAAATAATATGATGAAATCGAACCCGGACAAACAGAAGTAATTAAGCTGTAAAGATCTTAAGTAAATGCATAAAGCTAGTCAATATGCACTCATCATTCAAAATGGGATTGTCTAATTTGAGATTGAGTACTATGCAAGATGAGAACAAATGTTCTAGCAAAGATATCAAAGTGATACTATAGTTTTTAACCAAATCAAGTTACACATAAGTGTTGAATTGCACAAAGTGATCACATGAATCCAACCAAAATTAAAAGACATCGAGACTAAGTATTACATCAAGAATGAGCATATCAAAGGTTCATGCTAAGGTATTTTACTATTTGAGACAAAGATGCTAATAGTTGCATGATATTTATGAAAAAATCTACACTTGAGCCATGATACTCCGCAAAAAGATATATATATATTTTTTCTTTTCTTTGCAAATTTTGAACACACACTGGACACAAGTACCACTTATTCCAAGTCTTGGGCAAAATTGCCACTTATTCACACACTCGGACTTCATATGAGCAAAATGACACTTATTCAGATGTTTGCGAACCAATGTGACATAGTCACTTATTCAACACACTCACACGTTGAAGTAAAATTTCTCTTTTTCTTTGTTTTTCTTCTTTAAGATTAAGTATCGTTAACCGGTTTTCATTAATGCTAAGTAACACGTGTCCCGAGATATGGATACCTAGATAACTCAACCAAGTTATTGGCTCAAGATAGGACTACCCCTTTCACAAATTTTTCATTCAAGCAAAGTATCAATATCTAAAATAAAGTACTATGCCAAAGCATGAATTCTAAGATATAATCATTCAAGAGGCGATGACTACAATCAATTCAATCCTCAAATGGTAGAGATGCATGTGTAACTTGCAATGAGTCAAATGCTATAGGATCACAAGATTTCTCAGCATTCAAGGATAATCATCAAGATTCAATTGAGAATAGACCGCTACCTAATGCAAGTGATTTAATTGTGCTTAGGGACATGGGAAAGGATGAAGGAGAGGCATGTGGAGTCATAGACAAGCATGAAAGGTATAATGAAGGTCACCACGTCACTTTGGGGCTGAGTCAAGTAAGAGTTGGAGTTGGACCGGTTTTGGAATCAAATTCGAACTGCCGTGATAGTATCAATTTCAAACAGATGTAACTTCTTCATACAAACTCTGTTTTGGACGTTCTTAGACTTCACGAAAAGCTTATCAAGTCTACTTTCCAACGGATCTAATCTCGTCTTCAAATTCTATCTGAGCCGATCATAATCATCAAAAGAGTCCACGTCTATTTCTGAGTCCGAGTTGAAAAGGTTGCTGTGCCACCTCTATTTGGGCCCGTGGGCCTTGCAACCCTAGGACGTGTGTCTCCCTATAAAGGAGACACCGCCTCCCTTATCCAAGACGGGGATTTTGTTGAGTTTAGGTTTAGACATTGTGTAAATTTCTGTTCTTCAGTTGTGTCAGACAACCACCTATCAAGACTACCTTCGAGATCCCACCTTTGTTTTTCAATACCATCAATCTTATTCGCAATATCAGTTGTCTACATCTTATTCTTGCTAGTTCTTCGATTGCTCGCAGGGATTGAACTTCGTGTTCAGTTTGATCGTGCTTTCAGCTTGATCAATAACATCTCAGAGTTGGTTCAACGATTGCTAAGGTGCAAGCGTCGTCGTACGGTTGTAGTCGGATCGCAAGAGTCACCTCCACAAAAATCAGTAGTTATCAATCTTATCGAAAGATCGGGCACCCTGCCTCCATCAAGTGGTATCAGAGCTCAAGGTTGCTCGGTGAGAATTTCTAATTACCCATAGATTAGATTGTTTTTTTCGTTACCTACAGCACACAGAAATCAAAAAAATAGTAGTAGATCATCATGTCCAAACCCGTCCTGCCATCGCAATCTTTCTTTTCAGTATATTGATTTGTTGAACTTTCGATTGCATCGTCGTATCTTTTGTTGGTCTGAGTGTCTAGTTCCTTTACAGTTTCGAGTTCTGCTCACGTTTGGTCTCACCGATTGCGGTTGGGATCGATCTACCACGGCAAGGGAATACAAGGGGGAGGAGGACTCTGACTTCAACAAAGAATCGGACTCACCATCGAGGGAAGTTTTGCCCTAGTTGGTCTCGGATAAAACCCAGACAAGAAACAGTTTCTATCCCAAGGAGGTTTCGGAGTCAACCAGAAGTATCCAAAATAGCGTGATCTTTGCAAAAAAAAAAAGAAAAAAAGAGAGAGCTAACTTTTGCATACGACCTCCGATTGGGGCGTTTCTTGATTCGTTGGAAAGAAAACGAAAAGATACAGTGAAAAAAAATGTTGTTTAGGGCCTCAAAACGTGCGTACACACCCGAGCACACGTGCGGCGACTTCGGCCCCCAAAAAAACGTCGTTTAGGGCGTCAAAACGGGCCCGCAAAGTCGGAAAAATTCAACTTCATCAGAATTCGCTCAAAATTTACAGAGACCTTCTACAAATAATTCTAAGGTTCCCCGTGAAAACGACATCCTTTTCTGAGCTTCTAAACTCCGTGTGAGCGACATTTTCTAATACTGCCACGCCGTGTTTTCGTTTTATATTCTAGGCTCGCGTCTCTAGTGTTGTCTAGCCTAGGATCAGTACTAACCGATGTTGAATGATTTTTCAGCTTTTATTATCTGATTTGATTATTGCTACTCCTTACTACCATACTTGAGCCTTCCCAGCTACACTTTTCTACACCGTACAGGCTGAGCTTCACCTGGCAATCGCTTCACCCAATCTTCAAAGATACGTTGGCATCGCTGGGAGCCAATCACCCCTGTTTGCTTGGTAAGAATTGGTAAGAGTTCGATAGAAGGCTTGCTGTGAGCAACTTTTGAACCACATCATCTTAATAGTTGTTGTTAGAGACATATTCTTGTGTTTTGCTAACAATGGCAGGTCCTATAGATTTGACGAATGAGGATCCATCTCATACTCCTCGTACGAAGGCAATCATACAATATTTTCTGTGCCTCATGAACCTTCGTACAGAGGGTCTTGAGGAGGATGTCAGGGTCACAAATGAGCGACTTGCTCAACTTGAGGGCGTCCAGATTGAGACAAACGCTACGCTCGCCGCGATGGAGAGAGCACAAGGCGTCACTAATACTTCTTTAGCAGTCATTATGGCGCGCCTTGAGGAGATTGCCCAAGTATCCTCTACTGTTCCCCTTGCTGTGCCGGAAGAGGGACAAGATGACATTGACTCCGTGGCTGATTCCGAGGCCGATGACCGCCGCAACCACAACAATGATCGAGCTCGCCGATAGTTGCATTTTAATCGACAAGGTATGCGACGAGAACCTCCACAGCGTGAGGTACGTGACCACGATGATTCTTTTGCTAAGGTTAAATTCACTATGCCCTCTTTCAATGGTAAATATGATCCTGATGGCTATCTTAATTGGGAACTGGCTGTTGATCAAAAATTTGCTTGTTATAAATTTTCTGAGAATAAACGAGTTAGAGCTGCTACTAGTGAATTTACAAACTTTGCTTCTGTTTAGTGGAAAGAACATTGTCGTCAAGATCCTAATAACATACCTAACACTTGGAATGTTTTAAAATTGCTTATGCGGCATCGATTTGTTCCCTCATATTATGCTCGTGATTTGTTAAATAAACAGCAACACTTACAACAAAGTGCAAAGTCTGTGGAAGACTACTATCAGGAATTACAAATGGGTTTAGTTGAGAATGAGGAGACATCGATGGCTAGGTTTTTGAGAGGTTTGAATCGAGAAATTCAAGATATCCTTGACTATAAAAATTACAACTCCATTACTAGATTATTTCATCTTGCTTGTAAGGCTAAACATGAAGTGTAGGGACGCCAAACGAGGACACGATCTAACTCTTCTACAGGTCGCACAAGCTCCTAGATACCACGTAACTCTACTGTCCCGTCCACTACGGCACCACTATCGTCATCCTTCAACAACAAGCAGCGCCCTACTACGTCAAACTCAGCCCCATGAGTTTCTGAAGTGGCAAAATCAGTACCACAAGCTGCTGCAAAAACGTCATCTTCGGTTGCTTCGACAGGACGAACTAAGAACGTCCAATGCCATCGTTGCAAAGGCTATGGACACATGATACGGGACTGTCCAAACAAGCGCGTACTGATTATACGCGATGATGGTGGGTATTTCTCCGTTAGTGATTTTAATGATGAAACATATGCTATGCTTGCAACTGACCCTACAGAACATGAAGAAGAATCTGATCATGAGGAGGAACATGTTGACGCCGAAGATGCTAACAATTATTTTAGCATTATATTGCAATGCGTACTAAGTGCTCAAGTTTCTCCTGTCGAGCCAAATCAGCGCCATAATTTGTTCCAAATCAATGGCGTTGTCAAGAAGTGCTCGATTCGCATAATTGTTGATGGTGGGAGTTGCAACAATTTGACGAGTATGGATATGGTGGAGAAGCTTGCTTTGCCAACCAAACCTCATCCCCACCCATACCATATTCAATAGTTCAACAACAGTGGTAAGTTGAAGGTAACACGAATAATGAAAGTACACTTTTCTATGGGGTTCCTACCATAATTATGTTGATTGCGATGTTGTACCTATGCAAGTTTGTTTATTGTTATTAGAAAGACCTTGGCAATATGATGCTGATTGTGTGCATCATGGTAGTAATAATCAATACTCTCTTATATTCAAAGGAAAGAAAATTATGCTGCATCCTATGACTCCTGAATAAATAGTTAAAGATGAATTTGCTAGAGCTAGTACAGAGAAGAGTCTAGAGAATGTTAAGAGTGAAAATCAGATTGTAGCAAAAGAGCTTACGCAACATAAGAAGAAAGAACCTAAATCTGCTCATGTGAACAAAAAGGAAATTCAATTGAAAGTTGCTAGTTTTCTTGCTACCAAATCTGATATGACTGAATTGGATGCTAGTAATTCTGTTTGCTATGCATTAGTTTGCAAAGCCGCTTTGTTTTCATTTTAGGAGATACCATCTTCCTTGCCTCCTGTTGTCACTAACATTTTGCAGGAGTACAAAGATGTCTTTCCGAAGGATATACCACCAGAATTACCACCGCTTCGAGGGATTGAGCATCAAATTGATTTAATTCCCAGTACATCATTATCCAACCGCGCACCATACAGCACAAATCCAGAAGAAACTAAAGAAATTCAGCGTTAAATTCAAGAATTGCTTAATAAAGGGTATGTACATGAATCGCTTAGATCTTGTGTTGTTCCAGTCATTTTGGTGTCTAAGAAAGACGGATCATGACGCATGTGTATAGATTGTATATCAATTAATAATATCACCATTAGATATCGTCATCCTATTTCTAGGTTAGATGATATGCTTGATGAATTGAGTGGCTCTGTTGTCTTCTCCAAGGTTGATTTGCGTAGTGGGTATCATCAAATTCGCATGAAATTAGGCGATGAATGGAAAACAGCATTTAAAACTAAGTTCGGGTTATATGAGTGGTTAGTAATGCCTTTTGGTTTAACTAATGCACCTAGCACCTTCATGAGACTAATGAACGAAGTTTTGCGTGCTTTCATTGGTAGATTTGTGGTGGTTTATTTTGATGACATACTGATATATAGCAAATCACTAGAGGAACATCTTGACCATTTATGTGCTGTTTTTTATGTATTACGTGGTGCACGTTTATTTGGTAACCTTGAGAAGTGGATCTTTTGCACCGATCGAGTCGCGTTTCTTAGCTATGTTGTTACTCCACAGGAAATTTAAGTTGATCAAGCGAAGGTCGAAACAATACAGGTTAGCCGACTCCTAACACGGTCACATGGGTGTTGAGCTTTTGGGGACTTGCTGGATTATATCGCCGCTTCGTGAAGGATTTCAGCACTGTCGCTGCACCATTGAATGAGCTCACTAAGAAGAACGTGCCATTTGTTTGAAATATTACACAAGAGAACGCCTTCACTACGTTGAAAGATAAGTTAACACATGCACCACTACTTCCAACTCCCTGATTTTAATAAGACTTTTGAACTAAAATGTGATGCTAGCGGAATTGGTTTAGGTGGCGTGTTATTACAAGAGGGTAAACCTATACCATACTTCAATGAGAAATTGAGTGGGTCTAGTTTGAACTATTCTACTTATGATAAGGAGTTATATGCACTATTTTGATCCTTAGAAACTTGACAACATTACTTATAGCCCAAAGAATTTGTTATACATTCTGATCATGAATCCTTAAAGTATATTCGAAGTCAAGGTAAACTGAACCGCAGACATGCAAAGTGGGTTGAATTTATTGAGTCTTTCCCTTATGTCATAAAACACAAGAAGGGAAAGGAGAATATTATTGCTGATGCTTTGTCTAGGAGATATACCATACTTTCACAATTTGATTTCAAAATATTTGGATTGGAAACTATTAAAGATCAATATGTGCATGATGCTGATTTTACGAATATATTGTTGAATTGTAAAGAAGGGAAAACGTGGAACAAGTTCTTCCTTAATGATGGGTTTGTGTTTAAAGCTAACAAGCTATGCATTCCAGCTAGCTCTGTTCGTTTGTTGTTATTACAGGAAGCGCATGGAGATGACCTGATGGGACACTTTGGCGTGAAGAAAACAAAGGATATATTTGCTGATCATTTCTTTTTACCGAAGATGAGATGGGACGTCGAGCGATACATTGCTCGCTACACTACATGTCAAAGAGCTAAGTCACGACTTAATCCTCATGATTTATACATACCTTTACCTGTTCCTAACGTTCCATGGGAAGATATTTCAATAGACTTTGTTTTAGGATTGCCTAGAACAAAGAAGGGAAGGGATAGTATATTCGTTGTTGTTGATAGATTTCCTAAGATGGCACACTTAATACCATGTCATAAGAGCGATGATGCTGCTAATATTGCTGATTTATTTTTCCGTGAAGTTATTCGCTTGTATGGTTTGCCTAATACTATAGTTTCAGATCGTGATGCTAAATTCCTTAGCCATTTTTGGAGAACTTTATGGGCTAAACTAGGAACTAAGTTGTTATTTTCTACTACTTGTCATCCCCAAACTGATGGGCAAACTGAAGTTGTGAATAGAACTTTATCACAATGCTTAGGGCTGTGTTGAAAAAGAATTTAAAAATATAGGAAGAATGCTTGCCTCATATTGAGTTTGCTTACAATCGATCATTACATTCTACTACCAAGATGTGCTCTTTTGAAGTTGTTTATGGTTTTGTACCTCGTGCTTCTATCGATCTAATGCTTATTCCATCTTCGGAAAAATTGAACTTTGATGCCAAACAACGTGCTGAATTGATTTTAAAAATGCATGAGACAACGAAGAAGAATATAGAGTGCATGAATGTTAAATATAAAATTGCTAGTAGTGAGGGGAGAAAATATTTAACTTTTGAGCCTGGAAATCTTGTTTGGTTGCACTTGAGAAAAGATAGGTTCCTTGAATTGAGAAAGTCAAAATTGATGCCAAGAGCTGATGGTCCTTTTAAGGTGTTAGAAAAAATTAATGATAATGTATACAAGCTTGAGCTACCTACAGATTTTGGGGTTAGTCCTATTTTTAATATTGTAGATTTAAAGCCATACTTGAAAGAAGAGGACGAGCTTAAGTCGCGGACGACTCAAATGCAAAAAGGGGAGGATGATGAGGACATTCCTCCCACGGATACAACCGTGTCTACACACACAATTCACCCACAACAAGTGTTGTAAGGTCCAATTACTCGAGCCCGTGCTCGTCAACTTAATTACCAGGTGAATTTGTTCCTAGGTTTGTATATTATTGAGAATAGACCGCTACCTAATGCAAGTGATTTAATTGTGCTTAAGAACATGGGAGAGGATGAAGGAGAGGCATGTGGAGTCATGGACATGTATGGAAGGCACAATAAATGTCACCACGTCACTTTGGGGCTGAGTCAAGTAAGAGTTGGAGTTAGGCCCGTTTTGGAATCAAATTCGGACTGCCGCAATAGTATCAATTTCAAACGGACGTAACTTTTTCATACGGACTCCGTTTTGGACGTTCTTGGACTTCACGGAAAGCTTATCAAGTCTACTTTCCAACGGATCTAACCTCATTTTCAAATTCTATCTGAGCTGATCACAATCATCAAAAGTGTCTACATCTATTTCTGAATCCGAGTTGAAAAGGGTGCTGCGCTACCTCTATTTGGGCTCGTGGGCCTTGTAACCCTAGGACGTGTGTCTCCCTATAAAGGAGCCACCGCCTCCCTTTTCCAAGACGGGGATTTCGTTGAGTTTAGGTTTAACTATTGTGCAAACTTCTGTTCTTTAGTTGTGTCAGACGACCACCTATCAAGACTGCCTTCGAGATCCCACATTTATTTTTCAATATCATTAATCTTATTCGTAATATCATTTGTCTACATCTTATTCTTGATAGTTCTTCGATTACTCGTAGGGATTGAACTTCGTGTTCAGGTTGATCGCGCTTCTAGCTTGGTCAATAACATTTCGAAGTTGGTTCAACGATTGCTAAGGCGCAAGTGTCGTCGTACGGTTGTAGTTAGATCGCGAGAGTCACCTCTACCAAAATCAATAGTTATCAATCTTATCAAAAGATCGGGCACCCCGCCTCCATCACAACTTTCAAATCTTTTGGATTAACGGATCAAAAGTTACAAGTGTTTTTTGGATTTGAAATATTGCTGAAATCATTATTCATACGTTGAAAATTTCAATAGTTCCGAGAATGTTTGGATTTTTTGGCTTCTTAATCTTTATAGTTTCTCATAACTATTGAGTAAAGATTCAGAGAATATTTTGAGAGAAAATTTGAAGGCATCATTTACCCCATCTGTTGCCATACCGGTCCTATAGCTATTGTATGTGTGGCCCCTTCTTTTATTTATTTTATTAGAGAAAAATAAGAATGAGAAAGCAATTAAATGCTATGTTATGTGAATACAAAAGCTGTGTATTCTCATATTTGTGATTGAAACTCGATAGCACAACGTTGCGCATCATCCCTACTTGTGACCCCTTCTTTTATTTATTTTATTAGAAAAAAGCAGAAATGAGAAAGCAATTAAATGTTATGTGAATATGAAAAGCAGTGTATTATCAGAAATTTGTGATTGAAAAATAACTTCCACCTTTTGTTAGGAAGTAATGACAGGGAAACAAGAGACCCTTATTCCTTCCAATTAACATTTAAAATGACAGAGAAACAAGACAAGAAAGATCGAAGAGCCTTTCAAGCAACACGTTGTCGAAGACTCGAAGGAGCTGGGTAGTCCATTGTTCAACGGAACCTTGCGGAGGCGGACGGACGCGTAGGCGCCCGTTTTTTTTTTTTTTTTTTTGTTGTTGTTGTTTTCCGTAGCTCGGACGCTCTCGCTCTCCCGGATTCCGCGTTTGAAATCTCTGGAACCGCCTTGGCGCGACGTCCCCTTCTCTCTCTCTCTCTCACTGATAACTTCCAAAACGGCCTTCAATTCATTCGATCGGATTCCACGGCCGTTTCGGTTTCGTTCCGTCCTGCCCGGACGGGAGGAGTGACGACCGAGTGACCGTTAGTGACTTCTTGGGGTCACTCGCTTCTGTCGCGAAGGCAGCAAGGAAAGAGAGGAAGGAAGGTACTGTTGAGGCTGCTAGGCAGGCTGACACCTTGCGTTGCTCCGATGCACAGGGCCCCCGTCTAGCTGCTCATCGGTCCTCACTCCACCAGGCACCAGTACAACGTAGCCTTCTTTCATGTCTGCGTCCTGTTTCAAAGCGATTTGGGCTCAACTGAGGTCCTGATCATTTCGATTTGTTTCGATTTCAGTTTCTAGCTTTAATTTTTTTTTCACTATTTACTACACTATCCACTAACTTAGCTACAGTATTTTTTCAATCAGCTACAGTATTTTTTCAGTCAAAAGCCATCGCTATTCCAATCACCCCCTGAGTGTAGCTTTTAGTTTTTAAATATTTTATTAAAAATAGAAAAAATAATAAACACTATTATATTTACATGAATAATATAAAAGAAAAATAAAAAATAATGTTAAAAAACTGATATATTCTAAATGACTTTAACCCCCACAAAAACATGAACCGGACCTGCATGCCGCAGCATTTATGTACAAACAAACAAAAGCTGCGCACGGAAGTTGGCCTGTGCCCAAAATTTGCGAGAGATCTACTTGAAGGCTTTATACGATGCGTGGGGATAGATTAAGGAGGCTGCAAGGTTGGTAATTCACCGATATGGCCAGATTTTTTCTTACGTCCGATACTTCATACTAGTGTGAAGTTCTTTTTTTTTTAAAGATTTTTAGTACGCGGATGGCTCGGCATTACATAGTCTAAAGTGTGGTATGGTCAGAATAGTTTAAATCGTATATACACCTGGACACAGTGGTAGGTTCGAACAAAAGAGCAAAGCACTCAATTTTGAGCAACAGAGCAAACATCCACCCGATAACGATGGTCTCCAAGACAAGGTTAAAACCTCTGTGATGAAGAAGAAATTCCCCAACAAAAAAGGGTCCATATCTCTCTTGTATAGCTAAAAGCTATAGCGAGGATTTCAAAAACCATTTTCACAGTTTTTCATGTATCCTTGGCTAGGAACCGATAACCAGTCTCGGTCACTAGTTCACTCCCGACTCATTTCATTTTTTTCTTCAAAGATTTTTATGCGGTACAATTTTTCCACTTGCAACGACACATAATTTAAGTAGCAAATAAAGTTTAAAAAAGGACACAGTGACGTATTCTCACTTTGAGCTATAGTGGTGCTCTCTGATACTCGGCAAGAAATCAGCTTCCGTAGATTTGGAACCCTCTCTTCAGCTCAATTCTCGCCACATGGTTAAAACCCGAAGTTCAATTCCTACGCTTCACTTGTTATGCTGGGTAAATTTTAAGATTTTTCCCTTAAAACAACTGTGATGCTAACACAAGGTCTGTTCTTTTTTATTGTAACTTATGATTTATTATTTATAGCTGCAGCTGATATTTTTTATCTCTAAAGTAAATATTTATGTGAACGAATTAAATACCAATAAATTACTTTAAAAACTGTTTTTATAAATCATTTTAAAGAGATAATAAAAAATTACTTTATTTATTTATTCAAAAAAAATGATAAAGCCACAGACTCAAGCCATTGTCTACACTCAGAAAAAACGGTCAACTTACCGCGACGAGGACGGAGGTAACTGAGGCGAAGGCGTGACCGACCGCGGAGGTGAGCTCTGCCTGTGGCACGAGCACGACACTTCCCGCCTGTCCAGTTGTGTTGTACCGGCGCGCCCACTTGCTCCGCTCCGCTCCGCCTCTCAGCTCACGCAGGTGGCCAGGCCCAGCCATGATCACGCATCCACGGTGCCCTCTCCAATTCCCGTCGCTCACATGGCCTCGCTGTACCTCTGGCCCACGCTACTCCCCCATCACATCACCCCCTTAGCTTCTCGCTCCTACGATGCTATCGCTACCAGCCAGGCTTGCCCCAAAAAGAATCCGCAGTGATGGTAGTGGACTCTAATTATTGCTTGCACTGATCGTGCGCGCCGCTTCACAAATAGCAGAAGAGATCGGCTCTTGCGTCATTTGGAAATTGAAGGAAATCGAAATTAAAATCATCCGACCTCACAGAGAATTCGACCTGTTTCTTAACGTGTTCCTTACATACATTTTCCCTTTGCTTTCTTCCGCGATCTTTATGACAATTGTATATTTCAAGTGTTATCCTGCAAGGACTTTTATATAATTTCTCGATTGAAAAGGAAAAAAAAAGTGGAGCTCACCTGGACCAGGCTAAGAGATAAGGGAGCCTCTCCCGTACGGCCTTCTCGAGCAAGTCTTTTGGTTGGGCGATTCATTCGGCGAGCGGATCTTGGGGGTGGTCGAGTCCTCGACGATCGGATTGAGGGGAGGGGGGGGCGACGCCGGAGGCGCAACGGCCTGGCCTCTTTGGCCGCCGGCCTTTGCCACAGCCTGTCTCCCTCTCCTCCCAGCTCACCTATAAAGAGGTGACTCCCTTTCCTCTTTTGCATAAGCAACAGTAAGTCTCCCTTGATCTCCCTCCTCTCTCAGCTGATTTGTGGTTTGGCAGTGGAAGAAGGTGCTCCACCCGAGCTCTTCCACGGCACCGGTGATGGTGTAACCCGAATAACCTCTTCCTTGAGGTCCCGTGCTATTTCCTTTTGTGGTTTGACATTAGGGTTTGGGAAGGTGTGGATTTGAGAGCTTCCAACTGATTCTTGCCAAGTAGATGCGGGAATCCGAGGCTCGTGCTCCTGGGGTTCTTTGGCTAGGACGCCCGAGTGTCTTGTGTGCCATTCTCCTGTTCCTCAGCTTCAACCTCGACGGTGAGAGATGAAGTGTGGCATTGTATCTCCGATTACCTTCATCCCTGCTGATACAGTAGGGTGCTTGGTTTTCTGGGATACCTTCATCCTTGCTGTGTGACTTCTTCTGGGTGATTTTGAGTATCACCTCCACTATGAGTTTTTCGACTACACTCTCCTTGCAATTCACTGTTGATTTCAGTAAATTGCGATTATCAGCATGGTGGCTTAATTGCTCAATGATGAATTAGCTCAAACTTAAGTTATATATGATCAACAGTTAGACTAATCTTGAGATATGCGGCAGGTTTGCTATTGATTGTGCTTAGATCATTGAAAGCTGTTATTAATTAATTTGTTGCTCACTAGATAACCTGTGTTCTACAGTTTGTAATTACTTCCAGTCACTTTAAGTTGATGCCAAACCATATTGTCCTACTATAATCAATATTATTCATGTTAATTGAATGTTAGATTGATTATTGCAAACTATATGTTGTCCTACAAACTATATTCATGATCTGCTAGGTTCTTTCATAGCAAAATTTGATTTAAGCTCAAGATTTAATCTATAAGCGGTCATATATAATTGTGATTACATTTGTGACGGCGGAGACGGCCAACAGTACTTCTTGTGCAACTAGCCTTCTGAGAGCAATAAATTACTTTTAAAATTGTATTAACATGGAGAATTTGGTTATACATGTTATATTCATAATATTTTGATCTTTGGTTGACATGATTTAACTTGGTTACATATATACACATTTATATATGTTTTGAGCATATGCTATGGCTTAAAAGATTCTTATGTTTATGTTTTAGTTAAGTTATTTGCATGCTTATTATATCATGTCTTTATCATTATTTATGCTGGAATTAAATTTAAGTATATGATTATATGGTCTTATATACAACATCAAGTACACCCTTAAGCGTTTGGACGATCTCAATCAAGAGAGCAATCTAATTATAACATTGTATTTACAAAGTAGTATAAGGGGTGATCGGAATAGCGATGGCTTTTGGTTTTTGCTGAAAAAACACTGTAGCTGGCTGATTTTTTTACTGTAGCTGAGTGGCATGTTAGGCATAATTAAATTTAAAAAAATGTAAAAATAAAAACAGCTCGCTAGTCTAGTGCGGATAATACAAAGGAATATGAGAAAAAAAAACGGAACGCAAAAAAACCAAAAAAACAAAAAATTTCACTACGTGACAAAAGTGCTACAATGATTCCGTCGCTGCTACAGTGTTTTTGATGCTAAACAATGAAAAAATCTCTATATTGATCACCCCCTAAGACTATGTTCAAAAGTGATGTCTTTTAGTTTTTAACTGATTATACGAGATATTAAAAAGGTAAGAGACACTCACGCTGATAGACCATTTTATTCAAAACAGCTTCTATAAATAGTTTATAGAAATTATCTTAAAAAGTTATTTTATTTTAAAACTGACTTCTAAAAACCAAAACTCAAAAATTATTTGAAGCATGGTCTAAATGGTTGGACTTGTGAAGTTTAGAGATAATATAATTAAATTTATGCCAACCTAGTCTCTTTAATCAACGAAGCCCCTGACCTGGCCGTTGGACCATAACTAGCAGGCAAGGAATGCATTTTACGGATAAATGCATACATATTGAGCAACGGCGTATTAACAGGTAAGCACCTAATAACAATGACAAAATTTTTCGACAATAAATTTTTTAATATATAATTTATAAATAAATTATAGTATAAATTATACTAAATTTAGTTATACTAGTCAAAAATATATACAACTATTTCTATTTATATACTATCTTTTACAAACATAGCAGAATTCAATCACTAGTCCTTAGCTAAGCCCCGATGGTTATTTTCTCAAATATTTATTTTGTGTTTTTGCATTAGATTAATTAACTACGGGGGTGATGTTTCGGCTTCTAAAAGTTTCAACTTTTAACTTTAGCTTTTTTTTCACTATTTACTATACTATCCAGTTACAGTAAAAAAATTAAAAGTTAAAAATCATAGCTAAAATGATCACCGATGGCTTCCTCATCTGTATCTGGCGTTTATCATGGAGAAGTTAGGCAACAAAGAACAGGTAGGGCAGGCAAGCAAGCTACGCTAGGTTGTAAAGATGAGCCATGCATCGATGGCACAAGCCCACAGGCGCGCACACACTGGTACACCACTCTTTTCTTTTACCTTTACAGTGGCCTTTTTTTATTAAAGACAGCGCCGCAGCTCAATAAAACCCCCTCCCATAGCCTGCCATCAGAGAAGAGAGGCTAGAGGGAGAGCAGAGCTTAGCTTAGCGCAGTAGCTTGGTGAAAGCTCAAGAGAGCGGCAATGTCGAAGGAGGTGAGCGAGGAGCCGGAGCACGCGCGGCCCAAGGACTACACTGACCCGCCGCCGGCGCCGTTGTTCGACTTTGGCGAGCTCCTGCTGTGGTCCTTCTACCGGGCGCTCATTGCCGAGTTCGTCGCCACGCTTCTGTTCCTCTACATCACCGTCGCAACCGTCATCGGGTACAAGGTCCAGTCCGCCGCCGACCAGTGCGGTGGCGTCGGCATCCTCGGCATCGCATGGGCCTTCGGTGGCATGATCTTCATCCTTGTCTACTGCACCGCCGGCATCTCCGGTCCGTCTCTCTCTCTCTCTCTCTCTCTCTGTGTGTGTGTGTGTGTGTGTGTGTGTGTGGCGGCTTCTTTAGCTTGTGATGGTGAGCGAGCGAGCTAAATGTACTGCTTGTGTACTTGCAGGAGGGCACATAAACCCGGCGGTGACGTTCGGGCTCCTGCTGGCGAGGAAGGTCTCGGTGCTGCGTGCTGTGCTGTACATCGTGGCGCAGTGCCTGGGCGGCATCGTTGGCGTGGGCATCGTGAAGGGTATCATGAAGCACTCGTACAACGCTAACGGCGGAGGCGCCAACATGGTGGCCACCGGCTACTCCCGCGGCACCGCCCTCGGCGCCGAGATCATCGGCACTTTCGTCCTCGTCTACACCGTCTTCTCCGCCACCGACCCCAAGCGTAACGCCCGCGATTCACACATCCCCGTGCGTGACGTCACCTCCCTACTGAGCTAGCTACATGCCTAAGCGCTTCTTGTGCTAACCTCGAACCCTTGTCCACATTCTTTAGGTGCTGGCGCCGCTGCCCATCGGGTTTGCCGTGTTCATGGTGCACCTTGCCACCATCCCCATCACCGGCACCGGCATCAACCCGGCCAGGAGCCTTGGCGCCGCCGTCATCTACAACCAGAAGAAGGCATGGGACGACCACGTAAGCAAGCTTCCACTCTTCAAGCTCTTTCTTCGCTCAACGCCCCTGTTATTTTCTCTTCAAAGAAGCTGAACGCCAACTTCGCATGCATGCAGTGGATCTTCTGGGTGGGCCCGCTCGTCGGAGCGCTGGCAGCGGCGGCGTACCACCAGTACATCCTCCGGGCGGCGGCCATCAAGGCGCTCGGCTCCTTCCGGAGCAACCCCAGCAACTAAGCCAGTCAACGGTCAGCACCGCGCTACAGTCGCTGCAGAGTGGGGCCCTAGCTGCTAGGCTGCTGCTCTCCTCCCAGCTCTGGTTTTACTTGGTCAGTGTTGTGCATGTCAGTGTGAGTGAAGAAAGGGGAGGCCAGGTGCATGATTTGTTGTTTCCAACTTTAATTATCTTCACTGTTACCATTGTTAATCAAACCGACCGGATTTGTTGTACCTTGATTAATTAGTTCTCTCTCCTTGTATCAATGTTTAGATGTTGTCACCCTTGTAAAACCGCTGTTAGAACTTGCACAATTTAGCATGTTTGTGTTTGTTCTGGTGCTAGCTACTTCAGTTTCGGATCTTATCTGGTTCTTAACTTTTTAAGCCTGTGCGTGCTGCGGTGGCTTGGGGTGCCAATGATTGTTTCCGGAGTTGATTAAGAGAGGTGTCCGCTTAATGGTGTCCGCTAAGCTTAGGAAAGACTAGCTGGTTAGCTGTGCTTGTACAGTGCTCCTGCAATAGTTGGTGCTTGAAGTGGCTGCTCTCCAGAGCCTTCCACCAAACTTTGTCTGCACCCACCGGCGCATGCTTATCCACACCCTGTTTAGGCGATTCGGTATCTAACTTTCGGCTTTTATGTCGAAATCTACCTGTAAAACACATCGATTTTTAATTTTAATTTATTTAGTTTTTTTGCTATTTTTTTTTGTTTTTTTTCGCACTGCTGCTGCTACTCTATATAGATCGATCTGATTCTAGCTGGCTGCGAGCTTTCGTTAGGATTAGGTCTGTTTGAAAAGCGGTAGTTTTGTTGATTCATCTAGAAAATACATTGTTCAATATGAAACCCCTCTGGAATTCCTACGTTGTAAACAAACAAAACTAAAGATTGTTAGGGTTACGTAATCGCAACATATTATGGTTCTATATAGAGAGTAGCTGCAGAACATTATAGAGATAACTGTTGAGAAGCTATATTAGTGTAAATTCAAATTTTATACCGTGTAAATCGAAAAACTATACGAGTAAGATATCATTGATCGTTATCATTAGACGTGCAGTACTGCAGAAATAGAGTTGAAGTAGCCGATTTAACGAAGAGCTCGTCGATGTAGTGGAAGTAGTCAATCGTCTTCCAGCTAACTGTCTCCTCGCGATCGTCTCGATCAGCGCTGCAGTCGTAGCAATGCCTCTACCGAGGTCCACACATCCAAGGATAGAACTCCATACATCGGCGTGGTAGCACCAGCACGCACGGCAGAGATTATGAGAGGTGGCAGCTAGGATTTCGATGGATATGTTTTGGGATCCCTCTCTCAGTCCCGCACCTCTTCTTATATATTCTCCAATCGGATCCTTAACCGATACGAGTAGAGATCATATCCCACTCGGAGATTATTATTTGAACCCTTATCGTTTTAGCCCATTAAATATGTGACCTTGTAGGTTCATATATATTTGGCAATGAGTCGAAAACTCCTTTCTGGTCCGTAAGTCAGTAGTGGTCCCTAGCAGGATATAACATGATGAGAACATCCCCATTACATACACATATTCCACTCCAAGCATCCATGAGAATGTCCAAGAACCTGTGGGCCCAATGACGAGGGCAAGAGCCAAGTTTTTAAACAAACATGTGCTTTTGTTTCTTAAAGAGTTTCCTTTAATTGATGATGAACTTGGGATACTACCTCATGCTAGTATTTTATGTATTCTTAGGTATAACTCCCGTGAAGACTTGGGAGAGCTAAAGTGAGGAGCCCAAGGACTTCAACTACAAGTTTTGGATAAGATTATTAAGCCAAATTCGTACCTCCCACAAGCCCAATTGGATTCAAACTCGGATTCAACTCAGAATTCAATTCGGACTCGGTTTAGGATAGCCTGACAGGTAGTCACTAAAAAGGTCATAACTTTCACAAACAGAGTTCGATTCAGGCATTCTTGTACTCGTTGGAAAGATAATTTCAAGAGCTACGCAATGGATCTAGCCCCAGCACCAAATTCGTCTCGGATCAAAAGTTATGACCGAAACAATATCACAGCTGTAAAATCTAGTTTCCTTTTTGTGAGAGTTTGTATCTAAAACCATATAAGGTTGAGTTGTACTAGGTTTGTGGACTCTATGGATGTCCCAAGGTCCTATATAAGCCATGTATTGGCAGCCTAAGGGCTCAGACCACATTTGAGAATAATCAATCTACTAAAGTTTGTTCGAGTTTATCATTGCTACCGAAATTCCGTGAGGGAATTAGGAGTGTTCTTCAATCAAGATCGTTCAGCCTTTCCGCTGGGAATTGGGTGCATGATAGATCTTCGCTTGGTGGTCGGCGAAATCGATGCGAGTGTGTTTTGGTGGATTAAAGAGTGTTCGTCCCTTGCATTGGTATTGGAGGATAGCTACGATTCATCAAGACTCCCGCGAGTATCCATCCTACGTCGAGAAGATCGGACGACCCCGTATCAGACGAACCTATATAATACTTTTATACCGATCCCTTTACATCATGATACCAGATCGAACTCAAGGGGAGAAACGTGCTATCCTATGATAGCTTGATCATTCATTTGAATCTATAGTAGATTACTCAACTACAATTGACTCTTCAACCACATTCGGCATGGCCATGCACTTTCTTAATCCAACCACATCGAGAGGCTCAGAGATATCTCTCCTATTATATAGAAGGGAAAATTTCACCTTGATCGCTCATATTCCTCTGAATATATTATAGTAAATCCGAAAGCTATCTTTATGACCATCTAGTTATAGAGTGGTGTTTGGTAACTCTGAAGTAAACTATTACACATATAGAAAATAATAATGATATCAGGTCTAAAGATCTTATATATACTATATATGAGACCAACTGATGACACTTTAGAATATAACATTTCCCAAAGTGTCTCATGGTGGATCAATCCAATATCATATTATATAACATATGTCTATATTATCTATTTAATATCCTATATTTATGATCCGTAAAATATGATCATCAATTAATATATGTGCTGATTTGTAAATCATAATTGTCCTACATAATGATATAAGATCAGGTATAATTTAGAATAACATCAAAATATAAATAAAGAGTTCTATAAATAAGTCACATACTTGTTGATCAATATGAAAGATATTTATTCAAGAGACAAAATAACATATAATTCAAAAATCATAAACATAGAAGTGATACAATCATCTCCATGGTTATCTTTATGGCATATTACTAACAATAACTATACTTTCGGACGGTTGCCTGGGTGGGTTTTTTTAAGATGTGACTTTGGCTTTTGTCTTATAGTTTTTGAATTCTGACTATTCACGAGAGATAGTATGCAGACAAAAATAGTTGCATGCGATTTTGGTCGGTATAGTTAAAGTCGATATAGTGTTTACTATAATCCTGTTGTAGATCCTACATTAAAAATGTATCATTTAAAAGTTAATTATTGTAGCAAACTAAGCCAAAGCCTTGGCTAAAACATCATATATCGTGTTAAGTAAAGATTGGCCAAAATTCCCATGTATGCATCTTGGATAAACAGGTGCAAAGAGTAAGGACCTATTCATATTTGTTTTTAAAAGCTACTTTTATATAGTAAATAATTTTTTTACAGTATCTAATTTTCAAATGGAATGTCTTTTTAAGGTGAGTTCTACTAGTCGATTGTAGCACACACTATAATGACTTCATTTATATCGGCTAAAATCGCATATGAGCCGTTACTAATAGAATCTTTGTTTCAAATTCTCTAGGAGCTAGCATTGTCATAGTTATTTTTTCATACTTGCAACACACACTAACACTGAGTCAGGGGGTATTTTGAAGACATGAATTTCACGTACAAGATTTTTACATTTTATTTTGCATAAAACAATACAATTCATCGAAATTCCCACAGGAATCGTAGGTTCCAATTAGGGCCTTACTGAAAGCAATACAATACAGTTAATCTAAATTCCTTCAAAGAATCATACATTCCAAATGGGACCTGCTGGAATACATGGAATGTCACCCCAAGAACACGACTCTCACAACAAAACAACCATTGAGGCCCTATCTAGAATAAAGGAAAAACATAGGAAAAATTCCTGTGAAGGCCTTTGGAACAAAGGGTTGTACCTTATGAGCTCCTTTGAAATTTCTATGGAATAGACAATTCCATAAGCACTTTAGAGAATTTTTTATGAGATCATACCTCATGTTTTCTTTTCTGTGTCTTGCAATCTCGTGTTTTTCCTATGCTGCATTCAAATACCTCTTTAAAGCTTTTCTGAGTTTCTGGTTTTCGTAGGATTTGGAAGGATATGACACTCTATTCACCGAAATTTTTCTATTTTAGCCCTTTTTTTTGAAAAATATTCACATTTAGACCCCTGGTAGTTTTAATTTCGTTTTTGGACCCAAAAGTCGGCGCCGTGGGACACGGCGCCGAGGTCGCATACCCGCTCCAGCGTGCCGTCCTGCGTGGCGCCGTGGTGGCACGACCTCGGCGCCGTGGGTCGTGGCGCCGACCTCGGCGCCGTGTGTCGTGGCGCTGACCTCGACGCCGTGGATCTTGGTGCCGAGCTAGCTAAACCTAAAAATAGCAAAAATCCCCCGGCCCCCCGATCTCCCGCCGCCCCCTCTGCCCACCCCTCTCCTCCTGACCTCCCCCGCCTCCTCCCCCCCCGCCGTCCCCGCCGCCTCCCGGCCTCCCCGCCGCCTCCTCCCCCTCCCGCGTCCCCCGCCCGCCTCCCTCCCCTCCCGGCATCCCCGCCGCCTCCTCCCCTCCGGCGTCCCCCGCCGCCTCCGCCCACCCCTCCCCCCCGGCATCCCCGACGCCCCCGCCCACCCCTCCCCTCCCGGCCTCCCCGCCGCCTCCCTCCCCCTCCCGGCCTCCCCGCCACGTCCCTCCCTCTCACGGCCTCTCCCGCCGCCCTCCTCCCCTCCCCTCCCCTCCCGACCCCCTCCTCCCCCCCCCCCCCCGCCTCCCGGCCGCCCCATCGCCCGCCTCCCGCCCCAAAACTTGAGTGCTTCCTTTTCACTTGGAAGTTTGGAAAGGTATTAAGGTAGTCGTCTTGTTGTGAAATGCACATCATGTGTAATATTGTTATGAAGTAGGTCATGGTTTGAATGATCGATGATGTAGGTCATGGTTTGAATGATCGATAATAGTGTAATATTGCACATCATGTGTAATATTGTTATGAAGTGGAGGAAATAGTATGCCGTGCAAATTTTGAATGATCGATGATGTAGGTCATGGTTTTTATATGACTAATATTGTTATGAAGTATGAACTGATTTAATAAGTATAGCTTGTTTGGGTTTTCTCTTCCAAAGTAGGGAATGTAATAACAAAGGAGGTAGTGTTTTATTCCAGACAATGTTCAAATTTCTGCTTTGCATAAGATATTGGAGATAAACAAAATGTACACAAGTTTTTGGATAGCATATGTTATCAAATTTTCATTTTCCACATGAACATTTTGTACTATTGAGAAGGTGCCCAATACCCAATACGAAGATATCAAGATGTTATTTATGTATGCCTTTCTCTTAGCCAATGTCTCTATGAGCATATCTTATTAGCATTTACTCATTATTTTAGATCTTGTATTATGTCATCTCCTTAAGATGCATCGTCTCAGATATTCTTATAAAATGCTATAATTCGAACTCCCCATGTGTTGAAATGTTGTATAATACTAAATATACTTCTTCATGGGAAAAAAAGGGCTCATGTAGTAGAAAACGGGCTAAACAAGTTGATCACAATGATATGGGTTTGAATTCTGGCCTTAAACATACCTCGATGTTTCCTCAATTGTGAATTAATGAGATCTTGTGGAACCTCTAATTTGCCACTTAACATGCAACCTCTGCTATATGAAGAGGTATTCTAACTCTCTATTTGGTATGATAAATCCGCCTTTCCATCTCTAGTGTAGGAAGGTTCTCCCTAATCGATACTATTATTGCCCACATCGCCATATAAATCAAGGAATTAGAACTGCTAGAGTGCTAGAGTGCTTGTTCCATATGTGTGGATATTTTTTAATGTTGATTCTTTCACTCATTGTCTGTATGATCTAGATATAGTGTATCATTCTTTACCTTCTATTATTCATAGTAACCATTCAACATGTTTTATGTATGAAGTAGATGGACAACCTAGTCACCCTATATCATGGAGGCAGTGTGACAAGTGATGATTATGGAAATGTTCGATTTGTTGAAATGCAAAGGGTGCCTCTGATATTCAGTGATAGGCCGTCGTTTAGTGAGTTGGTTGCTAGGGCCCGGGAGGAGCTACATTGTTATGCAAACGAGGAGAGCATCACAGTTGAGGGGTTACTTCACTTCGGTTCGAAAGACACAATTCTAAGGCGGTTGATCTTAATTGGTTGTGAGGATCAGTGGGACAAATATGTCAAATTGGTTATGAGGAATGAGTTCCAATGTTTGGACCTTGTTGTGCGGAAGGTGTCCATTGATCCCACCCCTCATGGTTATTCACCGGAACTAGGTGATCAGGCACCCTTTGACCCTCCGTTACCGGACCTTGCGGTGGATGTGGAAGAAGTGCCTGAGGTGCCCGATGCTCTATCTACCCCGAACGAGGTTCAGATTTCTCAACCAGCTCGAGTTGAATGTGTCGTGGTGGCCCTCCGATCATCCCGAAGTGTCGAGCAACACTTTAGCCTTTTCATCATTCCATTCTTTTGTCTCGATCCCATCGTTTTGTGCTTATGATGCAGGAGACATTATTTATAATGTGGGTGTTCCTCCCGTTGCTCCATCTGGCAACGTTGAAGAAGTCTGTAGGGACTCCAACAGTGTGGATGTTCAAATTGTGGATGATCTAGAGCCTTACGAGATCGCAAGGGCCGTTGATTCTGATGATGACCGCCCTTTTGGAGAGCTGACCGAAAGTGATATTGAGCCGATTAGGCGTTATTGCCCGGCCGATCCATCGCTTCATGAATTCGGTGATATTCGCATTCTCATGAGGCTTATGCAGAAGGAAGGGATGACGAGTTGCTAGATGCTTCTGAGACCGGGTCAAGCATGACAATTGAGAAGGGCATGGTGTTTGAGGACATGTCTGCATTGAAAAGGTGGCTGCAGGAGTATTCAGTGATTCGTAAAAGGCCATTCAAGGTGAGGCATTCTTATGTGCAGCGGAGGTACACAGTTGTGTACGAGAAGGAAACATGTGAATGGAGGGTTTGTGCTAGCAAACAGAAGGACACGGGAAAGTTCAAGATCACAAGAATCGTTGGCCCACATACTTGTGCCGGGCGAGCTCAAACGAAGCATCGCAGCTGACCTCTACAATTATTGCCAAGTCATTGTGTCACATAGTAAAGGGAGAACCCAATATGAAGGTGAAGACACTTGCCGGGATTGTTAAGGAGAAATTTGGATACGAGATAAGATATGGGAAAGCATGGAGGGCAAAGCAACGATCCGGAAGATGATATATAGGACTGGGAAGATGCGTACTTGCGGCTGCGGCCTCTTCAATGCAATCAAAGCGTTAATCCAGCATGCATTATGAGTACGCCTCAAACCGAACGAATGGACTCAAGATGGGATGCGATATTCTTCCGTGCTTTCGGTGCTTTGCTCACCCATCGAGGCCTTTCGGCATTGTCGTCCGTCTTCTCCATTGACGATGACGCTTCTTCTTGGCAAGTACCGGGCACACTTCGATAGCCATTTCTGTGACGCGGACAACGCGTTGGTTCCTTTGGCGCTTGCTTTGGTTGAGAGGAGAACAAAGACACCGGGATGGTTCATGCGGCTCGTTCGAGGCACGTGGTTGGCCCCGTAGGGAGGTTGGTGTCATATCTGATAGACACCAGGGCATACTTGCTGCCGTACAGGAGCAGATACCGGGTATCCAGCTTTGCACCACCGTTGGTGTACTCGGCATCTTGCCGAGAATCTACTCCGTAAGGATGGTACGAAGGATAACTTTCATCTGTTCGAGGAGGTCGCTCGAATGCTTGAGGTCAAGTTCTTCCAGGAGAAGTTGGAACGAATATCGCAACAAACTCGTAAGGTAGACAGTGGTTGACGGGATTGATGAGAGATGTCGACAAATGGACAAGGGCTCATGACGATGGTGGCTGGAGGTACGAGTTTCAAACAAGCAACATGGCCGAATCCTTCAATAATTTGCTTAGGGGTATACGTGGTATGCCTGTCAATGCTATCGTATCCTTCACCTTTTACAAGCTTGTTGCCTGGTTCAACGAAAGACACGCACATGCAGTGGCGCTACAGAGTAAAAAAGTGAGATGGGCGCCAAAACCGAAGCGGCACCTTGAAAAGGCAAAGGCGAGGGCTGAGGCACATGAGGTACATTGTTTTGACAACGCCATGGGCACTTACGAGGTTGTAGAAAGGGGTGGTATAACGACCGATGGAGAGCTCCGGCCGACGAGGAGGCATAAGGTTGTCCTTATTGCTTTCTCATGCACATGTGGTAAACCGAGGCAGTACCACTTTCCATGTTCTCATTATGTGGCAGCAGCAAGGCATCGTAACTTTGACTACGAGAGCAAGATACCTCGGGAGTTCAGTGTTGACAACCTTGTGCTTACGTGGTCTCCCCGTTTTGAGCCTTACCGGGATGAGGGAGAGTGGCCACCATACACCGGGCCCAAATACATTGCGGATCTGGGTAGCCGTTGGAACAAACGTGGAACGAGGTAGAGGACGAGACACAAGATGGTTATGGATCAGCTTCCAAGAAGAACGAGGCGAGGGAGAGCAACCCCCTTTCTTACTGACCCCGAGCAGAACCAATGTAGCAGATGTGGTAGACTTGGCCACAATTCACGCACATGCCATTGGCCACTTAGTCAGGTGCGAGTGCTTGTTGTAAGTTATGTTTCATATTTCGTCTAGTTGTTTTCCCATATGCAATTAGTTGTGTTTCTTGTTTAATTTCTTATTATTTCCATAATTTATAAATGTTAAAATTTTTTTTTACTTCTATGTTGGACTGACAAATTCTAATTTTTTTGTAGGATGGCGAATCGCACTGCTAGACCCGCACTACGAGGAGAACCACTAAGGACGGCTCACCGCGAGGGGATGGTACGCCTTCATCACTTCTTGTACAGCTTAATGATTTATGTTGATGGATTAACTAAAAAATTTGTGTATTCTATACAGAGCTGCCCATCCTTCGCCCTCGAACCCATGACGGGTTTACGGACATGCGATGCGACGAGAGGTACACTCCTTCCCGGAGAGGGCTGGCCTAGACGTCATCTCTTACTGTGTTCGCCGTGGGTTGCCCAACTTCAACCCCGGCCATCATCGCACTGTTGATGTGTATTCTCCTAAACCATTGCTCCACTTGCATGTTCATTGTTTATCGGCTATGTGCGCCTCAAATTCTCGACATGTCGTCCTCTTTTTGGTATCATGTAGGTGGAGGCCGAGACTCACAGCCTTCCACCTCCCTTTCGGTGAGATGACTATTACGCCGAGGACACTCGTAAGATGCTTGGTGTCGCCATTCACGGCCGTCCAGTGATCGGACCGTGCGTGCCTACTGGTTGGAGAGCCCGAGTAGAGGCCTTCCTCGGGAGAGAGCTTCCTGCTGAGGTAGGCCATCGCACTTCTGGAGTTCCAATCACCTGGCTCCGACAGACTTTCGCAGTGTGTCCTGAAGGTGCGGACGAGCAGACAGTTGCCTACTACTGCAGGTAGGGGTGGATATCGACCCAACTCGTCATCTGATTGTACATATACTTAGTTTGATTTAATATCATTTTACATATACTTGCAGGGCATGGATCATTCACTTGTTTGGCTGCGTTCTCTTCCCGACGGAACGGAGACACGCGTCGTGGATGTACATCCACCGCCTCACCGATCGGGACACGGCGGGCAAGCATACCGGGGCTTCCGGTGTTGGCGTTCCTTTACGCCACCTCTGCGAGGCGTGTCGTCGGACTTCAGCGAACTCGTCAGTAGGTGGTTGCCTCTACCTCCTCCAGCTGTGGATGTGGTGTCGTCTACCAGTTGGTCGTTCCACGGTTTTGCCTCCTCGTCCATGGTTCGCAGATGTTCCTCTTCGTCGACGTCCGACATTGGCATATCTTTGGGACCAGTCTCGCCTCCTACGCCAGACGGCGTGCCTACCTAGAGTTCACGAACGAGCTAGATGCGCTCACGGCCTCCAATGTAAGTTAATTCCATTTGGTATCGTGATTTTCATTTGTTAGTATAGTACCTTACAAGTTAATTGTTGCTATGCGAGTTAAGTGGGAGCCGTCGCGAGCAAGAGGTGGAGGCCATTCGATTCAGCGCCTGACATGCAAAGATAGACGAGGCCCTCTACAGATGAGGTGCCCCTAACTGCTTTCTATATTGTTGAGTATCACCGCCACAGAGTAGCACGCCAGTTTGGTATGAGGCAGCTGTGGCCAGTAGCGCCGTTCTCCACGTCTGTGGCCTTGCACAAGTAAGTGCCATGCAATTTCAATTCTAATCTTAGATTCTAATTGCATAGAGTTTCCACTAATTTTACTTATTGGGTTACATGACATGCAGATTTGATCGTCAGCGACAGAAGAAGGTCACAGACTTCGAGTAGCACCACCACGTGTACGTTCAGGAGTGGAGACACTTTCAGGACAACGTGGACGACAACGACGAGCCGCACAGCAATGCGCACTTCCGGCAGTACCAAGTTTGGTACCGTGCTCGACGCGACCAAGCTTAGGGACAATGGACTCAAGATGACTATGCCGACATTGAGTCCTCCGGCGATGAAGACACCGCCTACGATCAGTCTACTCGACTTGGGACGCAGGTGGAGACGGCACCGATCCTGGACCGAGTGGTAATGTTCAATCTCATTGCTTATATTCCAATAGACATAAAAACCTCTACATATAGCCAAATATCCATTCTTGTGCTTGTTTGCAGAGCAACACACTGAAGCAGTCCGTACAGGACATAGAGAGTTTCTCCAGGACAGTCGGCGACGTTAGGACGCGTAGCTTCCTAGAGGTAAGCTTCGACAAAGTCACTCACAAAATTGTTCACCTATATTCTTCGTATCTTGTTGGTTAACAAAATGTTGGACGACAGAGGCTAGCAGGTCGGCTACGCCGTGCGGCCGTCGTTGTGGTTGCAGGGGCAGTGCGGCGAGGACGTACTCGTGCCTCCGACTGCACTTGCGCACCCGACGCGCAGGGTCCACAGCTGAGCTCGTCCCCACGACGAGTGACACTTTCCCAGCCCAGGGCGGTCACCACGACGACGAGGACGAGGTGGAGCGTACTTACGATGAGATAGGCCCGTCTCAGCTCGTTGACGCGCCTTCGACTCAGCCTGTGGCACGCAGACGCCGCCGCGAGCCTAGCCGTTACACTCCAGGCAGCGCTGCACTTGGTAAGGGTAAGGCTAGGAGGCAGTGACGGGTTTTGTAATGAGCTACTTGTTGTATATACGTGTATATGTTATATTCATGTGTTATTTGTGTTTATAGTGACTCCTAAATTTCTGACTAACACGATATAGTGTATTCGGAATGCTTTTTTGTAATTGAGATGTTGTAACGTCGCATGGTTTCGTACAATCATTTATGCAATTGTTGTGTTCGTACTGTCATGCGCTTGTGAAATTATTTTAACTACAATAAGGCATCATTGTAATATGACAAGTACTTTCATTGCATTACATGCACATACATGAACTCTCCAGCAGTAGACGACACGATAACAACAAACATAAGGTACAACATAGCATAAAACATTAGCAACATAGGCGAGATCAACCATACACCTCGTTGCCTACATACCAAACGAGCCTCGTGGCACCCACATGGAGTATTGCTGAGGTGGACGCCTCGGACGTGGCTGGCCGTCGTTGTAGTGGCACGCACATATGCAGCTAGGGTTCGCGCAGCAACATCCGGGATCGTAAGAGCTTCCTATGTTCACGACCTCCTCGTCGCCCCTCTCGCGTTGCATCTGCTGGCGGAGGTCGTTGTTCTCCTCGTTGAGAGTCTCGATTCGCTCCTCCAACTCAAATATTCGCTCCCATAATGTATTCACGTACATGGCAACATACCGTTCGTGAGGCGGGTCGATCCAGCGTGAGAAGTCGCATTTCGCCATCTGCGAGAAAGAACGGTTAACAAGGAGGATCCATAAGTAGTAATGAAAATTGTACTATTAGCAATTTCTACCCCTGAGTGTGGGCATCGGAAGAAACGTCGCCCGCCATCGACTGGGCCATCCAAGACCTGCACAACCGCGTCCTTATTGTGTCTGCATTTTCGCCATGCAGGTTGAGCACGCCGGCTTGGTATCAGGCGGTACTGTGAATCGAAGTTCTCCCTCCTTTCCAATGGGAGTTCTTCCTTCGGGGACCCAAATCCGATCGACCTCGACTTCCGACATGGTATGTTTCGCACGACGGAGAAGGGGTCGGGCTTCGTTCGATTTAAAGAGTTCTCTGAAGGGCCGGGACCAAGAAAATGACGCAACTGACACGTGTTCACGACCTCCGGATAGTAACGGGGGCCCCTACTGTGCACGCGGATGGAAAAGGCCCGAGGAGGTGTCATCATGTCATTACGCAGTTGTCGGCTAAGACTTGGCGACTTTGTGCGGCGAGGGGGCGAGTGGCCCGCTTTACGCAGACAAGACGAGACGGGCCGCTTTTATTACGAGACTATAGTCTCTGAAAAGCCTACATAGAGCCATTTATTGCTTCGCTGGATGCCTTAATGACGCAGCTAACACGTGTTCACGACCTCCGGATAGTAACGGGGGCCCCTACTGTGCACGCGTATGGAAAAGGCCCGAGGAGGTGTCATCATGTCATTACGCAGTGTCAGCACAAGACTCGGCAGCTTTGTGCAGCGAGGGGGACGAGTGGCCTGCTTTACGCAGACAAGACGAGGCGGGCCGCTTTATTACGAGACTATAGTCTCAAAAGTCTACATAGAGCCATTTATTGCTTCGCTGGATGCCTTCATGACGCAGCTGACACGTGTTCACGACCTCCGGATAGTAACGGGGGCCCCTACTGTCGTCCATGGACTATGCCTTCATGCCTCCATAGACTATGCCCACTGCACCAGATAACCTGCCTACATAAAGGCCTCCTATGTCTTCCATACCACATCTCCTCCTCAAGCCATCACAAATACTACTACACAACAATGTCTTCCTGGAGGTCCGACCCATTTGGAGTGCCGGAGTGGCATGAGCGCCCGAAGTGCCATTGCGGCTTTCGGACGATGTTGTGTGTCTGGACGGATCGAGTACAACGAGCCAAATACGGCCGTAGGTTCTTCAAGTGTCCAGACCTGGATGATGACTTCGTGGTAACGACGACAACGAAATCATTTGTTTCTGGTTATCGTTTTTCAACTTTATCCATGACATCTACCACGCCACACGTAGGCTTGCACGTTCATCGAATGGGTGGATCGGGTGTCGCCGGCATGGCAGTAACCGGCGAAGCGGTGGAAAACAAAGGACAATACTTTGTCAAGATGATTCAGGCTCGCAAGGTGGAACGACAGATGCAGCTTGAGCAAGAGCGCCGCGTGAGGGTGGACCAAATCCGTCTGAAGGGCAAGGAGGATGAGCTGCAAAGGAGGCGGGAGCAGTTAAGTCTACGTGAAGCAGCCATCAAGCGTCAGGAGGAAGAGCTTCAAGCTCGTGAGGCAGCTCTCAAGACCAAGAGTGACAGGAAGAAGGATGTAGTGGAGCCATCTTCAGGGCGCGACAAAAAGGGGAAACAACCACGCTACACCCAGTAGACAAAATGTAATAGACCCAGCAAGTTATTTTCCCTAAGGCATGCATGTTAGGACTAGTGGTGGAATTCTGAACATTAGCAGTACAGAGTTCCATGGCAAAATAAAGATGCTCAACAGAATGGCCGCTAATGAAGTATCGATACTTAGCACAATAACATCAATCACTAATCCCCTTTGTCAACTAGAAACACTCACATTGAAACCCAGATACGTCATTTTTCGCCTATTCTCAACACTTGCATGATTTGAAAAAGTAGGTGAACTGCATTTTTTTAACAGCAATTACTCAACACAGTAATTTCTCCCAATAGACTCAAAACTATGTAATGATCCAATTATCCAAAACTATGCAAAATCACCAAGGTAAACAGCACAGGGGAAGCTGACAGAGAGAAGAAATATTTACATACTAGCAACCTGTCCCAAATTAAGCGGTCATCATCTGGCTTGAGGTGATAGTAAGCTAAGCCAAATGCTGCTGCTACATTCCCAGCATAGAAGAGGAACCATCCAAAGATCCCAAGGGGGATTTTTGCCCTTTTAGGTTTCAGGAGCTCAGCGCCGACCTCGGCGCCACGACCCACGGCGACGAGGTCGGCGCCACGACACACGGCGCCGAGGTCGGCGCCACGACCCACGGCGCCGAGGTCGGCGCCACGACCCACGGCGCCGAGGTCGTGCCACCACGGCGCCACGCAGGCCGGCACGCTGGAGCGGGTACGCGACCTCGGCGCCGTGTCCCACGGCGCCGAGACGTTTTATCTCGGCGCCGTGTCCCACGGTGTCGACCTTTGAGTCCAAAAATGGAATTAAAACTGCCAGAGATCTAAATGTGAATATTTTTTTAAAAAAAAGTTAAAATAGAAAAATTTCGGCTCTATTCACGTGTTTATCCTATTTCTGTGTTTTGAATTTATCGTGTACCAAATAGGCCGTGAGTAGGTAGAATGATTGTTAGTAACGTGGACAACTGCACATTCTCAAAGCATCAGTTGTTGTAACCTCGAGCTGGCGATGATGGCTGGTGACCCCCTACTTCCCAAGCCGTTGTAGCTGTCGATGGATGACCTGGCCCTTGTGGATAGGACGCATGACGCGTCAATGAGGAGTTTGGCCATCCGAAACACCTTAGCTTTTTAATTTTGATTTTTTTAAAGGGGTTTTAGATTTTTTGGATTTTTTTGTTTTTTATTTCTTTGTATTATTCATGACAATAATTTTTTTATTATTTCTATTTTCTTTTAATTCACTAATTTAAAAAAGTTAATAATTGCTATAATATATTTTTAGCCAAAAAACAATATCCATAAAGGCCCTGTGGAGCACCCCTTTGTTTGACTGAGACAACAACCTTGTAAGCGTAGTTCAACTAACTACAAACCATGCAGATAGTATACGTACTTTCCATGAATAATGCAATTTTGCAAAGCTAGCCCAATCCGTAGAGGATACATGTGCACTTAGCAAGTAGCAAATGGCTATGGTTTTAAACCATGGTAGGAAATTGTGCTAGTAACCAGTATGCTTTTATACTACATTTTTTGGCTATATTTGGAACAAAAATTTTGGAATTTTTTGAAAGGAATTTTCATAGAAATTTTGGAGATATCATTTGTTTGCGCAAAAGTTATCCCAAACTCATGCAATCTAAATGGGCCTTTACAGCCATGTGCTGCCTCTCTAGCATGCGACGAGTATGAAACTATGTTAGTTTAGGAAACCATGAGACACAGTATTAAGCTTTGTAATTTCTTGGATATCTGGTGAAAATGTTCGAACCTATATATTTCGCATAATACGAGGGGAAAGCTTGCAAGTAGAAGAAGCGCTGTAGCATTTCCTTATTCTATTTTTGAATTTTCGCCACATTTAACACTGTTTGGTACTGTAATTACAAAAGTAGTTTTTGCCGTCTGGTGGACAGGCAGCAACTCGTGGGGACGGATGCGTGGCACCTGCCGTCCGCCTAGAGCTGTGCATTCGATTTTTTCGGTTCGGTATATACGGTATGTACGGTAAATACGGTGTTCATAGTTCGGTAATATACGGTTTTTTAAAAAGTACGGTTCGGTATCGGAAAATCACAATTTTTTTTGACGCGGTAGCGGTAATTACCACAATTGACGTGAATTGTGAACGATATGAGGCAAAACGAAAACAAAGACACAAAGTAGCAAAGTAAAAAAGCAAGTCAACTAAGCAAGCACACCAACCAAGTAGTAACTACTAACTAGCAACCAGTAGTCCAGTAAGCACTAAGCAAGCAACCAACTGAGGCAGGTGTGCATCAGACAGCATGTCAACTAAGCATTAAGTGAGCACATCAAGCAGTAAGTAACTGGATACTTCAAATCGCCAGAAAAGCAAGCAAAAGCAAACAAGCAAGCAAAGCAAAATAAGCATTTAAGCAAGCCAGCATGTCAACTAACCTTTGCTAGCTGTTTATCTAGTTAAGAAAAGTAAGCACTAAGCATTTAAGTAAGCAAGCAACCGACTGAGTCCAGAGACAGTAAGTACTAAGCAGTAAGTGATGTGACCACGCCACATACTCATACAACCAAAGTTTCCAAAAATAAATAAAATGTGAATTCGTTTATTTAGTTTCAAATTGTTTTAAATGAGAATATGATGCTATCTAAAGATAAAAATATATATTTGTTTAGCTATACAAAGAGGATTACATCAATGCTACGCGCTCGTGGTTGGGGTCCACCTAAAGGGAAACCGATCAATATATTAAGACCAAGTCAATACCTTCCTCAACTCTTGCTCAAGGTCACCACGTCACTTTTGGATCAATTCAAACAAGAGTTCAAGTGGGACACATTTTGGAATCTAATTTGGCATCCAGTTCAATTCGGAGTCAGTCTGATAGGTTCAACTTCAAACATGCATAATTTTTGCATACAAACTCTGTTTGAGGTGTGCAAGTACAGCATGGAAGGAAGAGCTCGTCCACTTTCTAATGGATTTAGCCCTACCTCCAAATTTCTTCTGTGCATATCGGAATCATCAAAACAAGCTGACGTTGACTTAACCTGACAGGATCAACTTTAAATGCTTATAGATTTCGCATCAAGAGTTCATTTGGAATGTGTGAGTACAGCATGTAAACTTTATTTCTTTCTCTTTCCAACGGATCTGGCCCCATCCAAAAATTCTTTTTGTGCGTGACGCAATCATCAAAATAATATTTGATTTTAGAAACAGAGATAAAATCAACTATGATTTAATTATTTTTCATGTGTTGAGAACTTTCCATAAGTAAGGGTCTATGTGCCCCTATAAATAGAGGCTCAATTGGCCTTACAACTCAGGCTTGTTTAGATTAGTTTTCCACCGTGAAACTTTATCGTGTATTCTTGTATCGACTAGACCAACAACTGCGATTGCAGACCTCAACCCTTTTGCGTTTCTCAGTCATATTCGTAATAAGATTGCTCTTTATCTTGTTCTTTCTTGTTCTTTGATTACTTGCAAGAATTGAATCTTGTGTTCAGGTCAACCACATTCTTAGCACGGTTGATATCGACTAGGGTGTGGTGTAGCGATTGTAGGACGGACTTGGTCGTCTCGGTCAAGTAGCCTCTTCGTCAACGTCATATCAAATCGAAGTTATCCTTCTCATTGGAAAATCGGGCCACCCCCTTATCAATTGGTATCAGAGCACAGATTGCCCGGTGAGATTTTAGTTTTAGATTTTTTTTTGATACAGACAACCAGAAAATTATCCTACAAAAAGAGTTAATTTCCGCTGTCCAAACCCCATTGTGTCTTCCAATTTGTTAGTTTCAGTTTGCTAAATTGAATTTGTGTCTATTTTAGCTTTGTCTTTTTGCTAATCATATTCTTGGTCCCATAAAACTTCAAAAAAAATCTCCACATCCAAAATCATCAAGAACACATCAAACCCTATTTTCTTTTTTCGGCCAGAATACTTCCTCTTGTGCTGCCGCCACCAAAAACTGTATTACTTTCGGTTCTTTGATCGTTTTTGAGTGAGACCACTTTCATTACACTCATAACTTCAATATCCATCTATCTAAAAAATTTCACTTCAATACAATACGGCAATTAAAAGATATCTCCAGTGAAAGTTGACCAAAATTTATGTTCTGAATCTGCAACAGTCAGAACTTGTGATTTTTGTGCGAATTTTTCTGTCGGTTTCCAGAAGTTGGCCCCAAAAGGAAAGTTGTAGAAAAAGCCGTCAGTAAACAAGAAAAAAAAGAATCATTAAAAAAGAGATAACTGACAAAAAGTTACGGCCAAAATACCGACAACTGGTCCAGTGTACAGAAATCTACCTTTCTCAGATTTGGGTCAATACTTGTGCGTTCTATTTCCAATTGCTTTCAATTAAATTATCTTGTGTTTACTACTCCTATACTTTGATATTCACTTATGTTAGCCTTCATCTATCCTTCTTTGATCAACAACATAAGGCTAAGTGCTAGATACGAACTATTATTCAATTCCATGTAATTTCTGAAATTAACCGATTGTTCTCCATTGCTATATATCTAGAGCCTTCCAAGCTACACCTACTACTAACCATTACAGGCTTTGACGTACTGGCAATCGCTATACTCATCACTCAAGTCAGGACTATCACGAATCAGCGACCGGTTGTGATGCGTATACGTACGTGTCTTGTACTTTTCAGTTAAATATATTATTCAACTGGAAAGAGTTATTGAGCCGCATCAAACATTGCCAGGTGAACTCATTCTAAACTAAATATAATGTTGTTATTCATAAGAATAGAATACTACCTCATGTCATTAAATGGTGCATTCTTAGGTTTGTCGATGGCAAAGCAATGGAGACGCAAAATAAAGAGGAAAACCACATTAGGTGTCAAAGACATGAAGGAAGAAAGCTCATTCAGTGGGAGAGCAAAAGGGAGAAGACCAAGGACTTAAACTACAAGTTTTGGAGAAGATTATTCAGCCAAATTCGTACCTCCCACAAGCACAATTGGATTCAAATTCGGATTCAACTCAGAATTCAATTCGGACTCGGTTTCGGACAGCCTGACAGGCAGTCACTAAAAAGGTCATAACTTTCACAAACGGAGTCCGATTCAGGAGTTCTTGTACTCGTTGGAAAGATAATTTCAAGGGCTACGCAATGGATCTGGCCCCAACATCAAATTCGTCACGGATCAAAAGTTATGGCCGAAACAATGTGACGGCTGTAAAATCTAGTTTCCTTTTTGTGAGAGTTCGTATCTAAAACCATATAGGGTTGAGTTGTACTAGGTTTGTGGACTCTATGGACGTCCCAAGGTCCTATATAAGCCATGTATTGGCAGCCTAAGGGCTCAGACCACCTTTGAGAATAATCAATCTATTGAACTTTGTTCGAGTTTATCATTGTTGCTGAAATTCCGTGAGAGAATTAGGAGTGTTCTTCAATCAAGATCGTTCAGCCTTTCCATTGGAATTGGGTGCACGATAGATCTTCGCTGGTGGTCGCGAAATCGACGCGAGTGTGTTTTGGCGGATTAAAGAGTGTTCGTTCCTTGCATTGGCATTGGAGGATAGCTACGATTCATCAAGACTCCCGCGAGTATCCATCCTACGTCGAGAAGATCGGGCGACCCCGTATCATCTGGTATCAGAGCGCGGTTTACTCGGTAGGATCTTATCCCTTTACTTTTAGATTGATTTATTTTGTCCTATAGTCCATTGAACTGAAAATTGCCTCAAAAAAAAAAATCCAAACCCTAGTTTCGCATCTGTTATTTTCGTGAGTTTTATTAAGTTTTAATCCATTAGAAATTTTGTTTACGTGCTGATCTTAGTGTCCTTTTGCGTTGCTTATTCGTTGTTATTTTGAAACCTTGAAAATCCGCTAGTTGATCTTTCAATTAGCATCCAAAAAAAAGTAGATTCAATTTACTTTTTGAAACCTTGTTCTTGCTGTCCACATAAGATCTTTGTGCATCTTGAAAGAATATCACTTCTGAAATATCTGGGTTTCCTTTCTTGTTTGATTTGGCCACAAGAAACCCTAGTTGCCATAAGAATCTTAGTTGCACATATTCAGATCTTCACTTAAATCCTTTGAACCTTGAGACTAGTCTTTGATAATTGCTTTAGGGCTGTTCTAGAATTATCTACACATTGCTGAACAACTTTGGACTTACGAACAATTAAACCTAGTTCGGCCTTGAGTATAAAAAAAAAGAGAGCCAAAAAAAAAGAAGGCAGCCAATTAAAAAAAAAAGAGCCACGGCTTGAGCAAAAAAAAAACAAAGAAAGAAAGAAAGAAAAAGAAAGCAAGAAAAGAAAATATTGGCCGAATTTGGGTGAGTTAATCTTAGTCCATAAATTCAGATTGTGTATTTAATTTCTTTGGACAATCTTGTGCCCTCAAATTCATATTATTGCAATTGGCTAGCGTCTCTCCTAGTACTTGGTGCAAAACGAGCTAATATTCCCGATTGTTTCCTTTAGCTCATTCCTTTTGTTTGCATTGAGTCACATTGATCATTGTGTGTGCGTTCATATACTTCACTTATATCATTTGGATCGGCACATAGGCAATACTTTCTAGCTTGGATTATTACTTAATTTTACAATATCGTGAAATCAGATTGTGTAGGATAAATACTTTCAAACCAAACTCCACAAAATATCCTTTGTCGTGCAATTGTGAGTCACTTTTAAATCCGCTTGATCATCACTTGCTATTGTAGCCACCACCAAGTGTAAGTTTCTTTTTGGCCTCAATTCACTTCGGAAAGGTAAGAACTTTACTTGGTGAGGAAAAAGTGAGATAGAGTGAACTCCACATATCGTGTATATGTTGTGGTATTTGTGCGTTCTTTGTAGAACTAACCATGACAGGTGGAGACAATAATATGGGAGAGGAGTATGCCCCGGCGAGTCATTTTCAATTCCAACCTTTGAGAGGGACATTGCGCAATGAGTTCGCCGCCACTTCTTCCACCTTGAAAGAGCAACTGAAGACGGAGATGAATAATTCCGTGCAAGATATGCGCATTGAATTCAATCATCAAATGAAAGTGTTGCGCTCGAACATCGTGAATGATATTGTGCGGGCACTTTATCCACAACAAGAAGAAGATAATTATAATCCTTTCTATGGCAGTGAAGATCCAGAGGAGTATCTTGAGTGGGAATGGCGAATGGAGAAAGTGTTTAGATTTCAAAATCTTCCTAAAGCCAAAGAGGTGATGCGTGCCACTAGAGAATTTCAAGATTATGCTTATAGTTGGTGGCAACAACAATTTGGAAGAGAGTTTATTAAATCTTGGTCGATTTGAAGGCACCGATGAGGAGAGAATTTGTGCCATCTGATTATGCACGGGATTGCTTCGCCATCCGGAGAGTATCACACAAGAGAGTAACACTGTGCAACAATATTGTTTTGAGCTACAAGATGCATTACGTCGGGCGGTGTCTCCAAAGTGAACTGCAAAAGAAGACATACTTCAAAGAGGATTGAATTCTAAGATCGCGCTACACTTCAACATAAATATTTTGGTAGTGTGCAAGATCTTATGAATTATGCTATTGAAGAGGAGAAGAGACTTATAGAGAGACGTATACCACAATTCTCTCCATGTTCATACTTCAGTTCTTCTGCCCCTAATAGTGTGGTACATGAGAAAATGACCGAGCATGGGACTTTCCCTTCGATCAAGAAGATATATAGTGATATAGCTCCTGAGATATACCACAACCCATGCGAGGATGAGAGACACAGAGCCAAATTGAGTAAGAGTGATAAAAAGAGTGAGCTGTGTGATTCCACCATACGTGAGGTTGAGAGCATCCAAATTGAGAGTGTGAGAGAGACACCAAAAGAAAAGAGAGAAGTAGAAGAAAGACAAAGTGAGGATGCATCCGAAACTAACACATTAATATCTACATCTAGTGTTGTTTCTCACATTGTGCAGGTTGACATTAAAGTTGAAGAATTGAACATTCAACAACCGGCACCTTTGAAGCCAAATGAGGAGATAACCACGGGAAAGGATGAAGTGTTTGCTGCCCCGAGGGTACATCCTAATAATGTTAAACCCTCAGCGCCTACATCATCTGAGGAGGACAACAAAGGTAACACTATTGATGCTGAATTTAATTATGCAAAGGTGAGTAATTGTGAGTACTCATATGATCAACCAACAATTCCATGTTCTGAAATTTCTTTGCTCAATTTACATAATGTGGAATTGATTACTCATAAGGAAGTTCTTACTAGAATATCTCCTAACGATTCTTTGTGCTATATTATGTTTGATGATCCTAGAGAGCTATCTAGTGTAATTTATAATGTTGCTGAAATTTCAAGTTCAAAATCACTAGTTAGTACCTATGGCTACACATATAAGTTCAATTTGATTGGAGATTATGGTGTAGATGACAAATTTTATGTTCTCAGAATTTGCATTACATGTGATAAACTTGCTGAACTGAAATCGCATATTATGGATAAACAATCTTTTATGCCATGTTGTGATCACAATAAGATGAATTTCAACAATAGCACGTACAGTTTAGAAAGATTTCATAAGTCTACTTGTTCGATCTTTAATGTACAATCATGTAAAAATAATCAGAGTAGCGCAGTTGAAGCATGGAGGCTGCTCAAAATTTTCTTTCCTATGTATGAACAAATAAATCTGATTTTCCCCATTAATGATTTGTCTATAGAAAAGTCGAGGACGACTTTCTTTTATGGGAGGGAGAATGATGTGAAAAACAATATTGCAATGCATGCATATTTTGGTTGCTACTATATTCATCGGTTTATGCAAAATAATGAAAATGGCACAACAATTGACTCTTACATATACCATGCGTATGTGTTGTTCTTTTCGTTTATTACACCTTCAGATGATCATGATGTGCTAACCAGAAGAAGTGTTGATGACAAATATATATACCATGCATACACATTGTATCCTTTGTTTAGTACAATTTCAGGCTATCAAAAGCCGAGGACGGCTTTTCTTGAAGAAGGGGAGGATGATGCGTATACGTACGTGTCTTGTACTTTTCAGTTAAATATATTATTCAACTGGAAAGAGTTATTGAGCCGCATCAAACATTGCCAGGTGAACTCATTCTAAACTAAATATAATGTTGTTATTCATAAGAATAGAATACTACCTCATGTCATTAAATGGTGCATTCTTAGGTTTGTCGATGGCAAAGCAATGGAGACGCAAAATAAAGAGGAAAACCACATTAGGTGTCAAAGACATGAAGGAAGAAAGCTCATTCAGTGGGAGAGCAAAAGGGAGAAGACCAAGGACTTAAACTACAAGTTTTGGAGAAGATTATTCAGCCAAATTCGTACCTCCCACAAGCACAATTGGATTCAAATTCGGATTCAACTCAGAATTCAATTCGGACTCGGTTTCGGACAGCCTGACAGGCAGTCACTAAAAAGGTCATAACTTTCACAAACGGAGTCCGATTCAGGAGTTCTTGTACTCGTTGGAAAGATAATTTCAAGGGCTACGCAATGGATCTAGCCCCAACATCAAATTCGTCACGGATCAAAAGTTATGGCCGAAACAATGTGACGGCTGTAAAATCTAGTTTCCTTTTTGTGAGAGTTCGTATCTAAAACCATATAGGGTTGAGTTGTACTAGGTTTGTGGACTCTATGGACGTCCCAAGGTCCTATATAAGCCATGTATTGGCAGCCTAAGGGCTTAGACCACCTTTGAGAATAATCAATCTATTGAACTTTGTTCGAGTTTATCATTGTTGCTGAAATTCCGTGAGAGAATTAGGAGTGTTCTTCAATCAAGATCGTTCAGCCTTTCCGCTGGGAATTGGGTGCACGATAGATCTTCGCTTGGTGGTCGGCGAAATCGACGCGAGTGTGTTTTGGCGGATTAAAGAGTGTTCGTTCCTTGCATTGGCATTGGAGGATAGCTACGATTCATCAAGACTCCCGCGAGTATCCATCCTACGTCGAGAAGATCGGGCGACCCCGTATCAGGTTGCACCACCTGTTTGTATTGGTAAGAATTTGTAAGAGCTTGGTGAGAGTTTGAGAGATGTGTGATTTGTCAAGCTCCACTTCCTAGTATTTTATAGGGACTTACATAATTCTCGTGTATTTTTTTGTTTTCTACTAACCATGACAGATTCAAGATCACATAGTAGGAATTTTCGTGAGATCAACAACGTGTTAGGTCGGCTTAATAAGACCCTCACCACCATCAACAACAGAGTTGAGAACCTTGATAAACATTCATCCCCAGCTACTTGACATGCACTATTTCCTCCGAACCGTTCATCCCCAAATGAGGATGATGATGCATTAACTAAAGTCAAGTATGCATTAACTAAAGGCTTAATTGGCCTTGTAACTAAGCCTTGTTTAGATTAGTTTTCTACTGTGAAACTTCATCGTGTGTTCTTGTGTCGACTATACTAACAACTGCGATTGTAGGCCTCAACTCCTTTGTGTTCCTCAGTCATATTCGCAATAAAATTACTTTTTATCTTGTTCTTGCTTATTCTTCGATTGCTTACAGGAATTGATCCTCGTGTCAGGTCAACCGCATTCTTGGCATAGTTGATATCGACTAGGGTGTGGTGTAGCGATTGCAGAACGAACTTGGTCATCTCGGTCAAGTAACCTCTTCGTCAACGTCATATCAAATCTAAGTTATCCTTCTTATCGGAAGATCGGGCCACCCCCTCATCAGTAAGCAAGCAACAGACTGAGACTGACCAAGGCCAGAGCATGACACATTAGTTTTACAGTTTGCACTTTACAATTTACATCACATTTTGATTTTTGAAGCAGCCAGGCAGTGGCAAAGAGGCAAAAGCACAGCAAGTCAGCAACCAGCCATGACTCCATGACCCAACCAGTCCACCATCGACAACCAAATGCAGTCAGCTAGTCATGCATCCAGGCTTCCAAAAATTCTCGCAAGCAGTAGCAGTCAGTAGGGAACAAAACTATACAACAAAAGACACTTGGATAATATTTTTTCACAACTATACAACAAAAGACACTCCTTTATCTTCAAACATCAAGCTCGATCCGAGGAGAACACTCTTGATGTTGGAATAACATCATCTATTTGGCCTTCCATTTGAGTACCTACATGAGTACATGTACATGACAAAAGAAAATATAAAGCGGTAATGGGCTCATGGCAGTTTGAATCACTCATAAATAGCAATGTTAAGTCTAGATTATAGCACCTTCTTCGAATGTAGTCAATTCCTTTAGACTGGCTTCAATATTGATGCGCTTTGAACGAGCAACCAATCTTGTGCACATATCAAACATTGAAGTGTTAATGGAGTCAACGAGCTTGTAAAATCATCGAGAATACGACCACTAGTACTAAAAACTGATTTAGAAGCAACAGTTGATATGGGGATTGCTAATATATTACGAGCCATGCGTGAAAGGATAGAAAAAACGAGGTGAGTTGCATTTCCACCAGGACAGAATGTCAAAATCTTTAACATCATTTTCAGCATCTTTAGCAAGATATTTGTCTAATTCAGATTTACCACCACCTCCAATAGAAACTTTCATTCTCTTATTGTATAATGACCTCATAATATTTGTGGATGCACTCATTGATTGCTCAATAGCACTAGTTGATTCCTCAGTAATTTGGCTTCCAACTTGAGAGTATTTATTCTTGTATTCTCCAAAAAGATCTAAGATTGCCTTTTGTACCTTATATTACAATTCAAAATGAATCTTATTCGAAATTAAAGATCTTAAGTGCTACAAAATTTAGAAGGTAAAATAGTTATAGATAAATAAAATCTTAAGTTTTGTACCTTGTCCCATATCTTAGCACGTGTAATTTGGCCATATGTCTTGTTGATTTGCCACAAAAAAAATCAGATTGCTTGGTCCTTGCATAGACATTATAACTAAAATAAAACTATCATTAGTGAGTGATTAGAAACACAAGCCATATCTTGGTAAAATACAAGAAAAGGGAAAAAAGAAGCGTATACCTAGGATCAAGAATGGCATCAATAAATATTAAGTCATTCATCTTCTTGGGACCCCCCAATACTTATCAAACTTTGCCTTCATCTTAACAGCCATACGTTTGAAGGTATTATCACCACAATCTTCACGTTCAATCCATTCACATAATAAATAATTTACACCAGCAATATCTTCAAAGAAAGCATTGGAAGTAACATATTGGGTGCTAGAAACCTTTTTTGTAAGGTCAAAGAAATGTTTGAGAAACTACTTAAAGTCCTTTGCATACACTCAATCATCATGTTTTGGAACCCTGTCCACACCCAACTCTGCCTTATATGAGGGGTCTTGAAGTTCAAGCCTTTCAAATGCCTTCTTGAAACCCACAGTGGTGTCTAACATAAGATATGTTGAGTTCCATCTAGTGCACACATCAAGAGACACCAAACCTTTTTCTTCTACCTTGCTAATTTGCACACATTTTTTGAAACTATTCATTCTTGCAGTGGAGCTTTTCACATATTTGATAGCATTATGGATACGGGAAATAGAAGGAGCCACTGTCTTCAATCCATCTTGAACCACAAGATTAATAATATGAGCTACGCATTTCATGTGAAGTTGACAGCCTTTCGCAAAAACACCTTCTCGATTTTTCAAAGCACTCCGCATATGGTTTATAGCACCATCATTTGAGCTTGCATTATCTACGGTAATAGTGCACACATGCTCAATGCCCCAATCAAGTAAGCATTTATCTAATGCTTTTCCGATGTCTTCCCCTTTGTGGCTTCTACCAAACATAAATTAAGTATTTTTTTCTTAAGTTGCCAATTGATATCAATGTAATGGGCAGTTAGAACCATGTAATTCTGAAGTGTGGAAGAAGTCTATGTGTGGTTGTAAGACTAATAGTTTGATGAGAGTCTTTAAAATACCTTTTGATCTTTGCTTTCTCAGCTTCATAAATGCGGCAAACATCTCTATACATTGTTGTTCTAGATGGCGGACTGAACCGAGGACAAGCTTTGGACATAAAAGTCAATAAAACTTTCATTTACGATTATCATGCGCGTAAATGCTGCCCTATCCTCTTTAGCGTTGTATTACCAAGGAACTACACAACTACTTTAGCCATCTCCACTAGGTTGCAAGCTTAATTGAGTTTGATTGCTACTCCTATCAGGATGCTTCTTACAGGTTTTTGCATGAGAGACTAGGGAGGAGGTACCATTCTTTTGTGAATCGCATGCAAGGATTCGAGAGCAATAATTGCAGATAGCTTTATTTCGGTCATCTGGCAGTCGTTTATAATGGCTCCATATCTCCGATCTAGGATTCATTTGTTTTTTTCCGTCTTGACTTTTATTGGGTCCAATAGCTTTATCATTGCCCACAGTCACACCCACACCAGCAACAGGCACACTTCCTACACCCTTAGACTTGGACATCTAAAATACCAAAAAGAGTGAAATCACAAATCACTGGATGATAGCAAGGTACCAACATTCTTCAATGGTTGCTAACACCTAATACCAACATTCACAAATCACAAATCCAAAGTACACATTCTTCAGTTGCTACTTGCTAACGCCTAACAGCCTAACATAATACATAATTACATAGCATGATAGCAAGGTGAACAAGTACATAGCAAAAGGAATGCTTGATTCTTGCAGATTTTTACCTTCAATGGTTGGATCTGACTAGATCTGACGACCGAGTGGGTGACGCCGTGGCGGGTTGCTCGTGCTCGGAGTCTCGGACCTCAGAGGACGGAGGCTCTCAGCCAGGGGGGCGCGGTCAAATCACTTTGACCGGTTCGGTTTGGTATTTTTGGTTCAGTTTTTTCGGTTTGCCACCAAAATGCACAGCCCTACGTCCACCCACTGGACGGCAGGGCGCCTGCAGCCCTATGGCCAGACGATAAGGGCCTGCCGCCCGGTGGTGAGACGGCAGGTGATTAGGCTGGCTAATTAGCCGGCCTAATCACCTACCATCTTTTTAATTTTGTTTAAAATTTATGTAAATTTTTTAATACAGTAAATGAGCTCGAAATATTACGAAAATTTATGTGCAGCCTTCAAACATAGCGTAGTTGACTATGTAATTGTTTTGTAATTTTATTTGCTGTGAATGTTGCTCAAAAATTCATAAAATTTTGATATTCGTAGGAGCCATTACATATAGCAAACGAGCTCCACAAATTATAAAATTTTATGTGAAGCTCCCCACACACTTGTAATAATTATACAAATGTTTTGAGAATTTTATATGCTCTGAATTATCACGTTAATTTATATTATTTTAATCATGAAATTAGTGATGTTTATGCAGTTTACATGCTTATGTACTTTTATGATTAAATTAACATAAATTAATGTGATACATTTGAAGCACATAAAATTTCTAAAATATTTATACAATTACTACGAGTGTGTTGGGAGTTTCATATAAAATTTTATAATTTTTGGAGCTCGTTTGCTATATGTAATAGCTTATACGAATATCAAAATCATATAAATTGTTGAGCAACATTACCAATAGGTAAAATTACAAAAAATTATACGGTCAACTACGTTGTGTCTGAAAACTGCACATAAATTTTTGTAATTTTTTAAACTTATTTACTATATTAAAAAATGTACATAAAATTAATAAATGGTGGTGATTAGGTCGACTAATCAGCCGGCCTAATCACCTACCTTCTTACTACTGGGCGGCAGGCGGTCTGCTATCCATCCACAGGATGGCAGGGCCACGCGTCCACCCCACCGCGTTGTCGTCCCTCCATCGAATGGTTAAAAAGTTATTTTTACTAATATATTTTTTATACATTTATTTCTATAAATACAGTGTCAAACAGTGTTAGATACGACAAAAATTCATTCTATTTCTACCCATAGGGTACTTCAAACAGTGCTCATGTAGACGGTGTGTGTGACCCGGTCCCTCTTCACTGCCTTACCGGGCGTTTGGTAGCAGTGGATGTGACGGGCAGCCCTGCCACGTGGGTCCCAGTTCTTGGGAATGGCTTGTCTCCAGGAGTAGCAATGGTTCAGCTGCCTGTCAGCTAGGCTTCAGGAAGGGAAAGCCCTTGAATGGAGGTAAAGAAAAAGTTCTTTCAGAGTATTTTTAATATATTGTATCAAGATAAATTTAAAATTATATTATATAAATATTTTAGAAACTAAACTTATTTTTTAATATATTGAATCGATTTATACTAATATCTAGGACTCACGTTATATTAAAAAAATCATAAAATAATAATATCTTCTCTTAACCGTACTATCTCATATGTAGTTGTTTATTACTTATATTAATCATTTAATGTTTTGAATTTACTTTTAAGTAGAGTTCGGTTCTATGTATATTTTTATTGGAATCTATCCTTCTAATATGTTGAGTCGATTCAATATCTTATCTTTTTTTTTTTGTTTGAATTGGCTAAAACATAGTATTGGAGATAGTCTCAGGGCGTTCCGAGGGCTCTGAAGTGGCCAACTTTTCTGTATTGCCCTTCTAACACGATCAAACAGATCCTTGTGCGTGCAAGTTGCACTGTTTCTCCATGGCAGTGGCGGATCCAGAAATTTCAAGATGGGTATTCAAAATTACAAAAATATTATTCAATAGAAACATAAAGGTCTACAATAGCGAAAATCAAAGTAGAATTGTTCGTATTATAGACAACAACTGAAATAATATAAAATAATTAAGAATCAAAAATTATCGTGTCGACGCTTCAGGCCTTGGAAAGAGTATGGCTCAATCTTCACACAATTCTTCACATTGTGTGCATGAACAATATATGCCTACAATAATTCAAGTTATGTAACCACTATTTTTGTCTACAAATAGCAGCAAGAATCTAATAAAGTATGTGCAAAACAAGCACACTACACGAATCATCAACAACCAAGGCTTGGCAAAACTATCAGAAAAGATTAACATTCATATTTAACAGATTTTGACGGATGTGTAGTTTATTGAAAGGTTTGTCCAAAGTACCTGCAGCTTAGCAAAGTTCATTTTGAAACTTCTATGCCAAAATACTTGCAGTTTTAAGAAATTCACTCCACTTGCAATTTACATTAGTAGGGATGTTGTAAACAAAATAAGTTAAGCAAGAGTTAAAGTTTACCCATATGTGATATGTGAATGTTTCTTTTTACACATCATGCTATCTCCCGGGATTTGGTGCTAGAATGGCCACAAGCCAAAACAGAGGCAGTTTGCTTCAAACATTCAGAAAGAGGGGGCTCGAATTTCTCATGGCTAAAGCAAAGGTAATCTATTGTCATGCTTAAGCCGCCTCGTGTTTTCTAGCCTAGAATATCTCAAAAGCATTCGTTGTTTTCATGTCTCTGTTTAGATGGAAGGCCAAAGAGGTTATTCTACCCCTACTTGATCAACTTCAACTGGCAATCATTGGCTATGAAAATTTTCTTCCGTCAACCTTCAACTGGCAATAGCCTAATGCATCAAGCTACATTTTGTAGGCAAATAGTTCAGATTTATACACATTGTTACAAAACAGAAACAAGGTGCGTTACTAGCTGAAGTACAAGCGGCTGTCCATGGAACAATTGATGCGACCAATATAGGTTCTGTTTCTGACGAAACCTACTTGCAATATCCAATAAGGTAGGAACATGGCAGGAGCTGAGCACAAAGAGTCTAATGAGTCTAATGTGGAAAAGTTTAACTTGAATTATAGCAGGCTGCAAGAACAGATCTGGCATAGAGAAACTGAGAAGTGAGAAAGTACCTCCCCAGTCCGCACTGTCCCCAAGCCGTCGGGGATGAACCGGTGAAGATGAGGTCGTCGCCTGGCGCCTGCCCGCCTCGCCGAACTGCTGGATGCCATTCGCCGTCAGCCCGTCACGCCTCACCAAAGGACGAAACTATGCCTGACCGCCCTTGCACCGCTAGCCTGCCAGGGAGAGGAGACAAGAGAGCGAGAGGCCCACCACGCCGGAGTGCTGGACGTCGTTGGCCGTCAACTTGTCACGCCTCACAGGAGGACGAAACTGCGTCCGATTGCCCGTGCGCCGCCAGGGAGTGAGGGAGAGGTGACAGGAGAGCGAGAGGTTGAGTCGCTGAAGAGTGAGGACGAACTAGCGACTTAGCGAGCCCTAGTCACCCGGTGTCCCGTGGGCGGACTACTGGGCCAGTTGCCCACTCGGCCTAGCCACCTGTGCCACAGCCGGTCCGTTGTTTGGCGGCGACAAGTTGGGCCCAGAAGGCAGAGATGAAATGAATTAGGCCCGATTACTAGTATACATATGTATTACACCTTGTATTTAGTAGATTTTTTATCAAAAAATTTAGGTATTCAGCTGAATACCCATGAATTACTGTAGATCCGCCCCTGCTCCATGGTATCACCACGTTTGTCTTTACTCTTCGCAAATTACTCAGGTATTCAGGTGGTTGATGGAACTTTATTCGGCATACTTTGCTTGCGTGTTGTCTGATAAGTGATGCCTAACACAAGTGGAGCTCATAGACAGCCATCGTCATACTTTCCTTTATTCTTTGTTGGAGCTCAACATATTGGCATACTTGATTCAAGATATGGTATGTTATATTTTTTAGGAACTCTACGGTAAGTCTATCCACACCTAAATAAATTATTAAGGAAAAACTGTAAATACGCCCTACAAGTACTGTGGTACATGCCACACACCAAACAAGTATATGGTTGTTTGAATCCCCCTGCTGTTCCTTTTCCGTTGACTTGGTTGTTTTTTTGTTGACGTGGACTACGTAGTGTGCCATCTTGGCTAGTATGGACTAGGTACATGCAGCTTGGTTAATTGGACCCATGCCATTTCCTTCTAATTGGTTCGGCCCTTGTCTATTGCCTTCCCTCGTCTCGATTCGACTCCATCCATCCTTAGCCGAGCTATGTAACTTAACTCCATAAGCTATGCTGCTGGAATACTACGAACCAACATATAGTACACATCCATAAAAAAAAATCCAAGTCAGTATAGAGATGGCAACTCCTCCGTAGGGGGTAGGGCCTGTGGAGAATATCTCCATAGAGGGTGAAGGTGGGGGATGATTTTTTCCCGTGGAGAACGGGGCGGGGCCCACTATGTTAGTGGAGCGGTCATCCTTGCCCCACGGGTCTCACGGGGATCTGGTAAAAATATAAATAAATATTTTGATAATAGATTATAGTTTTTTAATATTATAGATTGTATTCTTTTCTTGTATATTTAGACTAAAATTTAAATTTATACGTTAGAATATATATTTTAAAGTTATATTTTTAAAAAATATACTTAAGTAATTATAAATTAATAAACAAAGTTAAATTATTTTTTTAAAAAAATAAATTTAATATCTTTTTATCCCCTGCGGGGACCCCGTAGGGGACTAGGGATGGGGGCCTATCTCCCCCGAGAGGCTTAGTGGGGTGGGGTGGGGGCAAGCTAGCGGGGCCAGGGTGGGGCGGTGAAAGCTTTCCCCCGTGATCCCCACCGCCCCATTGCTATCCCTAAGTCAGTGGGAAGGAGACACCATAGGGACATTTCAAACAACCATGTACTTATAGGGATGCATATGCTTTTGTGGGTGGGGTAAATCAAACTATGACTTTTGGAGGTATTTGTAATTTTTCCTTTTATTAATAAGGCCAGGCGGCGACAATTGCAACACACTAAAATTACAGGAAAATGGGGAACGAGAAACATTGCACAAATATTTTCTATCCTCATATATGTTATGTTGATCCGTAGTACCCCTACAGTCACAAATAGACATCGATGTGGTCCCAATACGCAACCTTAATTACTAATTTCTATTATAATATATTTGTAAAATCAACAAAATTACTCCATACGTAGTCACTTCCAGTATTTGTTGTCCCGAAGGAGCACATAAATCATGAAGGGTGGCTTTGATAACTCGGCCCTCTCATGGTGAAGGCATTTACTGATTAACATTTAGGATCAGACGGTTTTTGTCCAGCTACAACAATGCTACAACAACAGATGTCACTACAACAGGACCAGCCTTTGACAACACATCGTCAGCAACACATGGAGCATGCGTCGTAGATAAAAATATACTGCAACACAACGCATATGTTGCAGAGCCTATGTGTAGAAAGCCCGTGTGATTTATTTCATCCGCGCCTGAAAAGGTACCTTGCACAATGAGATGACGCGGTACTCCTGCAGTTCTGTAACATCCTAAAATTTAAAACGAGCAAAATTTTGAAGAGATTAAAATTTTTATTTACATCTTGTTGGCAATTAAATTTCTTCTGCTATCTCAAATAAATTTCCCAGAAATTATGTTAAGCAAACTGATATTGAAGCATAACTTCCCTTATGAAAAAATAATAATAATAAAAGAGATATAGTAGATACAAAATAATATAAAATGCAATGTATGAAAAACTAAACTCAAATATAAGATAATAAAACCAAAGGGTAAATTCAGACTAATGGGAAATTGATCCGAGAAGCAATTTCAAAATCTAGAATTTGAGTTCAGCGGCAAAACCAAACTTTCAATTTGGAAATCAAGTTTGCAGTTAAAATTTTGCAATCAAATCATAAATCACAAAACTTTAGGATTTAAAAAAAGGATCATCTAATCCCTATTTTCTTATGTTGACCCAGCCTATCTTTCCCACTGCTCCTTTTGTGCCCATTTCTCTCTTATGGCCCCACACCCTCTCTCCTTTCCCCTTTTCTTTCCTCTCTACCCAGTGGGCCAGCGCCCTTTTTCTTTCCTCCCTGCGCCCCACCAGCCAGCACCTCCCCTCTCCTCCTCTTTCCTTCCTCCATCCCCCTCGCGCTGCTCTTCTTCCCACACGCGCAGACCACATGCCGCCCCTGGTTTTCTCCAGTGTCGCCCCGGTTTCCCCTTCTTCTCTCCTGAGCGTGTCACTTCCCACGCCATTCCCGTCGCCGCCCCATACCCTGCGCCCTGCCTTGTCACCTCCTGCGCCCATGCTGCTGCTCTGATGTCGTCCATGCCACTTCCCACGTCGCCCTTCCATGCCACACCTACACCCTCCGCCCATACCGGCCGCCATCTGCCACAGCCCTTGCATAGTCCCCTCTTCCTCGGCTATAAGAGCTCCGCACTCTCCCTTTCCTCTCCTGCGCCTTCCCCATTCTTTCCCCGCTCGGTCGTGCGCGCTCCCGCCGCTCCCAGCCACTCCGGCGGAGTTCTCCCCTCTCCGACCACGTCCCCGTGCGCCCTAGCCCCTAGGAGCCTTCCTCCAGCAGCCAATTGGAATCCTTCGAGCAAAAACCACCGCCGGCCACTTCCCCAATTTCGGCCGAAATAGCCACCGCCGACGCCTTCGGCCGCCCTGGCGTGTGCCCTTCCGATTCAACGCTACTGGAGCATCCCCGCAACATCACCAACCGCCCCCAACCACCGCTTTGTTCTCTCGTCGCCTGAGCTTCTCTCTCCGCGTGGACCTCCCCGCCGCCGCACTGGGCTCTCGTCGCCGGCCTCCCCTAATGGCTCTCCGGCTCGGCCACTTGAACGGTAAGCTTCTTGGCACTCTCCTCCAGCTCATGCTCCTCCTCTTCCCTCCTTTTCTCTGCCGGCGTCGCTGCTCCTCGATCCACCCTTGCCATCGGCCGCCTGCGCCGCCCCCGATCGCTTCCGGCGTCACCTCAGTCCACGCTGCTGCCCCCAGCAGCTTCACCACCCCAAAGGGGAACCCATATTGCCGGCCGCGCTGTGCCTCCGGCCATCGGTCACCAACGTCGGCCAACGCCCCAGCGCCGCCCTCCTCTATCAGTTTGGCCGAGCGCCTCCTTTCTCCCCGCTCTTTCTCTCTGTTAAATGGAGAAGCTTCAAGTCTCAGAGGTGTATGGCATGTTGGCTCAGTCCATCTAATTTAGGGATAGTTCAGGTGGCAAAAGCTTAAATGGGAATGTAATAGCATATATAATCTGGCTTTGAACATGTATATATATATATATATACACACACACACACATACATGTAAGATAAGAAATGGGAAGAAATTGCATTGTACAAACCTTTCACACAAAAGGGGATTTGGTAATTTAAAGTGACATAAGGAATTCTCTGTAAATTTTGAGTCCAGGAATGCACCTGTAATATCTAATGTTGCTTAATGAATAAAGTTCAAAGTCCTGCATGAGAGGAAAGCTAACTAATGTGAGGTTTGAATTATAACTGTTGTTTATGGCAATTGAACTAAAGTGCAAATAGGTGACAAGTTAGTTCCTCTTTTCAAAACTGAATCATGCCATGTTTGTACATTGTAAACTGCAGGTAGTTAAGAGCTGAATACCATAAAAGCTCCTTTTAAATAATAACTAATCCAGATAATTAGCATGACCCGAATAAAAGTAAAGTGGCACATAATTTAGCTGTAGGTATAGATATATATGTAATAAATAGTAGGGAGAAAATGGGTCAAAATCAAATAAAATTTAATATTGTTCAAAGTCACATGTTGATCAAGGTTAACAAATTGATTATTCACAAGGATTAAGTTAATTGAGTGTTAGGTATTATGAAATCATTTTTGCATGTAATTACTTAAGACCCATACTTAGGCTTTATATAGATCATATGTAAGTAAAGTATAAAAACATTATAAAGGTAGCTACGGGGAAACACCTAAGTGTCACAAAGTTGTAACTAAGTGTGCATGCATTATCGATGGCAAATAGTTAATAAGGCTTTACATTTAAGTGTAGGTCTAAAAGCAAATGATATTACAATGTAGTTTTACGAATGAAAATGATAATTGAATTATATAGTTGGGTCCATAAGAAAAGATTCCAATTAAAGTTAAAGATCGTGAAAAATAATAAATGCAAATATATGTACGTAAGCATCAATGACCCTCAGTTCTACAAGTATCGTAAACTAATATCATATCAAAGTGTAACTCCATACGCTCGTTAAAAAGGACCCATGGGTCGTTAATAGTTAAAAACAATCCTACTAACCTACACCTTAATAATCAAGTTAATGTTAGAGCAACCTAAAATAATACGTCTTCAATTACTAGAAATATACACTATAAGACTAAATTGGTAAATCATAATAATCGTGTACCTTATATATGTAACACATGCCTTAAATCGAAAATGTTAAACATGACAAAATAATGTTCAGTCAAATTCATACATCTATACCCTAACTCATGGAACTTCCTTGATAAATATAAAATTATAAATAGAAGATTATTAAATAAAGTGAGTCGAGCCGTGATATTCTGCGGTCTGCTATACCTAGCCAATCTTTTAGTCCGGCAAACATTCCCCCGCCATAATCAATCATTTTCCTTTTCACCATCCATCGTTCCGCTCCAACTCCGTTGACTCCTTCAATTCTCCGCATCCGATCAATCCTACCCAAAAGTCACCCTTTAAGTTGTAATAAAGTCAAATTGATTTTATTTGGATTTTACTTGGATCTTTTTGAGTTATTTGAGTTTATTGGATTCCATTATTTAGTGCGTAACTAGAAATTGGAATCATGAAGTGCCAGAGGACCTAGTGAGACCATAAGATGATGAAGGCCAGAAGCTCGACATCAACAAATGAGAAAGCTTCTAAGTGAGCTCAAGACCGCGGTAAAACCGCGCCAGGCGAGTCAATACTTTGATCATATTTGAATACCCAATTCTGCAAGTTATTTAGATTTAAAATTATCAAGTGCATGCTATTATTTTATGTGCTATTTTACGTTGATTTTGCTACTTTAGTTAAGCTGTCCCGTTTATGAATGCCATTATTATAACTTCCTGGCATATTATTCTGCGAACCTTGTTAACCCTAGTGATAACAACATATGTATCTATTTCCAAAAATGGATAATATATTTATGTCATATGGCCTAGAGTTGCGTAGTTGTCAAGGAAGTCAGGAATACCCCAGCATCATATGCAAAGGCAAAGAGTAATTTTGGGAAAAGCGGTAGATGAGAATGGTGATGTATTTCTGGTATGATTATTATTTTATGCCTCCAAAACTCCCTAAAATGCTGGGTGTGTTTGGGCGGATGGTTTGGTGGTGTGGTGCATCGGTGTGCACGAGAGTGGGGTTTGTGGTAGAACCGCCCAGATGATCAAGGACCGAATCAGGTCATGACCTCCTATTGTAAAACAGTACAACCACAAGTCTGCAAAGTGCAACTTGGCTAAGTAAATTCTATCGAAACCTTGGACTCATCTCACAGATTGGGGGAAAGAAGGCCAGATCCTGGGGTGGCTATAGGGACACCGAGTGGAGGGTGATTTGTTTCTCAGTCTTACTAGCACTATGGGGAGTGGAGCCTGGAGGTGCTAGTAATAGTGATTAACATCTTGCGCAACTATGGGTCCCACCGCAAGTGGGGCAGACCCATAGGGTGAGATGAGACCCCGAGGCCAGGTAGTGTTGAAAGGTCACTGTGATGATCTACTCGACTGCATGACTAAGGAATCATGCGGGGCAATGAGCGGATTGTCTCTTGTGGTGAAAGTGTACAAACTCTGTAGAGTCAAAACTATTCGAATAGCCGGCCCACGGTCAAGGGCGGACATGGGAACTTAACTCTGATATTGTTCTGTTTCAAAAAACAATTTTCAAAAGGTTGGGATGTGGAATGGGGAAAATGAAGGACGAAGGACTGTCCTGATTTGTGTTATCCTGGGTGTCGTCCCAGTGGTAAGTTAAGCGGCTATGACGCTGAAAATTGGTTATGTGGAACAAGTGACTTGGGTGATGGATGAGATCTGTACTTATTCTATAAAATCATTTACTCAAAAGTATTATGAAATTTTGTTCAAAGGGCTAAGTCTAGGAATTTCTTATATTTACTCTTAAGTCTTTTAAACACAATTTTCGGCAAATAAAATAAACCTGAGCCTATCTTTTGTCAAGCCATACAAGTTATATACTTGCATTCTGTGTATTGGCTTGCTGAGCACGGGGTTAGAGTGCTCACACTCGCATAACAAAATCCAGAATCAGGAGTCGAATTGCTACACCTCAGCAATACGCCAAGCCATGATGATGAAGAGGACAAGAAGGCCAAGAACCAGGTCGCGAACCCCCAGTTGGCTGCCTGTGGGTATGTTCTGTGGGTTCCACCTGCGTGCTTCGTTTCCGCTGCTGTTTTCGTTGTCTTCGGCCTAATCGGCCCTCGTGTAAGTGCATTATTATATTTATACTTCCGCTTGATATGTATTTTGATATTCAGTAATGTATCTGTGAGCACTATCTACTGATCCAGGGAATAGTGCAGTAAAATCACAGAGGATTCTGGATTGAAAATCCGGGTCCTACAGAGCTGGTATCAGAGCATATCGACTGCAGGTCGTGACCTTAGTTAGCATGGCCGTTAGTTTCACAAATAGAATTATTTCTCTAAAATCTATGTACAAAATGTAGGTGCCATTCTTACTCTCATCCCTCTTAGATGATTTCCTCTTATCTATATGTTGCCCCATCCATTTTTAAAATTCTAAAGCTTCTCACCTTGGATTTAAAATGACGAAAGTCGGGACTCCTCTTGTAAACCCTTTTTGAAAATCCTACCTTGGGCCTAAAATCCAAGGCTTAAATTTGAAATTCCTTCTCAAAAACTGCTTTATCTGTGAAGGCCTAATTTCTAGTTAATTTACAAAAAGTTATAGCAAACCTATTTCAATGAACATGTTCGTCCGAAGAAAAGTTTTTCAAAAGCTCAACATCTTACAAAGAATTATTCCCAAAACCCTCCTTGGCCCCTCAGAGTACATGGGTAGGATGACACGAGTTGGTGGATTCCTGTCGATCATTAGAGAGAAATAAAATGTATAGACCAAATTAAATGCCTGGATTTGACTAGGCCTTAGCTAAAATAAATGAGTGGACCGAATCAAGTTCATTCCAAAAATTCATTTGGGATTTCTCGAATATATGCATGTACCAATCTGGGTGGACTCATGACAATTCTAGGAAAATCATTGTTACCCACTTTTCGGATGGAAGAAAATAGTCATATTTAAATACTCGGATTAACTACGAAGACGAGCCAATTCAAACAATCGGGATGGACGAATAGGTGGATTTATCTAGTCGAGTGGATTGGGAAGAATTGAATTATATAAAAAAATTGTAACACTATTCCCGGTAATTATTTATGACAATGAAATAGTTTGGAAGAAAATTGCGGATAGTAGAAAATTGAGTACTTGGTGAGCAGATCATAATTATGCATCAATGAAGAAGGGGACGGAATTATTAAAGAACCCATGCTGCAAAGGGTGGATTGACGTAAAGAAAGTATTACTATGACATAAAGTGGAATGGATTGACCACCTAAGTAGATCAATTGAATTTTGAAGAAATGGAAAGCGTGACAACACTTATTGGTTATAGCCCCAATAAATAATATAACTCCTGGTGGATGTTCCCCATGATGGGATAATGGTAAAAGTACAATCGATTATTAGAAGGATTAATTAAAATCTTGAGAATATGGAAGAAGTAATAATAACCATGGGATTATAGACCTGAGTAATCACACTATTCCTGGTGGAGATTTACAATAATAATTAGTTGAAATAGACTGTAAAGAGCAAGATTGATTACTCGATGGGCAAATTATAATCTGGAATCCATGATAAAGGGTTGAGTTATTAGGAGACCTTGATAAAAAAGGATATTGGTGGACTTAAGAGTAAAGCTATTGGATTTTTTTCCTTGAATGTACATTTGAATAATTGAAAAAAATAACGGATCTAGGGTTGACTCACAAAACTTATGAGGGAAATCGAGACTTTAGTAAGAAACTAGATAACCCTGATTCGATTATTGAAACCATAGATAACCCAAGTGAATTTATAAGATGTAAAGTAGATTGAATTAGTAAATAACAGATATGCGGGTTGAATTGGTAAATACCAGATATGAAATTGGATTTATAGATTCAAAATGGTTATCAAGATTTATGGGGGATTTAAACAATCGAGTGAATTAATATATATGATCAGTGGATTAAATAAATGTCGACTCTCGCTATTTGGAGTTTAGGTAGCAGCAATACCATGACCAAGTGATGGAGGAAAATAGCGTGGTTCTAAATGGCAAGATGTGGAAGTTAAAATTTTCAAGGCCATTGGATTCTAAGCTTGTGAATAGAAGCAATATATTGGTGACTTAGTCCATCTAGTAATGTTCGAACATTGCAAAGGATTACAATATCTTGATAAAAAAATCCTTTTCAAAAGCCAGTATTTTAAGCATTAGTGTTTCAAAACGACTGCTAGAAAATCCATTTTGGCACCAAATTTTATTTACAAAGAAACTGGTAATGCAAGAGTGAGTATTGACATCGATCAAGTCCCCTCTGACTACTTTCCTCTTCTTTCTATGATTTCAAAAGGAAATTAATTATCTCTTCTCTTACCCCTGCTCCAAGTCTAAGGATAGGAACGTTGAAGATGTTCTCAAAGATAAAGTGATCTCGTCATGAGTAGACAAAATACGTTGAACCTTGTGTCTTTTATGTGTAACCTCTCGCCTAGACGTTGTACTACTACAAGATTTTAATTGGACCCTGTGCACTACCTTCTTACTCTTGGACGTTACATTTCACAGTCAGGGGAAAAACCTTCTTTCAAAAATTTGTATGAATTGAGTGCCACCCCAGCCTTCTGGGAGCGCTTTAGTAACGCTAGAAGGGTATAGATACTTATCCTCACGAATATTTTCCTTACCTCATGCTATTCCCCCTCGCCTCTTTCGCTCAAACCCTATCAGGTCCATAAAAGCAAAGTAATGGCTAGCCGAACCAAGGCAATCAAGGACAAGTAAAGATCTCTCTACCTTCCAATAGCTAGAAGAAGCGACATCACCAAGAAGACGACAGCTAAAAGCCTTAACCGCACCAAGGCTCCAAATTTAGACCACCGGTTTGTCTTTTCCATACCCACTCGAGGGATAAGAAGACCACTGCCCTAAGGACTGTTCCATGAGCCTATTGCTCACTAAAGCTACCAAGTACAACGGATGAGCCTCCGAGCCGCCATCCGACTTGTCATGGATGAAGCTGATAAGAGTGACTAGAATTGGCCGCCCGTCATTTAAGGGGGGTAGCTAGTATCAACAGGAAACGACAAACACTTCGACGATGAGCCACCTCTGCGACATAAAAGAGTAAGCAGCAATCAACGTTACGAAGCTACCAGCATACGGAAGGACAAGCAATCTAAAGTGAAGTTTCAATCCCCCTCGACGGCTCCAAGGATCGGACAACCTATCGAACAAAACTTGTAACTTACTGCTAGCCAGGACAATCCCACCTTTACTCTTCCTGCTCTACCGGAATCTCGGGGTCGAGATTCATTTAAGTGGGGTAGATTTGTAACATCCTGAAATTTAAAACGAGCAAAATTTTGAAGAAATTAAAATTTTTATTTGCATCTTGTTGGCAATTAAATTTCTTCTGCTATCTTGAATAAATTTCCCAGAAATTATGTTAAGCAAACTGATATTGAAGCATAACTTCCCTTATGAAAAAAAATAATAATAAAAGAGATATAATAGATACAAAATAATATAAAATGCAATGTATGAAAAACTAAACTCAAATATAAGATAATAAAACCAAAGGGTAAATTCAGACTAATGGGAAATTTATCCGAGAAGCAATTTCAAAATCTAGAATTTGAGTTCAGCGGCAAAACCAAACTTTCAATTTGGAAATCAAGTTTGCAGTTAAAATTTCGCAATCAAATCATAAATCACAAAACTTTAGGATTAAAAAGAAAGGATCATCTAATCCCTATTTTCTTATGTTGACCCAGCCTATCTTTCCCACTGCTCCTTTTGTGCCCATTTCTCTCTTATGGCCCCACACCCTCTCTCCTTTCCCCTTTTCTTTCCTCTCTACCCAGTGGGCCAGCGCCCTTTTTCTTTCCTCCCTGCGCCCCACCAGCCAGCGCCTCCCCTCTCCTCCTCTTTCCTTCCTCCATCCCCCTCGCGCTGCTCTTCTTCCCACACGCACAGACCACATGCCGCCCCTGGTTTTCTCCAGTGTCGCCCCGGTTTCCCCTTCTTCTCTCCTGAGCGTGTCACTTCCCACGCCATTCCCGTCGCCGCCCCATACCCTGCGCCCTGCCTCGTCACCTCCTGCGCCCATGCTGCTGCTCTGTTGTCGTCCATGCCACTTCCCACGTTGCCCTTCCATGCCACACCTACACCCTCCGCCCATACCGGCCGCCATCTGCCACAGCCCTTGCATAGTCCCCTCTTCCTCGGCTATAAGAGCTCCGCACTCTCCCTTGCCTCTCCTGCGCCTTCCCCATTCTTTCCCCGCTCGGTCGTGCGCGCTCCCGCCGCTCCCAGCCACTCCGGCGGAGTTCTCCCCTCTCCGACCACGTCCCCGTGCGCCCTAGCCCCTAGGAGCCTTCCTCCAGCAGCCAATTGGAATCCTTCGAGCAAAAACCACCGCCGGCCACTTCCCCAATTTCGGCCGAAATAGCCACCGTCGACGCCTTCGGCCGCCCTGGCGTGTGCCCTTCCGATTCAACGCTACTGGAGCATCCCCGCGACATCACCAAGCGTCCCCAACCGCCGCTTTGTTCTCTCGTCGCCTGAGCTTCTCTCTCCGCGTGGACCTCCCCGCCGCCGCACTGGGCTCTCGTCGCCGGCCTCCCCTAATGGCTCTCCGGCTCGGCCACTTGAACGGTAAGCTTCTTGGCACTCTCCTCCAGCTCATGCTCCTCCTCTTCCCTCCTTTTCTCTGCCGGCGTCGCTGCTCCTCGATCCACCCTTGCCATCGCCGCTGCGCGCCCGATCGCCTCGGCGTCACCTCAGTCCACGCTGCTGCCCCCAGCAGCTTCACCACCCCAAAGGGGAACCCATATTGCCGGCCGCGCTGTGCCTCCGGCCATCGGTCACCAACGTCGGCCAACGCCCCAGCGCCGCCCTCCTCTATCAGTTTGGCCGAGCGCCTCCTTTCTCCCTGCTCTTTCTCTCTGTTAAATGGAGAAGCTTCAAGTCTCAGAGGTGTATGGCTTGTTGGCTCAGTCCATCTAATTTAGGGATAGTTCAGGTGGCAAAAGCTTAAATGGGAATGTAATAGCATATATAATCTGGCTTTGAACATGTATATATATATATATATATATATATACACACACACACACATACATGTAAGATAAGAAATGGGAAGAAATTGCATTGTATAAACCTTTCACACAAAAGGGGATTTGGTAATTTAAAGTGACATAAGGAATTCTCTGTAAATTTTGAGTCCAGGAATGCACCTGTAATATCTAATGTTGCTTAATGAATAAAGTTCAAAGTCCTGCATGAGTGGAAAGCTAACTAATGTGAGGTTTGAATTATAACTGTTGTTTCTGGCAATTGAACTAAAGTGCAAATAGGTGACAAGTTAGTTCCTCTTTTCAAAACTGAATCATGCCATGTTTGTACATTGTAAACTGCAGGTAGTTAAGAGCTGAATACCATGAAAGCTCCTTTTAAATAATAACTAATCCAGATAATTAGCATGACCCGAATAAAAGTAAAGTGGCACATAATTTAGCTGTAGGTATAGATATATATGTAATAAATAGTAGGGAGAAAATGGGTCAAAATCAAATAAAATTTAATATTGTTCAAAGTCACATGTTGATCAAGGTTAACAAATTGATTATTCACAAGGATTAAGTTAATTGAGTGTTAGGTATTATGAAATCATTTTTGCATGTAATTACTTAAGACCCATACTTAGGCTTTATATAGATCATATGTAAATAAAGTATAAAAATATTATAAAGGTAGCTACGGGGAAACACCTAAGTGTCACAAAGTTGTAACTAAGTGTGCATGCATTATCGATGGCAAATAGTTAATAAGGCTTTACATTTAAGTGTAGGTCTAAAAGCAAATGATATTACAATGTAGTTTTGCGAATGAAAATGATAATTGAATTATATAGTTGGTCCATAAGAAAAGATTCCAATTAAAGTTAAAGATCGTGAAAAATAATAAATGCAAATATATGTACATAAGCATCAATGACCCTCAGTTCTACAAGTATCGTAAACTAATATCATATCAAAGTGTAACTCCATACGCTCGTTAAAAAGGACCCATGGGTCGTTAATAGTTAAAAACAATCCTACTAACCTACACCTTAATAATCAAGTTAATGTTAGAGGAACCTAAAATAATACGTCTTCAATTACTAGAAATATACACTATAAGACTAAATTGGTAAATCACAATAATCGTGTACCTTATATATGTAACACATGCCTTAAATCGAAAATGTTAAACATGACAAAATAATGTTCAGTCAAATTCATACATCTATACCCTAACTCATGGAACTTCCTTGATAAATATAAAATTATAAATAGAAGATTATTAAATAAAGTGAGTCAAGCCGTGATATTCTGCGGTCTACAAGTTCTATCTCTCGCGCGCGCACGTTCTGCTCCCGTCGCCTTCTCCTGCGCGCATTCGATCCCTCCTAACTCCAGCCTCTCAAAGTTCTGCTTCAGTTCCTGTTCTACCGGCCACACCCATGGCGACAGTGGTGGCGGCCTGGGCTCAGTAGCGTTGGGTTGTGGGGCGGCACAACAACGGTGACGTAGAACATGTTGCGGATCTGGTTGTTCCCAATCTGGTTCCCTCACATAGGCACTCTCAGTTGAATCCCATGGTACGCCAAATCCCCTTTTCCGAAAGCCCCAAAACTCAATTCTCTCAGATCTACCAGAACTGCACATGCGCTGCTGACCCAACGCTGATGGCTACATGTAACCACCGTATTTTTAAGAACAGGTTGTATATCTCGCAATAATTCAGAAGTTTAGTTATAAACAGAAAGAATACATACCTACTCATAAATATTTAAAAAGGGTTGATTATATAAATATGATCTAACGGTCAACTTTAGCAACTTAACTAGCATCTAAGCCCAAAAGTTAACTTACATTCAAAAGAGCCGAAGAAATCCCCACATGAATACTTGAGTACGGTTGTATCCCTAATATGAAAACTTGGAACATCCTTTCCTCTTTTGGCATCTATTCTGATGAAAATAAGCAAGATTGAGTATACTAGGTACTCAGCAAGCTACATAAAAAATATTATTTAACTAATTGCTAGTATTTTAAGAGATGGGATGTGTTGGTTTTATTATTATATTTGTGGATGTAATTTTATTAGTAAAAAATTTTCTAAAGGACAAAAGGTTAATTAGAGGTGCAAATGAAGTGGATAATTTTTGTCTAGCTAACGACCGAAGGCTCACGGAATGAATACGAAAGAGGTAAATAGGTATCCAGTACTATCCGTGTTCAACTCTGACTCCGAGAAAAAAATATAGATTAGGGTATGCGATAAGTGATATCCATCCGCATCTACCCGGTGGGGACTAGGCCCACACATTATCGATATTCCACTAGCTAACACGAAAAGCGCGCAATTCGACTCTATGTGATCCTACCATTGTTAAGTATAATTTTACCATTTCTATACCACGCCCTTTTTCCTGCGGGCTATTCCACATCTGGAACCCCAATACCTTGTAGATATTCAATTAATTTGGGCAGCTGCTAGACTATGTTTGATAAGTCAAAACTTGTGGTTGAGCGATCACTATATTCTTTACTCAGTATAAAGTTCTAGTTCTTATTTTTCACCATTGAGGAAACCGACCACAAACCAATAACCCAGTGCACCACGATACTACCACCAATCCAACCATAGCACCCTCTCTAGGATAAGGTTGTGGACTCTAACCATCTCATGGCTTTCCACGGATCATCCTTGACTCTAGTATCATTTTATAATTATATCGGCAAAACGCTGAATTCTCTTAGTAGTGTAAAATATTAAAATTCCTAATTTAGCATGGCATACTTTTATAGTAATTTGTTGTTGTTAAGGCTTGTCATGGTGAATATGACCATAAAATAAAATAGGGTTTTTTTAGTGGCAGGATATAGCTAATTTATCATATCATTCTAAGCAATTATTTTAAATAAATAATAGCGCATAAATAAGGAATGATGAAAATACTAATAATTAAATAATTAAAGGATTTAGGTTCAACGTGATAAAAAACATGTGACTTGTCTCCAGAGTCTCTTATTGTTTCATTATAGGCTTCAGATTTACACTATCCATCGTAATTATTCGAACAACTTTTCCAGTGGCCAACTAGTCAAATCCAGATACTAGCATAAAAGAGTGATTTCAAATGATTTTCTACTTTGAAGAATACTAATTTTGCATAACAATTTAAATGGTTCTTAATTCATTTTGTCACAATACTTCCTTCATTCTATGTAACATCCCAAAAATTTGCCGTCTTTATTCCAAATTAATTATTTAAGAGTGTCTATATTTTATTTTGATTTTATGTGTAATTCTAGAAGGAAATATTAAAATTTCAATTCCAACCCAAAATTTAAAATTTAAATTTAAATTCCAAAAATTCAAAAATCTGAATCTCCAGAAAAATATCTGTTGTAGGGGTGGCCCTCACCTAAGCCCAGTAGGCATGTTGGAAGGTTATAATGCCCAAAATGGGACATGTATAATGGCATAAGTACCCTTTAAGAGGGGTACTCATATGTAATAAAAAAGCACTCCTCATGCGGATATATATATGCAATACAGGCCACGGGGAGGGCAGAGATATTTGCTCACCTAACTCTCCAATACGACACACTCTCTCTGTTTGGTCTGTAACCACAACAGTTGGCGCCATCCGTGGGGACGACAAGAGCAAGCCTCAGGATCTCGAGAAGGATGTCACCGAAGAAAACTTCGTCATCGGCAGCGAAAAAGAAGGAAGAGGACGCGGCGAAGTCCCACGTCAACACCAGGGCTTCGGCATCGGCGGTCGCGGGCGCGAACGACGACGCGGGCGCGGCAACCACGAGCATCAATGCTCACCGCGTGACAGTCAACTCCGGCAGTACCGACCGGGTGGCAGGGAGCGGTAACGTCGGCGCCCGTGGAGACGTGACACCTGTCCCTACACCTGGTGCTGAAGCGCCGAGCGGTTCCAGCGGAAACACGGGCCTCGTCATCGACGCCGAAGTCCACTACGCCGATGCGGCGGGCAACCCAGGAGCATAAGCCGTGGTCATTGCTGTCCTGGCAATGCGCCGGTGCGCGCCGTCGCCTCGGCTCTGGCGGCGATGGAAACGCCATGCTTTGGCGGCCTCGGACGCTCCAATGAAGTTAGCAGATCTCTGCGGCGCCGTGCAGAGTATGCAAGAGGCTCGGGGTCAGCAGACCCCGCCAGTAGTCGCGCCGGAGCCCACGCCAGAACGGGCGGATAGCCACGACACCCCCCACATCTAGCCATGCCTCACTGCGACGTGTGGACCCGGAGTCCCCACTATCTGCGGGCCTGCAGCGGGCGGTATGGCCGGAGGACTTCATGTCGTACAAGGGCAACACGGACCCCCAGGAGTTCATGCGTGTATACGAGACAGCCATCAAAGCTGCAGGCGAAGACGACACCACGAAGGCGAAGGGACTCCCCCTCGCGTTGTAGGGAGTGGCACTCTCTTAGTTCTTCACCATATAGCCGAACTCCATCTATGCACGAGAGCAGATTCGCGATCGCCTCTACAACAACTTCCAGGGAAACTACGTTGAGTGTGTCGATGCGGATTAGCTCTTCGCGGTCAAGCAAAAACCATCGAAAAAGCTTCGGTAGTACTTTAAGTGCTTCACGAAGGTCCGTTGCCAGGTCAAGGATGTCAACGAGACAACCATCATTAACGCAGCAATACAGGGTCTCTGCCCAGGGCCGTTGGCTGAATACAATGTGCGGAAGCCAATCAAGACGGTGGCGAAGCTCTTCAACAAGATGGAAGAGTACGCCAGAGCGGAAGAAGACGCGCGGCGGCCGACGCCAATCCGGCGTAGGGCATGGCGAGGAGCCATCGAAGGATGCCTCCCAGCACAAGGACTCGTCGGGCGACAAGCATAAGCGCGGCCAGCAGAAGTCTCGGAGGGCCCGTTATGTTTTTGACATTGAGGGCGGCTCCGAAGACAACGCCCCTGCTGGCCGCGGTGCCAGGGCTTGCCGGGGTCGGGGGCGGGGTCGAGGCTGGGGCCGCGATGATAAGGCCCGCGCGGAATATGATGACCAACACCACGGCCACTGGTGCGAGGTACATGGCCAAGGTAGCCATGACACGTGCGCATGCACAACCATTGCGGCACTTCGGCAAAGCGTCGCTAGGGATAGAAACTTTGAGGTGTGGCCGCCCATCGTGGCACACGTCCAGCGACCCCTGGACAGCTGTGAGACCTGGAGTAGAAACTCCTAGACCCCCTGTGCATTACTGTACTAGTCCCAGAGATCAATGCTAGTACACACAGTTCAAACAGAAAAGATGATACATTGCCAACAACGCTTTATTACAATAGTAACGGAAGTTTAACATAGGCCATTGCCTAACAAAGGTTCACAGAACCTTAAAACAAAAGATTAAACACAGCGGAAACACAAAAGATAACTTGATCGACCCATCAATCTGCCACAGGCAATTGACTGGGGAAACGAATCCTAGGCATCCGAGAAGAATCCACCGCATCCACATTCGGCGCAGAAGTCATACCCTCCAGCTTGATCTTCTTCATTCTCTGCTTTTATATTTATAGAGCAACGGTGAGTACAAAATGTACTCCAAGTCTTGGGAAAAATGCAAAGATGTAAGGCTTCACAAAGGAAGGCTATATGGTTTATTTGCAAAAAAAAAATCAGCATTTTATTTCAAATCTACATAATTACTTTGAAAGCCATTTTGTAAACAACTTGTTTTTAATAATCGAAATTGGATAAGTACTTTAGTGAAGGTTAAAGTACCAACACTAATACCTCAGACCATCACAGCCAAATTTTCAAAACCTCAAGTTACACCCGATCTGAACATCACGAGAGTTATACTACTCCCGAGTTTTTCTCCAATTCATTTTTGTTTTGAAATCAAAACCAAAACTTCTACCATGTGAATGCATTCCTTGCCCGCCCTTGACCGTGGGCACGGCTATTCGAATAGTTTTGACTCTGCAGAGGGTGTACAACTTTACCCACAAGAGATAAGTCATCTTTGCAGTCAACATGCTTCCTTTGGCATAAGACTCGGATAAATTATCACAAAGCTTTTCACCTACTCCAGTATAGTTTAAATACCACCCGCTAAGGTTTCACCACAACTTGAATCCACAAGTTGGAGCCCCCTCTTGCGCCATGTGAGTACAGTAAACCCTGCTCCTCACTATGAGTAACCAGTATACCCTGGCACCCAATACACCACTGGTGATATCTAAGCTAAACTTTTATAGGTTAGTTAGCTAGGTCGTACCCATATAGACTTGTGGTTGTACTGTTTTGCTCAGTTTGGACAAACACAAGCGTCGGTCCTTAATCGACCAGGGTGGCTCATTCACAAACCCAACAATTCTCGTGCTAATCGCACCACCAAACCTTCCATCCACCCTTGTCAACTTTTCCCTTTGAAATCCATTTTTACTTTTAAATTATCAGTGATAACACCCATTACCACTTTTCAAACAAAGCATTTAACAATGGTAACATCCATTACCAATGTTCAAACAAATCATTCATCAAAACATTTGATAAACATGCTACTCATTTGAGTATTAATACATTAATTTGCTACGCTAAGCATTTGCTAGTATTTTAAACATTCAACCAATTTAATGCTAACTCATTATTGAGTAAAAGGGATATCCTAAGTTGACAATGGTACGAGGTAAACAATTTTCAATGGAAGGTATAACAAATTGGGTCTTTAACTAAATTTTCTAAATCAAATTATCACTTGATATAACATAAGCATGCATTAATTTAAAATAACTACCTAAACATTTTTCTAAATCATTTGAGCAAGTTGACCAAAGGAAACTTGCAAAACATGGGAGCAAAATGTTCAAAGGAGACTTGCCTTCCTGTGTCTGGTTGAAATCTTCCACAACTTGCTCTTGCAAATCCTCGGACAATTCGGTCTCTACACGTAAATCGAGAAAACTAAATAAATAAAATAAAATAAAAATTCAAAAATTGAAAGTAAACATACCAATTGAAAGATTGAAATTTTAGATGAATTTAGAAATTTGAATGGATCAATTTGGAGTTAAAATGAGAAAGATATGGCTATTTGAAAATCTCAGATTTAAATAAATCCAGAAATTCGGAAATCTCTGACATGTGGGGTCCACTGGTCAGCGATTTCATTTAAAATGAGTCTCTGACGTATGGGACCCACTGGACTCGGGACCCACTTGTCAGTGATTAGCGCAGATGGGTGGTCGCTGACGGGTGGGGCCTATTTGTCAGCGCGGATTAAAACGGAGAAAACTCAACCTCAGCGCGCGGAGCGGGGCTCGAACGCGCGCCGAGGGAGTGGGGGGGAAGAGAGCGGCGCTAGCCAAGTGAGCGGGGAGGCACTGCCTACCCCATAAGGGTAGGTAATCCTCTTAAGGATTAATAGCGTGGAGATCGGCGGAGCAACGTGGCGCGCACGTGGCTGACGTGGCTCTGACGTGTCTGCCACGTGGCATGACACGTCGGACGGTTTGACGTGGCGATTTGCGCGGCTGTCGGTGGAGGTGGATCGGACGGCCATGGGCTTGACGCGCGGCATGATCCGGTGCGTCGGTCCAGATCCGGATGGACGGCAGAGATGAGGCGGTGGAGACGCGGGCAACCGGTGGATGGGCGCCGCGTGGCGCGGCTCTCCGCGCGAGGCGGGGCGCGAGGTGGACGGCCGAGATGGAAACACGTGCGCGTATCCGGGCCGTCGGTGAACGGGCGGTGGGGATGACGCGGTGCGGAGGCGGGAGTCCGAGCGATCGGCGACGCGTGGCCCAGCGCGTAGCGCGAGGCGTCGCGCGGACGCGAGCGCGGGCGCGGGCGCGGACTCGGGCACGCGGACCGAGGGGCGGCGCGAGACGTTCGCGCGGCGGAGGCTTACCGGCGGCGGCGACGAAGCTCGTCGGCGACGCTGAACCACGGCGGCGACTACGGCTTTGAACGCACGCGAGAACGGGAGAGAGAGAGAGGTTGCGAAGGGGAAGAGAGTCGTCCGGGACTTGCTTTATACGCGACGGAGGAGGAAACGGACGCCGCGTTCGCCGGCGTTAATGGCGGCGGTTACCGGCGCCGCGGCGAAACGGGCGTCTCTTCGCGAGGGCGGTGGCGTTTAATGGCGCTGCGCGACGGTCTCTCCCGACGCGTGCGCGCGCGCGAGCGGTCGAGGCGGAGAGGCGAGCTCGGCGGCGGCGTGAATGGCGGCGGCGCGGAGAGAAACGGTCGGGGACGAAACGTCGGGGACGACGGCTCGGCAGTGGGACCACGGCGGTGAGTCCACGAAGACCAGTCTCTGACAGGTGGGGCCCGCTTGTCAGCGCAACCCAAAAAAAAGAACTCAACCTCGCGCGCGAGCTGGCTCTCGAACGCGCAGGAGGAGCGGGAGGGAAGAGAACGGGCGGCGATAACCAGTCGGGCGGGGATTAGCTCGGCCGGAGGGAGAGCGAACGGATGGGTGACAAGTGTCAACCCGAGGAAGAGTTTAGATATTTAAATCTTTTATATATTTAAATCGATAGGAGACTTTAAAATACTCGAAAAAATACCAAATAAATTCCAAAAATTCCAGAAAAATTCACATAATTCATCGATAATGTTTTAAACATATTAAAAATATTTCCAACTTATTTTGATATTAAATTCTCTTTTCAACGAAACTTTAAATTCTGAAAATTCCAGATAATTGGAAATTATTAATTTAAAATTATTTCTTCAAAATAAAAGCAAAAATTGGGATGTTACAAACCTACCCCACTTAGAAGGAATCTCGACCTCGAGATTCGGAAGAACTGAGAAATAGATTAGGAAACTCTGCTCGAAGATCCTCTTCTCGTTCCCAGGTTGCTTCTGATTCTGGACGGTTGCTCCATTGCACTTTACAGAATTTGATAGTCTTGTTTCTTGTGCAGCGCTCTGCCTCTTCTAAAATCTTGACAGGAAATTCTGAATATGTCAAGTCCTCTTTTAAATCAACATCCTCAAAAGGTATCAACTCCTCTGGTACTCTCAAACACTTTTTCAACTGCGATACATGAAATACATCATGTACATCTGACAATCGAGGAGGAAGTTCTAGGCGATGTTTACTTCACCCCTTCTTGCTATAACTAGAAATGGTCCAATATACCTTGGGGCAAGCTTACCACTGACTTTGAATCGACGCATCCCTTTCATAGGTGACACTTTCAAATACACATGATCGCCTGGCGTAAATTCCAACATTCTTCGACGATTATCAGCATAACTCTGTCTAGTCTGTGCTGTTTTCAATCGTTCTCGGATTAAGCGAACTTGATCTTCTGCTAACTTCAAGACATCCGGTCCGAATACTTGACTCTCGGTCTCGACCAATATAACGGTGTTCTACATTTTACGCCATACAAGGCTTCAAACGGAGACATCTTGAGACTAGATTGATAACTATTATTATATGAGAATTCCGCATAGGGCAAACTTTGATCCCAGCTGGCTTTATTGGCTAAAGCACATGCTCTCAGCATATCTTCCAATATCTGATTTACCGTTAATCGACCATCTGTTTGAGGATGATAAGCAGTACTGAAATTTAAATTGGTGCCCAAAACTTCATGAAGCTTCTGCCAAAATCTTGAGGTAAATTGTGTTCCTCTATCTGACACGATCCTCTTTGGAACTCCATGCAAACACACAATTTTTGACATATAAAGCTCTGCCAATCTATCTCCCGAATATGTAGTCTTCACTGGTATGAAATGAGCGACTTTTGTTAAACGGTCAACTATAACCCAAATTGAGTCATAACCTAACTTGGTTCTTGGTAGTCCTGTTATGAAATCCATTCCAATTTCCTCCCATTTCCATTCAGGTATATGCAGAGGTTGCAAAAGACCAGCAGGTCTTTGATGCTCCGCTTTAACTCTTTGACATATGTCACACAAGGCTACATATTCTGCAATTTCCCTTTTCATACTGTTCCACCAGTAACTTTCCTTTAAATCCTGATACATTTTTGTACTTCCGGGATGAATGGAATATCTTGATTCATGAGCTTCCTTTAGAATTAAATCTTTTATTTCCTTTTTTTCAGGTACTAGAATCCTTTTTCCAAACCAAAGAATTCCTTCTTCATCTTACGAGAACCAGTGCTTTACCTTTCTTCATGTTCTCTTTTATCTCTTTAACATATTCATCCTCTCGTTGGGCTGCCTTGATCGATCTTCCAAGGTAGGATGAACCTTCAATGCGCATGAATACCTCGTTAACTATTTCCAAATTTAATCGTTGAAATTCTTCATGGAGGGTTAATCGCTTATCCGGAATTGACAGATTATTTATATGACTCTTTCGACTCAAAGCATCGGCTACTACATTAGCTTTTCCTGGATGATAGTGTATTCCCACATCATAATCCTTTATCAATTCGAGCCATCTTCTTTGTCTCATATTAAGGTCAGGCTGGGTGAATATATACTTTAAACTTTTATGATCTGTATATATCTCACACCGATTCGATTAAGTAATGCCTCCATAACTTTAGAGCATGCACAATGAAGACTAGTTCTAAATCATGAGTGGGATAATTTTCTTCATGCGGTCTTAAGCGTCTTGATGCATAAGCTACCACCCTTCCTTCTTGCATTAGTACACAACCAAGACCTTGTTTTGAAGCATCACAAAATATCTCAAAATCTTTTCGAATATCGGGTAACCGCAGAAGTCTTGCTGAAGTTAACCTTTTCTTTAACTCTTGAAAACTATCCTCACAGGATTTACTCCATTCAAATTTCTTCTCCTTCTTTAACAATTGGGTTAAAGGTCCGCAATCTTGGAAAAGCCTTCAATAAATCGACGATAGTAACCGGCTAATCCTAAAAACTTGGATCTCTGTTACCGTCTTGGGTGGAGTCAATTTAATACATCCTTAACTTTTCCAGATCTCTGATACTCCTTCTGCTGAGATCACATGTCCCAAAACTCAATTTCTTTTAACCAAAATGCACATTTGCTAAATTTGGCATATAATCGGTGTTCACGAGTCTTTGCAACACTATCCTTAGATGACCTTCATGTTCTTTATTATTCTTGAATAGATAAGAATGTCATCTATGAAAACAACAACAAACTTATCTAAATAATCCATAAAGACTTTATTCATCAAGTTCATGAAGTATGCGGTGCATTTGTCGGACCAAAAGACATCACCGTATACTCATATAATCCATATCTTGTGGCGGGCGGTCTTTGGTATATCTTGAGTCTAATCTTCAATCGATGATATCCTCGACCAAAGATCAATCTTGGAAAAGACACTTGATCCTATGAGTTGGTCAAACAAATCATCGATCCGAGGTAAGGGATACTTATTCTTTATAGTGACTTCATTTAAAGCTCGATAATCAACGCACATCCGTTGACTACCATCCTTCTTCTTTACTAGAAGCACCGGGCTCCCAAGGCGAAGAACTTGGTCCGATGAATCCTTTCTCATACAATTCTTGGATCGCCTCTTGACTTACGCTAAATCATCGGTGACATCCGATAGGGTCTCTTTGATATTGGGTGTGCGGGCACGGTTTATAACAAATTCAACTTCTCGATCGGTGGTAATCTGGCAAATCTTCGAGGAATACATCGGGTATTCGCGGACTATTGTCACATCTTCTAAGCTTTTTCCTTTTAGATGGTTAACATCTCGTCCTTCTGGAATGCATAACGGACTCATGCCTTATCCGAATTCCATCGAATTGGTAAGAATAATAGCACGATTGGCACAATCGATCCGCCCTTTATACTTGGTCAACCAATCCATACCAAGTATTATATCTAGGCCATCGAGTCTATTATAATAAGGTTCGCTAGGAACTTTACTCCGCTTATAATTATGGTTGCACTAGGGCTAACCAAATTAGTTCTCAATTCTTTTCGGAGATTGGACTATCATAAGGTCCTTTAGCAAACAAATTTTCCAATTATTCTTTTCAACAAAAGCCTTTGTTACGAAAGAATGTGTAGCTCGTAATCAAATAATATGATTGCTTTGATGCGAGTTCACTAGGAACTTACCTAGAACTACGTCCGTGCATCTTTCATTGCCTCTGCGATGACATGGTTGATCGCCCTCGATTAATGTTTTGTGGAGTCTTGGGAGTTTGAGGGCTTCCACGTCCTTGACCATTGGTTGGAGCTCTTCTTTGGTGTAGGGTCAAGATTGAAACGAACCGGAGTTACCGCTGACGTTTACGTGGGCGATTCTTGGCATAGTGTCCCATATTCTTGCAATTGTAGCATTGCACTCCTGCAGCTACATTTACTTTCTTTGCGCTTGGGCTGCATTTCCAGTTCTAGGAGCTTGAGGTAAGGGCGAGGTGCGAAATCGGTGTCCTTATATGACTATGTCTTGGAGGTCGGTTGTCTTGTGGTGGCATAAATCGTGAATCGCTGCTCATGACGAGCTGGAACTTCCTCTTCCGGGAGTCGAAGAGTTGGCGTTGAGCATCTTCTTGCAATAAAGCTTTATTCACTAGATGCTGAAAAGTAGGGTAGTCATTGGAGACTAATTGAACCTTGAGGTTGGGGTCTATCCCTCCCATGAACCTCCAAATCTTTGCGGCATCAGTCGCCACATCTTCTGGGGCATATCTAGATAGCTGAATGAATTTGCTTAAATAAGCGGAAACGCTCAGGTTTCCCTGCTGCAGATGATGGAACTCCTTCCTCTTCATTTCCATAATACTCATAGGAATATGAGCGTTACGGAAGGCTTCCAAAAATTCTGCCCAACCAATGTTCTGGGCATCCTGGTGTGCAGCGCATAATTGTCCCACCAATTGGCAAGCAACTCCTTGGAGTTGATGAGCAGCGTACATAACCTTCTCATGTTCAGCACATTGAGCTAGATTCAGCTTCCTTTCCACTTCCTTGATCCAATCATCCGCCTCCAACGGATCGGCAAGATCCTGCAAAGGTCGGAGGTCGGGTCCTCATGAATTCCCGAGCTTAGACTGCGGTGGTTGAATAGGTACTTGTTGAGCTTGATTGACTTGATTTTGGGCCAAAGCTCAAGAAGTTGAAGTTGCATGGCCATCATTTGTTCCATGTTGGGAGCTTGGGCTGGCGGAGGTGGAATTGGGGCTTCATTGTTGTTGGGCGCTGGGTTGTTGTTGATGTTGCTTCTCGTGTTCACCATCTGAAGCTCCACCAAGAAAAGTACAGAAAAGAGGGAAAAGCATAGATGAGAGACGGGGCAATTTATCATCCCAAAACAACACACAAGATTAACACAACAGATTGAGAAAACTCAACTTTTGAAATTCAAATTAACTTTTGAAATGGCTGTACCACAAATGCACAAGGCTCGGTACAATCCATTTTATTACATCATATCATTATAAAAGCGTTCTAGTATCGATAAACAACTGAAAAAGGGGTAGTCTATCTAACATCTAATTGTCCTCAACGATGATACGCTCCTCTGGCTCCTCCTCGGGATCCTCCTCTGAGTCCGACGAGTGACTCGCCCACAACCACGGCGGTTGTTCGTGAACGCGACCGTGATCGGCTCTGGCTGAAAGTAGGTGATCTCGAACAGGCGGCGGGCGTCCTCGGTGGATCCACCGATGTCGAGGTCGGGTAGCGGACTGGGGCGTCGCACACTCTTCCTTGCAGTGAGTCTAGTGCGAGGTCCTGAGAGTCTGACCGGAGCAGCAACAGGAGCTGGTGGGGTCGGTGTAGTGGTGGCGGCTCGAAGATGCTCCACCTCGCCTCGGCGGTGTCCTCGCTTTGTCTGGCGTCGGCGTGGCGGCCTCACTCTGGCAGGTGTGCTCGGAGAGTGTCGGAGTGGTCATAGCTCGGCGTCGAAGCATCCGGAGAAGTCCTATCTCTGCTGAGCTCGGCGTAAGTCACGGACGATGCTGGGTGAATCGCACTGATGAGACAGCGTGGGTCGTCCACCACGATCCGAAAGCCTCGGGGTGGGTCTGCCCCGCTCGGTAGTCGGAAAGAAGCGAGAAGGGCGATCGTCGAACTCCTCCTTGTGCCTCTGCACAACTCGCTATCGCCATCTTGGCCGCATCTGGATAGCGTCCGTCTGATGGGTCCGAGGGTGCTCAATCCTGCGATGACGGGTCAAGCTGCCCATCCGAGCATAGATGAATACTTCCATGGTCCATGAATCCATAGTCATCACTCTAGTGTTCCGCCTCTGAAAATGGGCTGTTGAGTATATTTCAGATGCTGCATTAATCGTCGTAAAAGAGTCGCAAAGCTCCTCACTCTCGCCATGAGAATGGTGATCCCATGGGGTGAAGACGACGAAGAACCCGCCATCTATAAGTTTGAAAATAAGGAGAGATCAGTAAAGATTTTTAAATAGTGGGAGTAGGACAAGAACAAGATACTAAGTAAGAAAAGAGTAGAAGCAAAAGAAACTTATATTTTTGTACATAAATTTTTATTAAATATAAATCCTTAAAGCTTCCCAAAACCTAGGGCTCGTCCTACACCAAGATGGCTCGATACCATACGTGAGACCCGGGTAGAAACTCCTAGACCCCCTGTGCATTACTGTACTAGTCCCAGAGATCAATGCTAGTACACACAGTTCAAACAGAAAAGATGATACATTGCCAACAACGCTTTATTACAATAGTAACGGAAGTTTAACATAGGCCATTGCCTAACAAAGGTTCACAGAACCTTAAAACAAAAGATTAAACACAGCGGAAACACAAAAGATAACTTGATCGACCCATCAATCTGCCACAGGCAATTGACTGGGGAAACGAATCCTAGGCATCCGAGAAGAATCCACCGCATCCACATTCGGCGCAGAAGTCATACCCTCCAGCTTGATCTTCTTCATTCTCTGCTTTTATATTTATAGAGCAACAGGTGAGTACAAAAATGTACTCCGCAAGTCTTGGGAAAAATGCATAGATGTAAGGCTTCACAAAGGAAAGCTATATGGTTTATTTGCAAAAAAAAATCAGCATTTTATTTCAAATCTACATAATTACTTTGAAAGCCATTTTGTAAACAACTTGTTTTTAATAATCGAAATTGGATAAGTACTTTAGTGAAGGTTAAAGTACCAACACTAATACCTCAGACCATCACAGCCAAATTTTCAAAACCTCAAGTTACACCCCCTGATCTGAACATCACGAGAGTTATACTACTCCCGAGTTTTTCTCCAATTCATTTTTGTTTTGAAATCAAAACCAAAACTTCTACCATGTGAATGCATTCCTTGCCCGCCCTTGACCGTGGGCACGGCTATTCGAATAGTTTTGACTCTGCAGAGGGTGTACAACTTTACCCACAAGAGATAAGTCATCTTTGCAGTCAACATGCTTCCTTTGGCATAAGACTCGGATAAATTATCACAAAGCTTTTCACCTACTCCAGTATAGTTTAAATACCACCCGCTAAGGTTTCACCACAACTTGAATCCACAAGTTGGAGCCCCCTCTTGCGCCATGTGAGTACAGTAAACCCTGTTCCTCACTATGAGTAACCAGTATACCCTGGCACCCAATACACCACTGGTGATATCTAAGCTAAACTTTTATAGGTTAGTTAGCTAGGTCGTACCCATATAGACTTGTGGTTGTACTGTTTTGCTCGGTTTGGACAAACACAAGCGTCGGTCCTTAATCGACCGGTGGCTCATTCACAAACCCAACAATTCTCGTGCTAATCGCACCACCAAACCTTCCATCCACCCTTGTCAACTTTTCCCTTTGAAATCCATTTTTACTTTTAAATTATCGGTGATAACACCCATTACCACTTTTCAAACAAAGCATTTAACAATGGTAACATCCATTACCAATGTTCAAACAAATCATTCATCAAAACATTTGATAAACATGCTACTCATTTGAGTATTAATACATTAATTTGCTACGCTAAGCATTTGCTAGTATTTTAAACATTCAACCAATTTAATGCTAACTCATTATTGAGTAAAGGGATATCCTAAGTTGACAATGGTACAAGGTAAACAATTTTCAATGGAAGGTATAACAAATTGGGTCTTTAACTAAATTTTCTAAATCAAATTATCACTTGATATAACATAAGCATGCATTAATTTAAAATAACTACCTAAACATTTTTCTAAATCATTTGAGCAAGTTGACCAAAGGAAACTTGCAAAACATGGGAGCAAAATGTTCAAAGGAGACTTGCCTTCACGTGTCAGGTTGAAATCTTCCACAACTTGCTCTTGCAAATCCTCGGACAATTCGGTCTCTACACGTAAATCGAGAAAACTAAATAAATAAAATAAAATAAAAATTCAAAAATTGAAAGTAAACATACCAATTGAAAGATTGAAATTTTAGATGAATTTAGAAATTTGAATGGATCAATTTGGAGTTAAAATGAGAAAGATATGGCTATTTGAAAATCTCAGATTTAAATAAATCCAGAAATTCGGAAATCTCGACATGTGGGGTCCACGGTCAGCGATTTCATTTAAAATGAGTCTCGACGTATGGGACCCATGGACTCGGGACCCACTTGTCCGTGATTAGCGCAGATGGGTGGTCGCTGACGGGTGGGGCCTATTTGTCGTGCGATTAAAACGGAGAAAACTCAACCTCAGCGCGCGGAGCGGGGCTCGAACGCGCGCCGAGGGAGTGGGGGGGAAGAGAGCGGCGCTAGCCAAGTGAGCGGGGAGGCACTGCCTACCCCATAAGGGTAGGTAATCCTCTTAAGGATTAATAGCGGGGAGATCGGCGGAGCAACGTGGCGCGCATGTGGCTGACGTGGCTCTGACGTGTCTGCCACGTGGCATGACACGTCGGACGGTTTGACGTGGCGATTTGCGCGGCTGTCGGTGGAGGTGGATCGGACGGCCATGGGCTTGACGCGCGGCGTGATCCGGTGCGTCGGTCCAGATCCGGATGGACGGCAGAGATGAGGCGGTGGAGACGCGGGCAACCGGTGGATGGGCGCCGCGTGGCGCGGCTCTCCGCGCGAGGCGTCGCGCGGACGCGAACACTCGCGCGCGGGCGCGGACGCGGGCGGTGAGGCCGAGGCGGGGCGCGAGGTGGGCGGCGAGATGGAAACACGTCGCGCGTATCCGGCCGTCGTTGAACGGGCGGTGGGGATGACGCGCGGCGAGGCGGGAGTCCGAGCGATCGGCGACGCGTGGCCCAACGCGTCGCGCGAGGCGTCGCGCGGACGCGAGCGCGGGCGCGGGCGCGAACTCGGGCACGCGGACCGAGGGGCGGCGCGGAGACGTTCGGTGCGGCGGAGGCTTACCGGCGGCGGCGACGAAGCTCGTCGGCGACGCTGAACCACGGCGGCGACTACGGCTTTGAACGCACGCGAGAACGGGAGAGAGAGAGAGGTTGCGAAGGGGAAGAGAGTCGTCCGGGACTTGCTTTATACGCGACGGAGGAGGAAACGGACGCACGTTCCTCGCCGGCGTTAATGGCGGCGGTTACCGACGCTTCGCGGCGGAAACGGGCGTCTCTTCGCGAGGGGACGGTGGCGTTTAATGGCGCACAACGCGACGGTCTCTCCCGACTCATTAACGGCGAAGCGGAGCGGTCAGGGAGGCGGAGAGGCGAGCTCAGCGGCGGCGTGAATGGCGGCAGCGCGCGGAGAGAAACGGTCGGGGACGAAACGTCGGGGACGACGGCTCTGACAGGTGGGACCCGCTGGCAGTGAGTCCACGAAGACCAGTCTCTGACAGGTGGGGCCCGCTTGTCAGCGCAACCCAAAAAAAAGAACTCAACCTCGCGCGCGGAGCGGGGCTCGAACGCGCGCCGAGGGAGCGGGGAGGGAAGAGAACGGGCGGCGATAACCAGTCGGGCGGGGATTAGCTCGGCCGGAGGGAGAGCGAACGGATGGGTGACAAGTGTCAACCCGAGGAAGAGTTTAGATATTTAAATCTTTTATATATTTCAGAAATCAGTAGGAGACTTTAAAATACTCAGAAAAATACCAAATAAATTCCAAAAATTCCAGAAAAATTCACATAATTCACTGATAATGTTTTAAACATATTAAAAATATTTCCAACTTATTTTGATATTAAATTTTCTTTTCAACAGAAACTTTAAATTCTGAAAATTCCAGATAATTGGAAATTATTAATTTAAAATTATTTCTTCAAAATAAAAGCAAAAATTGGGATGTTACAAACCTACCCCACTTAGAAGGAATCTCGACCCCGAGATTCGGAAGAACTGAGAAATAGATTAGGAAACTCTGCTCGAAGATCCTCTTCTCGTTCCCAGGTTGCTTCTGATTCCGGACGGTTGCTCCATTGCACTTTACAGAATTTGATAGTCTTGTTTCTTGTGCAGCGCTCTGCCTCTTCTAAAATCTTGACAGGAAATTCTGAATATGTCAAGTCCTCTTTTAAATCAACATCCTCAAAAGGTATCAACTCCTCTGGTACTCTCAAACACTTTTTCAATGCGATACATGAAATACATCATGTACATCGACAAGCGAGGAGGAAGTTCTAGGCGATAAGCGACTTCACCTTCTTGCTATAACTAGAAATGGTCCAATATACCTTGGGGCAAGCTTACCATCGACTTTGAATCGCGCATCCCTTTCATAGGTGACACTTTCAAATACACATGATCGCTGGCGTAAATTCCAACATTCTTCGACGATTATCGCGCATAACTCTGTCTAGTGCATGCTTTGTTTTCAATCGTTCTCGGATTAGCGAACTTGATCTTACGCTAACTTCAAGACATCCGGTCCGAATACTTGACTCTCTCGGTCTCGACCAATATAACGGTGTTCTACATTTTACGCCATACAAGGCTTCAAACGGAGACATCTTGGACTAGATTGATAACTATTATTATATGAGAATTCCGCATAGGGCAAACTTTGATCCCAGTGGCTTTATTGGCTAAAGCACATGCTCTCGACATATCTTCCAATATCGATTTACCGTTCTGTCTGACCATCTGTTTGAGGATGATAAGCAGTACTGAAATTTAAATTGGTGCCCAAAACTTCATGAAGCTTCTGCCAAAATCTTGAGGTAAATTGTGTTCCTCTATCTGACACGATCCTCTTTGGAACTCCATGCAAACACACAATTTTTGACATATAAAGCTCGCCAATCTATCTCCGAATATGTAGTCTTCACGGTATGAAATGAGCGACTTTTGTTAAACGGTCAACTATAACCCAAATTGAGTCATAACCTAACTTGGTTCTTGGTAGTCCTGTTATGAAATCCATTCCAATTTCCTCCCATTTCCATTCAGGTATATGCAGAGGTTGCAAAAGACCAGCAGGTCTTTGATGCTCTGCTTTAACTCTTTGACATATGTCACACAAGGCTACATATTCTGCAATTTCCCTTTTCATACTGTTCCACCAGTAACTTTCCTTTAAATCCTGATACATTTTTGTACTTCCGGGATGAATGGAATATCTTGATTCATGAGCTTCCTTTAGAATTAAATCTTTTATTTCCTTTTTTTCAGGTACTAGAATCCTTTTTCCAAACCAAAGAATTCCTTCTTCATCTTCTGAGAACCCAGGTGCTTTACCTTTCTTCATGTTCTCTTTTATCTCTTTAACATATTCATCCTCTCGTTGGGCTGCCTTGATCTGATCTTCCAAGGTAGGATGAACCTTCAATGCAGACAGAATACCTCGTTAACTATTTCCAAATTTAATCGTTGAAATTCTTCATGGAGGGTTAACTGCTTATCTGGAATTGACAGATTATTTATATGACTCTTTCGACTCAAAGCATCGGCTACTACATTAGCTTTTCCTGGATGATAGTGTATTCCCACATCATAATCCTTTATCAATTCGAGCCATCTTCTTTGTCTCATATTAAGGTCAGGCTGGGTGAATATATACTTTAAACTTTTATGATCTGTATATATCTCACACCGATTACTGATTAAGTAATGCCTCCATAACTTTAGAGCATGCACAACAGCAGCTAGTTCTAAATCATGAGTGGGATAATTTTCTTCATGCGGTCTTAAGCGCCTTGATGCATAAGCTACCACCCTTCCTTCTTGCATTAGTACACAACCAAGACCTTGTTTTGAAGCATCACAAAATATCTCAAAATCTTTTGAATATCGGGTAACCGCAGAACCAGTCTTGAAGTTAACCTTTTCTTTAACTCTTGAAAACTATCCTCACGGATTTACTCCATTCAAATTTCTTCTCCTTCTTTAACACTGGGTTAAAGGTCCGCAATCTTGGAAAAGCCTTCAATAAATCGACGATAGTAACCGCTAATCCTAAAACTTGGATCTCGATTCACCGTCTTGGGTGGAGTCAATTTAATACATCCTTAACTTTTCCAGGATCTCTGAGATACTCCTTCTGCTGAGATCACATGTCCCAAAAACTCAATTTCTTTTAACCAAAATGCACATTTGCTAAATTTGGCATATAACTGGTGTTCACGGAGTCTTTGCAACACTATCCTTAGATGACCTTCATGTTCTTTATTATTCTTCGAATAGATAAGAATGTCATCTATGAAAACAACAACAAACTTATCTAAATAATCCATAAAGACTTTATTCATCAAGTTCATGAAGTATGCGGTGCATTTGTCGGACCAAAAGACATCACCGTATACTTATATAATCCATATCTTGTGGCGGCGGCGTCTTTGGTATATCTTCGTGTCTAATCTTCAATCGATGATATCGACCGAAGATCAATCTTGGAAAAGACACTTGATCCTATGAGTTGGTCAAACAAATCATCGATCCGAGGTAAGGGATACTTATTCTTTATAGTGACTTCATTTAAAGCTCGATAATCAACGCACATCCGTTGACTACCATCCTTCTTCTTTACTAGAAGCACTGGGGCTCCCCAAGGCGAAGAACTTGGTCTGATGAATCCTTTCTCATACAATTCTTGGATCTGCCTCTTGACTTCTGCTAAATCATCGGCTGACATCCGATAGGGTCTCTTTGATATTGGGCTATGCGGGCACGGTTTATAACAAATTCAACTTCTCGATCAGGTGGTAATCCTGGCAAATCTTCAGGGAATACATCGGGGTATTCGCGGACTATTGTCACATCTTCTAAGCTTTTTCCTTTTAGACTGGTTAACATACTGTCCTTCCTGGAATGCATAACGGACTCATGCCTTATCTGAATTCCATCAGAATTGGTAAGAATAATAGCACGATTGGCACAATCGATCTGCCCTTTATACTTGGTCAACCAATCCATACCAAGTATTATATCTAGGCCATCGGAGTCTATTATAATAAGGTTCGCTAGGAACTTTACTCCGCTTATAATTATGGTTGCACTAGGGCTAACCAAATTAGTTCTCAATTCTTTTCCAGGAGATTGGACTATCATAAGGTCCTTTAGCAAACAAATTTTCCAATTATTCTTTTCAACAAAAGCCTTTGTTACGAAAGAATGTGTAGCTCCAGAATCAAATAATATGATTGCTGGTACTGAGTTCACTAGGAACTTACCTAGAACTACGTCTGGTGCATCTTTCGCTGCCTCTGCGATGACATGGTTGATACGCCCTCGATTAATGTTTTGTGGAGTCTTGGGAGTTTGAGGGCTTCCACGTCCTTGACCATTGGTTGGAGCTCTTGCTGGTGTAGGGTCAAGATTGAAACGAACCGGAGTTACCGCTTGACGTTTCTGTGGACAGTTGCTGGCATAGTGTCCCATATTCTTGCAATTGTAGCATTGCACTCCTGCAGCTACATTTCTGTTTTGCTGCAGTTGGGCTGCATTTCCAGTTCTAGGAGCTTGAGGTAAAGGACGAGGTGCAGAAATCGGTGTCCTTATATGACTATGTACTGGAGGTCGGTTGTACTGTGGTGGCATAAATCGTGAACCTTTCATGATCTTGAGCTGGAACTTCCTCTTAGGAGTCGAAGAGTTGGCGTTGAGCATCTTCTTGCAATAAAGCTTTATTCACTAGATCTTTGAAAAGTAGGGTAGTCATTGGAGACTAATTGAACCTTGAGGTTGGGGTCTATCCCTCCCATGAACCTCCAAATCTTTGCGGCATCGATCGCCACATCTTCAGGGCATATCTAGATAGTGAATGAATTTGCTTAAATAAGCGGAAACGCTCGGGTTTTCTGCTGCAGATGATGGAACTCCTTCCTCTTCATTTCCATAATACTCATAGGAATATGAGCGTTACGGAAGGCTTCCAAAAATTCTGCCCAACCAATGTTCGGGCATCACGGTGTGCTGTGCAATAATTGTCCCACCAATTGGCAGCAACTCCTTGGAGTTGATGAGCAGCGTACATAACCTTCTCATGTTCAGCACATTGAGCTAGATTCAGCTTCCTTTCCACTTCCTTGATCCAATCATCCGCCTCCAACGGATCGGCAGATCTGCAAAGGTCGAGGTCGGGTCCTCATGAATTCCCGAGCTTAGATGCGGTGGTTGAATAGGTACTTGTTGAGCTTGATTGACTTGATTTTGGGCCAAAGCTTTGAAGAAGTTGAAGTTGCATGGCCATCATTTGTTCCATGTTGGGAGCTTGGGTGGCGGAGGTGGAATTGGGGCTTCATTGTTGTTGGGCGCTGGTTGTTGTTGATGTTGCTTCTCGTGTTCACCATCCAAGCTCCACCAAGAAAAGTACTGAAAAGAGGAAAAGCATAGATGAGAGACGGGCAATTTATCATCCCAAAACAACACACAAGATTAACACAACAGATTGAGAAAACTCAACTTTTGAAATTCAAATTAACTTTTGAAATGGCTGTACCACAAATGCACAAGGCTCGGTACAATCCATTTTATTACATCATATCATTATAAAAGCGTTCTAGTATCGATAAACAACTGAAAAAGGGGTAGTCTATCTAACATCTAATTGTCCTCAACGATGATACGCTCCTCTGGCTCCTCCTCGGGATCCTCCTCTCGAGTCCGACGAGTGACTCTGCCCACAACCACGGCGGTTGTTCGTGAACGCGACCGTGATCGGCTCTGGTGAAAGTAGGTGATCTCGAACGGAGGCCGGCGTCCTCGGTGGATCCACCGATGTCGAGGTCGGGTAGCGGACTGGGGCGTCGCACACTCTTCCTTGCAGTGAGTCTAGTGCGAGGTCCTGAGAGTCTGACCGGAGCAGCAACAGGAGCTGGTGGGGTCGGTGTAGTGGTGGCAGCTCGAAGATGCTCCACCTCTGCCTCAGCAGCTGTCCTCGCCTGTACAGCGTCGGCGTGGGCGGCCTCACTCTGGCAGTGTGCTCGGAGAGTGTCGGAGTGGTCATAGCTCGGCGTCGAAGCATCCGAGAAGTCCTATCTCTGCCGAGCTCGCGTAAGTCACGGACGATGCTTGGGTGAATCGCACTGATGAGACAGCGTGGGTCGTCCACCACGATCCGAAAGCCTCGGGGTGGGTCTGCCCCGCTCGGTAGTCGGAAAGAAGCGTATGGGCGATCGTCGAACTCCTCCTTGTGCCTCTGCACAACTCGCTATCGCCATCTTGGCTGCATCTGGATAGCGTCCGTCATATGGGTCCGAGGGTGCTCAATTCTGCAGTAGACGGGGTCAAGCTGCCCATCCGGAGCATAGATGAATACTTCCATGGTCCATGAATCCATAGTCATCACTCTAGTGTTCCGCCCTCTGAAAATGGGCTGTTGAGTATATTTCGGATGCTTGCATTAATCGTCGTAGAAGAGTCGCAAAGCTCCTCACTCTCGCCATGAGAATGGTGATCCCATGGGGTGAAGACGACGAAGAACCTGCCATCTATAAGTTTGAAAATAAGGAGAGATCAGTAAAGATTTTTAAATAGTGGGAGTAGGACAAGAACAAGATACTAAGTAAGAAAAGAGTAGAAGCAAAAGAAACTTATATTTTTGTACATAAATTTTTATTAAATATAAATCCTTAAAGCTTCCCAAAACCTAGGGCTCGTCCTACACCAAGATGGCTCGATACCATACGTGAGACACGGGTAGAAACTCCTAGACCCCATGCATTCTTGTACTAGTCCTGAGATCAATGCTAGTACACACAGTTCAAGCAGAAAGATGATACATTGCCAACAACGCTTTATTACAATAGTAACGGAAGTTTAACATAGGCCATTGCCTAACAAAGGTTCACGAACCTTAAAACAAAAGATTAAACACAGCGGAAACACAAAGATAACTTGATCGACCCATCAATGCGCCACGGGCAATTGGTGGGAAACGAATCCTAGGCATCCGAGAAGAATCCACCGCATCCACATTCGTGCGAAGTCATACCCTCCACAGATCTTCTTCATTCTCTGCTTTTATATTTATAGAGCAACGGTGAGTACAAAAATGTACTCATAAGTCTTGGGAAAAATGCATAGATGTAAGGCTTCACAAAGGAAGGCTATATGGTTTATTTGCAAAAAAAAATCAGCATTTTATTTCAAATCTACATAATTACTTTGAAAGCCATTTTGTAAACAACTTGTTTTTAATAATCGAAATTGGATAAGTACTTTAGTGAAGGTTAAACTACCAACACTAATACCTCAGACCATCATAGCCAAATTTTCAAAACCTCAGGTTACACCCCCTGATCTGAACATCACGAGAGTTATACTACTCCCGAGTTTTTCTCCAATTCATTTTTGTTTTGAAATCAAAACCAAAACTTCTACCATGTGAATGCATTTCTTGCCCGCCCTTGACCGTGGGCACGGCTATTCGAATAGTTTTGACTCTGCAGAGGGTGTACAACTTTACCCACAAGAGATAAGTCATCTTTGCAGTCAACATGCTTCCTTTGGCATAAGACTCGGATAAATTATCACAAAGCTTTTCACCTACTCCAGTATAGTTTAAATACCACCCGCTAAGGTTTCACCACAACTTGAATCCACAAGTTGGAGCCCCCTCTTGCGCCATGTGAGTACAGTAAACCCTGTTCCTCACTATGAGTAACCAGTATACCCTGGCACCCAATACACCACTGGTGATATCTAAGCTAAACTTTTATAGGTTAGTTAGCTAGGTCGTACCCATATAGACTTGTGGTTGTACTGTTTTGCTCAGTTTGGACAAACACAAGCGTCGGTCCTTAATCGACCAGGGTGGCTCATTCACAAACCCAACAATTCTCGTGCTAACTGCACCAGCCAAACCTTCCATCCACCCTTGTCAACTTTTCCCTTTGAAATCCATTTTTACTTTTAAATTATCAGTGATAACACCCATTACCACTTTTCAAACAAAGCATTTAACAATGGTAACATCCATTACCAATGTTCAAACAAATCATTCATCAAAACATTTGATAAACATGCTACTCATTTGAGTATTAATACATTAATTTGCTACGCTAAGCATTTGCTAGTATTTTAAACATTCAACCAATTTAATGCTAACTCATTATTGAGTAAAGGGATATCCTAAGTTGACAATGGTACAAGGTAAACAATTTTCAATGGAAGGTATAACAAATTGGGTCTTTAACTAAATTTTCTAAATCAAATTATCACTTGATATAACATAAGCATGCATTAATTTAAAATAACTACCTAAACATTTTTCTAAATCATTTGAGCAAGTTGACCAAAGGAAACTTGCAAAACATGGGAGCAAAATGTTCAAAGGAGACTTGCCTTCCCGTGTCCAGTTGAAATCTTCCACAACTTGCTCTTGCAAATCCTCGGACAATTCGGTCTCTACACGTAAATCGAGAAAACTAAATAAATAAAATAAAATAAAAATTCAAAAATTGAAAGTAAACATACCAATTGAAAGATTGAAATTTTAGATGAATTTAGAAATTTGAATGGATCAATTTGGAGTTAAAATGAGAAAGATATGGCTATTTGAAAATCTCAGATTTAAATAAATCCAGAAATTCGGAAATCTCTGACATGTGGGGTCCATGGTCAGCGATTTCATTAAAATGAGTCTCGACGTATGGGACCCATGGACTCGGGACCCACTTGTCAGTGATTAGCGCAGATGGGTGGTCGCTGACGGGTGGGGCCTATTTGTCAGCGCGGATTAAAACGGAGAAAACTCAACCTCAGCGCGCGGAGCGGGGCTCGAACGCGCGCCGAGGGAGTGGGGGGGAAGAGAGCGGCGCTAGCCAAGTGAGCGGGGAGGCACTGCCTACCCCATAAGGGTAGGTAATCCTCTTAAGGATTAATAGCGGGAGATCGGCGAGCAACGTGGCGCGCGTGCGTGGCTGACGTGGCTCTGACGTGTCTGCCACGTGGCATGACACGTCGGACGGTTTGGCGTGGCGATTTGCGCGGGCCGTCGGTGGAGGTGGATCGGGCGGCCATGGGCTTGACGCGCGGCGTGATACGGTGCGTCGGTCCGATCCGGATGGACGGCGAGAGATGAGGCGTGGAAACGCGGCAACGGTGGATGGCGCCGCGTGGCGCAGCTCTCTCCGCGAGGCGTCGCGCGGACGCTGGCGCCGCGCGCGGCGCGACGCGGCGGTGAGGCCGAGGCGGGCGCGAGTGGGCGGCCGAGATGGAAACACGTCGCGCGTATCCGGCCGCCGGTGAACGGGCGGTGGGGATGACGCGTGCGAGGCGGAGTCCGAGCGATCGGCGACGCGTGGCCCAGCCAGCGTCGCGCGCGCGGCGCCGCGCGCGACGCGAGCGCGCGCGCGACTTCGAACACGCGGACCGAGGGGCGGCGCGAGACGTTCGGTGCGGCGGAGGCTTACCGCGGCGGCGACGGCTCGTCGCGCGGCGAAACCACGGCGGCGACTACGGCTTTGAACGCACGCGAAGCGGGAGAGAGAGAGAGAGGTTGCGAAGGGAAGAGAGTCGTCGGGACTTGCTTTATACGCGACGGAGGAGGAAGCGGGCGCCGCGTTCGCGCCGCGTTAATGGCGGCGATTACCGACGCCAGCGGCGGAAACGGGCGTCTCTTCGCGAGGGCGGCGGCGTTTAATGGCGCACAACGCGACGGTCTCTCGACGCGCGTAACGGCGCGCGAGCGGCGGGGAGGCGAGAGGCGAGCTCAATGGCGGCGTGAATGGCGGCAGCGCGCGGAGAGAAACGGTCGGGGACGAAACGTCGGGGACGACGGCTCTGACAGGTGGGACCCGCTGGCAGTGAGTCCACGAAGACCAGTCTCTGACAGGTGGGGCCCGCTTGTCAGCGCAACCCAAAAAAAAGAACTCAACCTCGCGCGCGGAGCGGGGCTCGAACGCGCGCCGAGGGAGCGGGGAGGGAAGAGAACGGGCGGCGATAACCAGTCGGGCGGGGATTAGCTCGGCCGGAGGGAGAGCGAACGGATGGGTGACAAGTGTCAACCCGAGGAAGAGTTTAGATATTTAAATCTTTTATATATTTCAGAAATCAGTAGGAGACTTGAAAATACTCAGAAAAATACCAAATAAATTCCAAAAATTCCAGAAAAATTCACATAATTCACTGATAATGTTTTAAACATATTAAAAATATTTCCAACTTATTTTGATATTAAATTTTCTTTTCAACAGAAACTTTAAATTCTGAAAATTCCAGATAATTGGAAATTATTAATTTAAAATTATTTCTTCAAAATAAAAGCAAAAATTGGGATGTTACAACAGCCCCATGAGAATCCAGGACCAGGGGATGCAGCCTCAGGAGGGCCTCCAGCGGATGTAAGCCCATGTGCAGCAGCCTCAGGAGAGCCCCCTGCGGATCCACGCTCCGGAGGGAGCCCAGCGCAGGGTCATAAACGTCATCTCCGGGGGGCTCCTCACTGGCATTCGCTTCAGCGAGACAGCGAAATGCCTACGCGCGGAGGCTACATCACGTGGCGGCATACCCAGCACAGGCACCGCCGGACTGGGCGCAGCACGAAATTACCTTCACGACCGCCGACGCCGAAGGTGTGGAGTTCCCCCACCAAGATCCCCTGGTCATCCAGGTCGCCATCGTAGAATGCGACGTCAGGCATGTCCTTTTCGATGGAGGAAGTTCCATGAATATTTTATTTGCAGTGGCCTTCGACCAACTGGGGATCCCCCGAAGTCGCTTGGACCCCTCAAAAATTCCGCTGCAGGACTTCGGAGGTCAACCACTGAGGGCGCTGGGCTAGATATGCTTACAGGTCTCCTTCGGCCGGGACGACAACGTGAGGAGTAAGGACGCCACCTTTGACGTAGTCAATATCCAGTACCCCTACAATGCCATATTGGGGGACCAACCCTCAATTCCTTTGGGGCAGTCCCACATCACGGCTTCCTATGCCTGAAGCTCCTAGGCCCGCGAGGTATCATCACCACCCACGACGACCTGGACATGGCCCGGCGCATAGAGCTCGTCATCCGAGGCCTGCACCATGAAGTTCAGCGAGATTCCTAGGTCAGGCGCGCCAATACAAGGGCTCTTGCAGCCCCAAGAGGCACCCCGCTGGGCTCCCCCGTGGATCGTTCCAGCAACAGAAGCGGCAGAGGCTCCCTACCTGCCACCACGACAACGACAGTCGAGTGGTTAGTCTCTGGCCTTTTGTACTCGCTCACCCGCGCAAACGGGAATTTAATAAAGTTCACTGTTTGCAAGACTAGTCGTGTTTCCCGCAAAAACGTGTGGAGGCTCGCCTCCACACGCACTCTACGAAGTATAAATAAGACGTGGATGCTGTCTCTGCGCACTCTACTAAGTATAAACAAGACGCGAAATAGTTTGCGCGTAGAACCTGACATCATCGAAATTGTTTTTGATCAACAAGAAGAGACCCCAGCCACAGAATGCAAGTATTCCTTGAATATGTTGATCCAAGTTTTATCAAAGTTATTTGCTATTTTAATTTTACATGGATTGCTATTTCACATAAAATGATAACTTGTCTTAAGGTCATTAGGTTTATCGACATTGTTGTACCCTCATTTATTGTTGAAATCCCTGTACATTTGTCAACTTAGGATGTACTTGTGTCAGTATTAAGATTATGATATTGTTTGATAATTCTAGAAATGGAAGAACTGTTTAAACAAGCTACTCGGTCATTATAACCCCAGGGGTAGCAAATTAAAACCATATGCTTTAATCATTTCATTCTAGTAACTTTGTGGCAATAGGTATTGCTACTATTTTTAAAGTAAAATAAAATGATAAAACTATTTTAGACTTGGACGATTGGTAGATTGGATTGGTCTAGATTGAGCACTAGACTTTGTATCGCAAATGTGCTTCCCTAGTCAATTAAGGACCGACACTTGTGGTTGTCTAAACTGAGCACTACCAAACAACCACAAGTCTAAACAGGTATAACCTAGCTAATTAATTTTCAACAACCTAGCTTAGATTCCTCCAGAAGGTTGAATGTGGGTGTCAGATAGTGGCATTGCCACATGGTGCAAGAGGGGGCTTCTGAGTTGGGCAGATTGAACCCATTCAGCGGTGAAACATTAGTGGGTGGATTCTAGTTATGCTAGCTCATTGTAAAGGCTTTGTGATAATTAGTAAGTCACACACCTTTGGAAGTATGTCAAATAGATAGTATATGTTGATTATCTCTTGTGGGTAAAGTTGTACCACCTCTACAGAGTGTAATGCTATTCGAATAGCTGTGTCTATAGTTAAGGGTGGGCAATGTGTGCTTTCACTTGGTAGATTTATGGTTTTATTTTTAAATAAGTTTTTGGGAGTCTGGGAGTGGTTAGAGCTCTTAGGTGTGCTCTAGCAGATAGCACCAATCAGATAGACAAAACCTGATTCATTGAACCTTGGTGGGTAGAGCTTTACTGCTAGTGTTGGTAGCTAGAACATTCACTAGAAAATTTAATATAGTTTTGTTTGTTGCAATTACTTTATTAAATTGATGTTTTGAAAATCTATAATGGTAATTGAAATAAAATACTGATTTGTGCAAAAGAACCATATTATCCTTCATTTGTTAAGTATTGCATATAATTGCATTTTCCCCAAGACTTGCAGTGTACTCTATGTACTCAACTTACAATCTACAAATCATCTCAAATGAGTATGAAGATGCAGAAGGAGACTATGACTACTTCATGTGTAGATTCTACGAAGGCTTTCCAAAGGTCTAGGTTGAAGTTCCCCTGTCAATTGCCTATGAAGAATTGATGGGCTATCTCCGAAGTTTATTTTATTTACTTCCACTTTGAGTTTTATAAGTTTGAAAGGTCTTGTAACATCAGTTGTAATAAATCATCTTTAGTTTTGTAATCATCACTATTTGACTGCGTGCACTAGCTTTAACTTGGGACTAGTGCAGTAATACACATATGGTTTGGATTTAGAAATCTGGTCCCGACATTCTAGCTAACCCCTGTCTAAGTTAAGTTGGCTTTCTCTAAGAGTCCTTTCCTTGTACGTATCCATATATACTTTCCTCTTTGTCATATTCATTCTTCCCTTGTGGTTTGAAATTGAAAATCAATTCCACTGCGATTAACTTTAATATAGCACAAACTTCTTTATTCCTTATATATTTGTATAGATAGCTCACATATATTTCCATAGTCTCACAATGTACCTTATTTGTATACACAAAAGGAGTATAAGGTAGTTTTTTTGCTGCATGACTCATGCTGTTTTGATTCTCTTTTGTCACTCTTCTCTTCACATCGTTCTTTAGAGTAGATCTGTCTCCTTTCCTACCCTAGCTATCTTAGGGTGAGGTTTTTCTCCCTCCATTGGTGGTTGTCAGTGTTGGCTTGATTGATATGATGTTAATGACTATGTTTTTGTTTGCATCATTGCCTTCTCCTTAGGTAAGGACATGATTGGATATTGGCCACGATAGTGCCCCAACTGTTGGTACTGAAAACAAAGAACGCTTGCTAGATGATCTCTTTTTTTTGTTAATATTTGAATATTCTGATATTCCATCTTCCATCGGGAGTGCTTGATTGATTAGAGTTTGTAGGTTTGAAAAATCAAAATATGTAGCTATACTACAATATTTAAGACTTGGTCATAGACGTTAATAAAATATTATATCTTTTTAGCTTTTTTTATTAGCATCTTCTTGAGCATATTGGGATAGATGGCAAAATTGTTGTATATACTCTGTGATAGACTTCTCTCCTTGTTGAAGATTAAGAAAATCCTGATGCTTTTCTGTAATAAGTCTAATGAAATTTCTTCACAAACTCTTCCCATGATATTATCCTTCTTAGGATGTATCCACTGAATAGCATTCCACCAAGTAACTGCTGGTTCTAATAGCTAGTAAGTAGCAAAACGAACCTTCTCCTTATTCGTACACCGGACAGTATCCATTCTCCTCTTGATATCTTGTAATCAATTGTTTGCACTCAGTGGCTCTTTTGCTGATGAGAATTCAGGAGGTTGAGTTTTTAGAAAGGCTATAAACTTGAATATAGTTGCACTTGATGCTTGTCAGTGTTCTGATACCGATCTTACATATGATTATTTGATTTGGGGGATCTCTAGTGTAACATTCCCATTTTGGAAATAATAAATAATATGAAATTTGTGATAATTGGAAGTTTTGGTATTTTGAATTTTCTGGATTTTCAAAGTTTTGGTTGAGGTTCCATTAAAACAAAATAAAGGATACATATGAATATACATACAATGCCAAGCACAAAAAATGATATAGAAGGTCAAAAGGAAAAAGATATGTTTGACAATAGAAATTTTAAAATAAAATTACGAATATGAAAAGGTGATCCAAATTCTTGTCTAAAACCTGATAAAAGAAATAGTTATATATGTACATATATATATATATATATATATATATATATATATATATATATATATATATATATATATATATATACCAAGAGAAGCAAAGAACACTAAAACAGATGTCTTAAGATTTCATGTATTAAATATATATACACATATGCTCAATATAATTTATGGAAAAGTCTAACCAAAAAGGAAATTAAAACAGAAAGCATTAGAGATATGCAAAACTATATACACATATATAAACTAAAATATGAAAATCAAATAAAAATTGAAAAGAAAATAAAACAAAAAAAGAGAGAGGAGGGGAAAAACCAGTCAGCTCCCCCTCTCTCTCTCCCTGCCTCACGCGCCCCCCTCTGCCTCTCTCTCGCTCCCCCCTGCGCCGACCGCTCCCTATCTCTCCCTAGACCCAGTGGCCAGTCCACCGGGGGAAACCCTACAGCGAATCTCAGCTGTTACAGCTGCGGGGAAAAGGGACATTTTGCCGCCCGATGCCCGAACAAGACCACCACATCGATGAAATTCAATCTGGGAACCACTCTAGTCCGAGGCCAAGCATCCGCATTAGGCAAGGGATACCAGACCCCGCAAGCCAACAAGACTGCCTCAATCCCCAATCGTGGACGGATGAACCATATTACCGCAGAGGAAGCCCAAGAAGCAGCAGGAGTCTTGATGGGTACGTTCTCTGTCAAGACTATCACCGCGCATGTTTTTTTTGACTCTGGGACTTCGTATTCATGCATAGCAAGAAGATATGTGGATAGGGTGGGATTACCTACCTACCCATTGAGGAAGCCAGTGGTTTTTAGTATTCCCAAAAGTAGGGATTCCATGGAAGAATGTGACTTCGTGGCAGATCTAATAGTACTGCACTCACAGACTCTGGACATTATTTTAGGGATGGATTGGCTAGCAAAATACCATGGGGTAATAGATTATGTGTCGAGACCTGAATATGCAAATTCGGACTCTCTGTGTAAACTGCACTAGTCCAGGATCACGCTAGTGCACACAGTCAAATATAGATGTAATCACAACCATACACACTCTAAAATAAAAGGGAAACCACAAACCACAAGTTTTCATAAAATCTCTACCCATCGTGTGAAATCACCGAACATTGTCTATAACCGAGAACACGGTTATTCGAATAGTTTTATACTCTACAGAGGTTGTACAACTGTACCCACATGATGTGATTAGCCTCGTACCTAGGAGATCATAACAAGACCTTTACAAAGTTCAATTCCAACTCAATCCCGCCCGTTAGGGTTTTGCATCACACTCTCCTGACTGGTGCCAAACTCATCTCCTGGCTTAGCATCTGGCTCCACACACGTCTTGTGTTGTATGATCTCCTTGCATCACGTCATACATTGCATGCCCATGCTGTTCCTTCTGATGTGCTACAGCTGCATGCATTCCTGAATTAGCTTTAGATGCCACACAGACAGCACCATGCACTTGGCCACCACTTCTTTTCTCTTGAAATTTATGCGCGTGCAAAATCCCCATGGCCGGCCACCAGCGGCGAACCTGCCCTTCAGGCGAGGTCGGGCGGCTGCCCGAGCTCCAGTCGCCGGCAGACCCCCCTCCTCCTCTAGACTCCAGTCCTCCTCCAGAGCTTGTGTACTGCTCAGCTGCTGCTGGGTGCTACTGCTGCCGGCATCTCCTGGCTCCTGCGTCATGGCCCATGGGAGTGGCGACGGCCCAGGTAGAGAACTCGGGCGGTCTGGCCCACTGCCTGGCGCCCTGGCCCAATGGAGAGACCGACACCGAGAGAAACCAGTGAAGCCCAAGGCTCAATGCCTCAATGAGAGCCGAGATCGACACCGAGAGAGCCCGAGAGGCGACTAGCGACTGGAAGAGAGCCAGCCCTAACCCTAGCGGGACTGCGGGATCATGGCGTGGCGGGTGCAGCTTCTGGCCTTCAGCTCTCGGCGCAGCCCAAGGCAGAGGAGGACGTCGCCCCTGCAATTTGGAATATCGGATCGACAAAAGTGGTATGCACGATGCAGAAGTCTATTTGATTCATTCGAGCATATAATTAACGAATTATTGTGTAACTACTGATCAGAGGAGGTGAATTAGTCAAATAATTGTTTGCTTTTTGTGATAAAGGAGGTTCTGTGCCATGCGAGCCTGGGAATCATCTTGGGTTAATCACTTTTATTAGTGAGTCAATAGTAACATGGATGATTTGTTATACGAAAGGGAATCGCAGTCTTGGAGTGTGTTTCGCTTGCAGTTCGACTAGAGAGATTTTTTGGTGAGATATGTGTCTAGCTGACAATAGAAAAGACTGAAGCAAACTAAACTCGAAACAATTTTCAAATCATCAGTGTGAACAATTTTCCTCGTCAGTGGCTTACTAATTCGAAACTATCCGCTATAACAGAGTTTCCCTCCACCAAGTCACAGCAAAAATAGGCGCCTCGAACTGGATGTTTCTCCAGCATTGTAAGAACTAAGAGGAGAAATTACAATAACATACTTGAAGGCGGTGTTGTTATTCCTTCAACGTGGATTATACAAAAGGGGTTATTTGTTACACAAAATGTGTTGTTGTGTGCAAAGAGATTATAGGATTTCCAGTTCCAGCTAAGAATTGGATGAGAGATTTTCTGGTGAGATACTGAGATGCGTCTAGCTGAAAATAGGAAAGAATGAAGCAAACTATTTTCTTAGATCGGTCATCAATCTGAAGCCTACTTACATATGGAATCTATTGATAATGAAATTGAAGAAAACTTTCCCAGTCTATGCCTTCCTGAGGATTCAAAAACCATTCACCAACACACATCTTCTTCACAAGTCACAGAACGTTCTGTTTGTACACTTTCCAACCTTATGCTACTCTGGACGGCAGAATTGCAGTTGCAGATCTTCAATTTGTTATTTTGTTAGGACTTCGGAGCATGGCATTGGCAGCATCCAGGAGGAACCAAGATCAGTTATAAATATGTATGATTTGATATTTGAATAAATAAAGAGAAGAACAAGCTTTGGCAAAGCTTAATCAGACGATTAATTCACTGAACAATAAGATTCCTTTTTTTAGTTTGCAAATTGGAAATCAACATCCACGCAGGTAATAACTAAAAACCTTTGTCAATGCTATTTTTGTAGGTGCACTTTCCTGAATAAGAAAGGCCTCACGCAGGAAGTGATGAAACTTCAAAATTCAGAATGAATAGAACAACGAAAAGCTTCAAATTCAATAGTAAGTGTCTGAGTAAGGGATGAATGTTTGGTCTTTACTATTATTTGTGAGTTGCGAAAATCAAATGGATTATTGAAATGTATCGAGATACTGCCATTGCTTGCTTGCTTGATTTACCAGAAATGGATTTAAAGAGCTATTTTAGCAAAGTTTCAAATATATTTTTAACTGTAAGGATTTTTCTGACTCTACCCCACCTATATTTTTTTTCTAGGTCCACCACTGCCGGCCACACTGCTCTTCCTCTTCACCATCATGTTGTAGTTAGCGCCGTATCAGCTTCTGCCTCCGCCAATCTTCATCGTTCCTTGGGTATGGGCGGTATCAGATGCCCCCTTGCCTGGTGTGCCGGTGCACAGGACGGATGGGACGATGCCACGATGGTCCGAACCCCCGATGTATTCCCCCCTCCGTTTCCTACTTTGTTGTCCTCTTCCTTCTCCCTCGTTGTTGCAAATTGGGTGAAAGTTTGTTATATAGATTATGAAGAAAAGGTCAATCGTATATAATTTTGGTTGATACAACTGAAGTTGGTATAGTATCTACTACAATATATTTATAGATATTATTTTTAAAAATATATCGTTTAAAAATTAGTTACTATAGAAAACTAAATTAATCTAAACCATAAATAAGAAAGAAACCAGCCTACAGCTCTACTCCGCTTGCAACTTACCGTTTTGCTGCGCCACTGTGTCCTGCCCAAGTTGTACCCATCACGCATTTGAGCTCGTGTACAATCTAGAATCTCCAACTTTTCTAGAAAAAGTGAAACCCTTCAAAATCACACCCTAAAAATTTTAAAGTTTAACTAGTTACTATAGAAAACTAAACTAAACTAAAGCCATAAATCTAAAACAAACCATCCTACAGCTCTACTCCGCTTGCAACTTCCCGTTTTGCGGCGCCACTGTGCCCTGCCCAAGTTGTACCCATCACGCATTTGAGCTCGTGTACAATCTAGAATCTTCAACTTTTCTAGAAAAAGTGAAACCCTTCAAAATCACACCCTAAAAATTTCAAAGTTCATTTTGGCGTTTCATTCGATTATCTTCTGATTTCACAAAACCTCCTGCAATTTATTTACATATCTTTTTGCTGGAAATGCATTTCTAAAACCTCCAAAAATAGAAACCCAAACGCCAATGCCCGAATTAGGCTGCGGCTGGCCCAGTCGTCAGACGGGCCCGCCCAGTCCCCGCCAGCCCCGCTGATGAACTAGGCTCCACCGAGACCCACGGCCTGCTGTCGCAAGCACACCAGCTCGCACGCGTTCAACCCACCGGCCAAGCCTGCGCACGCCCGTGCCTCGTCCGCAGCCCATCTCCGTACCGTGCTCACCAACGCCCGGGCCTTGCTTCGCCTCTGCAAGTAAAGTTGTAAAAAAGGCTCAAAACTCACGAACTACTCAAGTTCGGCTCGCTCTAGACTCGATTCGAGCTCCAAACGAGCCGAATTCGAACTTCATTCTAAACTCGCGAGCTTTACCGAGCCGAGCTCGAATAGCTCGCGAGCTTAGGATTTTTTCCCCTCCTGCCTCCTCTCTCAAAATCGGTACAAAATCCTCCCACCCGCGCCCAAAACCACCGCCCGCGCGCGCCGCTCTCCCCGCGCCCAAAATCCCCTGGCCCGCGCGGCCACGCGCCCACGCCCCTTCCCCCGCGCCCAAATCCCCGCCCCGGCGCCCTCGCGCCGCCTCCCTCCTCTCCCCCACACCCCACCCCGTCCCCCCGCCGCCCCTCCTCTCCCCCGCCGCCCCGTTCCCTCCCTCCTCTCTCACCCCGCGCGCCCCTCCTCCCCGTCCCTTCCTTTCCCCACCGCCTCCACCCCGTCCCCCTCCCGCCCCTCCTCCCCGTCCCCTTCCTCCCGCGCGCCCCTCCTCGCCCCACCGCCGCCCTCGGCCGGGATCGCCAAATCCGGCCCGCGCCCAGCCACCCGAAGCCGCCGCCGCTCGGCCGCCCGATGCCGCCACCGCTCGACGTCCCTCCTCTCCCCCGCCGCCGGCGCCCCTCCTCGCCGGCCCGCCCCCTGTAGCTCGGCGCCTCGGCCACGGCTCCTACGGCAAGTCGGCGACGTCTCCCCCAACCGGCAACCGCCAGCAGGTACACGAGCCTACACGAGCCGTCCGAGCCGAGCTCGAGCCCAGCTTAAAGCTCGACGGCAATCTCAAGCTCGCTCGAGCTCGGCTCAAGTTTCTACCGAGCTCGAGCCGAGCCAGGGTAAGCTCGCTCGAGCTCAGCTCGTTTACAGCCCTATCTGCAGGCCTGCGCGTTGTCTCCTCGACCAAGCCAAGCCAAGCCGCAGTTCGCCGCTACACCTCATCGCCCTCTCCGGAGAAGCCGCTGGACCACCGCCGCCATGGAGGACCACATGCCGAGCTCCTGTACGCCGATGCAATCCCACAGAGACTCTCCAAGCCCAACCAACCACACAAATGGACTACCTAGCCCATGTAGATGCTCTTCGGTGAAATCCCCAGCCGCACTGGATGGAACGACGAGCTTCTTCCAAGGCCTTGCCGGACCTGTTTCTTGGAATAACTAGCAGACAATGAACTCACGCAAAAGTCTGAGCACACAATGGTTCTTTGGCGCTTCAGCACACCATCAACTCATCTTTGCAACGTATATATAGCAGATTACAATGACTAAATTAACTTGGTCGTTTCCTCGGCCATCAACGCGCACGACGCATTGACTTGGCTGTTTCTTCGGTCATCAACGCGCACGGCGCCAGTTACTCGCGACGTACGCCATCTCGCACGTTACTCGCGTCGTGCGCACGGAAGACGCTAACTGCATGCCCATGAACTGCACTAATTGCATGCCAACATGCTGCATACACAAACCCGCACGAAACAAACTAAATTAAAATAAGCACATTAGATTATTCAAGCTAACATTCGGGCCGACCATTCATGGAAAACGGTCGCCGTCGCCGTCACCGCCGTCGAACCACCAATGTTACCCTGTTTAACCAATTTATACCGAGTGCAGACCCGTTTATGGCCGACTTGTTTTTCTCCCGGCCGTTTTGCCTCCGCGTCAAGCCGATTTTACCCATTTCACGTCTCCCTGGTCACAACTATATAAGCCTTGCCCCCTAGTTACCTGGTTTAGTACTGCCCTAGTTCAAATCCTAGCTCGCCAACGCTCCACTAAGGGGGTGATCGTTTCGGCTTTTTTCGGTTTCAGCTTCTAGTTTTAACTTTTTTTTCACTATTCACTACACTATCCACTAACTCAGCTACAGTGTTTTTTCAGCCAGCTACAGTGTTTTTTCAACCAAAAGCTAAAAGCCATCGCTATTCCGATCGCCCCCTAAGGCTTCCGTCAACCCTGACAAAGCCTTTCTCCCTCCTGAAATACATTTATGAGTCCATTTGAGTTTATTTGGTTTTAATGTCTATTTGGGTTGGTTCTTCTCATGTTAGAACATGTCATTGCCTGACCCGGAGCAGGAGAAAGATAAGTGATTGGAGCTGGAGTATAAGGAGTAGGAGAAGGAGCAAGAACAGTAGGAAAAGGACTGGTTGAAGTGGAAGAGTGGTGCATCTACGTCGAGCTAGAAGGCAAGCTGTGTCCTTGATCATATTGATTCTATCAAAGTAGTATTCTCTAGTTAATAAGAATGCATGGTCTACTAATATTTTCCAATGACATGATGAATAGTTATGCCCTGTTAATTATTGTTACTATAGCCTGCCTTGATATTAAGAATACCCTGTTAATCATGGATCAACCTAAGATAGGAGGTTTAGTATGCACAAAAAAAAACTAGATAGGTTCTAACACTATGCACACACTCACTTGGTTATTAAATGGCAAATTATCAAATAGCAAAGATTTACGCTACGGATTAAACTGATTTCGCTGTTGGTAAGAAAGTTGTGCCCCTCGCCTGAAGCATAATGAAACCCCCTGTGCCATGTAAGTGATATAGTTGACACCCAACCGCACGATCGATTTATCGGACCTGATTGTGCGCTACTCTAGTAGATTGAACTTCTAAAACTTGGAACCTACTATCATGCTTTTCTGTGTATGAGCTTCATGCTTTTCTATGTATTAGCCTTTGAATGATACGACGCGCCACTGGGCCTAGTTGACATACTGGATATGTGTGCAGTCAATGAGTAACCTATGATCCAAAAGGGTGGAACGTTCAGGTGACATACTATCTCTATGTGACAGGCACTGAGAGACCCGCATACCCCGTATATTACGTTCCGGGGGTTCCCCAGCGGAGAGCGCCTCCACATCAGCTTCTCCGCAAAATGGTCCTTCGGATTTTTTGAAATCGCGTACAGGTTCTTGGTTTTTTGTGTACAGATCCCTGACACGTTTTTTCTTCAAAAAAACCCTCAGCTGCTTCGAAATTTTTTACAGGTCCTCCATATTTTTATGGAGGCCCTCCTCTTTCTCGATAGCGTCTCGCGGTTTTCGTGAAATTACGCACGGATCCTTGATTTTATGCGAAAAACCCTTCACTTTTTCTGAAAATACGTTCAGGCCCTTGCCTTTTCGGATAATCCCCTCCTACGAATTTTTGTCTCTTTTACTTTAGGTCACGTGGTAGATGGCACGGCGTGTCGCCGCGCTAATGTTGCTAGTTATCACAACAGTAGGTAGTTATTGAGACAGCTGGGTGCAACCCACCCGACGGCAACGCTAGGCCCGTTATCGATATGACCTTTAACTTATTGTGCTGAAGGAATACATATTCAGAGCAGTATTGCACCTTGTTATCCCAACTCTGATCGAGTTGACAGTATCGCATGGGTAAAGCCAGGCAGACGCTATAGAGTCTTAAAGTATTTGAATACATCATGCTTCTGGTAAAATAAAGTTGTGTCTATGAGTGATTCCAGTATATTGGCATAAGTAGTCTCTGAATTACTATTTATCAAGCATACTTGCTAAATTCATTCTTGCTATATTATGGGCCTGTTCTTTTTGGCTGCGGCTGATGGCTTTTGGCTGCGGCTGATGGCTTTTTGGCTGTTTGCGACAGAGATTGCGAAAAGAGAGATACTCGCTTGCGATTTTTGATGATACAGATATTAGTTTTTTAACGTGTACTACAATTAACTTGTAGACCCCATCTTAAAAAATACTCCATTTAAAAGTTAGTTACTGTAGCAAAAGCCAAAAGCGACTTTTAGAAACCGTAAAGAACAGGCCCTATAATAACTCTTGACATGCTTGTTTTACAAGTTATTGTATGCTATTGTTTAACAACTACTGTTGAGGAAGAGGTAACCGCAGAACCCATCTCTTGTTGTTTACCCTACATCTATAGTTCATTTCCCATGCTGCTTGCTGAGTACCAAAAGTACTCAGTCTTGCCTGCATCAACTTCAAACTTCGTGGAGGCCAAAGGAGGTGAATGCTTTCAGCAAGATTACTACAATTCCTTTGATGGAGTTAATGTCAGCGTGTTCTGTCTCAATCGCACTTAGGCTATGCCTGCGAAAGTCTTCCTCTAGATCTTCTGCTTGTATGATATTTTGGCCTGACGGCCCTTGAAGTCAATCCTAGTATGTATGACGTATTTTAAACTTATGCAATAAGTCTACTGTTCAAACGAAGTTCATGCTTATGTGTTAATCTCTGCGCAAATGAAATCATGGACAGCTGCGGAAATACGGGATTCTTCGTTAATCAGGACAGACTGCACAACCCTCGTCGCCTATAGAGGCCATTCCGGGTCACGCTCGCGAACGCCTCACACTCCCATTCTCTCCTCTTCCTCCCTGTCTCCCAGCACTATTTCAGCCTCGCCGGTGTCTTCTTTCCGTAGCCAGGCGAGTTCATCGCCACGACCAAGCTGAGGCCAAACTCGGTCAATGGTAATCCAAAAGTCAATTCCTTTGGCCTGTACCATCCTCACCCCTCGCTAATCATGTTCCCTGACTCAGTTTTTGCCCAGTGCCGCCGCCGAGCTGCTAGTGCCACCACAGCCGCCATGGACGATGCCTCGGGTCACTATCGATGGCCTGCTGTTGCCTCTGGCGCTATTTATTTTCCTCGCCAGTAGCACCTTCTTGATCCTCTGATGATGTTGTTCCCCTCTCAATTTTACAATTCCATAGCCACACTCGCTCATCCACCTCTACCATGGCCGATGCCGCCTCTGCACTCGACGACGGCCAACTCTAGCCAATCTCAGCCACCTAAGGCTGTGCTTAAAATGACTTAAAGCTACCTTCTGTTTTTGATTTCTGCTTTATTTTTTACTGTTCAGTAATTTCATCTTTTTTTGGTTTTTTAAATTTTTTAGCTTTTTTAACTTTTTTTCCGTATTCATTTATATTATCCGTATGAGCTAACATGTTTTTTTTTCTATTTTTACTTTTTCTTAATTTAATTATGTTAAATAAACCCACTCAGCTACAGTAAAATAAATAAATCAACTACAATAAAAAACCATAAGTTAACGTCAAACTGAACACTACCTAAAACTCCTGCTAGGTGTCCCCTCCTTCCTATCTTGCTCCCCTTGCTGCCATCTCCCTGTCTGCCGCTCACCGCCGGCAAACCGGACCGAGCCGAGGAGGGGGACAACGCCCAACCTATGTGGTGGCGTGGACCGAGGAGTTGGTCATCAGATCATTGATCTTGGGTGGACTTGGAGAAAATGGTGAGACCAATCTGACTCAGGGGAGAGGGGGAAGAGGAGAAAAGAGAAGAGAGGGGGGCTAGCTGACTTTGTTCTTATCTGTCCACTTTGCTAACATAGATTACAAAACCGCCGCGACATTAGATTAAAACCAATAGCACCATTCTCATTTTGGCTTTTTTATTGGGTTTTGGCTTCTAATTTTTTTTACTTTTAGGCTTTTTTACCTATTTGTATTTTTTTAAATTTAATTATGCTAAAAAAATCACAAATAGTTACAGTACAAAATAAATCAGTTTCAGTATCAAAATAATAAAAAATAAATTATAAATCATAAAAAAGCCCAAATGAGCAGACATGGTTGGGTAAGGAGGTCCAATGGCTCGTTATGGATAATTGAGTATTTTATTTTAGACAGTTTTAAAATTGCAACTCGGATTCACCCTGTATTTTCATGCTACAGTTTAAGGCTAAAAATAGAGTTTTTTTCAAACTAAATTATATGTGAATGGGGCTGAGGCATCCACGTAACCTGGTTTGGTTCACGTTGGATCCACACGTTCCGGTGAACCAAGACATACACGCAAAGAAAAGAAGATGATCCGAAAGGAGGAATGGATTGTTTGCTAGTGACCGAGATGAACGGACTAAGGGTCTGATCTTTTTAGTATGGTTTCTAAATTTTAATTGAAAATTTTGAATTTTAATTATTTGCGATAGAGATTACGAAGAGATATACTTGCTCGTGATTTTGGATAATACAGATGTTAGACTTTTAACGTGTACTATAATTAACTTGTAGATTTCATCTTAAAAAAATATTTTATTTAAAAATTAGGTACTATAGTAAAAACCTAAAATTATTTTACAAAATTAAAAAAAATATACCTAACATTCTTTCTTCCTTTTTACTTTTCAGCACTACAATCGATGCTATGTGCAGACATATCGAAGAAGTCACGAGATTCAGAAAGACGTCCAGTCGTACGACGCTACAGGATGACCCATCCTCACTGGCTAGTCTACTGCCAGGAAAAATGCATATTAAAAACTGACCTGTCGTTGGGATTATTTTTTACTTCCGACGTTTTTCAGCCGCTAGCGGCCGCACGTTTTTCACTACACTATCTACTAACTTGGTGTTTCCTGCTGGTGCTACTGGCGATGCTGTAGATGTAGATGGTCCGAATTTTTTACGATATTCTTGAGCGGTTAGTCTTCCGCGTTGATGGCGTTGTGGCTGAGCATTGTTGGGGACATTGGGGGATTCTGCACAGGCCGATATTTCTCCCGCCTCTAGCATGTGGAAATACTGAAGGCTCTGTGTGAGCTGCTTTATCTTCTGTTGGCACATGTAAAGCTGATAGTGTAGTTTTTCATTTTCAGCTAATGTTTTTGAATATAGCACTTCCTGATGGACAATGTGTTGTGCTGCTAGTTTGAGTCTCGGATCATTGTTGTTTGTTGGTGTTGGCGTGGAGAAATATGTCCCATTGTTTGCTATTTGGGGAACCAGATCATATGGGGATTGGCTGAGTTCTGTATTATAATAGCGTCGAAGGTGATGTATTGCTCGCCTTGTAGCATCCTGTATAGCATCTTCTTCTTTGATTCTAGTGCCGTAGAACTGCTGGCGTTTATCAGGACATATGGGTAGCGGTTCTAAGGTTACCCATATTTTCCACTCATAGTCTTCATTGTTGATACAGTGAGTAATCGAGTGGAAAACGGGTTTATGTTGTTTGGTTGCTCCCAGTATTGTTGTATCTTCCATAATTGCATTGGGTAGCCTGATAGATTTTCTGGCTTTGAATGCACGAGGTAAACCATTTGGCTAAATAGCGAAAACCTGCGATAAGAGAAAGTACTGTATGAGAATAGATCAACTGAATACGATGATAAGAACTAAGGGGGAAAAATGGCATCAAAACTGGTAAGGAGTTTAATTTATTACAGAGCACTTACTATGAGGATATTTCTAAAAGACTATAAGTATGCACATGGTATGATAGGTTTTTTTTGTGAGTTTGAGTATAGAGACAGAGCGAAGCGAGAAATAAAAAACAGTAATAATAATGTATAAAGAATGGATTACAGTGGGCAGGTACATAATTAGAAACGAATTAGAAGAAGTTGTTGGAGATCAGGAAAAGTAATTCATGAATAGAAACAGCTGGGAGCACTGATAGGAATATTAGAACCTAACAATTTAGTAGACGACACAAACGTAAATGTAATTTTAGTATGATGTTTTTAATGTAGGAATGCGTTCGAGTAAGTTCGTAGCGCAATAAATTTTGTGCTTCACAATTGTGTATTATATATATTTTCATACTCTTTCCAAATATGTATGGTTGCTAACAATTGCTAACAAAGTAAATGTAGTAGTGTAAACTACTTGTAAACCAAATTACGCTAAAGAAAAGAACTATATGTAAAAACGAAAATAGATAAAAAGTTCTGTTGAATGCAAAGCAAAATGTAAAAGAGGGAAGAATGTGATAGCGGAAACAGGCAAAAAAATGTATGTAAATAAAGAAGTGACTGATTAAGCTAAAATCTTGATGAATTTATAATGAAGCCAGGCGTGAGAACTGAAGGGGGGGATCGTAAAACCAGAACAATAAGCAACATTGTAAGTAGCAAAGATTATGGGAGTAGGAAATAGTAGATATTAGAAGAAGCACATCAACGAGTAATGATGTGAGCGCGCTTGATTAATCGAAGTGTTAGCCGAAAGAACAAAGAACGAATGGAAGAAGAACCTGTGAAAAGAGACGGACATAGAGAAAATGAGAAGCGAAATACAGAGGGGCGTGGTAAAGTCCGGCGCTTCGTCTGGCTATCTCGGGTAGAGAGCGGCGAAGAAATACACAAAGTTTGACCCGACTGCGAGAAACTAAATGGGCCATAGGTGTCAGAAGGCGCGGAGTAGGAAACGCTGCGTGAATGAGGCTATTTTTTTGGTAAAAGTGTTACATGGTTTGTTTAATCTCTGGAAGATTCGTGTGTTTACATCTTTATCTGCGTATGAATAGCAAGGTGTAAAATTTATGGTAGGGTAATAGTTGAGGAAGGGATGTTCTATAATTCTTCACGTAATACCAATGGTATGATAAGGCGGTGAAAGCGCGCTGTTTTATCGTTCTGTGTGCTCGTTTGCATTCGTGTTAATTTTTTTGTTATGTAGGTGCATAATAGTTTATGATTGGAATTTTGTTAGCTATGGCGTATCGTATTTTAATTTAAAGAAGGATTTTCTTGTAGCGCATATATTTTTTTGGTAAGATGCTAATTTTTTTGTGTTTCGGCTGGTTTTTTTTTGACGTTATGTGTCAGCGAGATAATCTAAGACTAACTGATTGTGTGCGAAAATTAAGAACAGGATTGGCTGTATTTGCTGAGAAAGCTGTTAGGTTTGTTGTTTAGACCGTAGTTAGCTGGTTGGATATAGTGAGCGAATTGTATGCGAGATAAACTGTGGGGCTTGAGTTGGCTACGCGGATAACATTAGATGGATGAATCGCGAGAAACACCAGTGAGTACAAAAGAAAACATATTACTGGAGCGAGTTATGAAAAGCAGTTCGGTGAGCAAGGCTGTACAAAAACCACTATATATTTCGAAAGGGGGATAAAGTGAAGGATTGTTTGGGTGCTCTGAAACAGGCAGCACAGTATACTAATTACATTACAAAGTTATTTAGCCATAGCAGTTTTGTAGACAGACCTAGTACAGTTCGTAATAGCTTACACAACAAAATGAGTTCATCTAGCCTAAATGAGTTCTGTTGGAAGACAAGAGCTCAGCAGCGTGCATACGTTTTGCAGTAATATATGTAGATCGTTGTAGTGTGTGATATAAGAGCGAGATATAATACCTGTTGTGAACAAAGATGTAATCTTCCTGAAAGAAATAGATAGGCGGAAAGTAGTTACGGGCATTAGTTTACTAATCTGTGTTTAGCAATAAGGAGCTGTATTGAGGAATAGATGAGTACGCACCCAGAGTGATGGCTCACTGCTTTCCACTTGGAAATAGCTCTTTTGCAGCTCTGGTCTTTTTTACAGAGCGAAGTTCTCTACAAAATCATGGTGAGGATAAGTACTGCATATTTGGAATACCTAATTTTTTGTATTTTTTTGTAACGGTGGCGTTAATAAAAATGTATTATAATGGATAACAGTACATTTTGTTTTCCTCTGTAGATGAAGTTGGTAAGTCAATTTTGCTAGGCAGAGCTGTAGGTTGTGTTTTCTTATCACAGGGCGATGCTGGCACGATCTTGTAATGGATGCGTAAACAGTCAAAGAGAAGCAAATTTATCTAATTAACATTATGCGTATAAACTGTGTAACTCGTTTAAAATTTTGGGAAAGCAAATACTGATGGTTTGTGTTTTTCTCACCTGTGGAGTACTAACAGCTGTTCCTGTTAAAGGAGTAACTATTTCTGTAGCTGTAGTAGCAGAAGGCGGTGGTGTTGATGGAAGAGGAAAATCTTGTTGCTCATGATGCGAACTGCTTTGCATCATGATGCGAACTGCTTTGCATTTCTATGGACGGCTGTAGTGTAGTGATTGTTCTGTCTGTTAACAGCGGCATATCTTGATCTGGTAGCGCTGTTATTGATCGTACATGAAATGTTGGCAAGTTACTTTGTAAAGACCCTTGTGACATTTGAACAATAACTTGGTACTTCTATCTGACGATTGCTTGAATCTCAGGTGGAATCTGTTGTGGTTGACCCTCAGTAGCCGCAACCAACAGCATTGGAGGTTTTCCGATCAGCTACTGGCCTATATCACCAAAAAACATAAACTCCACATAGGGGTGTGTGCTCTTGTCATCGTTATCAGGATCAGTACCATAAACATTTATCTTATATCTGGTGCAAGGTTTGCAAAACATGTCACATAGGTTTTTTTATTAAGGTAGTGATCATAGTAGCGAAAACCTAAAGTAAATAATGTGTTATTATCTATGTACCTTGGTTCTGTCACTGTATTGTTACATCTTTGGCACTTATACCCGTCCCCATCTGGAAAAGTTTTTTTTTCCAACATGCAGAACATGATATGTACCACCAGGATCGTGCTGGCACTAAGTCTACAATAAGGATCGTAAGCTTGTACCATTGTCCCTGTATGTAGTACAAGGAAAAAAATGTGAATCTGTGGTCTATTAAAAAAAGCAGTCTGTAAACACACGATCAAGATATAGCTTTTTGTCGGTACCAAAACTTCGTGAGGTATAAGCTCTATTAATTCTCGCACTGTTGTAGAGGCTGGGTTGGCATGATTATGGGCATCTCCTTGCCATTCAATTTGGTGCGATCGATTGGTAATCCTGTATACCATATTATAAATAAAAAAAGAAAAGAGAAAGAATGTTATTAAAAGGCAGTTTTTTTCCTAGATGGCTATTTAATTGTTTGATGGGAGAAATGGTGATCAGTACAGGTTTTGTAGAGCATGTATTTCAGGAATTGGTATATTGATATACCATTTAGATGCCAAACTGCTCTGTAATGTGAGTTGACCTGATTGTATGTATGAGACCAGCAGTATATGTTACTAATGTATAAAAAAAGAAGTAAGCAGGTTTGATTTTGTTAGCAAACAAAGAGGAGGCTGCATTATATACCTGAGTATGTACCAACAGACATACCAACAAACAAAGCAATGATTGGTGTATTCTGAGAATTGGCGAAGAAAAGGTCAGCATCAAATGTCTGAGCATGATGGCCCCACAAAGTTATAATTCCTGTTTCACTGTAAACAAGTTGCAAACTATATTAGGTTAGTAAAACAAATATGAGAATAACATAAGTACAAGCAATAAAGTACGAATAAAGATGTAGGAAGAAAAGATCTAAAAAACGTACACACATTCCATCCGTTATATTGACAGTGCGTTTGACTGTTGGCCCTAATTTCATTACTGCTTCCATGATTGGTGAAACAACAGTTATAAGAGCAACAAAATCTGCTATGTAAGAAAGATAAATGTGTTAACAAAAAAGCAAGAGGTGTAAATATATAATGATGGTAGGCGAATTCTATAAGTCTAATCATACTTGTACCTGATAGTAGAGCCTTTTTCCCAATACGACTGTTTAGAACTGAAAAAGGTACTGTGCTATATGCATGTAACACCCCATTTTCACTTCTTAGCACATATGTAAATTTTCAAGCTTATGATAATTTTAAAAAGGCTTTGCTCTCAGTTCATTTGTTCTTGGTGCTTCCAAAAAGAAAGTTTCAAGAATTTCAGCAGTACAGCTTATTGAAAACTTGGTGTTATCTTCAAGCAAGCATACCAGCATAACCTTGTAAGTTCTGGTTTTCACTTCAAAGTACAGCAACAGTGTGTTTAATCTTTTATAAGGGGGATAGAGGAAGAGATTGCGTACGTGTGTATGTTGAAGTAAAAGCTCTCCCTTCAAATCCCAGCTACCCATTAGTTTATCCATCCTTCTCCCTGGCTGCAGGACACCATTTCCTTCCCTTCTCTGTCCGTGCGGCCGCTGGCCCCCTCCGCCCCTAATCCCCGCCGGGAGAAGTTACGACGCCGATGCCCTTGCCTTCAGCGCCGCCCTCGTCTTCAGCACCACCCTCTCCTTCAGCGCCCGACAGCAGTGGACCTTGGACACGCCACTCCGCCCTCTCTTTTCAGCACCGTCCGGCCAGCCCTCGCCGCTCGCCGTCCCCCACCCGAGCTGCGCCGCCGTAGTCCTTCGTGGGCCCCACGGGCCCCGTCGGCCGTAGCTCACCTTGCCTTCTGCGCCGCATTGCACTGTGGCCGCACGACGGTGACGCCTCCGCTCGCACGGCGCCATGTCGCCTTGCCCCTCCCCTCGGTGCCTCACTCCTCCCTGGCCCCTATAAAAAGCGTCGTAGCTCCATTACCGTCACCCCCACTGAAGCTTGTAGCCACCTCCTTTGCCGCAGGCTGCCGGCGACGACCTCCTCCTCCACTCCGGCGTCGGGTTCTCCCGGAGAACCGTCGCGCCGCAGGTTGATTCACCGCGCAGGGAGCCTCCTGGGAACCCCGCCAGCACCGTCCCCACCTCACCGGGCTCCGCCTCCCTCCCGGCAAGCGCCGCCGACTCCACTGCGCACCGAGCCCGCCCACGCCGCCGGCCCACCCTGCTGCACTTCGGTCCCGATTAGCGCCACAGGTAAGCTCCAGGTGGCCCGGGGAAGCTCCCCCGTCGCGGAATCGCGCTCTAGTAGTCCGAGCCGTCGCCCAGCTCGCCGCCTTGTCGCTTGGTCGGCTCTGGCCGCTCCCCTCCTCCCCGAGGAGCACGCCGCCCACGCAGCTCCCCAGGTCGGCGCAGGCACGCCGCCGTGGCCTCCCCGCCGCCGGCCGGCTCCACCTCCCTCACGGCCGGAATGGGTAGAGGAGAGAGGAGAGGATTTGTGTTTTCCTCTCATGCCAGGATAACCGAAGGAGTTATAAAAGCAATCCGGCCCCTACTTGTTTTCCTCTCGGGCCCCACCTATCGGCAGCCCCCTCCCTCTCTCCCCTCTTAATTTCTGAATTTTCAGGATTTCAAGATTTTGAAAAGCTATAGTTTCATAACCATAAAACCAAAATTAACGAAACCAGTTTCTAAATTTTTATAAAATCAAGACCTATCTATTGGTTCTGTTCCGGTTCAGTTTAGAGTTCATTTGAGTTTTGCTTATTTGTTTTGGGTATTTATTCCGTGCTCGCTCTTTGTTGTTTTTCCGGTTCTCCGCTTTGAGTAGAGTTCGAGGACGTGAGCGAGCCCCGATCGAGCGACACTGCACCCCAAGCTTTTGATCCAGGCGAGTCAACACTTTGACCATGTTGAATTCCTATGTTTTAAATGAATTATGTTGTTTTAAAGTATTCAAATTGCATGCGTTATTTTATGTATAATAGTTTACCGATTTTCCTTAGTTAATGAACCACCTTGCTTTATTAGCACTATGTAGCTACTCCACTCCTTGAAATCATCGGTACCCCTACTATTGTCGCCTTAGGTAATACTAATAAATAAAATTTACAAGATAAGCTACGTTATTAATTGCCAGGCAAGTCCAATAAGTCCTCAGGACATTAGCATGCCCTGATCATATTCTTTTCAACGAATAAGTTGTTTTGGGGCAATCATGGGATGTACATGATTGGTAGTTTGTATACAGATTATCTTATGCTTCTCAAAACCCTACAACTTGCTCCCCTGTCCGGGCGGATGGTAAGGGTGGATGGTGGAGGTAACAATCGGGTTGCGGAAGCCCGTCTGGACAATTTAAGGACTTAATCCTGTGTCGGCCTCTCCATGTAAAACAGTACAAACCACAAGCCGGCAAACTGTAGGTATGACTAAATAATTTGCATTTGCCAGTAAAAATGAGCACTTCGGGGGAACTCATGATTTTCATCGCTGGACGCAAAACCGTCTTGGATGGATCATGTCGCCGGATAGAGGCGGGCGCAAGAGGGGGTCTAGCTGGGGCCCAAAGGGATTTTCCTGTAGACGAAACCTTAGCGAGTGCTAGTCTTTACTAGATGCATTGTAAAGGTCATGTGATCATCCGGTTGATCTGCATGTCTAAGGAAACAGGCAGAATACAACAACTGGGTTATCTCTTGTGGGTAAAGATGTACCACTCTGCAGAGTCTAAAACTATTCGAATAGCCGCGCTCGCGGTCAAGAGCAGACATGGAAACTTCCTCGAGTTAGTTCTATTTACGAAAATCTCTTGAGGCGGGAACCAAAAACTAAGTGGAGGAAAGTACTCCACTTTGTTGGATTTTTCCTGGAGGGACGTACTCCAGTGTTAGTAGTTAGGGTGGATGTAGCCCAGTAGCCAAAAACTAGCATTGGTGGATGGAACCATGAAATCGGTGGATGGAACCATCTACAATATACTTATTGCACATTTACAAACATTTTTGCATTATCACAAATCTGCTAAGTCATAGGGTTTTAATTACGTATTTGTCCAATATCGCTTTGTGCAACTAAAATAAACCCCAGCCATATGTTGTCAAGCCATGCATTTTATACTATTGCATCCTGTGTGTTGGCTCGTGGAGCACGTTGAATTGTGCTCACCCTCGCTCTTCAACCCCCCCATATTCAGAAGCTGCGAACCAAGAGCACTACGCCTACTGCATGGACCAGGATGCCGAAGGGAATGATGACGGTGGATATTAGAATAGGCATCGGTAGCCTTGCCGCTTGTTTCAGTCCGGTTGACCAGGCTAGCTTTGGCGGGTGCCTCCGTTATTAATCAGGTCTCTGGTTAATAGTGGCGGTACCCAAGTAGGCCCAGTCACTTGCCTGTGGCGAGTTGTGCCCCTACGCTTATGTACGTTTCCGCTTCCGCTCTTAATGTTTCGTAAGACATTTGGCCTGACGGCCCTATTGTAACCTCGGCCCGACGTGGTCTATTTTAAAACTTTGGTATTGTAATGTATGGTTTTGTCTGTATGAAATGATGCAGCATTGTATCTGTGAGCACTATCTACTGATACAGGGAATAGTGCAGTATTTCACAGAGGATTCCAGGTTAGTAAACTTGGGGTCCGACAATGCATAAAGGGGAAAACCATCTGGTTCTGGTAATATTTGATTGACCTTGGTGTATTTTGAAAAGCGGACTGAAATGGGATTGTCAATTGCTTTATATGATTGCTTTGCTTGAAGGATTTCAAAATATTCAAATTCATAAACTAATCCTTTGTTTAACAAAGATATAAACTTATGGATCCATCTCTGAGGCACTACTCCTTCCATAGCATGTCCCTAAAAAAATGCGGGGTGAATTTTAAATGGTAGAAGGTAGCTGTAACAGATCTGTAGAAAGATAGAATGTAAAGCAATAATGGGATACCAATGATTTGTGCATTAAAACCAGAACTAATGGGGAAAAAAAGCAGATCTGTATGAACTGAATAAGCGAATTAGTTGAGAGTGTATAACCTGTTTATCAAGCATAATGAAATCTAAGTGATATACATCCGTTGAATCTTGTGGATTCTTAAATTCCCAAAGACGTGCTAATCGAACAAGGACTTTCCATTTATGCGAACTCTGATTGATCTGATTTAGTAATGTATACATGCTGCAAAACTGAAGAAAATACAGTATTAGATACTACATATCTTAAAAAAGTATATACAATGCAAACTGGGAAAGCGCCTTTATAGAACGTACTGGTAACAGCATGAGTTATACTACTAAAATAATAATTAGATCTGAGAATAAAAAGAGCGGAAAAAATAGGGTAGTGTAAGCAATGTACTAAAGGGGAAAAAAGGGAAGAGATAGTTGTATAATATTAATAAGTATGCAGTATAAATTGGGAAAGCACCTCTATGTAACGTACTAATAACAATGTGTATTATATTACTGAAATAACAATTAGGTATGAGAAAAAAGAGGGGGGGAAAAAGGGTAGCTTAAGCAATGTATTAAAGGAAACAAAAAGGGAAGCAATATCTGTACATCCTACGACAATAGGTGGAGTATTATCTGATGCATTATGTAGTACGGGACTATATAAATACATCTAGTAAGGTATATGTATAGGACACATGTTTTTTTGGGGGGAAAAAAGATGAAAACTATAGGCAAGGTGAAGAAAGGCCATGTGTTTTTTATTAATGAAATGGGAGTGAAAATATGTATGGTAAAATATAAGGTAAAAATAGAGGAGGAATTGTTAGAGGAAAGAGTATTGAATGTAGAAATCAATATATGTAACTACCTGGAAAACATATATAAAGACCTAGGAAAAGTGGCAAAATAATATCTGCTATATGTGTACACAGTAAAGGACATCTGTAGTGCGGCATCTATTATAGGATAACTAAAATACATCAAAAGAAAAGCTAGTTGTGCGTATTTTTTTTGGAACACACTACAGGAGGTAAGAAGCGTAGCTAAAACAGAAGGAAGGATACACGTGTGTATATATATATAAAGAAAGGGAAATTTTGTATGTAATAAGGAAAGGTAACAAAGTAAGCAAACAATGTAAGTAATGCATATATGGAAGCAACAAAGTAAAGCAAAAAAATATGGTATACATAGCTGAATAAATTTGAACAAAATGTATTTTTTGTAAAAAAGAAAAAATTGTTAGCACTAAAACCCACCTATGCTGAACTGGTGTAAGAGGATGACGAAAGAGCAGGAATAGCGCATATAGCACAAAAGAAGGAACACTAAGTTTATATTTATGAAAAGGCATGTATATTTAGATTAGTGTAAGAATAACAAAAGAACATTTTTTTGTTCTAGGTGTGTCTATTAAATTTGCTATAGTTAGCCTATTGTAAGATGTGTAGAAGGGAATTTGTAAACTGGAAGACTGGACAAGGAGTTAAAATATTGGTAGCAAAGAGTCTTAAATAGAAGTAAGCACTTCTTTATATACTATATTTTTGGTTTCAGTGCATGCAACACCCTTATCATTCTCAGTAAGTATCTTGAGGCCTGAGCGTGATGTAACACGTGATACTGCCACATATAGCTGACCATGACAGAAAACCGGATTCTTTAGATAAACTCCGACTTTGTTTAGAGTCTGCCCCTGACTTTTGTTTATAGTCATTGCATATGAAAGCCTGATTGGGAACTGACGACGCTGGAGAGTAAATGGCCATCGAGGACTTGTTGCATTTAGAACAATTCTAGGAATACAAATAGCCTGACCAATATTAGTTCCAGTAATGATGCGTCCTTCAATTACCCGATCACCAAGCTTTGTGATGACAAGACGTGTTCCATTGCAAAGTCCCATAGACTGATTTAAATTTCTTAGCAGCATTATTGGAACACCTATTTTCATACAAATAATATGATGTGGGAAACCATTGATTGTTATAGAATTCAAAAACTCAGGTGGATACAAGAGATCAGCATCACCAATGTGGTTCTCAGACTGACAAATAGAATCAAAGCTTAGATACTCTCTGGTCTGACTAGGGATCCTATCAAAAACTGCTTTATTTAATTCATCAGCAACGGTGTTGGTTGGGCAAATAATTGCACGCTCTGCAAGGTACACACTATCTTGATAATTCATACACAATGAATCATAGGTAGCATTGACAATTGTATCTAGGTTTATCAGCTGGCAATAACAAAAGATCATCTGGAATAGTTATCCAAGACGCATGTAGTTCTCCTTGTTTTTTAATCATTGGGATCTGACCATTTCCAATATTAAGTACCCACTGAGCAAACACAGAAATAGCATCACGTTCTGTAGCTGAGAGGGCTGGATTATGAAGGCGCATATTGGTAAATAAGTTTAGTATCTGAACATGTTGCCAGAGTGAAGATCTAATAAGTGAAGCTTCAATAATTTCTTTTTTTGTACCACCTTCAATAACAGGCAAAATTTGTCGGAAGTCTCCACCAAGAATAAGAAGCTTTCCACCAAAAGGTATAGTTATGCAAGCAGGATCTTCAAAAGACATAACATCATGTAATGTCCTATCAAGCGCTTCAAAGCAATGCCTATGTGTCATTGGTGATTCATCCCAAAGAAGTAAAGAAGTTTTAATAATAAGTTCAGCAAGCATTGTTCCACGTGCTATACTGCATAAACTTCTTTCATTGATATCAAGAGGTATTCTAAAGCGAGAATGAGCTGTGCGGGCCTCTTGGAAGTAAAAGCGAAGTTATTCCAGATGAAGCTACAGCGAGGACTATTTGACCTCTAGCTCTGAGTGTTGCTATAATAGCATTCCAAAGGAATGTTTTCCCAGTACCACCATGGCCTGATACGAAATAAAAGCCACCTTTATTATTAGCAACACATGATAGGACTTTGTTGTATATAACAGCTTGATCAACATTCAGTTTAACACGAAATGTTTCAGCCTCTGTTGCCAAAGTGGATCTATCATATGCTAATTCTTCGGTGACAAGACGATTGCCAGAAGCAGGATCACCATGCGATAACTCGCTGACTATATTATATGTGTCAAAATTGAGTCCGTTCCTTGAAAACATTACAAATAGATCCTTTACTAACTGGCACTGCAAGTAACTGCTCGGTATGGGATATGATCGATTCTGTAATCCTTGGCGTATTTTGTATGCTATATCATCGGCAAGAAAGGACCAATATCTGTCAAATAGACTCTGAGGACTAATGACACTACAAAAAGAGAGGACGATCATAAAGAGGTGTCTCAGTTGATGGGGTGTAGCCCAGATAATCGCTTCATCAAAGAGTAGATACCATTCGGTATCATCACCAACTAAGCCACGAGCTCTGCAAGCTTCTTTGAAGTTAGGATAGCATACACCATTATAAACCCTAATGTCTTCAAAGCTCTGGGCACCACAGACAACCATCAAAAGCATTCTAAGATAGAACAGTTCACCGGTAGTTGGGTGCACACTGTATATTCATCCAATTTTTTTCCTGAGCGCTTTCTTTTTTTCCATTTTTTATTAGTAATGTCCCATGTCCATTTTGATGGGAACTGATAATAAGAATAGGACCTTGCATCTTCAAACTGTTGATTAGCAGTAAACCACTCAGTTAGTGTAGTCTTGTAAGCTCTTGGGTCAGAAATAATATCTTGCAGACCTGTCTCTTCATGATACGTAACTTTGTTCATACCAGGCATATGCACAGCCAATCGTTCAACAGAAGGTGTTCGGCCATGTATTTCGAATTCAAGTAATCGCCAGATTGCTTCGCACGAAGATAAATACCTAGAGTTTCATACTAAAAGGTATCATCATAGAGGCAAAAACAAGGTCTGTAAAGGTAAATTTGTAGATCTTCATATAAGAAAGCGTTAATACAAAAAGGCAAAAAAAAACTGTAGAAAAGCTTGTAGCACAGAAAGAGATTCGATTTAATGATAAATTGGTACCTGCATTTAATATAGTCAGCAATTTCATCTATCCCTTGCTTAGGCTGCGAACCTGCTAAATCCGATGGTTGATTGCCATCACAAAAATTCATTTTTGCTCTGTCTTGACCTTTAGTAAGGTACTTAAATAAGTACTTAACAATATTTGTCTTGTTACACCATTCAACATTGATGTGGGCTTGGAATTTCTTAAGCAAAGCAGAATTGTATGGAACAACCCATCTATTATCCAACTTGATTCCATGCTTGATAATAAAATGACAACCATCTTGTCGACGATATATTGGGAAGCCAGACCTATCAATTGTTGTTTCTAGCGTGAATTGCTTGGGATATCGCTTTGAACATAAACCATCTTTCATACATGGGCATCTTTTATTGAGATTTCCACATGGACCCTGCATCATAAATTCATCAACGAGTGCATATCCAAGTGGGTCAGTGGCTATATCAGGGATTTCAGCACATATAAGACTGTCTATGTGCTGAGGAGTAAGGTCTGTACTATGATGAGCAAGCCATATGAGAGTATGAACATGAGGTAAGCATCTGTTCTGAAATTCAATAGTGTACAAAACTGTTACAAAGAAATGAAATAAATTAGAGCAGGCAAAAGAAACAACCTGGTATCAAAGCAAAAAAATAACACATTAATAAGGGAAATAGTACGCTGACCTGCCTGTACAGGACCAAAGGAGTGACCAGTTTTAATATCAAAAATGAACTCTGTGAGCTTCATATGAAATACCCGAGTTACGATATCAGAACGATCAATATATTTTTGACCAGGTTCGTATCGTAGTGCGTCCACAATTTCTGGCCATCGTGAATTACATGTAAAAGTACAAAATAAATCAGGGGCACCGTACTCACGACAAATGGCCATAGCGTCTTGATAATTGAGTGTGTTATAACGAGCTCCACCAGTGAAACTTGCAGGGAATAAGATTCTGACACCAATGTTTTTGCCCTGTGATGTGCCTTGACCAAGCGCATCTGAAATGCCTTGATATGTTTCTGACCTCAGCAGATCTTGATTGAAGAAATGAAATGACAGCCGGTTTGCTTCAAGACATGAGTACAATCAACCTCTATTTGATTAGAAAGGCAACCATAGCATGTATAAGGGTTTGGTTCATTCCTTCGATAATGGCATTCGTAACAATAGTACTCAAGCATAGATACCTCATCTCTAACAGAAGGTAAACTATCATCAACCTCTTTATACTTAATACCAAGATGAAATCCTTTCTGTCCATATAGAAATAATATTGGATATCGGAGAGACATCAAAGCAGGATTTAGAGACGAAATCCGTTTTAGCTCGTTGTAGTGGGTCTCAACAATTGTATCAAATCTGGTTTTTTCTAAAGAGGGTTCACCTACGACCAAAGCAGCTAACTCAAGAACAGTTGGCAGAGAATATCTATCACCATGACTATCAGATGAACCAATAAGCCGAATATGAATCTCTGGATTTTCTTAAGAGAATAACCGGTCGCGTGCCATTCGGAATTCCTTAACTAACGGGTTGCAGCAATCAAACATAGAAATCAAAGCAGCAACAATAGCAGGATCTGGCTCATCATTTGAACTGTCTTCTTTACTGAACATGGACAATCTGTTGGCAATTTCGTTAAACATGTCGTAAATATATAGCTGAGCATACTGTGGTTTTTGCCCTTGTCTAGGAATCAACGAACCAATGCGGTGGTGAACAACACCATTTATACGAAAAATGTAAGGGCCTCCACCAGTATTAATGGTTCTATCAACATCTACGCCCAAGGAAGTGAATGCAAACAGAGAATTATAATGGCGTATCAGGCGCATAAATTCATTCGAGCGAGGCCCATTGCTAAAACCAATGAGTTCACGAAGAGGGGGCGGTAATTCTGTATGTGGTGGGAGGGAAACTTTTCCACCACGACAACATTTATTATAAACAATTCGACGATGGCTAGACGAACTCCTATGTTGAGACCTTTCTTGGAACCAAAAAATTGCACCACATTTATTACATTCATAATCTGGACCACCATAGTATGACCAGTCGGTATATATGGTTGAAACAATGCAGGGAAAACTGTATTGGAGAAAAAAAAGCAAGCAGACAGAAGAACGGTGTAAAATACACAGACAGTCAGCGGAGGAGAAAAGAAGCAATGGAAAACGGTGTAAGTTCAAGCATGAGAGCAAACCTTTTAGGTAAGAAATTTGTTCCTTAAAAAGAGAAACATTTGGCTCTCTAAGTGAAGCTAGACTAAAAGGCCACGCGCCACCTGAAAATGTGTACAAAATGCAATAGGATTTCTGAACGCAAGAGAGGTAAGATTTATACAGGGGGAAAATAAGGGGAAAATAAAGAGTGGGGAAAAAGGGTAGGGGAAAAAAGGGCTGTGGAATAAAAAATAGAAAAAAATTGTTGACAATCGGAGGCAGAATAAAAGGGCAATTCGTAAGATAGATCTAAAAAAGGCTATATAAGAAAAAGCACCTGGCTTATTAACACTGCGAAGAAAATTGGATAACCTCCTTTTTTTTCCTATTGCTAGCTGCTTCAGAAGAACTAACCAAGGGTAAAAAATGGTCACCTATTATGTAAACAAACAGGAAAAGAAGAGGGGTAAAAAAAGGAATACAAGCAAGATTTAGTAAGGAAAAGAAAAGGAATGGTTATGAAGAACGCAAATAACCATGATGGCGCTTCCACGCTGTGGGAAACGCTGTGGAATAAAAAAAGACAAAAAAAACAGTGAGAAATCGGGAGTGTCTAAAAAGAGTAGAAAACGGAATTATCTTGATGTGTATAAAGCATGTAATGTTAGTAATGACCATACATGGTTGTGGCAACGGCGGTGCAAGCGCCGGTAAGGAAGCAGCAAGTAAACGCTCTGTAGAAGGCAGTAACGGAACTGAGGAGCTAATTGGCTGTTTTCCACGTAAAATGTCTTCACGGCAGGCTCTAGCACAGGATGACGTATCCATAAAAGTAAACCGCAACAGGCAAGAGAAAAAGAAGGCATCCAAAACTTTAATACTGAAAATAACAGAAAATCGGATGATAAAAAAATAATAGGGAAAGAGTGAAACTCGTCCAAATATACAACGCATAGAAATGTATACAGCAAGCAATACAATAAACACAATGATAAGGAAAGCAGCAAAACGGATCAGGTGTATATGATGTAAGAGCGTGTACATAACAAAATAATAAACATGATGTGCACGAACCCGTAAAAAAAAGAGAAAAAGAAGCAAGCAATAAGGAAAACACTATAATAGTAGGTAAGTAAACATGGACAGGATCGAAAGGATTACCTGACAAACAGGAGACGACCAGATAAAAATACGGCAAGGGTCAAGACTGTTTCGAAGTACAACAGAGGGAGCTTTCTGAACGGAACCCTGTATAAAAAAAGAGGCATAAGTATTAGTGAAGTAGTAAGAGGGTGTGGTATGCGAAGTAACGAAGAGATGGTAAAAAATGGAGAGAAAAAGAGTCTATTTGGGCTTGCCCTAGGGAGGTTAAAGCATTTTTCTAAAAGGAGCAACCAGGCACAATGCAAAGCTAAAAAAGGAAAACAAAAGAGACCTAGGAAAAAACCAGAAACCGAACGGACCAATAGGACGAGAGAGCACGCGCGCAATGCGAGAAGGCACACCATTAACAGAAACGAGTAAACAAAGTGCAGGCGGTAAAAAAAGAATGTATACGGGACACTAATGGAGGCAAAATGAATAGCACAATGGTATCCTTCGGGAGGAAGCTTCCCGCAACAGCAACAAAGGGAAAAGGGGTGGGGGGAAAGAGGCACACAAAGGACTGTATACAAAAAAACAATAACCACAAAAGAAACGATGGAGCGGTATCCTACGTGGTGAAGCTTTCCGTAACAGGAACGAACAAAGCGAGACCAAAAAAAAGGACTACAAAAGAGCATACACGAAAAGCCAACAAGCGTAAATATAAAACGAAGAACGGAGCAAAACCCTCCGCGACGAAACTTTCCGTAAGAGAATAAAAAAGAAGCGAAACTGGAAAAATACTTCGTATAACGGTACTGAAAAGAGCACTCCATAGAGACGAACTGGCAAGAACTGGCAAGGACAAATTCAAACCAACAACGACTGCTCTGTAATACAAAGTATCAAGGTACCTCAAAACGGAAGGAATCCCTAAACAGAAAGCAACTCAATAACGGGAGGAAATCAGCAAAAGAAATCGGCAAACCAAAATAGAACCAACCAACGGCTGGGCAAACTATACAAGAATGGCAAGAAAATAGAAATAAAATAGGAAGCGAGAAGAAGAGGAAAAGCAAGAACAAAATATGCACACCTGAGTATCGTAAAAGGTTAAATATCTCTCGTGAAAACAGAAAACAACAAAACACAATAGACTGGGCGAGCTTCGTATAAGAGGAGCGGGAAAAAGCAGGGGAAAACGTAAGAGATGAACGGATTAAAAGCGGGAACAACTCGCAAAAGAAAATTAGCACTCCAATATCGTCAACGGAGAAAACGACGGAATCAACACAAAGGCAGGCACTAGACAAACAGCAAGCACGGGGCAGGACCTTTAACAGGAATGCAAGCGGAAGAAAGACAGGAACAAAAAGTTTGGGGGAAAATGTCCACCTACGAAGAACACAGAGGGGAGAAGGGAAGGGCAAAACGGAGCAAAGCGCACAAACAGCAAGCACAGACCAGTATAACTTCAACAGGAACGAAGACGGAAGGAAGACAAGAGCGAAGAAATCAACCGTAATGCAAGGAAACCACCAGCAGAGAACGCACGAGACAAAGAAGAACCGAGAACAGACAGACGTATACACGGAAGCGTAAAGCGGAATCGAAACCCCCTGTAAACAAGTCCGCCCTTCCGTACGCGGCAACAACAACAAAGGAAGGTACAACAGCAAAACAAAACATACCAGAGAGCAGCAGCAGGCAACACAAAGCAAGAAGGTGGAGCACAGATAGCAGAGACAGGACCATAGGAAACGCGTGTGCGAGAAGGGAGCAGCAGAGCGCGCCGAGCAAGCGAGGCTCTGTCTAGAAGCTTTCAACAGAGCTATTCCTCAGGCGCGACATGGGGCGAGAGCGTCGCGCACCACCGAGACGGCAGCAAATCCGCACCTCGCTAACCAGCATAGGGGAGAGCGAAGGCAGGGCACCACAACAGCGCGCACGCACGCGTCAAGCAAACAATGGAGCACGCATACGTGGCACGAGCGCCCGGCGAGGAAGTCCCCCAACTTTGATTTACAGAGTATTTGGAAGCGGTACACCTGCTTGTAATTATAATCGTATATTTTAAAATTAAAACTATTTCAGCATCTCGCTAGCAATTAATTTAAATTAAAAACTATTTAAATCAAATAGTAATAATGATCAAAATATTATCATCCACAAATTTGAAACAGAATATCTGAGAACATAGAAACAAAGGTAATATTTTAAAAAAATGTATATATTAATTCATAATAAAATTTGTCATCCATTGATGAATCCAACATAGACCACTGAGCTCTTCTTAACATAGTTGGGTCATGCTGTAGTGTCATGACATGAACATACACATATTTAGATCTCCTTAACACAGCTTGTTAGCAAAATAGACCACTAAGGTGTCACACTAGTACATACATATCTTGAACATAGTATAATTAATTCGTTGGGCATACATCAACATCTAACTAACTACTAGACGATCTAGCTAGTCCATCTTAATCAAAAGTAAGATATTAAGCTTTAGATTTTTTTCAACTATTATGTCCTTATCATCTTGGTAATTACCTGCAAAGAGCAAATCACCATGCATCAGATTTTGAAGAATCAGTTGAAAGTGCCTATTTTATTTGTTCCAACATAAGAAGGAAGCAAGACATGCGAATAAATACTTCTGCACACTACTTGATCAAATAGATATACATCTAGAAATTATCCTTTGCTATAGATCACTAACACATACACATGTGAAAAAAGAACTCTCACATTATGAACCATTTGAACAAAAAAAGCATCCATTCACTTCACTCCCGGCATAATTTTTTTCCTTGTGCATTGCTCCTGACAGCAGAATGCATGATCTTGAATTAGCATTTTGCAAATTAGTATTTTATTGCATTGACTTTTTTAGACCATTTACTTGTAACATGAGTTTTTCTCCACAAGTTGGACCAACACTGTGTGTAATTCTACGTGGCCCATCACCTTGTCTAGTTCTAACATCATCTTGAATCTACATGTTCATAAATTAATATATACATATATATTAATTTTGTTTCTAATCCACAATGCATAATAATGGAAATAAAATAGTGGACATATATTACTTTTGTACGAGGCCATGCAATGGACAATCCAATGCATCACTCATTTTTGTTTTATCTCCCATTGGGCGCAGCAGCATATCATCCTTTTTTTAGTACATATTTCACAGCCACTTTCATAACACTCTGAGCCAAGAGAACTGCCTCAAACAATAGCAGTTGGACTTGTTCTTTTAAGAGTAGCTTTAGCTACTGGTACATAAGGACTCATTACTGAAATCAAAATGACATCATTTTCACCCTATCAAGTTCATACAAATTGCAGGTTAACCATGAGCATATAAATCTATGAAAATGTAAGTAGTGTAACCTTAAGACAACTTGGTTTTCATAGCAAAGGATGCAAGGGAAGCTTCCATGTTTTGATGAGGACATGGCCTCGGTGGAAACAACTATATTAGTAATACTTGTTATTCTAATTACAAGAGTTCCTACGCATCACTTAAATTATCAAGTGAGCTTGTTTTTAGAAGTGCCTTTATATCATATGAACTATATAATGCTACCTAATAATGAAAATGTATATTTACGCAGCTATACAAGGAGAATTGCATCAACACTATGAGCTCGTAGTTGGGGTCTACCAAAAGGGAAGCCAACCAACATATCAAGACCATGTCGACGTCTCCCCCAACTCTTTCTTATGGTCACCACGTCACTTTTGGACCAATTCAAGCCAGAGTTCAAGTGGGATACGTTTTAGAATCCAATTCGGTCTCTAGATCAATTCGGATTCAGCCTGACAAGTCCAACTTCAAATGAGCATAACTATCACATACGGAGTCCATTTGAGGTCCATGAGTACTTGATGGAAAGATTTTTTCATCCTCTTTCCAACAGACCAGCTTTGCCAGCAAATTCCTTCTGTACAGCCCGCAATCATCAAAAGAAGTTGCTACACCACCTGTTTGGGCCAACTCGGGCCTTGTAATGTATGGGCCTAAGAGGAAGGTGCTACCCCCACTATTTATGGCCGACTACTGTTCACATGAATAGTAAAATAGTACCACCCCCTTGTTTTTTAAGTTTTGTGTGACTTCTACTCTCCTATTTAAGGAACTCGCACCCCTCTAGTTTTCTTGGATTTCATTTATGTTTAGTTTGACTGTGTTGCAACTTGTATCATCTGCATGTGTCGACTAGACCACCCAATTAAGATCCTTATTTGGAATCCCACCATATTGAGTATTTCAATCCTATTTGCAATTTAAGATTGCTTGTTATTCTGTTCTTGCGTGTTCTTCGGTTGCATACAGTAATAGACCTTCATGGTCAGGTCAACCGCGTTCTTGGCACGGTTGATAACGACACGGAGTGTGGTTTAGCGATTGCTTCGCGTTCTGGTCGTGACCGATTAGTAGCCACATCGTCAAAGTCATTCCCCTCCAAATCAAAGTTATCATCCTATCGAAAGATCGGGACCCCATCGCCTCAACAGGTGGTATTAGAGCTTCAGTTGATCGGTAGGATTTCTTGTATCCCTAGTCAGCAGATTGATTTTTTGTCTTATAGTCCAAAAAAATTTCTTTACAAAAATAGTCTATTTTCGCTGTCCAAACCCCGTTATGCCTTTCAATTTGTTAGTTTCAGTTTGCTAAATTGAATTTGTGTTCGTTTTAGCTTCGTCTTATTGCTGGTCATATTCTTGGTCCCATAAAACTCTAAAAAAATCCCCATGTCCAAAACCTTCAAGAACACATCAAACCCTAATACCCACTTTCGGCCAGAAGACTCCCTCTTGTGCAGCCGCCACCAAAAATACCATAACTTTTGTTTCCCTAATCCTTTTTGAGTTAAACCACCGCCATTAGATCCGTAACTTCTTTCTCTAACTTCCCCTAAAATTTCGCTTAATTCTAAAAAAGCAGTTAAAAGATATCTGCGGTGAAAGTTGACCCAAATATTTAGACTGAATTTGTAACAATCTGCACTTGTGATTTTTTTGCGATTTTATCTGTCGGTTTCTAGAACATGGCTCCAAAAGAAAAGTTGTAGAAAAAGACGTCAGAAAACAAGAAAAAAAAGAATCATAAAAAAAGAGCCAACTGATAAAAAGTTACGATCAAAATACCAGCGTCTTGTCTAGTGGATAGAAATCTGTCATTCTCATATTCGGGTCAATCCTTGTGCTTTTCAATTCTATATTGCATTCTATTGAATTATCTTGTGTTCATCACTCCTATACATTGTAACACACTTACTTTGGCCTTCTCCTATCCTTGTTTGATCAGCAACATAGACTAAGTTCTAGAAAAGAACTATAATTCAATTCTGTGCAATTTCTGAAATTAATTGATTATTCTCTATTGCTACATATATAACCTTCTAAGCTATACATTTTACTAACCGAACAGATCACGTCGAACCGACCCTTGCAATCGCTATACACATCACTTGAGTCAAGTTATCACGAACCAACCACCGGTTACACCACTTGTTTTGCATTGGTAAGAACTTGTAAGAGATTGGTAAGAGTTTGAGAGATATGTGACCTGTCAAACTCTACCTCGTAGTAGTTTATAAGGACTTACATAATTATCATGTATTTCTTTGTTTTCTACTAACCATGAAAGGTTCAAGATCACATAGTAAGAATTTTTATGAGACCAGCAACGTGTTGGATCGGCTTAATAAGACCATCACTACCATCAACAACAGAGTTGAGATCTTAGATAAATGTTTACCCCAGCTACTCGACGCGCACTATTTCCTACAAACTCTTCGTAAAACGAGGATGATGATATCAAAGAGAACAACTACATCAGTTACACTAAAGTTGATTACTCCGATCGTTGTCGACTCCCGCAAAATGAACGAGGTATGTGTTGATTTCAAAGAGAGGTATGTGATGATGATGCAGTAACTAATGTCAAGTATCTTTTTCCATCATTTGCTGGTAAATTTGATTCTGATGTCTATATTGACTGAAAAATATCATTAGACAGAGAATTTGAATATTATAATTGATCTGATAGTAAAAAAATTAGAGCTGCTACTAGTTTTTTTTATTGATGATGCAATACTTTGGTAGAAGTCTCTTGGTATATATGGGAAAATACCACGAATATGGAATGCATTAAAAAGACTTTTGTGAGATGATTTTGTTCCTAAATATCATGCTAATTATTTGCTAGCTAGATTGCAACGTTTAAAGCAACGAAGTAGAACTGTAAGGTAATACCATAATGACTTAAAGTCTCGTTTATTGCGTTACAGTTTAAAGGAACATGCTGAAGTTACAAAGAATAGATTCTTAAGTAGGCTTGATAAAGAAATTCAGGACATTCTTATTCACAAAGAATATAATTCTCTCACTCATTTGTTTATACTTGCTTGTAAGGTTGAAAGTCAGATTGAGGAGAAATTGAGAATACTTAATGACAAGAAACATAAGAACGAACTATTTTTTTGTGCCTTTTTCTATGACTAACAACTTGCAGAAAGTTGAGAACCATACTGAAGAGAAGAGAGTTGACATTGAAGACAAGGAGTTGAATGTTCAACAACGGGTGCTATTGAAAGCAAAAGATGAGGAGATAATCACGGTTGAAAATGAAGTACTCACTATCTCCTTGCTTCATCATAAAGATTTGATACCTATAACACTTACATCAACTGAGGAGATCGATAAAGGTAACTATGGTGCTGAATTTAAATATAAAAAGGTGAGTAATTGTGAAAATTCATATGTTTAACTGAAAATTCTATATTCTAAAATTTCTTTGCTCAATTTACATAATGTGGAATTGATTACTCATAAGAAAGTTCTTATTAGAATATCTCCTGAAGAGTTTTTATACTATGTCATATTCGATAATCCTATAGAGCTATCTAGTGTGATTAAAAATCTTGCTGAAATTTTATGTTTAAAATCATTGGCAAGTACTTATGCCTACACATATAAATTCAATTTGATTGGAGATTATGGTGTAGACAATCAATTTCATGTATATCGAATATGTATAACTTGTGACCATATGGATGAATTGAAGCTTGTTATTTTGCATAATAATTCTAATATGTTGAATCTTGTTCATTTTGAGAAAAAAATAAAAATTAGTGACAATTCAAAGTTTATGTGTTCATTTTTTATTGAAACATCTAGCATTGACAATCTAAATAATGAAGTTGATGGAAGAAAAAACTTACAAATCTTTTCACCATTGCTAGATGAATGTGCTATTGCTCGATTGAAATCTGATTACTTAGATGAACTTTGTTTGATTCCAAAAGTTGTAGCTTTGCCTATATGTGCTACTGATGCAAGTTTACAACCTCAGAGATTTGAAATGCATAAATGCATCACTTACATTTGCAAAATAAGTTGCAATAATTACTGTGTGAGAACTTTTGATTTGTTCATTAGCTTTTGGGTTACTAATACAATGAGTTTTTATAATCCCGGTTGTTTTTTAACATTAATTATGTAACAACGAAGAATTGTTAAAACGGATGCAATATACATATACCATCAAACACCTTGGCTTCTTTGTTACCCTATTTTCAGCGTATCAAAAGCCGAGGACGGCTTTGTTTTCAAGAAGGGGAGGATGATGAGGACATGGTCTCGGTGGATACAACCATATTAGTAATGCTTATTGTTCTATTTACAAGAGTTCCTACGCATCACTTAAATTATCAGGTGAGCTTGTTTTTAGAAGTGCATTTATATCATATGAACTATATGATGCTACCTAATAATGAAAATGCATATTTACGCAGCTATACAAGGAGGATTGCATCAACACTACGAGCTCGTAGTTGGGGTCTACCAAAAGGGAAGCCAACCAACGTATCAAGACCATGTCGACGTCTCCCCCAACTTTTTGTTATGTTCACCACGTTATTTTTGGACCAATTCAAGCCAGAGTTCAAGTGGAATACGTTTTGGAATCCAATTCGGCCTCTAGATCAATTTGGATTCAGCCTGACAGGTCCAACTTCAAACGAGCATAACTTTTACATACGGAGTCCGTTTGAAGTCCATGAGTACTTGATGGAAATATTTTTTCATCCTCTTTCCAACAGATCCAGCCTTACCAACAAATTCGTTCTGTACAGCCCGCAATCATCAAAAAAAATTGCTACACCACCTGTTTGGGCCAACTCAGGCCTTGTAATGCATGGCCTAAGAAGAATGTGCTACCCCCACTATTTATGGCCGACTACTGTTCACGTGAACAGTAAAATAGTACCACCCCCTTGTTTTTTAAGTTTTATGTGGTTTCCACTCCCCTATTTAAGAAACCACCCCTCTAGTTTTCTTGGATTTCGTTTATGTTTAGTTTATCTGTGTTGTAACTTGTATCTTCTGCGTATGTCGACTAGACCACCCAGTCAAGATCCTTATTCGAAATCCCATCATATTAAGTATTTCAATCCTATTTGCAATTTAAGATTGCTTGTTATCTTGTTCTTGCATGTTCTTCGGTTGCATGCAGTAATAGACCTTTGTAGTCAGGTCAACTGCGTTCTTAGCACGGTTGATAACGATTCGGAGTGTGGTTTAGCGATTGCTTGGCGTTCTGGTCGTGACCGGTTAGTAGCCGCATCATCAAAGTCATTTTTCTCCAAATCAAAATTATCATCCTATCGAAAGATCGGGACCCTGTCGCCTCATCACGTTTTTTATGACAAGAACATACCTCATTATGGGGCCTATTTCCATCAGCACAAAACACAACGTTGTAAGTTATGCTATTACCTAGTCATAAGTTCTACTACGGTAACCTAGTCGTAAGTTATACTACGACTACCTAGTCGTAGATTCTGCTATGACCATCTCATCGTAAGTTATGCTATGACTTCCTAATCATTCTCCTATGTTTGACTAACCTACTTTCACAGCGGATTTGTCTGACAAGCCAGTTAGAATATGCATTTATGCTCCATAACCGCACACATCTTACCACATCTCTCTGACAATAGCCATCTTACGACGAACAGCTGCCCACGTCTCTCTAATAATAACCACCATTCAGTGGTTAACTCCCAAAATATCAAGGCGTCTTCTAGCAACAAACAACTGCTAGTACTTGACAATCCAAGAGAAGACCCGAACCTGTATAAAAATCCATGTGTCTTTACTCTACAAGATCATACAAGGGTCTAGAGAGTTTTTCCCGAATCCAAGAAATCATATGTAAGATCGATATTAAACATTGACAATATTATTTTTAAATTATTATGCATACATACTTTTATTCAAACCTTGTTTCAATTCAATTTAAATTTTGGTTATACTCAAATCCATTGTTTGTGGCCAAATTTAACATTGAACTTCCTATGTCTTGTTACCATAGAGGAAAAACTAGTTGATACATTAGTATTAACTAGACATTTTGTAGCAAAACTTAGCCATACTTAGGATAATCATGGGTTGGAATACCTTTTTCACTTAAAATGATAAACTTTTGAAATATATTCTTGACTTCGGTGAGTCAAAAAGGTATATAAAATGTTTCAAAATAAAATATAAAACTTTTTGGACCTAGGCTAATGGTTAGATAGTTGGTGCTGATATGTATTGTTGTTCGGTGACACAATATTGATTGTCAGGCACAAGGGATATGTTATTTGAGTCTAAGTCAAATTAAGAGCCGATCTATAAGCTACTGTTGTAAAGTCATATCATACTACCACAAGGTTAGTATAGGGATAGTCCTAGCTGATTAATTTGCAGGTCCCAACCCGAGTCTCGCTGTAGGTTGAAAGTGAGCGTGACGTTGGCCATATAAAGTGTCGGACCCTGGAGCAACGACTCCTAGATCCTTTGTGTAAATCGCACTAGTCCAGGATCAAACTAGTGCACACAGTGGATAACAAAGATTCATATCATGCACAATGACATTTATTCATTAACTAAATATGGGCCTAATGGCCAATGGTTACATCAATGGTTCATAAATCAAAAATAAATATAAACAGTAGAAGAAAACCAATGAAGCAGCAGCCCATCCTGCCTGCCCACAGGCGAATGACTGTAAGACACGGTCTAGTCGTCACCATCCTCACCGAAGTTGTTGACGTCATCCTCTGGCAACAAATTTTAGCAAGATGAGCACATAAAGTACTCCCAAGGTAAGCACATAAAGTACTTACGCAAGTTACACCAAAAGTTTTAACAGAGTGAATGCATGCATAGAGATAACAAAGGAAGACTTAATAAGATTATTTGTGCGAAAAACAGTACTGAATTTAAATACAATACATAAGTGCAAAAGTTGAATTTTATACAGTAGATAGAAATAACAATTTAACAAAATAATATCGTTAGTGCAGGCTCCGACCAAACACTAACCTAGTCACAGGTATCCCACCTGGTCCATCTTTTCCAAAAAGATCTCAAATAGATTCCACCTATCCATAGGCTTTTCGAAATCTCTTATGGATTCATATCGTTAGTGTAAGCTCCGACCAAACACCAACTTATTCACAGGTATCCTACCTGTTCATGGATTCCGTCCATCCATCCATAAGCTTTTTCAGAAACTATTTTAAAAACCAAAGTCTAATCTATGAAAAACTTTACCCAACTTGCCCGTGACCGTGGGCACGGCTATCCAGGATAGATTATACACTCTGCAGAGGTTGTACAGCTTTACCCACAAGACATGATCATCTCATATTGCTACTAGATTAACACACTTCCTTTGGTGTGCGGCGAGGAGATCATGACCAGGCTGTTACAATGATCCATAGCCAAAACAGTCACGCCGCCACTAAGGTTTCACCACAACTCGAATCCACGAGTTGGAGCCCTCTCTGGTGCCATGTGAGACTTCTCGCGGCCTACGCCACACTCACATTCAGTCTATAGCGAAACTATATTTAGAACTTCGCAAATTACTTAGCCAGGTCCGTCCCATACCGGACTTGTGGTAGTACGATGTGGCTTTACAACAGTAGCTCACAGACCGGTCTTTAATTTGACTTAGGCTCAACCACATACCCCTTGTGCACAACAATCAACCAAGTGTCACCAAACACGAGGCATGCCGGCACCCACCACCTAACCAATAGCTTAAGTCTAAATCATAAGTTTCTATTTTCATTTTTAAACAATTTTCATAAACCAACCTTGACTCACCGAAGTCAAGATTTGAATAAAAGGAACTCTCATTTTCATGCGAAAGATTTGATCCCACCTAAAATTATACTAAGCCAGGCTAAGCAATTCTATAAAGTTTTCTAGTTAATACTATGGTACCAACTAGTTTTCAGCTAGGGTGACAAGGTGTATGAATTCGAGATTCAAATTGGCTATAGTCAAAGGATCATGTGTGTAACTATGTTTAAATCGAATTTGAACTAAATTTTGAATAAAGATACGCATGCATATACAGTAAAACAACATAAATAAATTTGAAATACTGGGGTCAACATGGTCAAAGGTGTAACTTGCCTTGCTTCGAAGTTTGCTGAGGTTCGCCGAAGTTATACTCTCCGAATTAGTTGTAGTCTACACGCGAAAAACTATAACAACTAAACTCAAATAAAATCCAAATAAAATCCAAAAATCATAAAATATATACTGGGAGATAGAATATGAATTTAGATAAATTTAGGAATTTGAATCACCAGATTCAGAGTTCGGACGACGGAGAACGAGTCGTCGGAAGATCGGTTGGAAAGAAAAGTGTTGGAACAAGCCAACCGAAGGAATAGTCTTCCAAATTTTCTTCTTGGCTGTGTTTCTGGTTCTAGAATGCACAACAAGTGGGGAATGAGGTGAGGAGGCTGTGGTTCAATTTATAGGTGGAGAGGAGCAAGGGAATGGCCGGAATTGAATGCCAAAATAATGGCCGAATTAAAATGAAATGTCGGTTTCAACTTTGCATGCAAGAAACTGAAATTTTAATGGATAAAAACTGAAAGGAATTGATGCTTGGCAATGACTAAAGGTGTTATTACTGCATGCAAATTAATTTGGAAAAAGGGAATTGATTTTTTTGCATGCATGCATTGCTCACGGTGGTTTTAGCTGAAAAATAGGCTATTTACTGGTCAGATGCGTGCAGATGAACAGCGAAGGAGGGAAGAATAAATACTAGGATAAAAGGGAATAGCCAAACACCTGTAAAGGAAAAGATCTATGGTATTGGATGAGGTGAGAACTATTAGCTAAGCGTGCTTAAATAAAAGAAGATTTTGGCCTAGGAAAAGTCTCCTTATTTTGTTTTTGAAAGAAAGACATGCCAGAATAATATTTGGACTTAAAGAAAAAATAGAACAAATATTTTTATGGAGGTTTTAAATTTTTGCAAGATTTAAATTTTAAACTTTAGATGTGAACTGGAAATTAGAATTTAGAATTAAAATCTAGGGATTACCAAATAATATTCAAAACAAAATTTGAATAAAATTCAAAAATTCAAAATAATGCCAGAAATGGAAAGTTCATGATTTTAGAAAACTTTAGAAATTTGAACGGGTCAAATCGGAGTTAAAATGAAGAAGTTATAGCCTTCTAAAGTTTAAATACAATTAAAAAGAAAAAGAGGGATTTCTGGAATTAATTTTAAACCGAAAAGAGATTTATGACATCACCAAGCATTTATTTTCCTAAAGGAAAATAAGATAATGACATCAGCACCATAATTGATTTTCGGCCGAAATATTTTTAAACGGAAAAACGGCTTTATGACGTCAGCATGACGTCAGCCCTGAATTTTAATTATTCAGACAGAGGCTAACAGGTGGACCCAGATTCACGGTGGACCGAGTCCACGGACCCGAGGTGACAGGTGAGGTGGCGTGGGCTGTCGGGGCGCTGACGGGGCACGGTCAGAGCGGGCGTGGTGTCCATGTGGCGAGCGAGGCACACGTGGCGTGCACGTGGCTGCCACATGGCTGCCACATCACAGCCCTGCGCTGACGAGGCCAGGCGCGCGCGAGGTGGCGACGGGGTGCCCACTTGGCCGAGACGTGGCACCCGGCTGGCGCCCACCTGGCTGCCACGTAGCCGCCACGTGGCTCGCCGGCCGGAGGGGAGGCGCATGGGACCCGAAGGTCGCCGGTGCTCCGGCGAGCGGCGGCACCGGCCAAGTGGTGCAAGAGCAAGAGGAGGGCGCGGGGAACCTGCCGGTACCTTGCGTGGAGTCCGAGGGTGGCCGGAGAGGGCTAGCGGCGGTGAGGGGCGGCGGTCGGAGAGTGAAGAACGGTGGCGAGGCTCTCCGATGACTCTCGAGCTCGGGAGAGTGGCTGAGGAGGTGCGCCTTGCCTCCCTGGTGCTCGAAGTGGTGGCGGCGCGGCACGGGGAGGCTCGAGGCGGTGGGGATTTCTCACCGGAGATGGTGAGCCGGCGGAGGGGAAAAATGGCTCGAGGAGGTTTGAGGGCCCGAAAACCCAAATTGAGGGAGCAGGGGGTGGCGGTGTGAGGAGAGGGAGCTCGGGGGTGGCCTTTTATAAGCGGAGGGCGACGCTGGAGGGGGTAATGGTGGCGGGGTTTTAGGGCGGCGGTTTAATGGCGCGAAAATGACGGGGGCGGTATTACACTGAGGGGTAACGGCGGGGATGAATGGCGCGAGAATGGGAGAGCAATAATAGGAATTTGCTCGGGCGAAATCGGCGGAAGAAACCGAAAATTGAAGCTCGGGTTATGGCCGTTAATGGCGGTAACGGCGGGGCGCGGGGAGGAAGAAGGGGGCAGGGAAGACGGCCTGACAATCGGGCCCCGCTTGTCGGCGAGAGAGGAAGGAGAGAAAGGGGGAGGCGGTGGCTTGGATTCACGACAGGTGGCAAGGGGAGGGAAGCGAGACCGCCGGATCTAGCACGAACCGGTAAGCGACAGTGGACGGTTGAGATCCAATCCGGCAAACAGAGTTAGATCGGGGCCGTTCGCGAGGAGGGCGAAGGTTTAAGTGGCTGTGGACGGTGAGGATTTGGTACGGTAATGGGGGATGGTGCAGATCGAGCCACGTGTCGAGTGGAGGGAAGAGAGGAGCGGGCGAAGCGGTAAGTGACCACAAGCGGTCGAGATGCAATCGGGCGGGGAAGATTCAATCAGAATCGTTCAAGGAGGGATCGAAGGGGTAAGTGAGCGGGCGGCGGGGATTAGACCGGGCAGGGGAAGGATGGTTTAGATGCACGACACATGTCGCTTGCGGGGAGGGGAAGGCGGGTGAAGGGAGCGGGCGGTTTGGATTAAATCGGGCGCGGGGATTTAATCCGGTGGCACCACGTGTCAGCCTGAGAGGATTTTGGGATTAAATTCCTTTTTTTATTTTTCAGAAAGTAGTTTGGAGGCTTTAAAATACTCAAAAAATACCAAATAAATTTTGAAAATTCCAGAAAAATTCAGAGAATCCTCTGGAATGATTTTTGACTTAATAAAAATATTTACAACTCAATTTTAATAATTAGATTTTGCAGAAACATGGTTTAACTTTTAAAAAGGGAGTTTTAAATCATTATAAATTCCTGAAAATTATTATAATTACAGATTTGACTTAGGAAAATGAAATGCATCTATTTTGACCTTTATAAAATGAAATACTTTTATTTTGGCTTTTATAAAGTGAAATAATTTAATTTTTCACAACCAGACTTTGAATAAAATCCAGGAAAATCCAATAAACTTCCAGTAATCATTTTATACAAAAAGATTTTTGGGATTTAGCTTTCACAATGAGATAGAGTTTTTGAAATTAAAATTTTAAATCCACCAAAAACACAAAAGGCCCAACTAAAAGCCAATTGAGTTCAAATAGGTTTTGAATTCATTTTTATACAGAAATTCAAAATATCCTTTATTTAAAGATATAATACTTTTCACAATAAAAAAATCCTTTTAAAAGCAGAAAATCAGGCAATTAAAATTTTAAAATTTAGGTAACCAAAGTAAAGGTTTTACTTTAATTTGAAGTAAATATTATTTAATAAATTTTTTTCTAATTTTAAAATAAACAGCTGGGCTGTTTCATAAAGTCTCACCCAGCTCAAGAGGTCCCGGTCTAGTAGATTCCTTACTAGAATGAAACCTTAGTGTTGATTTGGCCAGGTTGAAGGCTTTGTGTTAGATAGGCCTTGTTATGATTTTCTTAATTACACACCAACAGAAGCGTGTAATAGCTGATATTATGAGATAATCATATTTTGTGAGTAAAATTGTACAACCTCCATAAAGTGTATAATCTATCCTGAATAGTCATGTTCACGGTCATTAGCAAGCTAAGTAAAGTTTTTCACGTATTAGATTTTCTATTTTTAAAAACTAGTTTCGAAGGAAATTCTTGGAATCTTTTTGGCGAAAGACGGACTAGGTAGGATACCTGTGGATAGGTTATTATTTGGTTGAAGTTTGCACTAATGATATTATTTTGTTAAATTATTGTTTCTATCTATTGTATCAAATTCAGTTTTTAAATCTATTTACAGTATTTACTTAAATTCTGCTTTTAGGCACAAATAACCATATTATGCCTTCCATTAACCATATCCATACATGCATCATATCTGTTAAACCTTCTTGTGTAACTTATGAAGTACTTTATGTACTTATGTTGCTTAATTCATTAATTTCAGAAGACGACTTCACTAGCTTCGGTAAGGATAACGATGAGTAGGCCACGTCTTATAGTCATTGACCTGTGGCAGTTTATGAATCATTGATATAAACTTTGGCCATCAGACCCATATTTAATAAATATTATTGTGCATAATATGTATCTTTGTTACCCACTGTGTGCAGTAGCTAATTCCGGACTAGTGCGATTTACACAGATGATCCAGGAGTTGTTTCTCCAAGGTCCGACAAAGATGATGTCAGAGCTATAATGACCTTAAGACGTGACCGTATGTAGAATAGAATGGTTGAATCCTAAGTACTTATTTTTAATAATTAGTAATTTTAAAAAGTTTTACTTACTCTTACCTCTCAATCTTTGTTTACCCTTATCTCTTAATCTTTGCCTACTCTTATCTCTCATTCCTTCATCATCTTTATGTCAATACTTGAAATTTATTTGTAATCCTTCCCTTATTCAAAACAACTATAGATGGATAGCAGTTAGAATTTATCAACTTTGCCGCTACATCAATCTCCGCCTTGAAGAATCAAGCTTCATACCCAGAGAACCACAAAAGATCACATCAAGGCAACTATTATCCCTTTAGGTTAAGTTGTTAACCTCGATAGTAGACAAAGTTGCAAGTTGTCAGTTTTCTCTTTTATCGGCAGCCGTAACTTTAATTTGCTTAATAAAGATTTCTGCTAGTTAGTATTTCGTTGGATTGTGTAAAACAACTCCTTTTCCTCCGTTGTCTATGTCTTGCCCTCTCGTCAAATCCTTGAAAGCATCAAGCACATGGTGAACACAAGAAGCAACAACAACACTAGAGCCCAAGTAAGTCTAAACTAGATCACAACTCAAGTCATACAGGGTAAGATCCAAACCCATTTCTTTGCTAGCCCGTCCGAATCTCGGGGACATAATTCTTTTTAAGGGGGTAGTTTATCACAGCCCATGTTTTATTTCAAAAATAGTATTATTAAAAAAATTATTTAATCTACAATAAAAATAAGTCTTATTTGCTTGCCTGAATTTCTGTAGTTTTTATTTGCCTTTTTCAGTTTTTAAAAAGGCTTCTCTTTTGAAAAGTAATTTAAGTTAAACCATAAAATATTATTAAAAAAGTATATTTTGAATTTCTATATAAACACTAATTCAAATTAATTATTTGTGCTTATTTGGCTTTTATCTGTGTTTTCTGTGATTTTTCAGGATTTAAAATGTTAATTTCAAAATTAAAAAGCATTAATTACAAAATAAATACCAAATTTATGTTGGAAATAATTTCTCCAAAAATTTCTATTAATTTTTCTGGAATTGTTTCGAAATTATTTACTAATTTCTAAAGCTTTTTAGAAGTTTCCTTGCTTTTCTGAAAAATAAAAACAAAATTTAAACTCAAAATTCCCTTAAGGCAACACGTGTCAGGATTAGATCGCATCCCATCCAATCGGTTAGATCTGAGGCATCGGTTTTCATTTAAGCCGAGCTGACGACCAAGATTTCTTTATTTGCACCGCGTGGCACTCATTCATCCGCGCGCTCTTTTCCCTCTCTCCTCCCCTTCCCCTCACACTACCAGGTGGGCCCGTCCTTACCTTCTTCTCACTCCGCACTCTTCCTCCTCCTGCCACCGCCATGGCTGCCCCCTCCCGAGCTCGTCTCCATCGGCCTCCCCTTCCGTTTCTTCCCCAAGGCCATGTGTATATTCATGTCCCCTCTTTATTCTACATTCAACCGCCTGTTTTTCCCCCTTTGTTAAACCATATTTCCTCCACCTTTACTTGCCTTTACGTCGGCCGCAAACTCCGACGAGGCGTTACCCCCTCGCAAGCACCTCCTCGACCCTATGTAAAGGCCCCGAGCACCATACTACTCCGTCCGACCCCACTCCACCTCTCATCCCCTACCCTAGCTTGAGCCGCCCCAGCACCGTGCACCTTCGCCTCCGCTGCCTTGCCAATACACCAGCAAGGAATTCGCTCAGCCCTATCCATCTCCAAAGCTCACCACCGCCACCCTCGACTTCACCGCCCCTCCACGAACCCCTTCCGCCCCTAGGCCACGCCCCTCCGTCCCTGGAGCGCCGTCGACGTCGTCGCTCGAACTGCACTGCCGCTTATCCCTTGTCGCCGGTCGCCCCCTCGGTCTTCATGCCTTGCCCATAGGTGAGAATGTCTCCCCTCGCTCCCCTCTACATCTTGCACCGTTCGCTGGCCGCCGCCCGGTGAAATGCCAACGACCATCAGGCCAAGAGCACACCTTAGACGACATAGCCCATGTGGCGTACCACACAGGCGCCACTCAGCGCCATTTGGTAGCCACCTCAGCAACCAACTGCCACACCATTGCCCATTTGCCGCGTCAACTCTCCAATCCACGTGGTCGACATGAAGCGCCAGACGTCGCGTGCCACATCAGCAAATATGCTAAGTCAACTGCCATGTCAGTACCCAAGCCCCTCCTGTGCCACATCATCGCCACGTGGCTGACACCTGGTATGCCACATCAGCAAAACAATCCCTGTCAACCGCCACGTAGGCGCCACATCACCCACCCTACCATCTCAGCCACCCCTTGGTCCATGGACCTGCTCCATGGTAGACCAGGCCTACATGTCAGTCTCAGGTCAAGTTAGGGCTGACGTCAGTATGACATCATAAAGCTAATTTTTCGTAGAAAAATAATTCGACCGAAATCTAAACCGCCTTGCTGACGTCATAATTTTGATTTTCCTTTAGAAAATTAATTCCCTACATTCCTTGATGACATCATAAATCGGTTTTTCTGTACAAAAATAAATCCAATAAACCCTGGTCTTCCTTTTTCATTAGTTTTAAACTTCTAGAAGTCCGTATTTCTTCATCTTAACTTCGATTAAGCCCATTCAAATTTCTAAATTCATCAAAAGTTCCAATCTATCCATTTTTGCCATCCTTTTAAATACTTCAAGTTTATTTGGTATGCTAAAATTTAAATTTCAAATTCCAATTCCAGTTCAATTCCAAATTTTAAGTTCACTTCCAAAATTCAAATTCAAATCTTAAAAATTCTAAATCTCTAGAAAAATTTAGAATCCTGGGCCGAACCCATTTTTCTTGGCACTCCTTCCTTTCTTTTTTCTCTCTTTTTGTCCCTTTCTTTTGTCTTCTGTTTAGCTACATGCTTGCTAAATGAAACTGCTATTGTCTCCTCTTTCTTCAACCGAATAGCACAACTCCCTTCTCTATTCTTGAACCAAAGCCACCAAAAACCATTGCCATTCAAGCAAAAATCAATTCCCTTCCACTAAATAAATTAAAGGTAGCAAGAAACATCAACATTCATAGCCAAACATCAATTCCTTTTCAGTTTTTAGCTAGTTAACGTTCAGTTACTAGTCTTGAAAAGCTGAAAACTACCATTAGATTCAATGCAGCTGACTTAATCCCAGTCCCCCTCCTTGCCCTATAAATAGAAACACCACCTTATGTTCCATTCCCATGCCAACCCTCAGCACCTTCCCTATCTTTGCTCAAAGTTCCAGCAAGCCGTAGTTACCCGTGCGTCGACCTACTCCCTCCACCATGCCACCTTTTGCTCTGGTGATCTTTTCGATTTTGTTCACATCACACTGTGTTCCAGCATCTTAGCAACCTACCCACCAATTTAATTTGATTTTGATGCAGCCAAAATCAACCGTTTTTGCTTCTCGTCGTCGATTCGTCGCATCTGGTGCGTTTTATCCCAGGCCATCCCACCAAAAATTAAATAATGTGGTACAAACGTCTCCAATCAATTTTTTCTCAATTTCTTGGACATTAACTTATCAATTATTCAGTTTTTTGCATGCAAAGTTAAAACCCACATTTCATTTATTTTGGCCATTACTTCGGCATTCAATTCTGGCTATTCTCTTGCTCCTCTTCGCCTATAAATTGAACTACAACCTCCTCTCCTCATTCCCCACTTGTATTGCACACTAGCAAACTAGAAATCTAGACCAAAAGAAGATTTCGAGAACTACTCCTTCGTTTGGTATTTTCAGTAATTTCCTTTCCAACCAATCTTCTGATAACTCGTTCTCCATCGTCTAAACTCCGAATCTAGTGATTTAAATTCGTAAATTCATCTAAATTCATAATCTATCTCTCATTACATATTTTATAATTTTTGGATTTTATTTGTATTTATTTTATTGTAGTCGTTTTTCATGTGTAGACTGCGAAGTCCCAAAAGAGTGCAATTTCCACCGCAGTTGCCACTAATTCGTGAAGCAAAGCAAGTTACACCTTTAATCATGTCACTCCTAGTAATTTAGATTATTTATATTATTTTTAAATTATTATACATACGTACTTTTATTCAAACCTAGTTTCAATTCAATTTAAATTATAGTTATACCCAAATCTTTTGTTTATGGCCAAATTTGACATTGAACTTCCTATACCTTATTACCATGGAGAAAAACTTAGTTGATACATTAGTATCAACTAGATATTTTGTAGCAACAGCTTAGCCATGCTTAGAATAATCATATGTTAGAATACCTTTTTCTACTTAAAATGATAAATTTTTGAAATGTATTCTTGATATCGGTGAGTCAAGAAAGTATATGAAATATTTTAAAATAAAATATAAAACTTGATTTGGACCTAGGATAATAGTTAGGTGATAGGTGCTGACATGCATTATTGCTCGGTGACACAATATTGATTGTCAGGCACAAGGAGTATGTGGTTTTAGCCTAAATCAAATTAAGGTTTGGTCTGTAAATTACAGTTACAAAGCCATATCGTACTACCACAAAGCTGGTATGAGACAGTCCTAATTAATTAATTTACAGGTCCCAACTTGAGTCTCGGGTAGATTGAAAATGACGTGGTGTAGACCGTGTGAAGTTTCACTCGTCTCAAGAAAGGGTCGCAGTCTGGTGAATTCCTTATTAGGGTGAAACTTTAATGTTGGCTTGACAGGCTAAGGGCTTTACATTGTAAAGGTTTTGTTATGATTTTCTCAATCGCACGCCTACAGAAGTATGTAATGGCCGACATTGTGAGGTAATTATATCTTGTGGGTAAAGTTATACAACCTCTGCAGAGTGTATAATTTATCCTAGATAGCCGTGCCTATGATCATGGGCAAGCTAAGTAAAGTTTTTCACGTATTAAACTTTCTGTTTTCAAAAACTAGTTTTGATGAAAATTGTTGAAATTTTTTTAGAAAAAGATGGACTAGATAGGATACCTGTGGATATGTTAGTGTTTGGTCAAAGGCTACACTAACGATATTATTTTGTTAAATTATTGTTTCTATCTATTGTATCAAATTCAACTTTTGAATCTATTTACAGTATTTACTTAAATTCTACTTTTTACACACAAATAACCATATTATGCCTTCCCTTGACAATATCTATGCATGCATCATATATGTTTAACCTCTTAGTGTAACTTATGAGGTATTTTATATATTCATGTTACTTAATTCACTATTTTTAAAGGATGACTTCACCAGCTTTGGTGAGAATAATGACGAGTAGGCCACGTCTTACAGTCATTCGAATATGGGCAGACTCAAATGGACTGCTACTTTATTGTTCTTCCGCTGTTTATATTAAATTTTGATTTATGAACCATCGATGTAAACTTTGACCATCAGGCTCATATTTAATAAACATCATTGTGATGATATGTATTTTTGTTACCCACTATATGCACTAGTTAATCCTAAACTAGTGCAATTTACATATAGAATCCATGAGTTATTGCTCTGGGGCCTAACATATCTCATCATCTAGTTGTTGCTCTGTTTCTCTATTAGGCTGAGGTTCTATATTAAGCTCCCAGTGTGGTTCATCGGATGTTACATGTTCCCCATGAAAAACCCACCATGTGTATCCTTCTATAAAACATTCACATATCAAGTGTCCGTACACAACTTTTGCTTCATTCCAAGAACTATTGACACACCTCTTACAAGGGCATAGAATTTAATTTCCTTGTGCAGAATTTGTAAAAGCAAATTCTATAAAGCCCTCTAAACCTTCGATACATTCTTTTGAGTACCTACAATTCATCATTAAAAGTAATAAGAATATTATATATGATAAATTACAATAATGATGTTTATTCAACTAATTTCTTCCTACCTAGGCTCACTCATCCATTGCTTGCCCATGTTGATCCCTCCGACAGGAACTTAAGAACTGAGCTTTAGATTTAGATGGGTCAGGACTTCATAGCAGATGAGCATCAAATTCAGATTAACATCCATTGGGTTGAATTATTCTAGTCAGGTAGCTTGCCCTAAAAATTAGTATGGAAATAAGACAAAGAAAAGTAGAAACTTGGGAAAGCAGCATCCAAAGAAACAAAAAGCTCCTGCCACTGTACAAACTACATAAGTAAATAGAACAATAGAGGATGCCTTCTCTGTTACATCTCTCCCTTATATTCATTTTATACCAAAATCTATTTGAGGGACTCAAATAGTCACCCAAATGCCAATAGATAGGTCTGAAGATTTAGCCGAGAACTGATTAGATACTGAAACTATTCCCTACTGCCTGAACTCTTTCTAATTGTGTTCTATGGATTCCCAGTATTGTTATCGTTGTTACTTGAGTGACACGTGCTTTGCTTTGATTACAGCACACCATAATACCTGTCCAACACCGAGTTTTTGCCTGAAACTTGTCAGCAGAGCATTTGAATTTCAGGTTCATTCTTCTATTTGCCTCCAAGTTTTCTGCTATTGCTAGCATTAAAACTTTTGGTTGCACTTACCTTCATCCAATTTATAGGCTGATGCTTTTGCCAAGAACCTTGGGTACGCCCCTCAGCTCTGCACAGCCCTTGTTAAACTACAGGTAACCATCTAAAGGCCCTTTGAATTTATTCTGTGTTTCTTCTAATTGACCATGGAATCACTGTATTATTTTTCTAGCGAACATCTGAACTGCAAGATCTGATCATAACTCCATTATGCATCATACTTTCATGAAGTTCAATGCTGGAATTTAGAAGCTGCATTTCACTATCATCCTCTTGTTACTCTTGGTTCTTGTGCCTCTTTCTTCTTTGGTGCACTTGGTAATAATATGATCTCATGTGTTAAATTTAATCATTTCTAGTATTGACGTAAGGACGCTTCTGTACTTAGTAAGCATAGCATTCAGTATCGATCTCATGTGCCTGAACTCTGCCATCGAAGAGTATCCTCGCTGCTGTGTTAAGTAAGCATAGCATTCAGTATTTAGGCTGGTATCCCTATCAGTCAGAAGTTCTTCAGCTTGTCCCTAGACCACTGGTTCCTACTCAACAGAAACTTCAACCTAGTACTAGCTTACTATCAGGGCTGCGCTGCGCGTACAGAGCAGAGCGAACCTGGGCAAGCGCAGAGAAATTGTCTGAAGGGAGGACTTAACTTTAACAATGCAACTGAACTAAAACCATACTTGTAAGTTCGAACTTAGCTGCCTGAAAAGGATTCCTACCTGAGTGAAATTCATTAGTCAGAAGTAGCTTCAGTGCAATTCACACATATATGCCATTTCACAAGCAATAAATCCTAGATTCATGTGCCAAACTAATCTACACTGATATCAATCCATAAAATTAAGAAAAAAACCCACAACCAAGATATGAACAATTTCAAGAAAATGAAATATTGGCTGCTGAACCCAACAATATAGGAGAGGATGTACAAAATTACCTCTACTTGGCGGTATATCTGACCGGAGGCAGCTGCTAGCGTCGTGGATGGTGGGAGCACATGAGCTGCTGACCTCGTGGATGGAAGGAGCACGGTGGTGCTGTTGCTATCGTCTTGGATGGACCGTGCAGGGCTTGGTGGCTGCTGGCATGGATTGGGGGATGAGGGGGATCGATGGATGAGTGAATGGAGGGGATGCTAGAGGTGTGGATGGAGGGAGGATGGTGGAGGCGTGCTTGGGGAGGGGCTGCAGATAAACCCTAGAAGCCATGGGAGGAAGGTTTGGGGAGGAGAAGCAACATTTGGGAGTGATCCGCAGTTCGTGGGGGTGGATGACTGGATAAGGTAAGGGGAAGGTTGACAGAGTATCGGAATAGCGGTGAATTCTAGCTTAGATATCTTTTTTTAAGTTGATTTATTAAGTATAATTAAATTTAAAAAAATACAAAAATAGAAAAAATATATTAGCCTATTACGAATAATACAAAGGAATACAGGAAACAAATATACAAAAAACCTAAAATATCTAAAAAATCAGAAAAAGACGAATTACTGAACAGTGAAAAAAAGCTGAAACTGAAAAAAAAAACTGAAATTGAAAAAAAAAACTGAAACAGCGGGGTAGTGTGAGTGGATGAGGTGAGATGTGCTGCTTGTTTTTCCATTTTATGGGTTGGGCACTCGCTCTTGCAATTTTCGTTCCCGCGCGTACCTTTGGCCAAAGAATTTTTTCCCGTCATCTGGACTTTCTACAGCAGTAGAACAACATTGATTACTTTCTCTACTGAGCTTACCACTTATAATAATCTATACATTTGTCATCGATAGATCAGGTTATATATATATATATATATATATATATATATATATATATATATATATATATATATATATATATATATATATATATATATATATATATGCATTTCCCAAACGATGATATCACTTAGAAACTAAATTTTATTCTCAACATCTTAACTGCTTGCAAAAATTATTTTTTTCAAGCAGTAGTGTGAGTAGCGAACACTACTACAAAAAGCGTAATACTAGACGCCAAATCACAGACGGTTTTCTCAAACCGTCTGTGAACGACATTAACACAGATGGTTTTAATTTGAACACCGTCTGTGTTGAAGGCGTCGGAGAAAACGAGTATCACAGACCGTTCTTACCAATAAACCGTCTGTTATATTTCCGTATCACGAGCGGTTTGTATTACAAACCGCAAATGATAATCGGCATTATCACGAGCGGTTTTTATTTAAAATAAATGCGTGATAAGTCGCTAAAATGATCACAGACGGTTTGTAATTCAACTACAGAACGGTTTGTATTACAGGTTGCTTCTAATAACTTATAACCTACAGAACTACTGAGACAAGAGATCATAAATTAAAGGGAAACTTATTACAAAAGTCGCACATAAAAGAGATTCCCAGATTCTAATCTTCAGTCCGATGTTAATATATAACTACAGAACGGTTTGTATTACAAGTTGCTTCTAATAACTTATATAACCTACAGAACTACTGAGACAAGAGATCATAAATTAAAGAAAAATTTATTACAAAAGTCGCACATAAAGAGATTCCCAGATTCTAATCTTCAGGGCTTCGTACGCTTCTTCTTCGACTTTGTCCGTTGGATCAGCCGCTGAGTTCTCGAACGCCGTTAAGATTGTCCTTGCCCTCAGCACTTCCTCCTCCAGCCTGGGCAAATGATCAGTAGCATAGTCCATAATCTCGTAGAGGATTGCATTGTAAGCTTCCTCAGACTCTGCCGTTTCTGCTTGATCGGCAATGCTATCCATTAGTCTGTGCAATGCCACGAGATCTTCTTCCGCTCTGTGCATATTGTTGAGAAGAACTAGGGTGAGGGTGAATTCCCTTTCTTGAGCGGCAGCGAAACGCCTCCGTCGACGGCGGATGATCAGGTCGAGCTGACGGATGCAAGAAAGTTGGGGAAGGAGAGTAGGGCGTGTGCGGAGAAGCTACTCCAGATGTAAATTGCTGGCCGCCTGTGCAAGGTTCCGGTCGAACAACTCTTGATGAACAAATGAGAGAAAGGAGATGATCACTGAAGCCATATTGCATGTACTGCATTGAGAATTAGGCCAGCGCGCATATTTAACCTTTAGCAGAGACGGTTCGTATACCAAATTAATGATCGAGACGGTTCGTATGCCGAGACGCTTCGTATAATGATAGTGCTATCGAATCCCGATGGAGCTATCACAGACGGTTTTATTTTGGAGACCGTCTGTGATGAGTATCACAGACGGTTCTTGCTAACGAACCGTCTGTGATAGTCAAACATCACAGACAGTTCTTACCAATGAATCGTCTATGCTAATCGGGAATATCACAGACGGTTTTAAACTAAAAACCGTCTGTGATGGTTGATATCACAGACGGTTTTTGACTACAAACCGTCTGTGATAGTATCATAGACGGGTTTTTTTAAAAAACCGTCTGTGATAATGCTGCTATGTATTTATTGCGCCGCTCAGACTGCATATGTCTTCATTTCGATCCAGATCTTAGCCCAGTGCCGCAGCTGGAGGCGGCAAGGCTTTTAGGCCATTTTTTTGTAGAAGGAGGCTTATTTGGCAGGAGAGCTTTGAAGATTCATTGAGTTCTTGGTTCCCCTAGATATGGTTAGTAATGAAATTTGTTTTTGGTTGCAATATCAAAATAAGTTTGATCTAGCTAATTAATTTTCGGTGAACTGTTATATATATATACTTTGAAGATCTAGCTAATTTAGATTTAGCTAGCCTCAATGCATGTGGTATATATGTAGTAATAATTAATTAAATTAATTTTAATACTAAGTTGTTATATATGTACATTATATAGGACCAAGTGGATGTATACATAAACCGTGTGAGTGAATAGTACATTAATGGCGTGTCTGCTTTTACAAGAGCTGCCGAGGAGGATATGTTGAATAAGGGGGTTGAATATATGTATTGTCCATATACTGACTGTGAGAATTTGAAGATGTTTAAGAATCGAGAGCAGATTGAAGCGCACTTGATTCGGAGGGGTTTCAAAAAGGGGTATACGTGTTGGACCAGTCATGACGAAGTCAATGATATGCCGCCGGATGACATCGCCGGCAAAGTTAATGATATGCCGCCAGATGACATCGCCGGTGAAGTCAATGATATGTTGCCGGATGATGATTGTGGTTCGGTTCGAATAGGCTGCACGATGACAATCTGGATCAGATGCTTCATGATGTAGAAGAGAACTATGATGAGAGAGAGTATATTAAATTCAGAGGCTTGATGGAGGACTCAGAGAAACCTTTGTTCACGTGTTGCAGGTCAAAGTACACGAAGTTGTCAGCTGTGCTTGAACTGTTGAAATTGAAGGCAAGCAACGGTTGGTCCGACAAGAGTTTCACGGCGCTGCTAGGTCTTTTAGCGGAGATGCTTCCGGAGGGCAATGGGTTGCCTAAAACCACGTATAAAGCCAAGAAGGTTCTTTGTCCATTGGGAATGGAAGTAGAAAGAATACATGCATGTCCGAACGACTGTATCCTCTACCGTAAAGAGTATGCAAACATGCATGTCTGTCCGGTGTGCAACGCATCCTAATACAAACGTAACAATCAATCAGATGACGATGGCGAGGGAACAGAGGTGAAGAGAGGACCTCCTAGAAAGGTGGCATGGTATCTTCTTATAATTCCCCGTTTGAAGCGGTTTTTTGCGAATCCAAAGGAGGCAAAACTACTGTGATGGCACTCGGAGGAGCGCAAGAAAGATGAAATGCTGAGACACCTTGCTGATTCCACCCAGTGGAGAAACATCGATAGGTGCTTTGCAGATTTCGGTGCAGAACCGAGGAATATAAGGTTTGAATTGAGTACAGATGGAATGAATCCTTTCAGTAGCATGAGCAGCCGACATAGCACTTGGCCTGTGACTATTTGCATCTATAACCTTCCTTCTTGGTTGTGTATGAAGCGAAAGTATATTTTGCTGTCGATACTTATCCAAGGGTCAAAGCAACCTGGGAATGATATTGATATGTACCTAGCGTCGTTGGTGGAAAATCTAAAAGTACTGTGGGACGAAGGGGTACAGGTATGGAATGCATACAAACGAGAGAACTTCATTTTACGCTCCTTATTGTTCTACGCCATAAATGATTATCCTGCCCTTGCTAACCTGTCGGGCCAGAGTACAAAAGGTGCCAAAACTTGTACTCACTCCTTAGATGGTACCGAGAGTGTGTGGCTGAAACACTCACGTAAAACCGTGTACATGCGTCACCGCCGATTCCTTCGGAGGGCTCACCCATACCGCAAGATGAAGAAACAATTTGACGGAGAGAAGGAGGATGGTTCAGCTCCAAGGCATTTAAGCGGAAAAGAGGCTTATAATATAGTTAAGAATTTAGATATTGTCCTTGAAAAGGGACGTAAATTGAGGGGTCGTGAGAAGAACATCTGAAGAAGAAATCAATATTTTGGGACTTACCTTATTGGGAGTACCTAGATGTTCGACACTGCATCGATGTCATGCACGTAGAAAAGAATGTGTGTGACAGCTTAATTGGTCTCTTACTGAACATTCGTGATAAAACAAAGGACAGCGTCAACGCACGGCTTGACTTGGCTGATATGGACATCAGGCGCGAGTTAGCACCGAGAACAACAGATAATGGACGAACGTACCTTCCCCCTGCGTGTTACACTCTATCCAAGCCCGAGAAAACAGGACTGTGTCTGTGCTTACATGGTGTCAAAGTTCCGTCTGGGTACTCCGGCAATGTGAAGAAACTTGTTTCGATGCAAGATTTGAAGTTAAATGGAATGAAGTCTCATGATTGTCATGTCTGATGACACAGATGCTCCCTATTGCAATTCGAAATATTTTGCCAATCAAAGTCCGAGAGACAATCATGAGGCTATGTTATTTCTTTAACACATTGCTCAGAAGGTCATCGATCCCGAAGGACTAGATGTTCTTCAGGACGAGGTGGTGATGACTCTATGCCATCTTGAGATGTATTTTTCTCCTTCATGTTTTGATATCATAGTCCATCTCATTGTTCACGTTGTGTGGGAGATAAAAATGTGCGGACCCGTATTCCTACGTAGCATGTACCTGTTTGAGAGGTTCATGGGAATTCTCAAGTCATATGTACGGAATCGATCTCGTGGGGGCGACATCGTCGAAGGTTATGCAAGCGAAGAGGTCATTGAGTTTTGTGTCGATTATATGGCTCAGATTCAACCGATAGGTGTGCCTCAATCTCGGCATGAGGGGAGGCTCAAGGGTATCGGAACTATAGGAAGGAAAGCAATCACTCCAGATATGGACGCGTATGCGCAAGCCCATTTCACGGTCTTGCACCACATGACTGAAGTGGCCTCTTATGTCGACCAGCACAAGGATGTGCTTCGGCAACAGAATCCGGAGCGGTCGGATGTTTGAATCATGAAACAACATAACAGTCGGTTCAACCAATGGTTGAAGAAGCAAATCGCTAGGAGCTCGTCAAGTAAGATGCTGACATGGTTGGCAAAAGGACCAACATTTACAGTTGTGATATGGCAATGATATGACATAAATGGGTACACATTCTACACACAGGCTCAGGATGTAAGGAGCACTAACCAGAATAGCGGTGTCCGCATAGATACGTTCGATACTGATGGGGTGAGAAACTCGTACTATGGGTTCATAGAAGAGATTTGGGAGCTCGACTACGTGGATTTCAAGATCCCCTTATTTTGCTGTTGTTGGATGCATCTCCCACAGGTGAAGGTTGATAAGTACGGTGTTACTACCGTGGACCTCCAACGTGTCGGGTACAAAGACAAACCGTTCGTACTCGCCAACCAAGTTGTTCAAGTTTTCTATGTAACCGACCCGGCAAATAAGAAGCGCCATGTAGTTCTTCATGGAAAAAGGAGAATTGTCGGAGTAGAGAATGTAGTGGACGAGGAAGAATATAATCAATTTGATGAGTTACCTCCTTTTGGAAATGACATAAGGGTTAACGACGAACAATGTGACGAAACTAGTTACGTACGCATTGATCATCATTAAGGGTTAATTTTTAAAGGAAATAAGCAAGTGAATGAGAATGGCGACATATATGTGGACATTTGCATTAACGTATATAACAATGCATGTATGGGATGTATATGTGAATTGGCATTTATATATATAACAATGCATGTATGTGTGTGATATATTTGTGAATTTGCATTTATGTATAAGTGAAAATGTGTGATATATAGGTGAATTTTGAGAATGAGTCATGCAAATGTATCTTTATGTTCATTGGGCTGTTATAAAGAAATATACTGGGTTGTTGTAAAGAAATAACTACAACTGGGCAAAGGCTTATTGAATGCTGGTTGGTGTTATATTAACTACAGCCGGGCAAAAGCTTATTACAAACGGTTCTAAGATTAGAACCGTCTGTGATAATAAATATCACAGACGGTTCTGAGATAAGAACCATCTTAGAACCGTCTGTAATAAGCCTTTATATAAAACCCAAAGCTAGGGTTTTGCGCATACACTGCCAGTTATTAGCAATACCAACCTAGACTTAGTCGCTCTCCCGATCCCCCGAGCCCGTCACCGCCGCCGTCCCCCGAGCCCGTCGCCGGCCTCCTCCGGTCTCCGAGCCTGTCACCGGCCACCTCCGTCACCCCGAGCCCGTCGCCGGCCTCCTCCGATCTCCGAGCCCGTCACCGGCCGCCTCCGTCTCCCCGAGGCCGTCGCCGTCCTCGAGCCCGTCGCCAGCCGCCTCCGTCGAGCCCCCGAGCCCGTCGCCGTCCCCGAGCCCGTCGCCGTCCACGCTTGAGCTCCTCTCACATCGCCAGAATCCCCTCGGTGAGTCCATGTTCAATTCTACGTATTGATCTTTTCTGTTATAATCAATATTGTTCAAATCAAATGAATGTTAGATTGATTATGGTGATCCTTTCTGTTGTCCAGTAAGTTATATTCATGATCTGTTAGTTTCTTTTAATAGAAAATGTTGATTTAAGCTTAAGATCTAATATATAGTTGTCATATAACTGTTGCATAGCATTATGCTGATTTTAGATACATGATATTTATGTTGGGCACAAATTTCTACTTGAATAACTTAAAATGTTTATATGTGTATATGTTGATTAAGTCATTTTTATGCCTCTGGTATCATGCATGTTGTATATCTAGGAAAGAATAGGTACTTGAACATATATTCTTGTTATTTCATAAATCTTATTGTTGTTAAATCTTACTGTTATGCATGCATATGCATATGTATATGTATATATATGTTGCTAATGAACTTAGATATGTATATGTATACTTGAATATATGTATACATATATTGGAATTAAATTTAAGTATGTACTTATACCGCACTATTTACGTATATATGAGAAGGCCAACATGTCATCCGCGCATTCTTCAACATCATCGCTGGAAGCGTCTGCTCCAAAATCAACACGCAAGCAAGAGGACTATCGAAAAAGTCTGAGGGCCGATTTACCATCACAGAGGTCGATAGATCTGGGACCCCTCTCCTTCCTCACAAAGCAACAAGGGCATTTCGAAGGACGATCAGAATAGTTGCACGAGAACGAATTGAGATCACATTTGATTCGTGGAAGTGCGTAAGTGAGACTTGGAAACGTGAGCTGCTAACAGAGATTTTTGCATCGTTCGAGATCCCAGAAGAACACCACGACTCCGTGCAACGACATGCGTTGGCAGCGGCGTGCAAAGCATGGAAGAACTTCAAGAGCGTGCTTGTCAAGGACTATGTGCAGAAGGATCTAACACCCTTTGACAGGTATCCATTCCTGAAACCACAATAGGACGAGTTTAAGGCGATGAAGACGACCGAAGCTTTCAGAAGTGCAAGCGCGGCGCACAAGGCCCTTCAGGCAAAAAACACATATCCCCACAGACTCAACACAGCTGGGTATGCAGGTAAAATCCCGCAGTGGAGGCAGGAGGACAAACAGGCAATCCTGCGGAACACCGCCCCACCATTTGCCACGATCCCGGATGAGCGCGCTCGAAATTGGATTAGAGCGAGGTCATCTACCACGTCGTTGGGGGACATCTCCTTCCAGAACCCTACAGACCAGGAAGTGTACCACCGCCTGGTAAGATATCGAACTACGTAGCTTGTAATTACTCCACTACTTCCCTGAAAACTAAATGACATGTCGGGCTCTTGTAGGATGCACTGAGTGTCGAATCTTTCCAGGGATCATTCCAGTCAATTAGGGAGAAAGATATACTCTCTGCAGCACTGGGAAACAAGGAGCACCCGGGTCGTACGAGAGGCCTTGGGTTTTATGTTTCTTGGAATCAAGATTTCTCAGATAACCCCGAATTGTATCGGAGTAGGAAGAGAAACAAAGCGGCGTGGCCTTACGGCTACGAGAGGAGATCAAGGCATCTCTTAGAGAGGAGCTTACTGATTACGTCAGAGATGAGGTGCGAAGACAAACAGAAGAACATCAGCAGGCCGCCGTCGCTCCTGTGGTAGCCAGCCCCCCCAACCGTCGGAGTAGCTGCGCGTCCAATCCTACGACGGAATGCGAGGGCAGATATCTTGTGGACGAATCTTGCAAGCTACGAAGTGCAAGCTCCAAGTGAGATATGCCCCCGTTGTCTTGTGCGCTGCTTGGGGCCTGGTATATCCGTGTGGTGAAGGGGCCATGGTGCATCGTGCACTTTTAGCTCCAGGCTTCAGAAAAGTGTCTGTGGATGGTGTGAATGCCAATTTCGATGTCGTCCCGCTACCAAAGCCCCCCAACGACGAGATCGTGACTCTAGGGCAAGCCATTGGAACCTTCGTCCAGTGGCCCAAAAGAGACATCTGCCTGGAAGCTTCTTCACTGGTGGCAGGTTCACAAGGGCAATACGAACCAGAGCGACTTGCATTGGTGCCATCTCCACAAGGTCTATCTCCACCACCGCTACCTGCACTGGTGATGAGTCCACGAGAGCTATTTCCAGTGCAACAACTTTCACCGGTGCTACCTTTACCCTCCGCCTACAGCCGAGGTAGCAAGGACAGCCAAGGCAGTAAGGGCAAAGCAAAGAAGACCGATGATGATATCCCGTATCTGCCATTGGCCCGCAAATTCGTGCTTGGAGAGCCGATGGTCGACCCGGTGAGGCACCTCCCATTACTATCAGTTAGTTCCAATAGATTACACATGTGGTATATGGAACAATCCAATAAGCCAGATCTAGAACGGTGCTCAGGTATCACTGTCAAATTCAGGATGTGTCATTTCCAGCACGAATTTCAAGATGGTGTCTTCGTGGTGACCTTCGATGATTTATTTAATCTTTTCGCGCTCAACGCTCTCGACGCCTCACTCGTTCGATGCTGGACGCTGTAAGTGTGTACAATCACAGTCTCTGTTCATGTCATACCGATAAATGTCATATATAATTTGTTTCTTTCGTGTGTGTATATATATGTAGACACATGGTGACTATAGCTAGATCAACCAACTCATCGGTTGGTTTCTTGGACCCACACATGGTCGCCAAATCTACCATCAACGAGAATATTGACTTCGTTGAGAGATACATTGCAGCAGCACTGCTGTCTTACCGCGATAAGGAATATGTACTTATGCCCTACAATAAGGATTTTCATTGGATTTTAATAGTAATTGTACCAAAATAGAACAGGGCAATATATCTTATTCCCTAAGTAAGAATAAAACCGACTACATAGTTGTCCGCAAAGTAATCAATAGGTAAGTACATTTTCTTCATACATACCTATATTGTACTCTTTCTTTCCTTCCGAATGACTAAGGTCAACTTTTTCGAATCACGTAGGGCATTCACGATATACGCTGAAAAGGCACAGCCCTCGACGCAAGAGGCCAAAGCCTTGACATATGATCTAAAATTTAAGGTATTCGCTAGTACATATTAATTAATCATATGCAACAGTTGGTAGTAATGCCTCTTGAATTAACACATTCTATTTTTTGCAGTGCCACCAGCAGCAGCCAGGCAACACGTGTGGATTCTACGTTTGCCACCATATGAAACTACTCCTCGATTCCGCGAGGATCACCAATCCCACTTCTAAGGTTTGTCAATATTCCCATATTTACTTCATATTTATGAAGCTATATATATACGCACATTGATATTCTATTGACAGGTTGCGTCCATCCCAAAAACTGCATTGAAACAGCCCAACCTTGAAGGAATTTTAGGAGAGAGCACCTACTTTTTGGTGGCTCAAGTCCTAAATCCAAAGGGAGAGTTCCACAACGAACAATGATTTTTTTATTGCTCTTATCACTCCGGAATCGAGGTTTCGCGAAAGAAATAGATCATAATCAACGACTTGTCAGGTTACACAAGCAATACTTGGATGGCAATCATGCACCATCCAAGTAATGCTTATGCAGCCTGATAAGTTCGTTAATTATGAATCTGTTTCTTTCGCGAGACCTCGATTCCGGAGTGATAGAGCAATAAAAAATGCAATGTTACCATCTGAGTGCAAATGTAATGTAGATCTTTTGCAATTGTGTATTGTTAATGGATATTTTACTTCATTTCAATTAATTGATTTGCGAAATGGATGTTTTATGTTTATGAAATGAATTGAGATATGAATTGGATGTTATATGTTTCTGAAATGAATTGAGATGTGAATTATCTGTATATGTACATGTTGATCTGCTTGTTTCAGAGGGTATGGTTAGCATTTCCTGAGGCTAGCTAATAAACAGAAATAGATCTAGGCGTAGAAAAGAATATCACAGACGGTTTGTAACTACAAACCGTCTGTGATAGAGTTACAAACCGTCTGTGATAGCTAGCATCACAGACGGTTTTTTCTTACAAACCGTCTGTGATGCTAGCTATCACAGACGGTTTGTAGTTACAAACCGTCTGTGATATATACTCTACAGACGATTTTCAAACCGTCTGTGATAACCTTCGATTATCACTGACCCATAAAGTCAGACGGTTCAGAAAACCGTCTGTGATGACGTTTTTGAACCGTCTACGATAATGGTTTCTATAGTAGTGGAAGTGGGTCATTCTGTAGTGCGAATGAGAGCTAATCCTGTGGATGTATCAAGTGTGATCCATCTTTACAATGTAATAGTGCATGTCAGTTTAAAAAAGGGCGTTGTGAACGATTATCATCCTGGTAACATGGAAAATCTGGAAAGAGCGCAACGCAACGCAAGAATATTCCAAAATAAGGCAGCACCCGTACCATGGTGGCCAAAATCAAGAGAGGAAGGCAAGCCATGGTGCAGCCGAAGGGCTAGCGCAATTAGGACCTGGCGAGTAATTGCCTTTTGTAATCATTCTGACCGTTCTTATGGTCCCTACTGCTTCCTGCTCTATTATTTAAAGGCAAGTCTTTTCCCACCTTTTCCAAAATTTGGGGGGGGGGGGGGGAAATGACGATACGTAGTATATGCAGTGTTATAGCATCTCGAAATTTTCAACTTCAAACTCAAAGTTTGTTGCAAGAAAAAAGTTTGCAGTGAATAGTTACATTTCCCTTTTTCCTTTTTATTTTCCTATTGATTAATGATTTGTGAGAAATTTTTCATATTTTAACTCTTGATATAGAATGATTTTGAACCTGAGATTTTATGCAAATCATAGTTAGAGTAAACATAGAAGTATATGTAGAATTACATTAATTTTAAGTTGATTTGGTGTCCCAACAAAAATCTTTTTTATTATTTAACCATTTCTAAATTTATTTTTATTAACGACCCGTCGCACAACTTATTTCCAAATCTAACTATTTTGGTTATGCTAGTCATCGTGGTGTAACCAAAACTTACCAAGTCACCATTCCTAGTGTGGCAATATTGTTTAGCCACATCATTATCTCTGGTGTGGCCAAAAGGGCCATTTTCTGGCTCAAAGCATTACTTATCCTATGTCATGAACAAATGGCTAGATAGGAAATAAGTACGGCGATAGTTACTTATAAAAATAAATCAAAGTGGGTTCAATAAAAAAATTGTTCATCAAAATCATATTGCGCTTGTGTTTTCACAATCCTAGCTTTTGTTGTGTTCTTTTGGGCTTTTGACTTTTAGTTTATGCTATAGTAACTAACTTTAAGCGGTGTGTCTTTTTAAAGTGATGTCTATAAGTCGATTGTAGTAGATACTGTACTAAATTCATCTATATCGGCCAAAATTATACGCAGGTATCTCTCTCTCCATACTCTTTATTAAGAATAGCTAGAATTCAAAAATTGAAGTCAAAGGCTATAAGCCACAGCTAAAAGAATCCACCTAACGAGAATATAATAATTCTTAAATTATTACGTCATTATATTATTTGAGTATACCTGAGAGACCATGTGGAGGTATCCTCATGTTTGTGATGAGTAATTGACGGTTATTTTAGTGGGTTTGAGTTTGTTTTGGATATTCTAGGGTTGAGTACCTTTATTTGAGCTATTGTTGAATATACTGTTTAGTACGGTGCTATGTGACGGTTTGCTTGTCTGTGTGACTGCAGGACTTCGGAGCTAGGTCATAGTGAGGCGAGGCGGACCGGGACTAAGCACAGGAGGTGTCGAGGTCCAGACGGTCGGAGACGTCGAAGATGATCGAGACTGCTGAGGTGGTTGTGAGTCGAGGGACGAGGAGCCGGAGCTGAAGCTATCGGAGGTGGACACGACGGGCAGCGGCGAGGTGGTCCGGGACTAGGCTCAGGGAGGAGCTGAGGTCCAGACGGTCAGGATGCCGGGTGCGGTCGTGCGTCGACAGGGAGCTTCCAAGATAGTACGGCAGGGGCATTTCGGTAAAATGCGCAAGGCGGCAAAATGGAAGCAAGATGTTAGGGTTTGGAGTGGAATTGAGTTTTCCCTCCACTTTGTCCAGGCTTTGACCTTTACTTCATTTGGGAAGGTGGCATGGAGTGGACAGGTGCTGACATTTCTTGTTTTGCTATTTGAAGTGGGAGAGTTCTCTTTTTGGTCTGGGTGTCCAGAAGGAGGTGTGTGGCTCCTACGTGTGTGAAAACTGAGAAAGGGGGAGTTCTAGGGCAAGTAGTGGTCTGCGTGTGTGTTCTTCCCATTGAACCATGTAGTGTGAAAAGGGTGTAGAGATGGGATAGTTGAAGAATACTCATATGCAAACATTCCTCTGTAAGGTTTCATGGTGATGAATTAAGATAAGAAGGAATTTGGTTGAGCCTCTCTTCTTAGTTCTTCTTTGTGCTTGAAAATCTGAATTTCTAAAATCCCTTGTTTCAATAATTTCTAGGGCTTAAAGTCAGGGCAATTTGGGATTTCTTTGTATGGCATGGGAGAAATGATTCTAGCTTTATATTTGCTTGTTTGAGATTGTCTCTCAACTGTAATTCAAGTCTCATAAGCAAAGAATCTCAGAATCTTGAGAAATCTGAAAATAAGCCTCTTTCTTTGTGTAAGTTTCAGATTTTTGCTCAGGTTTTATTTCCTTGCTCTTTTGCTGTTTTCCCCTTGGTTCCTGAGGTCCATCTGCTGTTTGGAGTAAAGTCTTGGTACTTTGGTCTGAGAAAATCAGAGTTTAATCATCAAATCACAGCCTTTTTGCTGCCTGCATTATTCACCGAACCAGCTACTTTCAGTATAGTGTTGCTGTCGGCAAGCAGCCTGTTTACAGGTTTCGGGTGGCACCTTTGCTGTTTTTCAGTTTTGAGGTTTTTTCCACTGTACAGACTGCTCCCAGTGATTTCTTGCTTGTTGTATTCCTTGCCAACCGAACTGCACAGGAAAGCTACATTTTGGTACTGCAGTTCTCAGATGTTTTCCCTCTGCTATTTGTTTGAAACCTTGGTTCTTGAATTTGAGAAAGAGCAGCAAGCTTTCTTCACTGTTTTCAGTTTTCAGCTGTCGGTAGTTGGTGTGAAGTGCTGGTTCGGCTGCAGGCTGCATCTCCTTCTCTCGGCTGCGATTCCAGCAGTGCCACTGCAGAATGAGTAATTATTGTTTATTGCTGCTACCGTACAGTATTTCTTTAGTCTGACTTGTAGCATTGTTTCGGCCAGCAGCAGTGTGTTCAGTTCTCAGCATTGTCAGCTAGCAGAAATTCTTGTTTGTAGTTTTCAGATTTCAGTTTCCTTAACTGCAGATTTAATTCAGACTTCAGTCGGTTGTTAAGTGCTCTATTATCATTGCTTTTCTGTCATGTTTCATTCGGTCAGGAGCAGATTCTTTGTTCTCTGTTCGGGTAGCTCAAAATTTCAAGTTGTGCTTTCTTTTGCAGCTGCCGAACTGCTACTTATTGGTTGACCACTTGCTGCCCAAAGTGTTTAGCTGCAGAACTGGTTTATTTGTGCAGAATCTTTTTCTATCAGTGAACAACAACTAGAGTTTTCGGTCTGACATTGGTGTATGCAGTAACCTTAAGCTCTTTTGCAATGCGTGTGTACCTGGGGGCTAGATTCAAGTATAGCAAAGTGCTTGGTTCGGCTGATGTGTAAGGTGAAGCCTCTCCACTCTCTCTGGTTATGTGTGAGTGTGGATTGGTTTGGGAATCTGCAGAAATTCCTTTTTGTTGATTTTAGGTGAGCAGTGAGTAAGTGTAGAAGGTGGGTACTTCACTCTGGCTGAGCAGTGAGCAGTCTTAAGAATTTCTTTTGTAATGCTTTTGTGTGATTGCTAGTTAGTGTGGAAGCTCAGTTAGTTTGTGTGTGCCTTGAGGAGCAGTAGTTCTTGCTCTTGCCAGTGTTCTTTGGATGTAGTTAGTTTCTAGTTAATCTTTCTTGCAAAACTTTTGGTATGGTATTTACTTGAGACATATGTTGAAATTTCCAGAGAATTCAATCAACTTATTTATAGCTTTTATAGCTATCGGAGAGTTGTGAATTTTTGGGGACACCTCGGGGGCAAATTTTAAAAGGCACCATTCATCCCCCTCTGTTGCCATTTCCGATCCTACAATGCCCCTTATCGATAAAAGAGAGATTTCACAGAGTAGCCATAAACTCTTCTACGACCACTTCTTAGTCGTAAGCTCTTCTACGATCATATAATCGTAAGTCTTTCTACAACCGCATATCGTAAATTCTTTTATGACCACATAGTCGTAAATCCTTCTACGACTATATAGTCGTAAGTTATTCTACAACCGCTACATAGTCGTAAGTTGTCCTGCAATTACCTCGTGGTCGTAGACTTTTCAGCGACCAACTTATCTCCAACTGGCTTGTCTATGACGATTCACTACATCGAGGGTTCGTCTGACAAGATAGTTAGAATGTGTGTTTATTCTTAATAACCGTACATAATCTCTCTCTGACAGCAGCCACCGCATCACGAACGGGCTACTATGTCTCTGTAATAATAACTTCCATTGGACGGTTTATCACCCGAAATGTTAAGGCATCTTTTGACGTGAGATAGCGGCCCTTGCTTCACCAACTATATAAAGGTTGACGTCGAAGAGAAGGAGAAGATCCATTCAAAGCAAGACATAGTGTAAGGCATTTCGTATTACTCTCAGTTGTAATCTATTCTCTAAGCAATGTCCACACAGTAAGTATGGTTATTATTTTCCCAGGAGAAGACCTGAACCTGTATAAATTTCCGTGTCTCTTCTCTGTGTAATTGTAGCTAAGTCTTCAAGAGTTTTCTCCGAATTCAAATAAATTATATGTAAGATTGTATTAAAATCCTAACATCACCTTTTGTATATATGGGTTGTGGCCTGACAGTGTAGGGGTGGATATTACTTTTATAATACAAATGACCTGTTGATATTGCTCCCAGGCTGTTTTTAGGGGAGAAATAAAGAGGATGGCAAATCAAAATTTAAAAATATATTAGTAGTATATACCACTCCTGAGTTTCAAATGTTATAGGTCTCTTTTTTTAGTTTCTAAAAGCTACTTTTCTACTTTTGTTTTACAGTAATTAACTTTCAAATAAAGTATCTTTTCAAGACAGATTTTATAAGTTAATTATAGTATACAATATAGCGACTTTATTTATATCAACCAAAAAATGTACGTGATTTTCTGTTACTTCATACTCTCTCTCTCTCTTACGAATAGACCAAAAGTCATAAATCGCAGTAAAAAATTATAAGTTGAAGCCAGAAAAAACACACGTTGGCAAGTGAGTGTGTGGGATCGACAATGTGAGTTCAGATTGATAATGATGTAAGTGAGTCGATCAGTAGCAAATGAAATATTTTTGAAATTCGACGGCAGCTTATACAAATTTGTCAAAAAAATAATTAGAAATGCTTTCTAAAATTTGTTATTTTCAGAGTTTAAATTAAGTTGAATACTCGAGTACACAGTAGACAGCTCAAGGACATAATTATTTCCCCCTCAAGTACATAAAAGAACTACAAAGCCAATCACAGAACGACAGAATCGTCCAAGTTCGCACAATCTCCAACTAAATCGATCTTTGTCGTCAGGTATCCATCACTCCATCCAGATTGATATTGGCCACTAGAGCTTGGAGTTCTTTCCAATGTCGATAACAAAACGGTAGCGGATGTCGTTGCGCGCCAGCCGGCCCAGCGCTTCGTTGATCCTGTCCGTCGAGACGAGCTCGATGTCGCACGTGATATTGTGCTCACCGCACATGTCCATCATCTCCTGCGTCTCCTCCATGCCTCCCGTCATGCTTCCACTCACCGTCCTCTTCCCTAGAATCACCAAAAACCACTTATATTAACACACCTACTGAACATGCTGCTAGCTGAAAATGTCACACAATTGCATACAACTATCTTTTAGGAAACTTCTAAACTAAAATTTATAACTAATAGTTCTGAAAAGACATAACTAATATCATACACGACATTAGCAAATTTTGCTTTAGGCATTTGCCCCTTCACTGATGAGATTGGTCCAGATCCCGCGTACAGTGAGATATCCGGTGGCGAAAACAAGAAGATTCCAGTGCAAAATGGAATTGCCCCAAAAATAAATTGAAGTGCTTTGTATTAGGATTTGGTATGTGCATGCTCACCGAAGATAAGTGGGAAGGAAGGAAGCTCGACGGGCTTGTCCGGCGCGCCGACGAGCACCAACTTGCCGTTCACCTTGAGCAGCTCCAGGATCGGTCCCAGCGAGTGCTTCGCCGAGACCGTGTCAACGATGTAGTCAAGGCTCCTCGTCATAGCCTAAATAACAATATAATAATTGTATAAAGCTCATTGCTCAGTTCAGACCTTGTTAATTTTGACTTGTTTGACTGCTAATTGCCTGTGAGTTCATCCGTAATTACGTACCTGCATCTGCTTGTCGTTGGTGCTGACCACGAAATCGTCAGCCTTGAGGCTCTCCCTTGCCTCCCTTTCCTTCGCCGGCGACGTGCTGATGACGGTGACACGGAGCCCGAACGCCTTACCAAACTTGACGGCGACGTGTCCGAGCCCACCCAGCCCGACTACGCCTAGCCTCCTGCCGGCCTGTAGCATGCCGTGCTGCTTCATGGGGCTGTACACCGTGATGCCCGCGCACAGCAGCGGCGCCGCCGCGTCCAGCGGCAGGTTGTCCGGGATCCGCACCACAAATCTTTTGTGGGCGACGAGCATGTTGGAGTAGCCGCCGTAGGTGACGCTTCCGTCCCAGAAGATGCCGTTGTAGGTGAGCGTCACCTTGTCGCAGTAGTTCTCCTCCGACCGGCGGCAGTGCTCGCAGTCGAGGCACGACGCGGCGATGCAGCCCACGCCGACGCGGTCACCGACCTTGAACCCGGACACGTTGGTGCCGACCTTGGTGACGATGCCGGTGATCTCGTGGCCGGGGACGACGGGGTACATGGTGATGCCCCAGTCGTTGTGGATGAAGTGGAGGTCGGTGTGGCACATGCCGCAATACTGCACCTTGATCGTCACGTCGTCCACGCCGTTCTCCCTGCCGCCGAAACAAATTAATAAGCATCAGCAACTTCCATTTCTCCACATCATTTTGTTTCTGTTGTACCTGAGGTGGTGGATGAGCGTGCTTGCATAGAACCATGCACAAAAGGGTGTGTACCTTCTCTTGAAGACGAAGGGCTCGATCTTGCCGGACTCGTCCATGGCCGCCCACCCGGTGACGGTCTGTGTGTGGTTCGGTGTGACCTCCATGATTAACTGTGTGTGTGTGTGTGTTGTGCGAGTGGGGGAGAGAGATTCTTGCTGTCTTCGGTGTTGGTGAGTGGCTACAGCATCTTCTAGCCACGGCTACTTATAGACAGATTGACGCGGTTGGTCAGCCATGTGGTCGTTTTCTAAAAGCCTTCGCTTCGGAGGTTATGGCTTAGTAGTTTATCAGTGTGGTTTTACTTGACCTGCTAGGACGGTAATTTATATGTAGTTCATGTGGAGTCTGATCACATCTAATTTAAAAGATCTTATTGTCTAATGTCACAAAAGTTATAATAACTAACATATCGTGGGGATGTGAGTTGTACACATCAATAATAATTAAACGCTAGCTCGATCAGGTTGATGGTGTTCACTGACAAGTTTGGTGATTTTAGTCGTTAAGATACTGCAAGATACTTCTTTTTCGTTAGGTGAAGATTTTGAAGATACTATAGCAACGAAGTTTCGGATGCACATGTGTGTACAGTATTATACGAATTGAGAGGTTGAATGTTTGTACAGGGATATGAAGATGCTAGTTGCTTCAAATGAAGTTGGTTAGGAAGTTCAGTACAATCCATTAGAAAGAAAATTAAAAGTTCTGACTACTTGATTTGTTCTGGATACTTGTCGCTTCATATTTTCCATGCATATATATTTTTATTTTGTCCTTATTAATTATCCCACCTTTTCCATCTATGGTGAGCCTATGGTCAATTTGATTTCTACGTTATCAAGTGTAAGTTGGTTTCTTTGAATAAAAAACACTGTTTGCCTTGTAACTGTGCCGTAGTCACAAGTTAACACGAATGGAGAGTATGACATATGGGTTTCACTATAATAAAAGAGGTTATACTGAACGACTATATCACAGATGGTTTATAGGAAACCGTCCGTGCTGTAATTATCACAGATGATTTTACAAGCGTGACCGTATACTATCTGTGATACACACCTATCACAAACGGTTCGTATGAATAACCGTATGTGATACAAGGCATCACAGACGATTCTTGATTTATAGACGGTTATTTATACAAATCGTCTGTGATAATAGCAGATAAATTTACAGACGATTATTAGTACAAACCATCTATGATAGTTTCATATCACAGATGATTTGTGGTTAGAACCGTCTGGGATACGCCATGTTATTAAATAGTCAGCGTTGTCTCAACAAATCTGTCTTTATTGAGTGCATTGAAGGACGCAACCGGCTTTAGGGAGTTTAGTGAAAATACACCGCTTGTAGATTTAGCTTGTAGATCCATTTGTAAGAGGTGATTAGATGTTAGTATTTGTTTATAATAACTTATATGCTTTGTAATAGAGAGATAGTAGCTAGGTTTTTAAATCTAGCTAGCTAAGTTTAGAGAGAGATGGTAGTTTGCTCCAATTTAAGAATGGGTCAGTACTTCTAGTTTAATTTATTATATTCTTACTTGACATACATACGTACATACATACATACATACTGCATCATAAATATGTGGCTAGCTACTTAATTTAGATATGAACAATTTATTATAAAGTAAATGATAATTATGTGTATAAGTAGCTAGGCTAGTTAGCTATAGTAGCATTAATAATCCAATTTGACGCTAATTTGTTACATGTATAGCATAGAAGGACTGAAACTAGATGTACGTTGAGAACCGTGTAAGTGAATAGTATATTAATAGCGTGTCTGCTTTTAGAAGAGCGGTCGAGCTAGATATGTTGAAGAAGGAGATAGAATATATATACTGTCCATGTATTAATTGTGATAATATGAAGATATTTATCAATTCAACACAGATTGAAACTCACTTGATTCGTAGGGGTTTCAAAAAGGAGTATACATGTTAGACCAGTCATGGTGAAGAGAAGATTATACAGGAGATAGTTATAATATCATCGAGGGAAACAATGATATACCGATTGTAGATTGTGCTTTCGATGAGGATAAGTCGTAGGATGACAATCTGGATCATATATTACGTGATGCAGGAGGGAACTATTATGAGAGAGAGTTTGGTAAATTCGAGGGCTTGATCGAGGACTCGGATAAACCTTTGTTCCCGAGCTGCAAGCCGCAATACGCAAAGACATCATCCATTCTTGAATTGTTGAAATTGAAGGTAAGTAATGGTTGGTCAGACAAGAGATTCACGACATTGTTAGGTTTCCTAGTGAATATCCTTCCAGAGGGAAATGTGCTGCCGAGAACCACCTACCAAACCAAGAAGGTTATTTATCCATTGAGAATAGAAGTAGAAAAAATACATGTATATCCGAATGATTGTATCCTTTACCATAAAGAGTATGCAAGCTTACATGTTTGTCCAGTATGCAAAGCATCTTGATACAAGCGTAAAAATAACTCCGATCATAGGGAGGACATCGAGGTGAAGCAAGGACCACCTGTTAATATATTATGATATCTACCTGTAATTCGCCATTTGAAGTATTTATTTACAAATCGAAAGGATGCAAGATTGCTACATTGACACTCAAAGCAGCGTAAGAAAGATGGAATGATAAGACGTGTTGCTGATTTTGCCCAGCGGAAGAATATTGATAGGATGTTTGTAGACTTCAGTGCGAAATTGAGGAATATAATGATTGGGTTGAGTGTAAATGGAATGAATCCTTTTGGTAACATGAGCAGCCGACATAGCACCTGGCCTATGACTGTATGCACGTACAACATTCCTCTATGGCTGTATATGAAGCAGAAGTACATTTTGATATTAATGTGTACCTAGCATCGTGGGAGGCAGATCTTATGATACTGTGGAACGAAAGGGTACAGGTATAGAATGTGGACAAATAAACGCCGTGTTATTCTACACCATCAATGATTTTTCTGCTTTTAGTAACCTGTAGGGATTGAGTACAAAATGAGCCCAAACCTGTCTGCACTGCTTAAATTATATACATGCGTCACTGTATGTTCCTTTTAAGGTATCACCCATACCGCAAAATAAAAAAATAATTTGATAGAAAAAAGAGGATGACTCAGCATCAAGGTCTTTTAGCGGAAAAGAGATATATGATATGCTCAAGGATATCGATGTTGTGTATGGAAAGAGACGTAAGTTGAAAATCCATAGAAGAACATATGGAAGAAGAGGTCAATATTTTAGGACTTGCTTTATTGTGAGTACTTAGAAGTTCGCAATGGCATCGATGTCATGCACATAGAGAAGAATGTATATAATAGTTTGATTGGTCTCTTACCGAATATTCATGACAAAATAAAAGATGGTATCAATACACGTCATAACTTGGTTACTATGAACATCAGGATCAAGTTATGACCGATAGAGATCGGATAAAGGATAGACGTACCTCCCTCAGCTTGCTACACTCTATTAAGTTCGAGAGAACTGAACTGTGTCAGTGCTTGCATGATGTGAAAGTTTCATCCGGTCACTCCGTTAGTACAAAGAAACTTGTTTCATGGAAGATTTGAAATTAATTAGTATGAAGTCTCATGACTGTCATGTGTTAATGACATAAATATTTTCTATTGTAATTAGAAGTATTTTGCCGAATAAGGTTCGAGTGACAATCATGAGGTTATGTTGTTTTTTTAACGCAATTGCTCAGAAGGTCATCGATCTCGATAGGCTAGATTATGACATTAGGGGATGTCGTCCACACATTTATCTAGTGGCCCAAGACGGACATCGCCCTAGACCTATCCGTGTCGTGATCTCTACACCCAGTGGCCCAAGAGGGACATCACTTTAGACCCATCACATCGGCTCTCAGCTCCATCTCAAGCTTCGCTTCAGAAGCCCGTCGCATTGGCTCCCGTGGAGACAACGTCGAAAATATATCGCAAGCGAGGCGCTAAGCCCCAAGTGAAGAAGATTAAGGTGCCTCTTGGGTAATGGAAGTTCATTCTTGGAGTGTCGTTGGTCCCCAAGTCATAATTACCCTGCCTTGGACTGGTTTGTAGGACTTTGCATACTTGGTAAATGCAAAGGTCCAACATGAAGCCACACTGAAAAAGTTGATTCACCGTGAGATACACAGAGGTGCATTTCCTTCATGACTTTCTATTACTTCGTCGTGACCTTTGAAGACTTATTCTTACTATTCAACCTCGACGAATTTGACACCTCACTTCTACAATGCTGAATACTGTAAATGTGTTGTACAATCATGTTCTATATTCACGTAATACTAATAAATGTCATAACTCATTACTTATATATAGATCCATGATCCAACAAGTCTGACGATGGTGAAAGCCAGTGGGTTTTCTTGATCCACACTTGGTCTCTAAGCAATCCATCAAGGATAATACATCATTCATCCAAGATTACATAATGAGAAGATTGTTTACTCACAATGACAAGGAGTACATCATGGTACCATTCAACCAAAGGTAAGTGCTTTATTAATTACCATACAAGTTTTATTTGTACTTTATACGAAACAAGAGCTTAGGATTAATCACTATAGCGATATACATAGCTAGGTCTCACTAGATTCTGATTGTAATTGTAATAAAGTGGAGCAAGAAAATATACCTTGATTCCTACTTAGGGGCAACCATGACTTCACCCGTGTGCAACAAGCAATTGACAGTAAAACTTATTTTCTCTATACATAACTCTATTGTAGTCTTCCCTTCGTTAGCAATAACCAAAGCTAAATGTTTGGAATCATGTAGATCGTTCAGCGCTTACGCTGTCTAGGGAGGGAGATATAAAGAATCCAGTGCTACATTGCGACATAGCACACGATTTTTAGTACCTACTATAACACAACAATCCTATATCACATTTCGTTATAGTGCCTCTAGAACTTACAATACTTATGTATGTAATTCTATTTTTGCAGTACCACCAAAATTATAGGGCAGCGTATGTAGATTCTACGTTTGCCACTATATGGAGGAAATCATGGACGCTAAGATAAATAATTCAGAGGTTTGTCAACCTGTTAATAATTATTTTGTGATTACCAATATATATATATATATATATATATATATATATATATATATATATATATATATATATATATATATATATATATATATATATATATATATATATATATATATATATATATATGCTAATGACTTAACACTACTAGCGACAGTGTGTGAAATTCGACGAAAGTGTAATCGATCTTGACAAATTCGCCGAAATTCGAGAAAAGCTCTCCCAATTCTTGATAGTGAAGGTCATAAACAACACTGGAGAGTTCAACCCCAGTAATGATAATTAAATGTTGAAACATTGGATATAATTGTAATCACTCAATCGTGCTTAATCAAACAATTCATTCAATTGTACTTCATTCAGTTGTTTAATTCATTTGTGGGAACTGTGTAACGATTGTCTTGTACTATATATGTTATCTACTTATGTTGTTTAATTCATTTGTGAGATCTGTGTAATGATTATCTTGTACTATATATATGTGATCTTCTTTCTTGTTTTCAGATGGCATAGCTAATATTTCCTGAGTCTAACCGAAAAGTCGAAAATAATATAGCTTTGTAAATAGCTATTACAAACGGTTTGGTGTTCCAAACTGTCTGTGATATTTACATATCACAAACGATTTTAAAAAACAATCGTCTGTGACTGTTTGTGATATGTCTGTTATCATAGATGGTTTTTAAAAATAAATCATCTGTGATATATCCGCTATCACAGATGGTTTTTGATATTAACCATCTGTGATATCATAACAACCGTCTGTGATATGTACGATATCACATACAGTTAATATCAAAAACCGTTTGTGATAGCGGACATATCACAGACAGTTATTTTAAAAAATCGTCTATGTTTTAATTTATCATAGACAATTTAGGAGCTGTCTGTGATAACCACCTATTATCACTGATACATAAATTCAGATAGTTCAGAAATCTTCTGTGATGATGGTTTTGAACCACCTATGATGACTATTTTTGTAGTAGTGTTTGTTGGCAGCCTGATAGCTAGTATGGATCTTGATTCTTACAAGTGATCCATCGTTCAGTAATATACATAAAGAACGATAGCGTGGATCATGTTTTATAACCCGTTCATATTGGTTTTTTGTCTTTGACTTATAAATTGTAACAGCTTATTGGTAACTATGTAAAGAGAATCGTGTGTAATTTTGGCCGATATAAATAAAGTCGTTGTAGTGTGTACTACAATCGACTAGTACATCCCGCCTTGAAAAATGCACTTTATTTGAAAATTAGATACTGTAGAAAAACTATTTAATGTAGAAAAGCCAATATGAACATGACGTCATAGAGCAACATGTACGCATTATTTAATTTAGGTTGGATTATTTTCTACGTAAAGTGGTTGAATGGTATTTGTTCTGCAAGATTTTATTAATAGCACTCTCAAGAGCTAGAAAATGACCTGTATTTTAAATATTACAGCGTGATAAAGCCTTACGTTTTGACTAAAAGCGTGCAGAAGGGAAAGGGCCCAGGTAATTGATTTAGGGAGTAAAACATCAATGACTTCACGAGGCGATTCAGTCGTCGTCAACAAATATCGTGATTTCCTCCAAAAATCGCATGTCAGTGTTGCGAAACTGGGAACCCAGTTCACCATTACTTGCAATGCTGTGAGGAATTCAGAGGGAATTGGTGACCACGATAGTGGGAGAATAATTTTCATGGAACAATCATGCGTGTGAAGGAGCGTGACCAGACGAACAAAGCACCGAGTCTCCGATCCATTTATTTCTTAATGGAACATGTCATTGGTCACTACTCACCAGTGGGAAAGAAAGCTACAGGACTGACTTGACCCTGACCAAGGACTGTGTGCAAGTGTGCACACTATTCCACCTGTGTGTGGCACGACGCCTCAGTCTTTCTACGATTGAAACGGAACGAGATTACCTTTGGCAATGGATTTGTTGTGTACCATTTATTTCTGTTTGAGTTTTTGCGTTCTGTCTTATTTTTTACTATTTTTAAATTTTATCTTTTTCTAACTTTTTAACTTTTTAAGCTTTTTTTCTAGCTTTTTTTTCGTACTCGTTTGCATTATATGTGATAGGATAACCTTTTTTATTTTTAGATTTTTTTAAATTTAATTATACCAAATAAGCCACTATTAATTACAATGCAAAATAAGTCAGCTACAGTACAAATTCGGCCAACAGCCACTAATTTTTAGTCCAAATGAGCGCCCTCTTGATTTTGTTTTTATGTACGTATGCAAACTTGTACTAGCTAACATATTGACATGGCATGCACGAGTTTGAACCACCTCTCTACTCACACCAAGGGACGGAAAACGGCGGAAGATAATCCATTTTATCCGATATTATATTCGAGAAAACACGATGTGGTAAGTAAAATTCATATTCGATAATATTCGTATTTGTATTCAAGAATATTCGTATTCATATTTAAGAATGCTCGTATTTGTATTTGTATCGAGACTATTCGATTCGTATTCGATCCATTTCCATCTCTAGCGAGGGATGATTGTAGAAAGCAATTTTTTGATGAACGTATTGGAAATATAGATAATAGTTTAATTCTAAGTTTTACTAGAAGACAAATACAATAAAAAATTAGTGATGTAAAACTTATAATTAATAGTAGACTACATATTATACTTCAAAAAATATACAAGGAAAAATAGTATCAAAGTCAATCGAATGCGCGAACAACTTATTGTTGGGCTTGATGAAGAACAGGAAGCAACGTAGGTTTGATGTAGTGTAGAACGTAGATGACGCAGTGAAGCGAGTGGTCGGCAGATATGCGCTGCCCAGAAATCTTATTGTCACCCCCTTTGTAGGTCTTTATGGTAGCAACGATTCGAAGATCCTGCTCCCATTCTTTATGGTGCACGTTTGGAAGAAGAGTTGATGAGGTTCAGATGATGAGGCACAATAGCACAAGTTCGCAGAGAAGAAAGTAGAGGAAGAATGAAGGTGGAAATCTCTCTGTTTCTTCCTGGACATCTCCAGGCCCTTTTAAGGGCGCTGTAGTTATTCACTAGTAACTGCTGCATTTAAACAGAATTATTCACTGGTAACTGCCTCATCAAATTACAGATTAAGTAGTGTTAACTCACTGGTAACTGTCTCATCAAATCATATTATAATATTTAAATAGTATTAGGACCAGTTAAAATATGAGAGATGATGCACGGTTTAGCAAAGTAAGATGAACTTAGTCTGCCAAGTGGTGCGTCACACCACGATGAGGTCGCAAGTCATAAGTTATGCGATTTTCACGCAAAAATATACGAATACACGCACGTGTGTGTGTGATTAGCCAAAAAGCCTTCCTCATGCCATCCCTATCCATAATTCAAGAAGTGGTATGGACTGCACTTTATAAATTGAACTTTTTCACCTTACCTTAGTAATATGGTACTAAATCATATATGCTTTGAAATTAAGAAAATGGGCCTCACTCATAGGCCTATTTTTAACAGAACCAAGGTTCACAAGCAAAAAGTGAAAATTATTTTGCATAATTTTTAACCTATGTGTTACACTGCTAGCTCGTGTAGACGCGTAGTCATGTTATATAAATTTATTCTACTGAGATTTGTTACAAAAGTTTTAGGATATTCACATTCGACCGAATTAAGTATATATTTGATTTGAATTTGTATTCATTATGATATTCGATTTATATTCATATTCGAGAATGTTCGAATTCGTATTCGTATTCATTTTAAAAATATGAATTCATATTTATATCCATATTTGTTTTAAAAAATATGGACTTCTATTCGTATTTGAGACTTATTTTCATATTTGATCTGTTTCATCCCTTGTCACACCATGCAATCCTCCAACACTGGAATTGTTACTAGACTCTTCTTTTTAACTTCTAAAAACTGTCTTTTGCTATTCTATAGTAATTAGTTTTCAAATGGAGTATTTTTTCAAGTGGGGGTCTACAAGTTAATTGTAGTATACACTGTAGCGACTTCATTTATATTGGCCAAAACTGCATGTGAGCTTCTGTTACTCCATACGTATTCGATCCGTTTCATCCCTTGTCACACCATGCAATCTTCCAACACTGGAATTGTTACCAGACTCTTCTTTTTAACTTCTAAAAACCGTCTTTTGTTTTTCTATAGTAATTAGTTTTCAAATAGAGTATTTTTTCAAGTAGGGGTCTACAAGTTAATTATAGTACACACTGTAGCGACTTCATTTATATTGACCAAAACTGCATGTGAGCTTCTGTTACTTGTATTTTTAGACTAAAAGCCATAAGCTAAAACCTAAAAGAACAGACGCATTGTTAGCTGTGTTCGTTTAGACTGCAACTGTTTTTTGCTATGGTTAATTGTTTTTATTTGTGTTTTTCGATATAGCGGTGGATGTTGAAGACGTCGATGTGGACGATACACATACTTTTGATATCAGGAAATGTTTGGAGAAGTAACTTCTAGAAGCCACCTTGTATGTTTTGACTTCCGAAGAAACCAAAGCCAAAAACAAAAAGAAAACAACTCTTGTACATTCAATCACTAATTTTGATACATGTGTACTAACCATTTTAACGCTAACATGTTGGTCCTAAATGAGGTCAAGCAGTAAACTATACATCGTACTCTCATTACCTGATTTTAGGTTTTTCTCCAAGGTCGAAAACCGTCAAGGATGGATGACTAAGATATCTTAAAGTTAGAGATAATTTCTCACAATGTATATTCGATTACTAGGGTTGTCGTCCGTTAACTCACTCCATAGAAAAGTATCTCTTAAAGTTAGAAATAATTATCCATAATACTATCTAGAGAGAGTTGATAAATGGAAATGAAGCCAACCTCAGCCTGTTTTGGTGTACAGACGCCTCCTCAACACAAGTGAGACAACGGCTCATGTGCTATCTCTTGGTCCCCTGTATCTCTCTCTCTTGATCAAAAAAGTATCTTCAACGGTCACTCCTTCCTCCACCGCCTGTCCCCCGATTCCTTGTCTCCTCTAACTCAACCATTCTGTGCAATTCAAGAACCAAATTAGCGCATGTGTTGAATTCTTCTCCCGCAATCGCCTATTTTGAACTGCCTCAACTGTCGGCTACTAGTTTACCGATGGCACTCATACACTGAGGCAACCATTCACCATTGTTAAATAGTTTTCCACTAGCAAAGGTTCTCGTTCGTTTGATCTGGAGCGACTACTATGGTTGTTGTGGCTATGGGCTAAACAGTAAATAAGAGGACTAGTATATTGTGTGTGGAATAAACAAATTCTTGCCTCCTTGTTCATCTCGAGGAGGTATATATACATAGTCATAAGACCCTCTTTACAATATTGCCCCTAACTGTAGGTACTATTCTTACGGTATACATATCTTTTATATGTTTTATTGGCCTCTTGAGCCAGCAGATCGAATATGTGTAGGTGGGAGCCTCTCCCCCAACAATGGTATCAGGCTCGACGAGACAGCGTAAGGCGGCACTGCTTCGTGACAATCTAGGCAGTGGTGATTGAGGTGGGCCTCGGCCAGGGTTTCCAAAATCGGTCACAAATAATCCGATTTTTTCTAAAAATCAGAAATATCGATCCCCTCGGTAAAATTCGAAAGCAATTTTGAAAACCCTGCCCTCGGCTCGATCTGCATGCCATCGGCTGAAGGCTCGCAGCGCTCAAAATCCAACCAGCGAGGCAACCTCTTCCTCTACCCCGTGCCACCAGGGAACTCTCATCGTGCGCCGTGCCATCTGCACCACCCCTTCCCCCTCTGCTATGATTGTTGCACGTGCTGCACCAAGGTCTTGTCAGAGGACAGGACCCTTGTCGAGTTTGCCACGTTGGTCGATTCAGAAAGCTATGTATACAAAACATGTACAGTTCACACATCACCGGAGGCTTCACCAAGCCATCAAACAATGCTCTTCAGATCACTGCACGGTAAGGCTCACTATAACAATGTGTAGGCATTACTAAATACTAATGTCTTCTGCATACAGTCTCTCTCTGTGCCAGAATATGAGCCTAGATAGTGGTTAATTGCTGCCAAAAAATAATGTCGTCATCATGATCTAGACACCGTGAGAGGCTTCAATTGCAATTCATTCGTCTTTCACAGTAGCCAGAGTGTGCTACCGTGGAAGTAGAAGAGAGTACAAGGAGTCCTGCAACGGAGATGTTCGTCGGAGGTGAGCAGTCACGATCGCGGATGTAGTGCTTTGGCATGGCTTCTCAGTTATATTCATCAGGTATGTTGACTGTTGTTTGTCGAGTGGTAAATTTTTTTTGGTCCTATTTAAAAGTTTATTTTTTGAAAATTAGGTTATCCGTAATATAAAAGTGTTGCTCCACTAATCACAGCTTCTACGCACTGCATAATTATGGAAGATACACACGGGCACCAGCGTTTCTTTGTTTTGTAACTTCCTAAGTGAAGAACTGTGGTAAAAATTTGCAGTTGCTGCATAATACATGCATGTGGATTGACACCACAGGATAGATGAGGAAGTATCTAAATTTATGCATCCATAAAATTGTTTAGAAGTACATTGAGAATTTCACATATATTCATCAAATCGAGAAGTTCTAGAGGGATGGTGCAAGATAAGCTTCAGAATTCCACAAAACTATGGATTTGCTATTGGCAATGGATAATGCAAAATCAGGGGCTGGGATAGCTTATTAGGCATTGCTTGAGGCAAAAATATAGCTCTCAAACTGAAGAAACAACAAAGAGCTAACAATAAAAATGCTGAAAACTTTTTGGAACTTTTGGTTTTGAAAAAACTGTGTAAAAATATGTATGTGCTGACACCTTAACTAATTGCACATTATACGACAGATGATAATACTAATGCGTATGTCCTCACAACATATAACTCAACAAATCCATCTGTGTTTGAGAACCACAACAACGAGTAGTTGTACTCCTAAATATCTATAACAATAATTGAAATCTTATAGAAAAGTACTCCTTAAAGTTAGAGATAATTATCTATATTCCATCTAGAAGAAGCTGGTGACCACGTGATGTAATTGGTGTGGATTGTTATCCCATGCATGATCGAATGCTAATAACTGCTGCCTACAATTTGAACTTCCAGAGTTACAATTGTCGCATCCCCTAGCCTTTTTTCTTCACATATTCCTCCAACTCCCTGGTTGTCTTCCGTCCAAATGCCACAAGCTGACAACAAGCAGCGCAAAAAGTCATGGTGGTGAGCTGCGATGAAGAGAGAGCGTGGCCACCGAAGATCACCACCAGAGAAGCAGATGATGCCACATAGTTCTTCATTTGCATACCGAAGGATAATAGGTTCTGCATTGGATTTATTACTGCCGCTACATCATCACTGGTCTCTCGCCACTGACCACTGCATCATTTCCAGGTGGCCATCCCTGCCATGATGAATTGGAGATCATCATCTTACTACTGGATACATTGCTAGCCTGACCAAGAATCAAGTAGTTGTCTTTGTATTAGCTGTGAGTCTGCGACTACTACCATGGCATGTAGACTTAATTTCTTGTCTCTGTATCTTTTTTACTAGATTTGAATTGAAGCTTTTTTGTGGCAATGAGACTGCATTGAAGAATTGGTGGTGCATCTTTCTGTATCTTTTTTACTAGAATGTTTAAATTCAGATGATAGTGCTTAGGGAAGTTGAGTTGTTGGGATTCCTATCCACCTTCTTCAATTCACTTTTAGTTAAAACTCTGATATAATATGTAGCCTAATTGATTGTAGGGTCACAAGTTTGTATCCTAATTGCTTGACCTAATACTCTAATCTGTAGCCTAATTCACATAGCATTCTCGCATTGCCAGGCTGCCGTGCAACAATTCTGGCTTTTGAGCCAACCTCAAACTAATAATAAAAAGGAAAAAAGATGTTATTCAGACTAGATTTCTCTTTTCATGGCAATAATTTAGTAGCAGAGCTATATGTGGGCTTGATTTTCAGGATTACTTAAGAAAATTATATAGGAGGTAAAGATAGAATCTCAAGTATATTGCAGAAGATTGGACCTATATAGATTCTTCTAAAGTATTCTCTTCTTTATTTTATTTGATGTTATAATGTTATAATAGTCCCTTAGTCCTTTTTAATTTGATTCTTTAGTGCGGTAGAGTGTTCTCTTTTATCCAATATAACTTCCCTTTGTGCATCCAAAAATCTCTAACAAAAATAGAAAAAAATCAATCAAACAAAAACCAAATTTCACCACCCTAAAATTTCTCTAACAAGAAAAAAATATAGCATAGCTCTACAGGGTGCGCGGTAGAGCTAAGAACGTGGAGGTAGACATGGCAAAGGCGAAGGTGGAGCAGAGAGCATGGGCCGGGTAGGCCGATCCCGATAATATCAACTTGATGTGCTGAAATAATATATTTTATTTATCCGTAGCAAAACACGAACATTAAACTAGTTTAGTTAAAAGTGAAAGTTTTGCATTTGGTCTAAGTTTCTTAGCCGAGTCCTCCCCTTTTTTTACTTTGAAAATTGGGTCTACTCTCTAAGCAAATTGTTTCAAGATGAGTCACATTCTCTTAGTTCAAAATATTAGGTTTCTTTTTTTTCATAATGGTTGCAGTTTACTCATTAGCAAGTCATTGTTGGTGGATTCTTATCATTAATAAAAAATGTGATAAGTGGATACGTTTTCGGTGATATATATTTTTCCTGTTCTTTGTGCTACTAGTGTTGAAATATATGCATGGTGGCAGATCATCGTCTCATTAGCCGAATAATTGTAGTTGCTAAAAAAAAAAGCAACACCAGCTGATTGGGTATGATCCAAGGTTAGACCAGGGACTAACGCCCGCACTTATTTGTTTTGCACCAGGGACTAGTAGAAACTGCAGGTTTCTCGTGTTATTGCAAGTTCAGATACCGGAAAATCATTGAGAAAAAAACATTATAAATAACTCACCAGCCTTGGCTACACACACACACACACACACACATATATATATATATATATATATATATATATATATATATATATATATATATATATATATATATATATATATATATATATATATATATATATATATAAGCCTCTTTTCTACACCCGGTGTAATTACACCCTATGTCGTATCTCACAACGTAGAGAGTATCTCGCGTAAAATATATATATATATATATATATTCATACGTGATTAAAATTTAGGACTACTAATATTACAATTAAGAATCATACTCTTCGAAACAAATTAGGATTAAGCATCACGAAGGATCATGCTCACGGTCTATATATATTGTATAGCGATTTATATCACTAAGAAAACAGAAGGAAATTCGAATGAAAATGACAATGATTTTGGGAACAAGCTATAATTCATGAAACTATAACGATTATGGTTATGACTTATGACATTGGTTAGGAAAACAGTAGGAAATTTGAAACTATAAGGCTTTATATATCATTCACGAAACTTTCGTGGGAAGGCTAGCTCGACCAAATGAAGACTAGCACCACAAAACCAACTTATTTTCTGAGAACAGTACATGGGAAAGAAAGCTTTCAGCCTTTGATCCTATTCTGTTTGAAAAAGGTAGAAATTAATATGAACATTTGTCTTCTTAAAATGGCTTCTTTACTCTTCTCGTTTCTGTCTCATTTTGAGATAAGACAGGAAGTCACGAACGTATCATGTACCTTACTCCACTCGCTTCCATCTCACGCACGTATCTTTCCATCACTTTTCTCATCGCTCATCCTTTTTATCTAGAAGCCATTTTTTAATCACTATATTTATTTTTAGTTAAAAATTATCAGTTATAATCAAAAAACTATCAGCCATAGGTAATATGAACACACTTGACCATGGCCTGTTTATTTTATCTTGTTTGGTAGAAGTCCAAATGATTTCACACGTGTGGGGCTCTGAGTGGTATATACGAGTCTCACGTTCTGTCATTTAGTCGAGTTTTCAGATGCGAACAGAAGTTGACCTTCAATTTGGAACTGCATGTTGCACCTCATGCACTTGCACTTACGTTGGTCTCGTCACTTACATTGGACGTTATTCAAACTGAAGACCTTTGACTTTTTTGTGCGTGAAAAAGACCTTTAAATTCCGATACCATGTTATGTTGGAAACATTAGTTTACCAACAGAAAACCTTAAATTGTTGGCGCAAAAGCCTATAAGGTATGCAATCTATACGCATATATAGTTTTCTACGGTCATCTTTGTTTTTCAGTTCGCACGAATTAGTCTGGTGATTTATCATATACGACACAATTATTTCGTTGGCTTAGTTAACAATAGCTGCTCTAAGAAAGAAGTGACGGTAGTTGATTGGTAAGGCGCAAGGCCCGATTGAAATAAGTGAGAATCAACCAAGAAACTACGTGTGAAAAATATAGCAAAGTTCACATAGGAAATTTCACAGCAGTAGGTGTTGGGGCAACGTGTTGATGTGGATTGATATAGAATGAAAAAGACAGAAAAAGGGTGGGTTTTTTTTTCTCTTCTCTAGGCGTTGGGGCAACTTGTTGATGTGGATTGATGTAGAATGAAAAACAGAGTAAAAAGACATACGACATACGAATTTTTGACGAAATGACTGAGCGGTTGATGGTTTTTGACTCTAACATGAGTACTTTTGAGAACTAAATGTCGATAAGTCGCTTTGAAAAAACTATTCTGATAAGTCGCTTTGAAAAAGTGACATCCCATTTGTTTATTCGGAGAAGCCATGAGCTATAAGTCAGCCGAAAAGAATCAACCTAAGGTTGTGCTCAAGTGGGCTTTTTGGCACTTTGGTATTGTTTGGAACTTTTTTTTAAAGTAAAACTATTGAAAGCTTATTTGGCGTAATTAAATTTAAAAAAATTTAAAAAATAAGTTATCCTATCACTAACAATGCAAAGCAAAGAAATACGAGAAAAAAAGAAAGGGTGAAAAACCTAAAAAACTAGAAAAAAAATCAAAATTAAGAAGGTAAAGCTCAAAGCTGAAGCCCAATGTGATTCACGTCTTTGTACAATGGGAAGTTTGGATCTCTCCATCGTGCTCAAGCGTCGTTTGAAAAATACCAGCTTCTAACCTTTGGTGCTACTCTGTCTAGATAGCTTATACATTATACCATCAGTGATGTATCTATTAGAGTATATGATAGTTAGAGATAAAATAGGATAGAATTGATTTGTATCGAGTCCTTCCTTATCTCCTCTACCTTGTACACTATATATACCAGCCCTCGAGGCTCAATACAACAACCACAATATTCGCAGTATCTCTCCCTTTCACGTGTAGGCTCCTTCAGGCCTAAGACGTGGAAATAGAAGTGGGCTGCAATTGTTATTTTTTAATTACGCCAGCCAGATCTTGAACTCAGGACCTCGTGGCTCTGATACCATATTGAATTGCATGCACCAACCAATTCACCCAAAAGTTTAAGCTGATGAGGAAAGGTGGGCAATTCACTTATACTCCAACACTCCCCCTCACGTGTAGGCTCTCTCAGGCCTAAGACGTGGAATAGAAGTGGACTGCAATTATTTTTTTTAATTGCGTCAACCGAGTCTCGAACTCAAGACCTCTTGGCTCTGATACCATATTGAGTTGCATGCACCAACCAATTCACCCAAAGGGTGAATTGGTTGGTGCATGCAACTCAATATGGTATCAGAGCCACGAGGTCTTGAGTTCAAGATCTGGCTGGCGCAATTAAAAAATAATAATTGCAGCCCACTTCTATTTCCACGTCTTAGGCCTGAGGGAGCCTACACGTGAGAGGGAGAGATACTGCGAATATTGTGGTTGTTGTATTGAGCCTCGAGGGCTGGTATATATAATGTACAAGGTAGAAGAGATAAGGAAGGACTCGATACAAATCAATTCTATCCTATTTTATCTCTAACTACCATATACTCTAATAGTATCATTATTGTTCTGCTTGTGAAGCGTGACTTCAATCCTTGTTCTTTTTTTATGTAAAAATAACATCCTAAATATATCTGCCTCTCACCATTATTACCTGTATCTGACACTATGTATTTGGTAGATGTATGCGTCTCTGAATCAAGAAAAATTTCTGCCTCATGAGCGTTTGGAGCCCGAACAAACCTTTGTACAGAGATGGAGCTCAGGGGCCGGTCTGCTTTTTCACTGAAAATATGTTTGATTTCTATTTTTGAATTTTGAATTATTTTTGTAATTTTGAATTATTGAATATAAACTAGACACATGTATAAATATATTGGCATAGAATTTATATTCAAAAGAGGTGTTTTGGGGTCGGGTGTAGGACCATGTACAACAGCTAGAGGGGCGGGATTGGATAGCCTCACAAATTTTCCTCGGAAGTATTCAAGACTCTTCTCTTGAGTCTACCAGGATCAAAGCATATGAACATAGCGGAACCCACAAAACAAATGAAGCGAAACTTCAGAGTACTAGCGGACGGTTTACAAGGCGGACGGTCCACGAGATCAGATCACACGTCAACTGAGGCCAGAGTTGCCGGACGGTCTGTTGGTCCTACGGCGGACGGTCCGCGGCTCCAACTCAGCTGAAACTTCTAAAGTAGGAACAAGACCTCATGAACCTAACCCAAAAGCATTTTGCTTCAAAGGCAAGAACTCAGTTAATAGCATTTTGCTTTAAAAGCCAAGTTGTATCAAACCTGGGTCGAAACTATTATAGAGTATATGGTAGTTAGAGATAAAATAGGATAGAATTGATTTGTATCGAGTCCTTCCTTATCTCCTCTACCTTGTACACTATATATACCAGCCCTCGAGGCTCAATACAACAACCACAATATTCGCAGTATCTCTCCCTCTCAATTCAATCTAACATGGTATCAGAGCAGGCGTTCTAGCGCGCCGCTCACGCTTCCGCCGTCGCTGCGACGCTGCCCCCGGGAGTGGACATCGATCCTCCCGGGGGCAGCCAATCGTCGTTTTTTACATTGTTGTTCGTCCGTCGTTCTGAGTCGTCGTCACGCAGCAGCAGATCGGGCCTCCCCTTCCTCGGCCGCCGCTCCACTGGCCGCCGCCACCTCTGCACCGACGTTGCCCCGGTCTTGCGCCGCCTCCACCCCGCAGGCCCGGCCGTGATTCCGTGAGAGGAGCCGCCGGATCCGACGCCCTCCACCGATGCGCTCGCCTCCCGTCGGCCCCGCGCCCGCCGGCAGGCGGCGATCTTGGACGAGGACAAGGCGGAGGCGGCCTCCTCCTGGCGGCGCACGGCGCGGGACTTGGGGCCGCCTCGCGCCAGTACTGCTCCTCCTTGGCGTGCTCCACGCGCTCGCGGCGGTCGGCCTCCGCGGCAGAGCCCGGGCTGGTGCCTCCTCCCGGGCCGGCGCCGCCTCCTCGCCAGCTTCCCGCTCCGGGCTAGCTCCTGCGCCGGCCGCTCCGTCCCCGACCTCCCCGCGCCGGCTCAGGCCTCTCCGCCGCCGGATCCGTCCAGATCCGGCCGGCCGCCGCTGCTTCCCCTTCCCAGGCCGACGCCGCTCGGCCTGCTCGCCTGTGCCGCCTCCTCCTACCGGCGCGCCGCCTCCTCCCGCCCTGCAGCCGGCCGCCGCCGCCTCCCGCGCCTCCACCGTGGGGCTTCTTCCGCCGCCTGGCCCCACCGCACGGATCTGTTGGAGGAGCCCCGCCATCCGCCGAGCGCCTCCGCGGCGAGGTCCAGGGCCCCGAGAGGCCGTGTCCTCTTCTGGGATGGCGCTCACTGGCTCCACTTCGCGCACGCCTCTCCGAACTGGACCGCTGAGCTCTTTACTTTGCCATAGAGGAGAGAGAACAGAAGAGAGGAGAAAAGAGAGGGCCAGTGGATGGAGGATCTTTTGGGGAGGCTATGCAAGATTTGGCCATCCAGTTCTTTAACCCCAAAGTGCAAGCTTCCATTGCCTTATGGTGTGGCGTGGTATGGACCGTGTGGCGGCTCGCAAAGGGATTGTGGTGAGGGTCTTTGCTTCTCGGTGAGTTGCACATGGAGGATCCTACTGCTGCTGTTGTATCTTTTTTTTCTCCCGATCAGAGATTGGGTTTGCGTCGCCCACCGCCGCTCGTCGACATCATCTCGATCTGGTCGTCCACGACAACGCCGTCTCCGACTCCGTCACAGCGGCCATGTCTTCGTCGTCCTGCTCCGTGCGCACCTCGGCTTGATCACCCGATCGAGCGTACGGTTGCGACGACTTCTTCGGATGGATCATCTTCGCGTCGCCATCAAGCTTTGGGCTGCCGCTACGTCGCCCCCTCGGGCCGTAGTGTTGTCGCTCGTGGTCCACGTCCACTGGCTACCGCGGCGCTGAGAGGCGCCCTCCTCGACGCAGCCGCATCGACAATGGACCCCCTGCCGTTGCTTCGACTTGGAGTTGCACCTGTGTCGCCCCGTCTGGCCGCAGCGTCGCTGCTCTTGTCGTCTTCACCGCCGTCAACATCAGCCACTCGGGATCTTCTTCGCCTACATCGAGCATTGCCGCCGTGTCTTCCTCCAGCTGTTACCGTTGCCGCTCTCGGCCGGTGGTCCAGCTGCCCGTCCTTCAGCAACCGACGTAGCCGCTCCAGGCCGTTGGTCCCTCTACGTCGCCTTCGTCCTCGTCCACCGTACCTCATGCGCCAGTGTCGCCGTATCTTCCTCGACTACATTTTGTTCTTCTCCAGCAACCGCGAGCTACACCGGCACTTCTCCTTCTACGCCGTTCTCGCACCGCGACTGTCTTGGAGGCCTTCTTTGCTAGTCTCCTCCGACATTGGCGCATGGTTCATGGTGGTCCCTCCCTCGCCCGCACGGTATTGGCAATACCATTGTGCGCTTCGTCCCGATTCATCCTTGGGCCTGGCAAACCCATTGTGACGTCTCGTCCTCAACGGCTTCGATAGCATCGGCTCTTCAGCGTCATCTTCCTCCACGACTGCCTCGATCGCGTCACCGTCTTCGTCTACAGCGCACTCTCTTCGCGCAACCCGGTTTAACGGCGTCATCCTGCATGCTGTAACCACTTCCTGGCGCCTTCCTGCGCGCCCGCGGCTTGGCTACTCGTCATCGGCTGTATCAGACGACCACGCCTACATCGACCACGACTTCTTCGCTTCCGTTGCTTTGGCTACATCGACTTGGGCACAAAGGGCTATCATCGTGTTGAGTCCTCTTGTCTGTTTCTTCTCCAGTCCAAGTGTCCGTGTCGCTCACGCTTAGACTGCGGGGGGATATTAGAGTATATGGTAGTTAGAGATAAAATAGGATAGAATTGATTTGTATCGAGTCCTTCCTTATCTCCTCTACCTTATACACTATATATACCAGCCCTCGAGGCTCAATACAACAACCACAATATTCGCAGTATCTCTCCCTCTCAATTCAATCTAACAGAAACCAAAAACCACGGATTTGACTAGCTTGCGGGAAGGATAAGTCATGGTGACCAAGGTTGGTTTCCTACATGCTATAGCAATCAAAAGCATCGCAAGAAGCCAAAAATCCCAAGGAATAAGAACCCTGGATTGCTCCCTCTTCGAAGCAAAAAATGGGTAACTTGGATAACTGATCTCAAATGTGCCTAGATAGGTGAAACCTATGAATAGCATTCATATTTCATCTCTTACATATTCTTAGCACAAGAACAAGATCAATAATATACATGGGAGAAAGCCAAACATCAAATCAAGAAAGCAAAACACAAAGAACAAGCACAAAACTAGGCACGGACGGAATTGGACTTTGTATTACCTACTTGTAGATAGATGTTTACAGCCACTCCCATCGAGGATGACAAACGAACAAGGGCGGGCAATGATCTCTACAGATTCATGTCAAAGTGCAATGACAAGCAATCCCGTAAGAGAAGTTCGAGCAAGTAGCACATAGGACAAAACATAATATGATCATTTCATTTGCATGTATAGGTAATGAAAAATGAGACGGGCTTTCCATATCAGTAAGCTGTACTTAACCTGAGACGCAAAAGCCTATGCATATGAACCTGATACTGATTCCAGATAGGACTAAGAAGCACAAGCTAACTAGCATTCAATAGCAATAGTCAAGGTCTCATAAGACATTAAAATACGGCTTGACACAAGAAAGAATCATTCCAAGTTATCTTGAGCATGTTCACGTTTGCACTTCTTTGATTAAGTTGTTTTAGGTTCAACAAGCATCCATGCTCCAAATCACATACAAAGGTATTGCAAAGTATATAGAACAAGTCAAGCATGCTAAGTAAGTGTACAAGCTATAACAATAGCATGAGTTACATTACTACAACTTCAACAAAGAGTAAAAATCAAAGCTCAACAACATATAGCATATTACATGGTACTGACAAATGACAAAATCTAAGGCATGTAAATAGCTAGTTCCATAAGAAAAATTTTGACATGACCTTTCTAGATTTACCATGACTTGGGCCCACAGGGCCAAGATACACAATGAGCACAATATAAGAACAAGTATATCACAAGCAAATACCCACAGAGCCACATATCATCAACATAAATCATAATATGACGCATAGGAATGATCGTATATCATCAACACACAACAATAAGTCAAATACCCATAAGTATGTATAAATATGCTAGAACATCATCCATATACGTACAAATCATCCCACAAGCTTGAATTTAACAATGAATAAAAAATAAGTGCATTGGGGGTAAGAAACAACTCACTGGGTGTATATGATGTAGTGGAAATAGATATTCATCCTATAGCCTCTTGCACATACAAGGGTGAGGATCCAACATGGGACATGAAAGAAAAAGAGAGAAAGAAAAGAAGAGAAACAAAAAACTAACAAAAGATAGAGAATAAAAATAAAAAAGAAAAGAAGTGCTCATATGGGTGTCGGGAGGGGGGCTAAGGATGGAACATGGAAAAGGCACATGTCTACCCTCCTAGTGAAGCAGCATGTCTCAAAATCTACCTGGACCCTAAGGAATATTGACTCAAACGAAGCTCGCTCGTAGTGGATGGTACACAAGTGTAAATGTGCAAACAAACTCAAAGACATGATGGGTACATGTGATAGGGTCAACACCCTTGAAGTCATTAATAGAATATCCAATCATTAGGTACATCGATAAGACATGTCATGAGGACAAGTCTCAACAAAAGTGATATGAGCATCGTCAAGACCAATGAAATCATATCTAAGATAGTCCGGGAAGAGTTTCAACACTATCTGAAGTGTGCTCTAGAGTGGAATGCATAGTAGTAGAAACCTCCTGAGGGGCAATGTCGTTGAAAGAAGTAGCTGGTTGATAAATAGAAATGTACTCCTCAACATCGAAAGTAGCCCCCTCATAGTCAATCACGAATGTCTCCATCTTGGGTTCAAAGATAGTTGAATCATCTAAGTGGCCAACATCATCAAACGTGAATATCTCCATATCAAGCTCAAGAAGCATATGATTCATATCCAAACAAGGAGAGTCCTCATCATCAAATCTAACAATCTCAAGCTCAGGTTCATCAACACAAGGAACATGATCCTCATACGGTGAGTTCATGACATCAAGTGACAACATCAAAAGTAAATGTTAGGGTATGGCCCATGTTAGGGTATGGCCCACTCAGCTAAGCAAAGCTCATTCCGTAACACTCTGGAGTGGAAGAATAACTACAATAGCACTCAGTGAGTGAATGACCTTAAAAACCGCAAGTCTAGCACACAGGAACAACATGAGAGTGGACACATGGTAAAGAATTGAACTGATCAAGCTCACTCTCTAAAACAATCCTGCGCTCCAAAACATAGTGCTCTAACTGATGAGACAGTACATTTACCTGTTCATGAAGAGTCATAAGTGCAAGTGCTGCTTATAAAACCATGGTAATCACTATAGAAGGCCATATCCTTAATAATTTCCTACATCGATTAGCCTGTGAAGGACACAAAAAAACACAAGAGAGAAAGAAATAACTAAGAAAGGGTTAGGGGTTAGCGATATATCACCAATATGTATAATGATGGTATGAAAGACAAGTCAACACAAACACAAACAGAACAAAAGAAAACAAACAACGACCTAGCCTCTAGCCTAATATTGTCGCTCTAAGCTTATCCAAGGCAACGATGCCAAAAAACAAGTGATCATGCTAAAATAACACCCCGCAAGTGCACGGGTTACCATCGTGATAACGGTGTCGGGTTCTCCGTAGGGGCTAGACTAAGATTACTGGTGCTTAGCTAAAGCAAAATCAATTAAAATGGGTGAATAAAAATAGTAAACTAAACCTAAAGCATCTACTGAACGAACCTAAAACAACCAAATGAACATACTAAGTGAAACAACTAATAAAACCCCTAGTCGCATAGGCGAAATGATGAACGATCTAATCGAATGCACTAATGGAAACGACAGAATGAACGATCATGTGAGTTGATGTTGCATGACTAAACGAACAACACAAGTGACTACATGAACAAACACACTATAACGATGACACCACTACTGTACAACACTAACTAACTACTGACCGCGTGAAGAAGATAGAGAGAAGTCGTGTAACATCCCATTTTGGGAGCCTTGAAAAGTGTTTGGATAACATTCAAATTTGAATTGCAATATAAAAGTTCAACTCAATTTCAAAGAGAATTTCTTTTTTTAAAAAAATCAAACCTCCCTTGGGTTTGGCCTAGCCCATCTTCCCTAGCCCACCTTGACTTTGGCCTAACCCAGCTAGCTTTCAGCTTGGCCCAAGATGGCCCATGCCGCCCACCCACGCCTGGCGCAACTCAGCCCACAGCCAACGCGTGCACCGGTTGCGCCACCCATCGCGCCCACCCGTGCCACAGTGCATGGCCACTCGTTCTTGTGAGCCAATAGCGTCGCTAGCTCCTCACCACCCTTGCCCAGCCTAGCTCTCTCTCTCTCCACTCCAAGGGTGGATCTAACATCTTACTAACCTGACTTTGGATGGACGATTGGAGACTTCCTGATGCGGATATGCACGTGTCTTGTACTTTTCCGTTAAATATCTTATTCAACTGGAAAGAATTATTGAGCCGCATGAAATATGGCCAGGTGAACTCATTTCAAACTATACTTAATGTTGTCATTCATAAGGATGAAATACTGCATCATGTTATTACTTGGTGTATTCTTAGGTTTGTCAATGGCAAAACAATAGAGATGCAAAAGGAAGCGGATAACCACATTATGTGCCAAAGACATGAAGGAACAAAGCCCACGCGGATGGAGCCAACAAGAACGAAGCACATGTGGCTGGTTGGAGCCCATGTGGAAGGGGGAAAGAAAGCCCATGTGGCGGGAGAGTATAAGGACGGAGCCCAAGAACTTAGAGCACAAGTATTGGACACTATTTTGAAGCTTCCCACGTGCTCAATCCAATTCTAACTCGGATTCAACTCAGAATTCAATTCGGACTCGGTTCGGGACAGCCTGTCAGGCAGTTACTAAAAAGGTCATAACTTTCACAAACGGAGTCCGATTCAGGCGTTCTTGTACTTGTTGGAAAGATATTTTCAAGGGCTACGCAATGGATCTAGCCCCAGTATCAAATTCGTCACGGATCAAAAGTTATGACCGAAAAAATATGACAGCTGTAAAATCTAGTTTCCTTTTTTAAGAGTTCGTATCTAAAACCATATATGGTTGAGTTATACTAGGTTTGGGGGACTCTATGCACGTCCCAAGAGGCTATATAAGCCCTGTATTGGCATCCTTAGAGGGGGGATCAAGTTTTATGCATCAGATTGAAACATAGCTATTGCTTGTTCTTTCAACACCAGAGTTCATGCGAGGGTTTTGAGAGAGAATTAGGCGATCCATTGTTCGTTCTGCAACTCAAGGTCAAGCCGTCGTTCCATTGGGAATTGGGGACTTGGCGTTCGTCGCTTGTGGTCGCGCGACGACAACTATCCGGTGTGTTTTGGGCGTATTCCGAAGAGTTGAGGGTTCGTGCATGGGCACGAGTGTTCAGCTAGCGACATCGTCTACTTCACATCAACTATCCACAGTTCCTCACTGAGAAGATCAGGACCCATCCCCGTATCACTTCCTACCAATGATCATCGAACTCATCTTGCACCTGCTCCAAATACGGCTACGAAGTGTCGTGGCTCAGTAATCCATGGCCCTCTGCCATGTGATTAGCTTGCCGACTGGCATTTGTCCATTGAGGTTGATGCCATCCGGTCATCTAGTCACCACTCGTTCGACCCGGACATCGAACAAGAATGGGCCGATCTAAAGGAGAGGTGGATCTAAAGAGCTCGCTAACCTGGTTTTGGATGGAAAAGAACAAATAGCAAATAGGAGGAATCGAAGCTTGAGACTCTATGCTGGGCCTAGGACACTGGTGTGGGCGGCCTCCAGGCCAGACAGGCAGATATGGAGGGGAATAGGAGGGAGCACTATGGAATTTTTGGCAGCCGACACCACACAAGCGGCACCACCAAGACGAAATCCTCTCACCTTTAACATCCAGATCTGGAATTTAAAAAAAAGAAGAGTGAAAGACAAATTGAGAAGGTGGAGTTGGATGGGGAGGACACAGAGGAGGGACAGGAAGGGCATGAAGGAGCCCTCACCACCGGTGCTAGCGAACTTCGTAGTGGGTTGCCGTTCCAACCCAACAAAAAAAACATATCTAGACACCTTCACAAGGAGTCTGAGGGGAGAAGGGAGGGACAGTGAGAGCGGGAGCATGGTGAGGTTCTTGGCTGGGGTTGGGTCGCCATTGCATTGCTCATGGGAGCAGCACAAGAGGCGCACAGGGTCCTTTTTGTCCTTTCATTATCTCCACAATCCAATAATGCCACTTGTTCAAGTGTAATCTTGTTTTTCGTTTACTTGTAGCATCCGAGTTAAGTTCATTTTGCTAGTCTGTATTCCAGTGAGAGCTATTGCCGTATATGAATACGTATAAGTAGAAGCCGAGTCGGAGTTGTTTTATGTCTGTTTGCTAGTCATAGAAGTAGCCTTTAAATAGACATGCGGTCATGTAACTCGAGAGTACGAGCGGGAACATAAACAAGAAGAAAAGGAGGGAACGGTCAGTGCTGGGAAAAGTATACTGCTCTCTCGGCGACGTTATTTTCTCTGTGTTTTTCTCCAACAAATCTGAGGCATTGCTCTGACCAACACTCCAAGCAAAAGCAAGGCAGAGCTGATCCTTGTGTTTCATCACGTGAACAGCAAGTAGGAAAGGGCTGTCCCGCCTGTCGAAATTGCCGGTCACGTCGGTGGGAAAGGCAAGGACCAGTGAAGAAAAGGAGACACATCTCTGTTTTCTGGCGTGTACCGTGAGCAGTGACCAGGCGGGTCCCACGACTGAAGCGGGTGAATATCTGAAAGAGGCAGTGACAGCAAAGGTTCGGGAAATAATTCCGACACCACTACTATTTTACACGTATTTGCACAACACTCAACCCATGTTTAACTTCACATCAACAGGCTAAGAGATGACACTTGTGTATGTGCGTCTTTTTTTTTTATCTATATTCGCAATACGATTAATTACCAAGTATAAGTACTCTTAATTAACACCCTTAGTATTCATTAGCTTTTTCCATCAAAGCGGAGCGCTAGACAGAAAACAACGAGCAGGCTCAAGACTCAACGAACACTAGTCCCCCATCCTTGAGGAGGGATCACCGGTAAACTTTGCACAGTAACGATAAGGACCACACAAATTAAAAAAAAAACGTATAAACCGTCCTCTAAGAGAACTGCTGTGAGGTTGCAAATGTCTGCCCGAACCCCCAGCCGGCCGGAGCGACGTTGAGGAAGGTTAGCGTCTGGCCTTCGCTGCTGGCCACCTTGAACGACAGGCTCTGGCCGTTGAGGTACGCCTTGGACTGCCCAGTTCCTCCCCCTCCGCGAGCCCTTGATGGACACCGACTGGATGGACCCAAACCCGCCGACGTTGCTGATCAGAACCAGCTCGAAGTAGCCATAGCCGTTGATGGTGAACCACTACAATAAAAATGTTATTACAGTTAGGTCGAAACTGTCATCACAGATGATTTTCTGAACCATCTGAATTTATGGGTCAATGATAATCAAAAGTTATCACAAACGGTTTGTGAGTCGTCTGTGATAAATACAATACAAAGATTTATAACTAGAACTATCTGTGATACTCATATCACAGACGGCTCGAACCAAAAACCGTCTGTGATGGGTGACTATCACAGACAGCTCGAAATAAAAACCGTCTGTGATACTCATATATCACAGACGGTTCTAGCTACCAACCGTCTGTGATAGGCAAGTATTATAGATGGTTGATAGATAGAATCGTCTGTGATATGTGAGTATCACAGACGGTTGGTAGATAAAATCATCTGTGATGTGTGAGTATTATAGACGGTTTTTGACTCGAGCCGTCTGTGATAGTCCTTCACAGATGGTTTATTGTATTCTATACCTAATTTTTTTTCTATTTTTGGTTAGTCTCAGGAAATATTAGATATACACTTTGAAAACAAACAAATATAACAGTAAACACATCAACACATTTCATTTTCATTAAAATTATAAGTCATCATTACAACATCACAAGATATGGCAAAAACATAGAAAAACTAGAGATCATAGCAGACAGTGGAAGTTCAACTGCACCGACGAGGCCTCTATGCCTAAGCTCTCTCGCCCCTAATGCAGCGCATGAGCTGGATGCCCTTAACATCCACTATTGCAGGCGCCAACTTGAACACCGTCTTGGTAGTTAGCTACTTTTGCGGTGTCTTGCTGCTCGTAGACTTGCGTACCATCTACTTTGTAAGGGCCATCGGGGTCGGAGTCAATAAGGAGGGCGGTGAGGAGGCTGAAGAAATTTTGAGCACATGTAGTAGATAGGGGGTAGGTTTAGGTGAGTATTTATAGGGGAGGAAGAGGCGAGAGTTGAAAAATTTTTAGCACGGGGATGGAAAGGTGGAGCTACGATCCGTTGGGTAAGGGTTGGTGGGTTACTATTAGCTGGGATTGAGTTGGGGAGGATCGACGGGCCCACCAAATTATCACAGACAGTTTAAACCACAAACTATCTATGAAATATAATTATCATAGATGGTTTGAACCATAAACCATTTGTAAAACATAATTATCACAGACGATTTGAACCTTAAACTGTTTGTGACACATAAGCAGCTATATATATTAATGCAATATAAATATCTAGTCTCAAAATATGAAATAACAAAGTTCTATATGGCTTATATATATACTCGTTTGAAAGGTTTCGATGAAATTTATAACTTTATAGTTGAGGTGAACCCTAAATTTTAAAGGAAAGATAAAATTTTTTAGCAAAAACAGAAACAAAAAACTAGCGACACAAATTCCAAGACTTTTATTCAAAGGACTTTTCCAGATTTTAAACCTTGAGGACAAGGTTCTATTAAGGAGGGGGTATTATCATACCATTGTAAAGTATTGGAGCTTTGCTATTTTCTAAAGTTTTTGAAGCCAATGAAACCAGTAGTGAAGACAACATTTTAGCGACTTCACTCAACCAGCTCCAATAGCGTGGATTTCATTTGTGATTGTGCAAGTAGGATCGGACCAGTCCGAACTCGCTCTCAGACAAGTCCGAACTTGTTTTCGAGAAACATATCATAGACGGTTTTTAATACAAACCGTTTATGATAACTTCATTATCACAGACAGTTTAAAGTATCTTAGACGGTTATTAGTACGAATCGTTTGTGATGTTTGCCATTATCATAGACGGTTTGTATCAATAACCTTTTATGATACAACCGTCTGTGATGTCTTGTATTATCACATATGGTTCGTATAAATAACTGTCTGTGAGAATACCACAGACGATTATTCATATGAACTATGTGTGATAATTATATCACACCGTCTGTGATGTAAATATCCAGTATAGCATCTTTTGTAGTAGTGAACTTGACCCCACCTTACTTCAACAGGGCACCTGTCGGAACTGGATCTAGAAATCTGAATTCCTCTGTGATTTCTGCACTGTTCCCTGGATCAGTAGCCAGTGCTCACAGTTACATCACTGTATATCAAAAACATATTAAGTGGAAGCATAAATTATACATTAATAACTTACATGGGCTGATTGGGCCGAAAAGCAGAGAATGCAGCAACGGAAATCTTCACACAAGTGGAACCCACAAGACTTGCCCACAGGCAGCCAACTGGGGTTTCGCGACCTATGTCCATAGCCTTCTTGAATACCAGCTCTGTCGACCCTGCTGAAGCATTGCTGGTCCTTCTTTTGTTTCCTGACTGACTGGAGGGTAATAAGCAACAGTGAGTACAAAAATGTACTCAACAAGCCACCACACAGAATGCAATACTAATAACTATTACATGCAAGGCTGTGAAAGGAGGCTTAAGGTTATTTTATTTGCTAAAGCAGCATTTCCAAATATTATAAATAAATTCCTGTGACTTAGCAATTTTAACCAAAATGCAAGTTGTAAAGAGAGAGTGCAATATTATTTGTAGTGCAGGTTACATCCACCTTTTACAGTGTATGGTTACCTCCACAATGCTAATTTTGTTTACTGGGCTACGTCCACCCTAATTACCGCTGGAGTACATCTCTCCAGAAAAAATCCAACAAAATAGAGTACATCTCCCTACTTAGTTTTCATCCCGCCCGAGAAATGGTTTTTTTGAAATAGAACTAACTCGAGGAAGTTCCCATGTCTGCTCTTGACCGTGAGCACGGCTATTCGAATAGTTTTAAACTCTGCGGAGTTTGCACATCTTTATCCACAAGAGATAACCCAATTGTTATATTCCACATATTTCCTTAGACATGCAGATCAACTAGATTATCACATGACCTTTATAATGTATCTAGTAAAAGAATGCACTCGCTAAGGTTTCCATCTACAGGAAGGCCATTTAGGCGCCAGCTAGACCCCCTCTTGCGCCCACCTCTATCCGGTGACATGACCATCTCCAGGATGCTTTGCGTCCAGCGAGAAAACTCATGATTTCCCCCGAAATGCATTCAGTTACTGGCGAGTACAAATTATTTAGTCATGCCTACACTTTACCAGCTTGTGGTTGTACTGTTTTACATGGAGAGGTCATTCAGGATTAAGTCCTTAATTCGTCCAGGCGGTGCATACCACAATCCAACCCCAACCACTCTTACCAATCACCCAGACAGGTAAAGCAGTTTTGAGGTTTTAAGAAGGTATGCTGTACACAAATATCAGTCATTTACATCCAATGACTGCCCAAAACAATTTCATAAGTGTGAAGAATAATGATGAGCCGGACAATTGAATACCCTGACTTTAGACTCGCTTGTTAGTAAATATAACTTAATTAGTAAATAACATTAATATCTAGGGCGACAAGGAATCAATTGAATCAAATGGCATGAGTATCATAATAATTCTGGTATCATAAAAGGGCAATATCTACCTTATATTTGACATAATTTGCATAACAAGTAAGCATGCATTTTGATAATTTCAAAGAATATAACTTTTGTAAAATGTAGGATCAATATGATCAAAGTGATGACTTGCCTGGCTTATTTACCGTGGCCTTGATTTTAATTTAAAGCCCGCTTAACCGGTCAGTCACAATAAATATTGAATCTTCACTACAGCCCGAATCCGCTTGGTCTTGTCATCTTCAGACGACAGCTTCTAATTACGCGCAACAAAATGGAAAACCAAATAAATTCAAACAGCGGCAAAAGTTTAATTTAATTTAATTGAATTTGTTTAATGTTGTTCATAAATTGAGAGTAGAGAGGGATCGGTTGGAATGGATTTAAGTAGAGGAAGGAATTGGTTAAATAGCTTTACCGAGAGGGAGAATTTTATAAAAGAGAAGGAAGTTGAATAAAGGATCACCCGCAGGGTTATTCTGCTGGGCTCAAGATAAAGGACTCGATTTGTTTCTCTATAGCTTCTTTTATATAATTATATATTTATCAAGGAAGTTCCATGAGTTGTGGGACGTATCTTTAGAAAGATTACCAGGGAGGGTGATTTGCCAGATATTTGAATTAAATACACTTCCCAACTTTGATTATAGTTTGGAATTGGTTATTTGTCCGATTAGGGTTAAAAACAAGTTAGTAAGTTACAAACTTACTAGAGTGGATTAAGGGTGGCGTTTTAATAGAAATGTGAGTTATAATATTGCACATAATCTTAAATACTGGAAGATAATTAGATTAATTGGGATGCAAGGTTATGTTTCGGCAATATATTTAGTCAAGGGTGTTAATTTAGTGAAAGACACTTTATGCTTTAGTATTGCAATATTTGGACAAATTATTCTAAGATAATCTAGTTGGGGTAGAGAGCAATAGTTCTTTACCTAGGTTTAATAGTTTCTTTGCCCAAAAGATGTTTGTATCTTTGCCGGACATTGAAGATTGGATTTATAATTATTCCATTTACAATAAAAGGAGGGTTTACTGGTTTGAATAATTTGGGCATTATCATGTTATGATCAGGTAGAAAGGAAAGATTACCGGTTTTAGCAAACGAACAGTTTGCGCACTAGTATTGTGCAAAATAAAGCTAAGTTTATGAGCTAGGTTGGCTTTCAAATAACAAATGCTCAATATAAAGATACTAGAGAGGCTTATGAAATTTTTAGTCCTGAAATTATTTTATCATGCCAAAAGGGGTTTGATCACTTACATCTAGAGATGACATTGAAAGTGGAATTGTAATTATTTACAAATAAAAGGAAGACTTAAGAGTTTGTAGCAATTGAGCAGTTTGTATAATGATATTTCATATGAAGAATAGAATGGTCAAGTTAATGAGCTAAGCTTGCTTTAGCCGATAAATGCTCAAGATAAAGATACACGAGATATCATGAATTCTTAGCTCCAGGCATTATTTATTTTTAAGCAAGGTTTCGGCAAAGAACACATGGTTAACATAAGTATCTCTAATTGATTACAATACCATATCCTCACCTTCAAAGAAAATTATAGAGCATGCTTCATCTGATTATTCCACAGAGCAACCTCCAGATATCAATGATAATCGTCAGAAGTTTAATATGCAGGAAGATTACACATATTCATTCCTTAGCCAATTAGCATCTCCACTTGGGGCCCATCTGTCATACCAAAAGAGAGAAAGTGAGTGAGGCAGAGGAGGGAGGTGTGCTCGGCCGGGGATAACAGAGAGGGAGGGAGGTGCCTGGTTGGGGGGGGGGGGGTCAGCGGCACCGGCGAGGGGCAGCTGGAGGGGTGTCGGCGTCGGCGACCGGAGGGACTCCCTGAGCTGGCGCATACACAGGAGGGGGAGGCGCAGCGCACGATGGGGCCGGCGGCGGCGCTGGGCAGCAGGCTCGGTGATGCTGCGAAGGGACGCCGATCAGAGGAGAGAGGAAGGAGAAAATGAATTCGTATGAGTAGGAGGGGGCAAGGGGAAACCTTACGAAGGCGGCGAATTGGCCGGAGATGTGCCGAGGTGAACTGTCGGCGGAGGCCACGGGCGACACAGAGGGGCTGCCGTGGGCGGCGCACTGCAGCCGACGAGGGACTCAAATAGCGGTAGGGGTAGCTTGGTGATGCCGTGGTGGAGCTTCAGGGCGCCGAGACACTGATGGCTCGCCACGATTTTCACCGGAGTAGCGGAGACGGAGTGGCGGCCTGTGCTACCGAGAAGGAGTATGCAGAAGAAGTGGGAGGCACTGGGGTGAGGGGGGTGAGCTCACGGCTACTCACATACGGGAGAAGGGATTGGCCACCGGGCATTGAAGGCGTGGGCGTAGGCCGGCGAGGGATGGTGGTAGGCCAGGGGCGCTTTGAAGACTTGCTCAGTGAGGAGTAATGCGGGTGGCAGCTAGCTTCGGCGACGCGACGCGCCGCTTGAATGCAGAGCAGGCCGGTAGAGGCGGAGCTAGGAGCGCAGCATTGAAGGCAAGCAAAGGGGGCTGCGCTACCTCGACGTACAGCGGCAGAGGCAAAACCAGCGGCGCCGAATCCGGGGGCGGGGTAGCAGGCGCTTGGGGCCGGCCCAGGGCGGAGTTGGGGAAGGTGCCAGTGGAGCTGCGGCCCAGGCTTGATTCGGCGAGGGGGGCACCAAGAAGGGAGAAGGGAGGAGGCGCGGGCCGAGATGGGGAGTGGAGGGAGGCGACCGCCCGGGCTGGAGGGGAGCGAGCGGGCCGGAGCCAATCAGAGGAAGGAGGGGAAGCGTTGGCAGGGCAGTAGGAGAGCCTGGCGGCGGCGCTGCATAGGGAGAGGTGGGGAAGGAGGCAAGGAACAAGTGGAGAACCCGCACGGGCCAAGCGGGCCGGATAAGGAAAAGGGCTGGGCCCAAAGAAGATTTTGCTAATTTTTGGGATTCTGCAACTTAACTCTTGATTTAGTTTTAGCAACTGAGAAATTTTAATGACTATCTTAATTATTAAATCTTGATTTAAAGTCTTTAATTTTTCAGAACTTAGATTTAGGATTTCCAATGGTTTTGAGAATTCCGATTTTGATTTTTAAATCTTGATTCTCCCTTTTGAAGTTTTGCTTCTCTTTATTATATTTTTGCCGCCAGAAATTCCAAATGAAGAATTTAAATAGACGAATTTTTGGAACTCACCAAAATAAGAAAGGATTTTTATTATTTTGCAAATCGCAAATTTGGGATGTTACAGCACCCTAAACATTGAGTTTCACCAAAATTAGCATTTTCCTTCGTCGCCAACAAGTGGGGCCGACGTGCTATCAGCAATGAAGTATGCAGTCAAGCAAAACCAAAGGTCTTTTTTTTGAGAGTTGATAAACATCATTCGGATATTTTTTTTCAAACTATCATCCAGATTTTTAACTGTTAGATCAGAGATCCAATGACCGTAAATTCTCTCCCCTCTAAAAAAAATCCTCTTCCAAAAAAAAGAGACCGTTGTGAGACGTTGTGTGTGACACCTCTGGTAGAGAACTGGCGCGATGCTATCGCGCTAGATGCCGATCTTGAGCTAGGCGGGCTCAGCCATGTCGAAGTGCAGGCGGGGCGGGTTCCAGAGGAGGCATGTTGCAATGCAAGAAACCGAGCAAATGATCCGATTCTTTGTGTCGATTCGGCGTAAGAGGGGAGGGGGTGTGAATGCTAATGGCCAAGTATAACTGGCAGTGTCATTTAAGTAGGCAATGGGTCAAGATGCTGGCATGGGGTTGGATCAGATGCGCGCGGCAGTGACCGTGGATGCATATGAGCATGCATGATGGTCTGTGTTGTATTCTGTAGCTTGAATCTAGTCGGTCCGGTCACTCTAGTCAGTTTGATCACTGCTGATCTTTTTGATCATTTGAAGAATCCAATTAAATTTTGCTTAAAGGTGAATTAGTTAGAGGTTATGATTTGAATCATCTTCGAGTTTATGATGGACTCTACATCGATTTACATAAGACGTGGTGTCCAAATGTGTTTACGCCGATATGAGTCAGACGTGGCTACTCGAGGTACTCCCGATTACAATTCTTCACTATTATCTTTTGAGACTCTATTTTATCTCCGAGTAATGTTTGTTTTCTTCTCTGAGCAGGTTATTATTCTAGTTTCCGAATAGGTCGTTGTTTCCATCATCAACTAGGACTCTATTTTTTTCCTCATTTGGGACTATTATTCTCAAGGTTATTTATACCTCCTATAAGCCTCCTATATAATGATTTCGCCGATTGTGCATTTATGGTTTTTTTAAAAGGGTTTTTCCATATGAAACCTTTGTCTTGTGCTCCTGATTACACTTCATTGTTTCATATTTTATCGTGTGTTTTATAATAAGTGGTATTAGAGCTTGGTTCTTCTCCCAATCAATCTAGGGTATACACGAAATGAAGTCAATTAAGTGTTATCTTCCACTGTTGGATCACGACACAAGATTTTCTCTCTGGCAAATTAGGATGCGAGTTATTCTATTATAGTCCGATTTGAATGATGTATTATTGGGAATCGATAAGATACCTGCTGTATGGACTGTTGAGGAGAAGCAAAGGAGAGATCGTAAGGCTCTCTCTCAAATTTATCTTCATCTTTCTAGTAATATCCTCTAGGAAGTTACCAAGGAGACCACCACTACTACATTATGGCTAAAGTTAGAACAAATCTGTATGACCAAGGATCTAAATAACAAGATGAATGACCAAGCTCACTCAAGTTGGCAGAAGGCAGATTGATGCAAGATCATCTGACCGTGTTTTAAGATATGGTTATCGACGTTGAAGCCTTGGAGGTCAAATACAACAATTAAGATTTAGGTCTTATTCTGCTCTGATCGCTACCTATTTCATTCTCTACATTTAGAGACACATGTCTCTACAGTCGAGATACTCTTACTTTGAAGGAGATTTATGAAGCTCTGTATACAAAAGAAAATATTAAATGTACGGTTTCAAGCGAGACCTCGATTTTGCATGCAGAAGGTTTGTTCGTTCGGTGCAGTCCAGTCGAGAGGTCTCCGACGAGTGATTCCAAAGGTAGAAGCTCGAGTAGATACAAATGTTGTTTGAAGTTGAAGACCAAGAAGTCACGCCTCTATTGCAAGAAGGGTGGAACGATATCTGATGCGGCTACGTACATGTCTTGTATTTTTTAGTTAAATACATTGTTTAACTGAAAAGAATTATTAAGCCGTCTAAAATATTATCAGGTGAATTTGATTCTTAATGATTTTTCTTCTATTAATAAAAGCAATATACTACCTCATGCCAATTTATTGTGCATTGTTAGATTTGAACAACTTGAAGATTTCGGCCGAACCAATAGGTGCTAATAGTTCAAGACGTCCTACATGGAAGTTGAGAAAAATAAGGAGGAAATTAGTTGCTGCTGTCTTTGGAAAGAAAACAAAGCAAGATCTGAATAAAAAAGGAAATACCATTTGAGAATAAGAGATAAGGCCTACGTGCCTAATATTGGTCGAACATAGTGTTCGGTTTGTATCTATTTGCTTGATCGAATAGAATAGAAATTGGCCTTAGGACCATGCGTGTTGGAACCCCTATATATAGCTACCACGTCTCTCATGAGGGAGAGATCACCTTTTTGATAAAAATTAATCTATTAAAATTTGTTCATGTTCATCATTGTTGCCTAAATTCCATAGAAAATTAGGAGTGAACTTCAATCAAGATCATTCAGTCTTTTCGCTGTGAATTGGGTGTACGATAAATCTTCGCTTGGTGGTCGATGAAATCAACGTGAGCGTATTTTGGTAGATTAAAGAGTGTCCATCCCTTGCACTAGCATTGAAAAATTACTACGATTCAGCGAAACTCCTGTGAGTATCCATCCTATGTTGAGAAGATCGAATGACTCTATATCATCTTGATATCAGAGCACAGTTTACTTAGTAGGATCTTATCATTTTAAATTTCCATTCATTATTTGATGTCCTATAGTCCATTATAGCTGAAAATTACCTCACGAAAATATGTAGATCTTAACCTTAAATTAATCTATTATTTCATGTGAGTTTTATTAAATTTTGACCCGTTAGAATTTTTGTTTATGTGCTGATCATCATGTATTTTGCATAGCTTAATCTTTTGCATATGAATTTCTTTGAAAATCCGCTAGTTGATCTTTCAATTAGCATCCAAAAAGTGTAGATTCCATTCACCTTTTGAATTCTGGTTCTTGCTATCCCCGTCAAATCTGTGCGTATCTTGAAAAAACAAAACTTCATCGTCATAAGAAACCCTAGCCGCCACGAACTTGAGCATCGGCAAAAACCCTAGGCAAGAGCGTTCGGCCTGTACGAAACTTAGAGCGACATATTTCAGACCGTCCAATCCCGATCAGGCCATCTGAAATCTGTGTGAGACGTTTAGACCGTCCGATGTGCACGCTAATGCTCGCGTCGTCCGATCCTAATCAGTCGACCATAATCATCGTGAAACATTCGGACCATCTGAACCATGTTGAGCGTATGGACCGTCCGATCCCGATCAGGCCTTCCGAAGCCCATGAGAGGTTGTTTGAACTATCCGACGCAATCGCTAATAGTCGAACTGTCTAATACCGATCGGACCCTCCCAGGGCACGGGGCAGGTTCAGATGTCTGAAGGGGTGTGGTAGATTGGACCATCTGAAGTCGATCAGACCGGCCAAGGGAGCGGTGCGGTTCGGACTGTCTAAAGGAAATGACTCGTGATTAGAGCGCCCAGATAAAGTGTTTGGCGATTGGATCGTCTGGAGAGCTCGTTGACACGATTGGACCGTCTGAACCTTGCTGGAGATTCTATTGCGATCATCTGTTGAGGTTTTTACTTAAATCTTTTGAACACTTAAGACTAGTCTTTGATAATTGCATTTGGGTTGCTCTTAAATTAATTATTTCGGCTGAATATTTTTTTAGGTTCATGCATTAATCGTTCGGCTAACACAAAAAACAGAGATTAGAGAGAGAGAGAGTATCTTTTAATTACCTTTATACCCCTGTCGTTTACAAAATTTTTTGACTCACATATCTCATTAGACTCAGAATAAGAATTTGAATATATTTGCGTCAATTGCAGGGTAGCACAAAAAAAAGAGAGCAAAAAAAGTAAAAAAAGGCCAAACTTGGGTGAGTACTTTATGCTATAAATTTAGTTGGAATATTTAATTTCTTGAATAAGCTTATACCCTTATTTTTATACTATTGCAATTGGCTAGCGTCTCTCCTAGTACTTGGTGAAAATCGAGCTATTATTTTTCAATTGTTTCTTTTAGCTTATTTCTTTATTTGCATTAAGTCACATTGATCATTGCATGTACGCTCATATACTTCACTTATATCTCTTGGATCAGCATATAGATAATATTTTCTAGCTTGGATTATTACTTAATTTTATAATATCTTGAAAATCAGATTTTGTAGGATAAACACTTTCATACCAAACTCCATTAAATATCCTTTGCCGTGCAATTGTGAACTACTTTTAAATCCGCTTCATAAAGGTAAGAACTTTATTTGGTGAAGAAAAAGTGAGATTGAGAGAACTCTACATATCATATAGGGTTTAGGGTGTGTGTGTGTATTTATATATGGTATTTGTGTTTTCTTGTGCCATTAACCATGCCAGGCAAAGAAGATAGCTATGGTGACATTTCTAACATCAGGCAATGAGAAGTGCAATGAGACAAGAATTTGCAGCTGGTACAACCGCAATGGAGGGACTACTCAAGATAGATACACAAGATCGCCGCATTCAATTCAACCATCAAATGAAAGTGTTACGCACAAACATCATGAATGATATTATGCGGGTACTTTGTCCATAACAAGAAGAAGATAGATTTGTTCCTTTTTATGAAAGTAAAGACCTAGAGGAGTATTTTGAGTGGGAATGATGAATGGAGAAAGTATTTAGATTTTAGAAGCTTTCCATAGACTAAGAGGTGATATGTGCTACTAGAGAATTTGAAGATTATACTTATATTTAGTGGCAACAATAATTTGGAAAAAATTTATTAAATCTTAGTCAGATTTGAAGGCGAATTGAGAAGAGAATTTATGCCATCCTATTATGTGCGGGAATTACGTTGCCATATGGAGAGTATCACACAAGAGAGTAACACTATTCAAGAATATTATTTTGAGCAAAAAGAAGTATTACGTCGTGTTGATATTACTAGTGCATTAAAATAGAAGGCATACTTTAAAGAAGAATTGAATTCTAAGATTACCGCTAAACTTCAACATAAATATTTTAGTAGTTTGCAAGATCTTATGAATTATGTTATTAAAGAGATGAAGAGACTTATGGAGAGACGTACACCACAGTTCCCTCCATATCTATATTTCAGTCCTTCTGCCTCTACTAGTGTGACACATGAGAAGATAACACTATTACAAAAAGGTTTATATTAGACACTTCATCATAGACGGTTTATAAAAACTGCCTGTATTAAATGTAATCACAGACGGTTCTTGATAAGAACTGTCTTAAGAACCGTCTATGATACTACGAGTATCACAGACGGTTCTTAATTAAGAACCGTCTGTAATATATTTCTCGCCTTACACAACTCTAAAATTTTATAATTTCTCGCTTGAGTTCGAGTAGAATTTCGTTTTGACACAACTTCAGTAAAACGGGCATAACTTTTGCATACGGTGTCCGTTTTCGACGTTCTTGTACTCGTTGGAAAGCTAACGACGAGCCCGATCCAAATAAAATGACTAGCTTGTGCCAGTCACCCTTAAAGACCCCTAAAATTGGCCATTTGTAGCCTCAAATTTGAATAGGAAGTTTTTGAATTCTAATTTTGCCAAAATTTTTGATCTTCCCTTTGAAATTTGGGGTTTGTCTCAACTGCAATGTTGTAGATCTCGTTGAAACCTTTCAAATGAGTATATATAAGCTATATAGAACTTTGTTATTTCATACTTTGAGACTTGTTGTTTATATTGTATCGGTATATATATAACCAATATCGCAGACGGTTCTTAATGATGAACCGTCTGTGATATCGACAGACGGCTCTTAATTAAGAATCGTCTGTGATATATTTTTCGCTTCATGCATTTATAAAATTTCATAATTTTCCGCCTGAGTTTGAGTAGGACTCCTCTATAAATACTCACCCGAACCCATCCACCCCCTCCCTTCAAATGCGTCTGTGGGGTTTAGGTCTCCATTTTTCCTGCTTTCTCCCTTCATTGTTTCTTCAAGTATTTGATTCTGTGGGATTTAGGTCTCCATCGTAGCCTCCATTGTTGCTACTTTGTTGGGTTTAGGGTTGCCTGAGAGCTTACAGTGAAGCAGCTGCTAAGAAGGCCTACCCAAACTTGTGATGGTGGATTGTTCTCTGCTATGTTGTTTTCATTATTCTCTTCATCATAGGCTCCATTGTTACTTCCATTATTTTCTGCTATGTTCTCTGCTATTGTAATGGTGGACTGTAATCTTGTGATGTTGTAATGGTGGATTGTAATCTTATCATGTTGTAATGGTGGATTGTAATCTTGTGATGTTGTAATGGTGGATTGTAATGGAAATAAAATGTTCTCTGCTATGTTTGATATCGCATTTGCTTGTTTTCGCCTGTTTTCAGAAAGCATAGCTAACATTTCCTGAGGTTAACTGAAAAATAGAAAAAATTTTAGGTATAAAATGAATTATCATAGACAGTTTTGTAGTATAAATCGTCTGTTATCACACATCACAAACGGTTCTAAGTTTAGAACTGTCTGTGATGTGTGAGTATCACAGACGGTTCTATTTTAGAACCGTCTGTGATACTCACACATCGCAGACGGTTCTAAACTTAGAACCGTCTATGATGTGCGAGTATCACAGACGGTTCTATATATAGAACTGTTTATGACAGTGTTTTTCACAGATGATTCTAATTATAAACTGTCTGTATTGTATGTTTCATAGACGGCTCACAAACTGTTTATGATAATTTTCGATTATCACTGACCCATAAATTTAGACGGTTCAAAAAATCGTCTGTGATGACGTTTTAGAACTGTCTGTGATAATGATTTCTGTAGTAGTGTAGTCAAATATGAAACTTTTCCTTTGGTCAAGAAGATGTATAGTGCTGTTCTAAAACTACATATAGCACCTGAGATACATCAATACCCATGTGAGGATGAGAGCTAAATAGCCAAATTGAGTGAGAGTGATACAAAAAGTGAGCTGTGTGATTCTACCATATGTGATGTTAAGAGCATCAAATTTAGAGTGTGAAAGATACACTAAAAGAAAAGAGAGATAGACAAAGTAAGGTTGATTATGAAACTAACACATTAATGTCTATTTCTAATATTGTTTCTCACCCTGTGCAGGTTAAAATTGAATATAAGAAGTTGAGTGCTCAACAACCAGCACCATCGGGAGAAAAAAATAAGGAGATAACAATAGGTGGAGATGAAGTACTTGCTGCTCCATTGTTTTATCATGAAGGGTTAATACCTACAGCACCTACATCAACTGATGAGGACAATAAAGGTAACAATATTGGTATTGAGTTTAATTGTGAAAAGATGAATAATTATGAGAACTCATATGTTCAATCTAAAATTCCATGTTCTAAAATTTCTTTGCTTACTTATAAGGAAGTTCTTACTCGAATATCTCATAATGATTCTTTGTATTATATCACGTTTAATGATCCTAGAGAGCTATCTAGTGTGATTGGTAATGTTGCTAAAATTTCATGTTTAAAATCACTAGTTAGTACCTATGCCTACACATATAAATTCAGTTTGATTGCATAGTTATTGAAACCGGACCGGTCATCGACCCGTTTGAGCTTCTGGTTCACAGTTCACTGGTCCAACTGGTAATTAACCGGTCAAACCGCCGGTTCAACATAGCTTAAGAATAAACTTATCTTCCTTATGTCAGAACATGTGACTTGCTCACTTGGCTAGCGGGGCTTACGCAAGTGGCTAGTCATGAGGTCGTGCGTTCGAATCCCCACTCGCGCAGCTATTTTCTCTGAACTTTTCGCTGAGTGCACACTCCCTCTGGTCCAACCGGCACTAGTTTTTACCCGGTTTGTATCAAAACTGGCCGGTTTAACCAGGAATTTTCTGGTTTAGAGCGGTTCACTTGCACAATCGGTCTAATAATAAAACCAAACCGGATTAAGCTTCGATTCTAGTTTTTTCCAATCAAACCGTCGGTCTAGTCCGGTTTTCATAACAATGTTTGATTGGAGATTATGGTGTAGGTGACAAGTTTTATGTTTACTGAATTTGCATTACATGTGATAAACTTGCTGAATTACATATTGTGGATAAATAATTTTTTGTGCCATGTCATGATCACAATGAAATGAGTGTCAATAATACTGATTGAGTGTCAACAATGCGATCAAGTACAAGGAATCAGAGTAGCGCAATTGAAGTATGGAAGGAACTAAAAACTTTCTCCCCCATATTTGAACAACTCAATCTAATTTTGCCAATTAATGATCTATATATATCCTTAGAAAAGTCGAGGACGATTTTCTCTTATGGGAGAGAAAATGATGTGAAAAATAATATTGCAATACATACACCTTTTGGTCGTTGTTATACTCATCGGTTTGTGTAAAAAAAATGAAAATGACACAACAATTGATTTATACATATACCATGCATATGTGTTATTCTTTTTATTTACTACACCTTTAGATGTTCATGATGTGCTAAGTAGAAGAAGTGTTGATGACAAATATATATACTATGTATACACGTTGTATTCTTTGTTTAGAACAATTTCAAGATATCATAAAGTCGAGGATGGCTTTTCTTGAAGAAGGGCTGGATGATGTGGATACGCATGTATCTTGTATTTTTTAATTAAATATATTATTTAACTGAAAATAATTATTAAGCCGTATTAAATATTATCAGGTGAATTTGTTTATTAATGAATTTTTTCTATTAATGAGGGTTCTCTGCTCTCATGAGGGCGAGACCACCTTTTTGATAAAAATTAATCTACTAAAGTTTGTTCGTGTTCATCACTGCTACCGAAATTCTATAGGGAATTAGTTTAATCAGCCTTTCCACCGGAAATTAAGTGCACGATAGATCTTCGCTTGGTGATCAACGAAATCAACGCGAATGTGTTTTGGTGGATTAAAGAGTATTCGTCCCTTGCACTGACATTGGAGGATCATTACAATTCATCGAAACTCCCGTGAGTATCCATCCTACATCGGGAAGATTGAGTGACCCCGTATCAATATCTTCGAGTGTTGAAAACTCTAGAATAAGGAGAAGGTGAATAATAATTCCAAGAAAGATCAACAAGATGATAAAGTCAAGGCTACTATTGTCACAAAAGAATGTTTCGAAGGGGAAATTCTTGTTTCCTTTGCTAGTGATTCCAAAACCAATAATGAATGAATTCTTGATTCAGCCCGCACTTTCACATGGGCCCGAACCGTGACTGGTTCATTACTTATGGGGCTATTCCAAGTGGATCAGTGTTGATAGGAGATAATACTCCGTGCTAGATTATAGGCATTAGTTCATTCAAATCAAGATGTTCGATGCCACAAAAGAACCCTGTTGGAGCTCTGACATATTTTAAATTTGAAAAGGAACCTTATCTCGTTGAGTACTCCTGATGCCAAATGGTATGAGTTTTTAGGTTGAGTTGGAGTTTTGAAGATCTCCAACGGCTCTCTTGTTATGATGAAAAGTGATCTGAAAGCAGCAAACCTCTATCATCTTGACGGCACTACCCTGGTTGAGAAAACTGCTATTGCTATGATTAGGCTATTAGATGCTAATCGAACAAGTCTATGGCATATGCGTCTTAGGCATATGAGTGAAGTCGGCTTAAAGTAGTTATGAAAAAGAAGTCTGCTCGATGGTCAAGACGTCAACCAGTAAAATTTTTTGTGAATACTGTGCCTTTGGTAAACAGAAGGGGTTAGTTTCAGCTCTACAAATCACTCTTCAAAAATGTATATTAGATGTTTACTTTGATTTGTAGGGTAAGTCCCACGTTCTATCCCTTGGAGGTACCAATTATATGGTGACCAACACCAACAACTACTCTCGATATAATGTCCTAAACTTCATTTCGGCATTTACAAGAGTTTTTATCGGGTTTGCGGAGGTTTCTTTTTCTTCCGTGGAATCACGAAGGTGGGTTTCGAGCTGTGGATTTATCTAAAAAGAAAAAAAAATAAGGATGGTGGGCTGTCCAGAGAGAGAGGCCAGGCTTCTCACCTCCCACCTTGGGCCCAAGCTGCCCCCTCCCCTCTCTTTGGGGCCCAAGCCACCACCCTCCAGCCTAGCCGCACCCCTTCTCCCTCTAACCCTAGGTGCCCCCTCCCTCCCTTTGTGACCGCCACCCCCACCCCAGCCCCAAGCCGCCCTCTCTCTTCGCCTTGCACCACACCTAGGTATGATCTTGTGGGATCACCTAGCGATCTAGCGATTTTTATGAATTATCTCATAATAACAAAACTTTTAGATAAACAACTTCTAGAGCTTATATTATTGAAGTTTAAAGTTAATTTGTTTTAACTTCTGAACGTAAGGTGGAATGTTGAATATAAGCTCGTGATTGTTTTGTGATTTCAAACAGAGGTAGGATCATAGATGCTTCCATGATAAAAATGATAATCAATTATTAACAGTAATGGCTAGAGTGCAATCAATATGTGCTAAATTAGTATTGTGCATCAGTAAGAGTTAAATGTATGAAATCTAATATGAGATTTATACTAGCATATTTTGTGAGGTTGTTATGTTCTAGTAACATCTTGTTAAGAGAGTTTTGTTTCAATATTGTAGCTTGTACACTAGGCTTTTCGTATATTAAATAGTTGCAATCTTATTTAGATAATAAGAACATGATGAAGCGATGCATTGTGTTCCTTTTGGAAAAAGTTTGTGAAGGCATAAGAGGATATGATGATTCTTGCTAAGAGTGTTTTATCTTGTTGTTAGTACGATTGGCAGTATGTGGTCACGATGATAATGTTGAATGTTCGATAAATAAAGGAATTTGATAGTTCCATGATACTAATTAAATTAAAGGTTTTGAGATTGTGGTCGGGATCTTTTGGACCTCATGACTTAAGCAATTGCTGAAATTGTTTAGAGTAAAGTGACATGTTGAATGATTTTATTAGTTTTTAAGTGATCCACTCTTCCTGCTGGAATTGGCATGGTGATGCTGTAATCAAAGAAAATTATTTCTTTTTAAAAGAAAGAGTGTACTAGAAGTATTTAAGGTGCAGGTGATCTCATCTTTTATTTTTCAACCTCATTGCTATTTATTTTCCCCTTGGTCTTGTAACTGCTGGAATGGTAGCTGCTTCCTGTGTGCTGAAATTTATTTCTTATTACCTATTCTTCTAAGAAAGGGGTAACCAATGTGGGTTGCAAAGTCTTTTATGTTGTGTGATGACAACTGGACAGTGGTAGTCTAGTAGATGATGTGGGTTGCAAAATCTTTTGTGAAAACCTTAAATATTACGATGTTTAAGATACTTTGGATGATATATTGATTCTTGGAATAATCCTTAGAAATGATCTAATTTAAATAGAATGTTGGTCTTGGAGCTAAATGATTTGTTGATGTTAAGGATTGAGTATGTTTGAATATTGGGAATTTTAGAGATTTCATCTGAGGATTTCCCTATATTTATACGGAAAGTTTGTTGTAGGAGTCTTGAAGGTTGAGTCTGGGCTTTACATTTAGTTATGCTAGAACCTTGGAGGCCCAGTGTTTCTGTATAAGAATAGTGGAATAGAGTGGATCCCAACTAGTGGGATGATAGTGGATAGCATCCTTGGGGGTGTAGTAAATGAGTATGTGTGGGTGTGATGTGAATTTTGAGTTGTTATCTTTAAAGAATTTAGGTGCATTAGTAATTATCTGTCAAAGTAATTCCATTGGTTGACGGCTTGGCTAGAGTATGATTTTTGGGGTCTGTAGAGTGTCTCTGCAAGGGTATAGATGATGTACTCTGTTTGAGCTTGTTGTTGAGGTTACCAAGTTAAGATAAATGAGTTGGTATGTTAGACGATGATTTGGAATTTCTTGGTTAAAGGAAGTTAAATTCTTAAAAGCAAGGATTGAGAAAAATATTATTATCTCGAGTAGTAAAATACTCTCTTGATTTTTGTTTAGGCTGTGTGTTTACAACAGAGGTCATCTGCAAATTGTGTTGTTGTATGTTGAGGTGTAATCTTTTCCAGTTGAGAAAAGAAAATAATTATTTTGGTCATTCAAATGATTTTCACTCTTGACTTATGTAGTGTTTTTTCTCCAACCATCTACTTGGAGAGTGGAAAAGGTTTCGTGATGAATCCTTTGATTTTGAATCGTGGTCCTTTGAAGGGAAGTTGGTTGTGAGTAGGTTGCCTTTGAAGGGAAGTTGGTTGCGAGTGGGTTGCTTGAGAATCCTTTGCATTTAGTTGGATTCTGTTTGTAAAAGATTTTGATTGTTCTTCGAGTAGAATGACAAGAGTGGAAGGCGTGGTCAAATTATTTTAAGAGAGGTGGAATGTATAATCCTGATTATATTTAATAGAGGAAAGTGTTTAAGAGGGAGGATGGATTGAGAAAATGGTTTTAACAGTTGTGTCGAGGAAGATTTTGTGTTAATGACAGAACCTGTTGTTTGCTCAAGGCCAACAGAAGAGTTATGCGGATGTTTGGCGCCGCGAGTTGGGGTTTGTTGTTGGTAACCTTGAGGTCTTCAGGGTGTCGCTGACCAAGGGCATCGTTCGGTTCGGTACCATCGGGAAGCTTAGCCCGTGGTGTATCGACCATTTTCAGTGGTTGCACACATGGACAGTCTGGCCTACCATTTGGCGTTGCTAGGCTCGGAGGGTGGAGTGCATTATGTATTTCATGTATCTATGCTGAGGAAGTATTTGCGGGACCTTGAACACAAGATTGATGATGCGGGGAAGGGTGGCCCGATCTTCACGACGTAGGATTATGGATAACTAGCCCGTGCAGCCTAGCAATTGATGCGGCCAACCACCGTCTCTATACGGCAACCTGCAGCACTCAAATTACTCAACCACACGCTACAGCCTTCGTCTACTCGCTATCGTGGAGCAGACACGTTCAAGCAATCATCAGGGATTCGCAAGAACAACGGAGTAGCAACTCAGAAATAACACCTAATCCCAATTAGTGGTGGTAATGGCTCACACACAAAAGGAACAAAGTGTTCTACTAAAACTCCAAGCATGAACTATGCTCATACATGGGGGGTACCCCCCTATTTATAGGGTGAGGTGACTTGGGGGTTAAGAAAGTGATGAGGTAAGCGCTGACATCATGTTTGTACGATCTTCTGTGGCCATACGATCTTCTGTGGCTATGCTGACTTGGGGGCTAAGAAAGCGATGAGGTAAGCGCTGACATCATGTTTGTACGATCTTCTGTGGCCATACGATCTTCTGTGGCTATGATGACTTGGGGGCTAACAAAGCGATGAGGTAAGCGCTGACATCATGTTTGTATGATCTTCTGTGGCTAAAGGATCTTCTGTGGCTATGCTAACATATGCGCTTACATCACTCTATGTCAATCTTCTACGGCCGTGGGATCTTTTGTGGCTATGCTTCCCCTGTCCCTAAAAGTCCTTTTCCTTCTGTATCTTTTCCTCGAATCTAAGAACACATAAAAAAGATGCATTAGGTAGTAATCTATTCTTAATATTGTTATATGTCATTATTTAGGGAAGGAATTCACCTGATAATTTTATTTGGCTCAGTAACTCCTTTTAGGAAATCCATGCCTTGAATATGAATATAAAGCGCCTCAAGCTTCAAACTTCAAAGCGTGGTTGTAGAGCTGAATGTGATGTAGGAGAAAATAGGTAATGCTTGTGCTATCCGCATCATCCTCCCCTTCATCAAGAAAAGCCGTCCTCGGCTTTTGATAAGCTGAAAGAGTATTAGACAAAGAGTAGAAAGTACATGCGTGGTATATGTATTTGTCATCTGTTTTTGTATTCCCTTTGTTTCGCCTAAACCATTTAGCACGACAATAAGCACAAGACATATATATGAATTCAGCACCTATAATATCTATATCATTCCCCCTCTCATCAAGAAAAGTCGTCCTCGACTTTTGTAAGCCTGCATATATGTTAAAATTTTTTGCACCTTCCATATGAAACTGTTCTATCTTGGTTGAGAAAATTTTTTGCACCTTCCATGTTTCAGCTGCGCTACTCTGATTACATATATAAATTTTGGATTCAACAGATGAACTAGTAGGCAACATACTACATTTTAAATAGCAAGCATTATGGTTTGGATTCAATTTAAGATCAAAACATTGCACAATTGATTGTTTGCCCATTATATTTAGTTTCAATTCAGCAAGATTATCACAAGTTATGCATATTTGACACAAATAGAATTTGTTGTCCATTCCATAATCACCAATAAGATTGAATTTAAAAGTGTAAGCGTATAAACTATAAAGTGATTTCAGAGTTGAAATTTCAGATAGTTTCTCAAACACACTAGATAGTTCTATAGGCTCATCAAACAAGATATAACACAACAAATTAGTGGGGGATATTCTAGTAAGAACTTCTTCAGAAGTAATCAATTCCACATTCTGCAAATTATGTGGTGAGAATTTAGAATATGGAAAATACATGTAAACACAAGAATTCTTACTTATTTCATCGAATGTATATTGTCATATCTACTTACCAAATCTTGCGGCACGGATGTTTCAATACCTTTGCTATTATCTTTTTCGATCTTCTCTGTTGATGCAGGTGGGGTAGGGGGCGTATCTTCAAAGTGTCTATCTTCTTCTTTAGTGAGTGTGGGTTGTTTAATGTTTAGCCCCAAAACTTCGTTGTCAACCTGCACACCAAGAGAAACACAACTAGAAATATAGATTACGTTGTTAGTTTCAGAAATATGCTCATATTGGTTATCAGCTACTTCTTTCATTTCTTTTTGTGTATTTCTCTCACTCTCATCTATTGGTGACATGAGAGTACGTTGTATGCGGAAATGAGATACAACCCCTGGAGGTGTTTCTTCTACGACTAGAACTTCCTCTTCATCTTGTCGAACTTTATGCGTGAACTTATTTGGGGGCAAAATACCTAGGTCCTTTCTCTTATCAGCTCTGGATAACCCAAGAGTGAACCTAGCTGAGGAAATAGGTGAAGATGTAGGGCTTCGACCTAAATTGAACCGAGGTATATGCTGCTCCTTAATTCTGTTCTCCTCCTCTATAGCATAATTCACAAGATCATGCATCCTACTGAAATATTTATGTTGAAGTCCAGTAGCGATTTTAGAATTCAAACCTCTTTTGAAGTATGCATTCTCTTTATATGCACTAGTGATACCAGCACGACGCATTGCATATTTCAGCTCAACATAGTAATCTTGGATAGCTCGACTCCCTTGTGTGATGCTCTCCACATGATGAAGTAGTTCCTGCTCATAATAGGATGGCACAAACTCATTTCTCATAAATACCTTCAAATCTAACCAATATTTAATAAGTCACCTTCCGAATAGTTGTTGCCACCAACTATAAGCATAGTCTTCAAACTCCATAGTGGCCCGCTCCACCTCTTGGGCTTCGGGAAGCATCTGAAATTCAAAAATATTCTCCATTCGTCCTTCCTAGTCAAGATACTCCTCCGGATCATTGCTTCCATAGAAAGGAAGTTCCACATATTCGTGACCTACCATGGTTAGTTGCAGCAAACAAAAATTCCCATCCTATCTAATAGGTATAAAATGTGGAATCACTTAGTCTCACTTCTTGCTTACCGAAGTTCTTATGAATGCTTGATAGATTGGTCAAGTGCATGTACTCTGGTAGCGGTACACGGGTGTAGGTGATGAGTTGAGTAATTCAAGGCCCAAGTGCTGTATTTTGACAATGGCTATATGTGGAGCTTGGAGGGTTGGTATATTCCTACTCAATTGAAATTCTAGATATTGTCAAGATAAGTAATAATCCGAACTAGAAATCCAATACCTAGTTGCTGATCTCAAGATATAAGTGAAGATTATAGCAACTCACGCACAAAGATAATGGAACTTAATGCAACCAAGGAATGAGCTATAACGCTAGCAATAAGTGAAGATCAAAATAGCTCGTGTTGCACAAGTTATAGAAAGACGCTAGCTTGATTGCGCTTGATGTAAACGGGCTATAGATTTGCACACAGAATCAAAACTTTACCGAACTTTGGAATGAAATTTATGCTTGATAAAATACTGACCACGACACTTCCTTCTTTTTTTTTGTTTCTTGCTTCTTTTTTCTTTCTTGCTTCTGCTCTTTTTTTTTGTACTATTTTTTTTACTTTTCTTTTGCACCAAGGTCAGCAGATATATCAAGATCTTACAACATATCCAATAATTCAGTCACAAAATTAAAGATGATATCAAGTGTGCAAAGCCCTAGCAATACTCAAAAGCTAGTCTTCAAATAGGATCAAAGTTTTCACAAAGGATAGATCGGGTTCTCAAAAGAATATAAGTGAAGCTGAAATAACCAAGTTGCGCAAATTCAGATTTGAGTGATGTTCTATGCGCAAGACAACAACAACTTTCTATTCGACTAACAATGATTTTCAGATTAGCTTAAACAAAAGTAACGCGAATAAAGATTTTTAGATCAGCAAGTAAGCAAGGTTCTAATGGATTAAAACCTAGCAAAACTCACCAAAATTTTCAGTTGAAACTACGGCAAAGAACAGTATTTTTGTGTGGCTTTTTCTGGATAGGAAAGAAAACAATAAATATAGAGGGTAAAATCCTACCGTGTAAACCTGGTGCTCTGATACCAAGCTGATGCGGGGAAGGGTGGCCCGATCTTCACGACGTAGGATTATGGATAACTAGCCCGCAGCAGCCTAGCAATTGATGCGCCAACCACCGTCTCTATACGGCAACTGCAAAGACTCAAATTACTCAACCACACGCTCATACCTTCGTCTACTCGCTATCGTGGAGCAGACACGTTCAAGCAATCATCAGGGATTCGCAAGAACAACGGAGTAGCAACTCAGAAATAACACCTAATCCCAATTAGTGGTGGTAATGGCTCACACACAAAAGGAACAAAGTGTTCTACTAAAACTGCAAGCATGAACTATGCTCATACATGGGGGGTACCCCCCTATTTATAGGGTGAGGTGACTTGGGGGTTAAGAAAGTGATGAGGTAAGCGCTGACATCATGTTTGTACGATCTTCTGTGGCCATACGATCTTCTGTGGCTATGCTGACTTGGGGGCTAAGAAAGCGATGAGGTAAGCGCTGACATCATGTTTGTACGATCTTCTGTGGCCATACGATCTTCTGTGGCTATGATGACTTGGGGGCTAACAAAGCGATGAGGTAAGCACGACATCATGTTTGTATGATCTTCTGTGGCTAAAGGATCTTCTGTGGCTATACTAACATATGCGCTTACATCACTCTATGTCAATCTTCTACGGCCGTGGGATCTTTTGTAGCTATGCTTCCCCTGTCCCTAAAAGTCCTTTTCCTTCTGTATCTTTTCCTCGAATCTAAGAACACATAAAAAAGATGCATTAGGTAGTAATCTATTCTTAATATTGTTATATGTCATTATTTAGGGAAGGAATTCACCTGATAATTTTATTTGGCTCAGTAACTCCTTTTAGGAAATCCATGCCTTGAATATGAATATAAAGCGCCTCAAGCTTCAAACTTCAAAGCGTGGTTGTAGAGCTGAATGTGATGTAGGAGAAAATAGGTAATGCTTGTGCTATCCGCATCAATTGACCTGGAGCAAGTCATGGTGGACCAGGACCTTATAGTGGAGAGTCGATCGGTGCGTATCTTGGACTCGTTGAAGTGGGTCATGAGGAGGACAATCAAGTATGTGAAGGTCCTCTAGACGAATCAGTTTAAGAGGGAGGCAACGTGGGAGCTTGAGGATAAGATGCGAAAGAAGTACCCCGAGCTCTTCGAGGCTGGTGAGTACTCATAGTTGTTGTTTCTTTGGTTGCTCTTTCCTTTATTGTTCTCTTGTTTCATGGTTGAGAAGTTAGATTCGAGAACAAATCCTTTTTAGGAGGGGAGAATGTAATACCCTAAACGTCATTTCGGCGTTTACGGAAGTTTTTATCGGGTTGGCGAAGGTTTCTTTTTCTTCTATGGAATCACGAAGGTGGGTTTCGGGCTGTGGATTTATCTAAAAGGGAAAAAAATTAAGGATGATGGGTTGTCGAGAGAGGGAGGCCGGGCTTCTCACCTCCTACCTTGGGCCCAAGTTGCCCCTCCCCTCTCTTTGGGGCCCAAGCCGCCACCCCTCAGCCCAACCGCACCCCTCTCCCTCTAACCCTAGGCGCCCCCTCCTTCCCCTTGTGGCTGCCACCCCCAGCCCCAAGCCACCCTCTCTCTTCCCCTTGCACCACGCTTGCACCTCCTTGTGTGCCCCCTGCTGTTTTTTTCCCTGCTGCAATTGCTGAAAAAGAAAGGGAGAAGAAGGGAAGGAAAGAGGAAGGAGAAGAATTGAAAGGGGTGATCTTGTGGGATCACCTAGGTATGATTTATCATCTCATTCCTCTCTGTTTTAGGTTAATTTAGAGATTTTGGCTCGTGATTAGAGGTGTTCATATGGGGTAAACCATCGATTAGCGATTAATCGTTGTCTGCACGTAGGTTGTTTGGGCAGATCGTATGTTCATGTAGTTTAGGAGGTGTTTCAGAATTTTTTGCTGTGGGTTTTGGGCGCTACAGAGATTGGAACTCTGCTGTCTAGCAGGGGAGAATTCAGAATTTAGTTTCTAATCGTGGGCAGATTTGGAGGATCTAGCGATTTTTATGAATTATCTCATAATAACAAAAGTTGTACATAAGTAGGTAGTCTAGTTTCTGGTAAAATTTCATGATTTTTAGACCAGTGTACAGTAGGTGGTGATCGGTAGAATCTTGCTGGTCAAAACTCTGTTACAGAGTTTGTCCTCTATTTTCTGTGGCGATTTACATCCCTTTAATGACCGAATAAAATTAGGGTGTCTCGCGAAAGTTATAGCCTTCATTCTGTAGTTTTCAGAAAAGTTATTGTTTATCGTGGTTTGCCTAGTGGATTAAAAGATACGAAAAAGGTGAGAGACCATGTGGAGGTGACCCCATGTTTGTGATGAGTAATTGACACTTGTTTTGGAAAGTTTGAGTTTGATTTGGTTGGCTCGCGCTAAGTCGGTGCATGGCGCAATCTAGTTCGGCTGGACCTAGTCGAACGCGTTCGGACGTGCTTGGGACGCTTGTTCTTCTTTTCGACCGATTGTTGGGTTGCAAAGTGGAAGTGGATTCAGTTTGAGTTAACGGGTAAATCACTGAGTTTGCTAGTGCTAATGGGCAAAGCAAATTGTAAACCCGGTTAATGGAAAACTATAAACAGGGGGGTGTTCTCTGATGGTGAAAAATGTTTTTTGCTTTTAGTCTCTTGGTCTGGTGAGGAGTGGTTGGAGGGGGCAGCTTCTTTTGCTTTCCCTTCATGTCTCTTGGTCTAGTGAGTGGTTGGGAGCAATACTTCATTTTCTTTTGTGTGTTCTTCTCAAAATGTGAGAGATGGGTGTAAACAATTTCATTATGAATCATTCATATCTTTGAATATCTTGAGATGTCTTGTGGTTTGAGTTGATCAGATTTCTTATTTCCTTTTTTGTCCTACTTCTGTCTTCGAGTTCTTGTGTTCTGCTATCTAATCCTTCGTGTTGATCTTGTTTTGAGTTGTGTCCCTGCTTGAGAAGCTGCAAAATTAGTTTGCTTTGAACTGGGAATCTTCTCAAAGCCCCTTGGCTAGCTCATTCCCGAGAGCAAAGATCCAAATAGCCCAAGAATTTCTTTGCTGCACTTCCTTTGTTTTCAGCTTCTCTAGGGTTTACTGTTTTTGGAGGCAGAGGATATTTGTTTTCTTGGTATTTCAGCAAAAAGATTGTTCTAGGCTTGCATTTTCTAGTTGTGAGGTTATTTCCTGTTGAAATAAAAAGACTCAGGATCAAAAGTGTTGATAATCGCAAGCTTTTTGGAATTCAGTCTCATTTTCGGTTCAGGTTTTCCTTTGTAGTATGTTGCTCCTTCTTCAGCCAGACTGCTCTTTGTTTGTGTTATCCTACTTCTGAGATTGAGTTGCTATTTAATTCGAAGTGCAAATCAATTGACCTGAGAAGAGCAGCAAATCAATTGACCATGGTCTCAGTTTTCATCTTTGATTGTGTAGTTACTGTGCCGACAATCTTCAGCTGCTTTCTGTTCTTCTTTAGTGTCCTGATTGTTTTCCTTTTTCGGCTTTTCTTCTTTTGTTCCTGCTCTGCAGCTTACGAGTTTCTTTGTTCTCAGAACTCTCTTTGTCTGAAATCCTTTTCAACCAGTTCGGTCTAGTGAAGCTTTTCTGTTTCGGTTTTGTTCTGTATCTTCCGAAGTCTTTATTTTTTCTTTCTTTTCCATTTTTTCTCTTCTGATCAGACCGGCTCACCTTTGGCAGTCAGACCAGGCAAGCATCTGCTTTAGACCCATTTTTTGCTTCGTTTGTCAGATTGGTAGTCCTCTTCTTTGTTGTTTGTTTTCAGCTGGTGCAACCAGTTTTCGACCATCAGTTATTGCAAATTCCAGTCTGTTTCTTTGCCTTGTCAGTGAATTCATTTTCACTCTGCTCTTCAGAGAAGTTTATGTTAGTCTTGTTTTGCCACTTCTGTGAAGTATCTTCTGTCTTCATAGCTGCTATAGCTATCCGAGAAGGAGAATTGTGAGAATATTTGGAGAGGATTGAAGGCACCATTTACCCCCCCCTCTGTTGCCATTTCGGTCCTTCAAAAGGCAAACAGCGCCGCTGCAATACGCTGAGTGTGGGTACGACGGGTTGAGAGGGAATTGTCGGATTTTGGGCGTAGTGGCGCTTTACCTTTCTGTTGTGAATGATAAATTTTGGATTTGTGCTGAGTGGTGACCTATGAACAGGTGTTTTTGCTCCCGACTGTGCTTGTAGCTTCCGTCCTGATGCAGGGAGGGGTGGCCCAATCTTCATGACGTAGAATTATGGATAACTAGTGCATGCAACCTAGCAATTGATGCGGCCAACTACCGTCTCTATACGGCAACCTGCAGCACTTAAATTACTCAACGACATGCTACGACCTTCGTCTACTCGCTATCGTGGAGCAGACATGTTCAAGCAATCACCAAGGATTCGCAAGAATAACGGAGTAAGAACTCAGAAATAACACCCAATTCCTATTGGTGGTGAAAATGACTTACACACAAAGAGGAACAAGTGTTCTACTAAAACTCAACCATGAACTTATGCCTCCATACATGGGGGGTGCCCCCCATTTATAGGGTGAGATGACTTGGGGGCTAAGAAAGTAATGAGGTAAGCGCTGACATCATGTTCTCCAATTTTTTGTGGTTATACGATCTTCTGTGGCTAAGATGATATATACGTTTACATCACTTCATGTTGATCTTCTGTAGCTACACGATCTTTTGTGGCAATGATGACATATGTGCTTACATCACTTTATGTTGATCTTCTGTGGCCACATGATCTTTTGTGGCTATGCTTTCCATGTTGCTAAAGTTTCTTTTCCTTCTATTATCTTTTCCTCCAATCTGAAAACACATAAAATAGAAGTATTAGGTAGCAACAAATTCTCATGAGTACAAGAATAATCACTAAGGAAAAGATTCACGTCTTGTCGCATTTGTTTTGCTTTAGCTCTTGTAATTGGTCCATTAGTTTCAACACTTGTAGTGTGTTTGCTAATGATGTCCTCATCACGTCCCTTCGGTAAAAGCAAGTAAACGTAGCGGCTGTTGTTACAATTTAACTTGATAATTTTACTACCTCGACTTTAATTATTGATCGATAGGCTATTAATTCCTTTTAATCAAGTTGCCTTGTTGTGCTACATGCTCCTTTATATATTGTGGGCTAAGTGGTGGTTATATTCTTTAGGAATCAATTGCGGTTTATGTGGTTATATTCTTTATGAATCAATTGTGGTCTATGTGGCAGTATTCTTTAGGAATCAGTTGTGGTTTATGGGGTTATATTCTTTATGAATCAATTGAGATATATGTGGCGATGTTCTTATGAATCGATTTTAGTCTATGTGACTATATTCTTTATAAATCAATTGTGATCTATGTGGTTATATTCTTTATGAATCAATTGTGGACGATGTGGTAATATGCTTCATTTCATATCATAGCATATCATTTGCATCGTGGATGTCGCCGCACCTAGCTGCGATGGTACCGGTACGGCATCGTACATTGCGTAGTACAATGCATACTCTTACCTTGTTGGGTAAGAGTGCAGTGGATCATATACATATATATGCATTTTCTTGTGGATGGATCATTTGCATACATATACAATTTGTTATAGACCGGCACGACACTATTACACATCACTTCATAAATTTTGTTGTAATAATTTAGAGGAGACTTTTGTTGTTTTCTACCTCCTCATTGTTGAGCACTATTATTTAATAATGCTAGACTGCGCTTAGTTTTAATTGTTTATCATCTTAGCGGTTGTACATTTTAAATATCTTCCATTTACTTGATGTATTGTTATGCTTCCGTGTAGTTTCCATTATTTTGGAAAGATGCTGCCGGATTATTCTTATATCCTGGCTAGTCGTGGTGTAGTTTAGTGGTATGTCAGGGTAATGTGGTTCTTGGGGTGTTGCTGATGGAGGCGGAATGCACGATCTTTTGATAAGATTGATAACTATCGATTTTGGTATAGATGACTCTAGCAATCCGACTACAACCGTACGACAACGCTTGTGCCTTAGTAATCGTTGAACTAACTCCGAGATATTATTGACCAAGCTGGAAGCGCGATCAACCTGCATACAACGTTCAATCCCTGCGAGCAATCGAAGACCTAGTAAGAATAAGATATAGGCAACTGATATTGTGAATAAGATTGATGGTATTGAAAAACAAATGTGGGATCCCAAAGGCAGTCTTGACAGGTGGTCGTCTGACACAACTGAAGAACAGAAGTTTGCATAATGGCTAAATCTAAACTCAACGAAATCCAAGTTTTGGAAAAAGGAGGTGACAGCTCCTTTACAGGGAGACGACCAGGCGTGGCGACCAAGGAAGTGGACGCACGTCTCTAGGGTTACAAGGCCCAAATAGAGGTGGCGCAGCACCCTTTTCAACTTGGACTCAGAAATAGAAATAGACTCTTTTGAATATTGTGATTGGCTCCGATGGAATTTGAAGATGGGGTTAGATCTGTTGGAAAGTAGACTTGATAAGCTTTTCATGAAGTCCAAGAACGTCCAAAACGGAGTCTGTATGAAGACGTTACGTCCATTTGAATTTGATACTATCGCGGTAGTTCAAATCTGATTCCAAAACGAGTCTAACTCCAACTCTTGCTTGCCTAACTCCAATACTATCGCGATTGTAAGCAAACTCAATATGAGGCAAGCATTCTTCCTACATTTTTAAATTCTTTTTTAACACAGCCCTAAACATTGTAGATAAAGTTCTATTCACAACTTCAGTTTGCCCATCAGTTTGGGGATGACAAGTAGTAGAAAATAATAACTTAGTCCCTAGTTTAGCCCATAAAGTTCTCTAAAAGTGGCTAAGGAATTTAGCATCACGATCTGAAACTATAGTATTAAACACACCATGCAAGCGAATAACTTCACGGAAGAATAAATCAGAATATTAGCACATCATCGCTCTTATGGCATGGTATAAAGTGTGGCATCTTAGAAAATCTATCAACAACAACGAATATACTATCCATCCCCTTCTTTGTTCTAGGCAATTCTAATACAAAGTCCATTGAAATATCTTCCTACGGAACGCTAGGAACAGGTAAAAGCATGTATAAACCACGAGGATTAAGTCAAGACTTAGCTCTTTAACATATAGTGCAGCGAGCAATGTAGCGTTCGACGTCCCATCTCATTTTCAGCCAAAAGAAATGATCAGCAAGTATATCCTCTGTTTTCTTCACGCCAAAGTGTCCCATCAGCCCACCTCTATGCGCTTCCTGTAACAACAACAAACGAACGGAGCTAGCTGGAATGCATAGCTTGTTAGCTTTAAACACAAACCCATCATGAATGAAGAATTTGTTCCACATTTTTCCTTCTTTACAATTCAACAATATATTTGTAAAATCAGCATCGTGTACATATTGCTCTTTAATAGTTTTCAATCCAAATATTTTAAAATCAAGTTGTGAAAGCATGGTATATCTCTTAGACAAAGCATCAGCAATAATATTTTTCTTTCCTTTCAAATGTTTTATGACATAAGAAAAAGACTCAATAAATTCAACCCACTTTTTATGTCTACGGTTCAGTTTATCTTGACTTCAAATATGCTTTAAAAATTCTTTGGGCCATAAGTAATGTTGCCAAGTTTCTAACGTTCGAAATAGTGCATATAACTCCTTATCATAAGTAGAATAGTTTAAATTAGACCCACTCAATTTCTCACTAAAGTATGCTATATGTTTACCTTCTTGTAATAACATGCCACTTAAACCAATTCCGCTAGCATCATATTCTAGTTCAAAAGTCTTATTAAAATCAGGGAGTTGGAGTAGTGGTGCATGTGTTAACATATCTTTCAACGTGGTGAAGGCGTTCTCTTGTGTAGTGTTCCAAACAAATGGCATGTTCTTCTTGGTGAGCTTATTCAATGGTGCAGCGATGGTGCTGAAATCCTGCACAAAGCGGCGATAGAATCTAGCAAGTCCCAAAAAGCTCCGCACCTGTGTGACCGTGTTAGGAGTTGGCCAACTCTGTATTGCTTCAACCTTCGCTTGATCAACTTCAATTCCCTGTGGAGTAACAACATAGCTAAGAAACGCGACTCGATTGGTGCAAAAGGTGCACTTCTCAAGGTTACCAAATAAACATGCATCACGTAAAGCATCAAAAACAACACATAAATGGCCAAGATGTTCCTCTAGTGATTTGCTACATATCAGTATGTGTAACATCCCAAATTTACGGGACTAATGTATTTGCAAAAATCGATAAAAATCTTTGTCGATTTTCTGGGTACTTCAAAATTTCGTCTATTTAAGTCTTGAATGGAATTTCAGGCGGCAAGAATTTAATTAAAGAATCAAAACTTCAAAAGTGAGAATCAAGAATTCAAAATCGAAATCGGAATTCTCAAAACCATTGGTAAATCCTAAAATTCAAATCTCTGAAAATTTAAAACATCAAGGTCCAAGGTTCAAAATGTCATTTAAATGTTGTCCTTCAAATTACTTGGTACTAAATTATTTAAACAGAGGTATTAATTGCAAAATCCCGGGAATCATTAGAAATCAGAAATTCCATTTGGTCCATCCGGCCCACTTGGCCCATCCAAAACCCTCCTTTATCCCCACTACCCTCTCCTCATTTCTCCCCTTCCCTATTCAGGCGCCGCCGCCAGGTCTTCTCTCTCCCTCTCATTTCCTTCTCCGCCGCTCTGCGTGTTCTTCTTCTTCCCGGCCCGCTCGGCCCTCTCCTCCAGGCTGGTATTCCCATCCTCCCTCTCCGCCCCTGCCTGGTTGCTCCGCAAGCGCCTGGCCCGCCTCTTCTCCTTTCCTTCGTCCCCGAGCCCAGGCGCCGAGCGCCGAAACAAGCTCCGGCCCAGCCCGCGAGCTACCCCACCTCGCCTGGCGTCGTCGGCGTCAATGCCGCGCCTTAACTCACGCATCACGTCGCCGAGCTAACCCCCTCTCCAACCGGCCTAGCTCCTAGTCGCCGTGCCATCTAGCTAGCTGCAGCTCGGAGTTACTCCCCTACGGCCCTCCATCTCCGGCCTCGCCTGCCTACTGCTCTTCCTGCCAGTGTGCACTCAATGCCGCACCAGCCCAGCATTACTTCATCGCGGACATCTCCATTGTGCGACAGCAGCCACCTCCCCTCCGTGGTCTTTAAAAGAACCCGAGCCTCCCAGCATCTTTGAGGCCCCATCGTCTCTCCCTCAGGGCACCGCCGGTTCGCCCCGGCAAATCCACCTCCCCGGTAAGCCCCGCGGCAAGCCACCCGCGTCACGGCGCCTCCCTGAACCCCCTCTATCCTCTTCCTCAGCTAATTGAAGTTTGGATGTCAGAAACCGCCGCACAGCCATCCTCAAATCCGGCCGACGTTGCCTCCACCACCACCATTTCCCCTACGGCCGGTCTCCTTCCAATTCCTCGCGGCAGAAGCAACCCCTCACTGCCCTGAAGCTTCCCCAACAGACGGCCAACGCCCTTCCCGCCGGTGTGACCTCCCCACGCGAGCCAGTCGCCGTCGCCTCAAGCTCCTGTCGCCAGCCTGCCTCCGCAACCTTCCGGCCAAGCCATCACCACGGGTGAGCTCCCTGCAATCTTCTCTTGCTAATGCCCACACTAATTTCTCTTCCTCCTCTTTGGCCGCCGCCACCCAGGTTCTCCTTGCTCCGGCCGCCTCAGGCCACTCCGCGTTCTGCTCCGCGGGAAGACCTCATCGCCACACTGTGGTTCCCCGAATCACCTGGAGTCCGGTTGTTGCCTCTCCGGTCGACCCCGTCAGCTGCGCCCTCACCAAAGTGTGCCACACCCCCTGTGTTCCGCGGCCGAGCCCTCTTCTCTGCTCCGGCCGAACGCGCCCAAGTCCCTGCCTTGCCCTGTTTCTTTGAATGACAGGTGGGCCCCGTTGGATGTGTGTGTAGTATTGGTTATCATCTGTTTGTGGCCAAATATTGCTATGTTGTGAGAACTAGTTGCCAATTCATTTGTTAAAACTGGAAATAGTTGTGTGAATCAGAATTTATTTATGGATAGATTTATCAAACTCTCATGACTAATTGTCAAGTGGCAAATAATTAGTATAGTCTTGCTAATCATCAAAGTTAAAATTCAATGAACAATAGTAAGTGCAAAAGGATAGCATATTATAAACTAAGTCAACAGAGAAAGTTGTTTACAAATATGAAATAATTGCAAAACCCTTGCTCAAAAATAACATAACTCTGGAGGCTAAGGTTTGACAAAACATCTTTTGTATCTTGATCATATATCTGCTAGAACAAACTCCGCTCAATAACTTTAACTATGTTTTGTGCATGAAATACTAATGCACAAATTGCTCCTTGCTAAAACCCGTAAGACTTCTTCTTGTTTGTTCATAAAATAATTGCAATTCCAACCTTCAACATCATCTGTAAGTTGCAAAGATTCAGATATCATCTAAGAAGCTAGTAAACCTAAATAAAGGATTACTACTCTCTACCGCAACTAAATTATGTTGGAGTAATTCCAATAATCACTCTAAGTCCACTTCTTGCAATATTAAAGCATAGTGTCATTCATTGAACTAACCATGACTAAAAATATGGTAAAAATACAACCTTGCATTCCAATTAATCCAATCATTCTCCAATACCTAAAAATAAATTAAATTTGTGCAATCTTGTCAACCTAAACCTTGTCAAGTCCTAGCTCTCACCTTAATTAAATAAAACCTTCAATCATCTCAAATGGAGTTATTATTCATCTCAGTAAACACCCCAATTCCTAAATCTTAATCGGATAAATAGCTAATCCCACACTATAATTAAATTAGCAAAATGCTTAAATTCAAGTATATGACAAATCACCCTCTCCGGCAATCTTTCTAAAGATGCCTAAGTCTTGTTTTAACTCTTGGAACTTCCTTGATAAATATATAATTATATAAAAGAAGTTATAAAGAAACAAATCGAAACCTTTAACTTGAGCCCAGCAGAATAATCCTGCGGGTGGTCCTTTATTCAACCTCTTTCTCTTTTATAAAATTTTCCCTCTCGGTAAAGCTATTCAATCAGTTCCTTCCTATCAAATGAATCCATTCCAATCGCTCCCTCTCTACTCTCAATTTATGAACAACGTTAAATAAATTAAATTAAATTAAATTAAGCTTTTGCCGCTGTTTGAATTTATTGGGTTTTCCATTTTGTTGCCGCGTATTAGAAGCTATAGTTCGAAGATGACCAGCTCAAGCGGATTCAAATTACGGTGAAGAAGAACCCAAGACTTATTGCGACTGACTGGTTAAGCTGGCTTTAAATCAAAACAAGGCTGCGGTAAATAGTCAAGGCAGGTCATCACTTTGATCATATTGATCCCACATTTTTAAAATTATGTTCATTCAAATTATCAAAATGCATGCTTACTTGTTATGCAAATTATGTCAAGTGTAAGGTAGATATTGCCCTTTTATGCTACCAGTACAATTAATATGACATCCTTTACCAGTTGATTCAACCAATCCTTGTCGCCCTAGATAATATTGCTATTAACATTAGCTAAGTCATATTTACTGCCAAGTGAGTCCAGAGCTAGGGCATTCAATTGTCCGGCTCATCATTATTCTTCAAACATGTGAAATTGTTTTGGGCAGTCATGGGATGTAGATGACTGATAATTGTGTACAGCTTACCTTCTCAAGAACCTCAAAACTGCTTTACCTGTCTAGGCGGTTGGTAAGAGTGGTTGGGGTTGGATTGTGGTATGCACCGCCTGGACGAATTAAGGGCTTAATCTTGTATGACCTCTCCATGTAAAACAGTACAAACCACAAGCTGGCAAAGTGTAGGCACGACTGAATAATTTACCAGACCCCCTAAGTTATCTCATAGGTCAGACAGAGGAGGAGAGTGGGGTGCAGGAGACCAAAGAAGGTTCTGCCTGAAGGGACACCGTGTAAAGGTGATGTGCGCATAGGGTGGCGTTGTGGATGAAGCATTCCAACTGCGCTAGTCGCTATGTGTGGCATCCCGCATAACCTATGGATTCAACCCCATGGGGGTGAGAAGCTTAGGGGGAAAGGCATTGTAAAGGTCATGTGATAATTTGGTTGATCTGCATGTCTAAGGAAACATGCAGAATATAACAATTAGGTTATCTCTTGTGGATAAAGATGTACAACTCTGCAGAGTCTAAAACTATTCGAATAGCCGAGCTCACGGTCAAGAGCGGACATGGGAACATTCTCGAGTTAGTTCTATTTCAAAAACCATTTTTCGGGCGAGATGAAAACTAAGTAGAGGGAAGTACTCTACTTTGTTAGATTTTTCCTAGAGAGATGTACTCCAGTGATAATTAGGGTGGATGTAGCCCAGTAATCAAAATTAGCATTGGCAGAGGTAACCATGCACTGTAAAGGTGGATGTAACATGTGCTACTATTAATATTGCACTCTCTCTTTACAACTTGCATTTTGGTTAAAATTGCTAAGTCTCAGGAATTTTACCTATTGTATTGGAAATGCTGCTTTAGCAAATAAAACAACCTCAAGCCTCCTTTCACAGCCTTGCATTTAATAGTTATTAGCTTTGCATTCTGTGTGGTGGCTTGTTGAGTACAATTTGTACTCACTGTTGCTATTACCCTCCAGCCAGTCAGGAAACAAAAGAAGAGGCTCTGCAATGCTTAAAAAGGGTCGACAGGGCTGGTATTCGAGAAGGCCATGGACTTAGGTCGCAAAACCCTAGTTGGCTGCCTGTGGGCAAGTCTTGAGGGTTCCACTTGTGTGAAGATTTTCCGCTGCTGCATTCTCTGCTCTCTCGGCCTAATCGGCCCATGTAAGTTATTACTGTATAAATTACGCTTTCGTTTAAATATGTGTTTGATATACAGTGATGTAACTGTAAGCACTGGCTATTGATCCAGGGAACAGTGCAGAAATCACAGAGGAATTCGGGATTTCTAACTCCGGTTCCGACAGTATGCCATCAAAATAAACCACTACAAATCTACCATTGAAAGCATGCAAAACTTCGTTCATTAGTCTCATGAAGGTGCTAGGTGCATTAGTTAAACCAAAAGGCATTACTAACCGCTCATATAATTTGAACTTAGTTTTAAATGTTGTTTTCCATTCATCGCCTAATTTCATACGAATTTGATGATACCCACTACGCAAATCAACCTTAGAGAAGACAACAGAGCCACCTTAACCTAGGAATAGGGTGACGATACCTAATGGTAATATTATTGATTGCTCTACAATCCACACACATGCGCCACGATCTGTCTTTCTTAGGGACTAAAATGACAGGAACATCACAAGGACTAAGCGATTCAAGCACATACCTTTTATCAAGCAATTTTTGAACTTGACGCTGAATTTCTTTAGTTTCTTTTGGATTGGTCCTATATGGTGCACGGTTGGGTAATGATGCACCGGAAATTAAATCAATTTGATGCTCAATCCCTCGAAGCAGTGGCAATCTTGACGGTATGTCCTTCAAAAAGACATCTTTGTACTCCTGTAAAATGTTAGTGATAGAAAGAGGCAAAGAAGATGGTATCTCCTCAAATGAAAACAAAGTGGCTTTGCAAACTAATACATAGTAAACAGATTGAATTTGATACTATTGCGGCAGTCCGAATCTGATTCCAAAACGAGTCCAACTCCAACTCTCGCTTTACTCAGCCCCAAAGTGACGTAGTGACCTTCATTGTAACTTCCATGCATGTCCATGACTCCACATACCTCTTCTTCATCCTTTTCCATGTTCCTAAGCACAATTAAATTACTTACATTAGGTAGCGGTCTATTTTCAGTAATATACAAATCTAGGAACGAATTCACCTAGTAATTAAGTTGACGAGCATGAGCTCGAGTAAGTAGACCATGCAACACTTACTGTGGGTGAATTGTGTGTGTAGACACAGTTGTATCTGTGGGAGGGATGTCCTCATCAGTTACACTCGAAGAGTTTGGGCGTACTTCATCAAGCACAAGTCTAACATGTTCAAGACATTGAAAGAGTAGAAGATTATGATTAAGAAATATGCCAGCAAGCTTGTTAAGAAACTTTGAACAGATAATGGATCAGAATTTTGTTAAGAAGAATTGAAGCTTTATGCCAATCGAAGGGCACTATAAGATAGTACACGGTTCCAAGCACACCTCAGCAGAACAATGTGGTCGAACACATGAATAGAACCATCATGGAAAACTTGCACTGCATGCTATGCACGTTTGGTCTGTTAAAAAGTTTTTGGACTGAAGACGTTTCCACTACCTATCATTTGATCAATTGATCACTGAACACTGCCATCAATAAGAAAAACTCCAATCGATATGTGGTCTGGTTATTCTGTGAACTACTCGAGCGTATGATTTTTGAGTTGTCCTACTTATGCTCATACTAATAAAGGTAAACTTAATTCAAGAGCCATTAGGGGCTTTTTCCTAGGCTATAAACCTGGAGTTAAAGGCTATAAGTTGTGAAATCATAATACCCAAAAGTGGTTGTGATCAAAAGTATTACGTTCGATAAGTCTGCTCTGTTGAAAAGAATTATGACCAGCGATGCTTCCATTAAGAAGTCGTAGAAGTCTAGTGTGCAAGTGGAGCATATTATTGATTCAGAATTCTCACCAGAGGTTGACAAGGAGAATACATAGGATATCCCTGTTTAAGCTCTGACCAATAATCTTCTAATTGGAATTGGTCAGAATCAACAATCCATTCCAGCTAATCGGGAAGGAAGGAAAATCGAGCCTTTGAAGTGGTTAATTGAAGAAGCCAACATTGTGACTTATTATTTGAACATGGCAGAAGACATTGAATGCACTACTGAACCTTCAATTTATTCTAAGGCCATCTGTTCTGATGAGTCAGTGAAGTAGATGACTTCCATGCATGAAGAAATGGAATCCCTAAAAAAGAATTTCACTTAGGAGTTGGTCGAACCCTCGATTGAAAAGAAACCTATACGCTGTAAATAAATTTATCAGAAGAATGAAGGCACATGTTCAATCAATTAGGTCATGTACAAGGCAATGATCGTTGCTAAAGAATATAACTAAATTCTTGTTATTAACTTTATAGAAGTTTTCTCCCTGGTCATGAAGCATATTTCTATTTAGACCTTACTCACTGTTGTAGCTATGCACAATTACGAGCTTGAGCAACTAGATGTTAAGACTATGTTCTTACACGGGGAGTTGGAAGAAGACATCTATATGGAGCTGTCAGAAGGTTTTCACATGCATACTGAAGAAGTATCTTTATGGGTTGAAACCATCACTCAGACAACGATATAAGAAATTTAACTCATTTATGATCTTTCAAGACTTCAAGAGATCTGACTATGATAGTTGTATTTATTTAAAGACCGTCAATGGTTCAACTATCTACTCGCTCTTATATGTTAATGGTATGTTGATCATAGTAAAAGATAAAACTAAAATATCAAAATTAAAGGCACAATTAAGCACTAAATTGGAGATGAAGGATCTTGGTGTGGAAAAGAAGATTCTTGGTATGAAAATCTTTAGAGATAATCAAATTGGAAAGTTATACCTGAATCAAAGATGGTATATTGAAAAAGTGCTTCGTCGCTTCAACATGCACGAGGGAAAACTAACCTGTACTCCATAGTTACACACTTTAAACTCTCTTCAGTATTAAGTCTGCAAACAATGAAGAAATTGAATACATATCAAGTGTTCTGTATGTAAATGCTGTTGAATCATTTTTGTACACCATGGTCTGCTGTTACCTTGACCTATCTCATGCTTTGAGTGTCATCAACAGATATATGGCCAATCTAGGAAAAACCACTAGAGAACAACTTAATGGATCTTTATATATGAGGGGGCACTTCTAATGCTTAATTGCTGTTTGGAAAGACAAATGCTAAACTAGTTGGATATGTTGATGCTAATTTTACTGTAGATTTAGATAAGAGAAGATCTTTTATTGATTATATATTCACTATTGAAGGCTATTCCATAAGCTAAAAAGATTGTCTATAAACTACCGTTACTCTTTCGATCACTGAAGCTAAGTACACGGCTATTTCAAAAGCATCTAAAGAAGTTGTTTGGCTAAGAGGTTTGTACACTAAGCTTTGCGAATGTACATCTTGCACCATTATCCACTATGATAGTCATAACACTATTTGTTTTACAAAAGACCAAATATTCCATGAGATAACAAAGCGCACTTATACTAGATATCACTTCATTCGATGAGTTATTTTTCAAGGTGATGTTAAAAGTTTGAAAAACCAATACTTATGATAATTCAGCTGATATGATAACAAAACCAATTCCTACTACTAAATTTGAGCTCTTCTCATACTTGATCGGTATTACTTAGGGCCTGTTCTTTTAATTTGCGGTGATGGCTTTTGGTCGGTGATGGCTTTTGGCTGTTTATGAGAGATTGCGGAAAGAGAGATACTCGCTTGCGATTTTTGATGGTACAGATATTAGTTTTTTAACGTGTACTACAATTAACTTGTAGACCCTATCTTAAAAAAATACTTTATTTAAAAGTTAGTTACTGTAGCAAAAGCCAAAAGCGACTTTTAGAAACCGCAAAGAACAGGCCCTTATTAGTCTTTTTTGATGTTTGACGCACAAAAAATGTTTTACAAGCTATTCGAGAGGATATTTGGTTTTTTCGCTATAGGAGGAATTCGACTTAAGGTGTAGATTATTGTATTTTGTTATCCGAATCTGATCGGGTCTGACCACTGTTGATCTTTCTGACCACTTGAAGAGTCTGATCAGATTTCATTTAAATATGAACTAGTCAAATATTATGTTTAGAATTATTTTTAAATTTGTGATGGACTTTACGCCTGATTATTTCTCATCGTTTTATACTTTATCGTGCGTGTCATAACAATGTGCTTTTTGGGAGCTGACAGGGACACAAGCTAGCTATTTAGTTGCTAAATTATTGGTCTAGATCGATCGGCTCATGGGTGATTCTATCTTGTCGGGAGAGCCCATGTTCGCATCAATAAACTGCCCCGGTGTCTCTGACGTGTGTCGGGGCGGGACAAGAGATGAAGAGATGCAGCAAGTTCCATCTGTCGGCGCTAGTCCCTGTGTAGATCTGAACGTGCGTGTTCTGTGGTGCATGGTGAAATTCGGCATTGGTTTTTGGCGGTGACACACTAAGTCTTGTTTGTTTTGGTTTTTTTTTAACTTCTATTTCTAACTTCTATTTTTTTCTAATTATTCAGTATTTTATTTTTTTTGAATTTATTTAGATATTTTAGGCTTTTTGTATTTTCTTTTTTTCCTGTGTTCCTTTGTATTATCCCTAATAGGTTAATATATTTTTTCTATTTTTCTATTTTTTTTAAATTAATTATGCCTAAAAAGCCAAATCAGCTACAGTAAAAAAATCAGCTACAGTAAAATTTCAACTAAAAATCAGAAGCTATTGCTAAAACGAACCTCGTTTAAAGTGCTCCCTTCGAATGCAATGTGATGTACAAAGTAATGCTCGATCCGGCCGGCAGGTACGCCACAGCAAAGCTGATTTAGCTGATGTTTGACTGGATGTCAAATACTCCATAGAAAGTTAATTTTAGTTGACGGTATTGCCCGAGAATGGTGCAGTAACGGCCAAGCCATTACAATCTTGGTCGGCGGTAAAGAGGAACGTAGGAATAAAAAACACAGGGACGAGGAAAAACATAGAAGAATAGAAATACAGTGATAAAACAAATGATTAGAAAACAGAGAAAAATATAGGAAAAGATGTTTGGAATGCAGGAATTGAAAAACTCATTAATTTTGTACAGATTTTTCCCAAAAAAAATGTCTTATACACAAGCTTTATTACGAACAATGACAAATGGCACCATTGAACCAGTGGTCGCACCCATACTGTTTCATTGCTTCATTTTGTCTCTGCCACATTGTGCACATCCCCTCCCTAATGTTCTCATCTTGTTCCTTCATCTTTCGGTCACCTCATCTTCTTTTCAGATCCCAAATCGAACGCTTCACCGCCGCCACGGCCTACCAACTACGACGCTGTGGACGTAGGCGGCCGTGGCAGTGCTGCTGTTGGACCACAAGGGCGAAAACTATCAGGGGCTGGCTCGTGCCGATGCGCTCACGTACTTGAGATACGAATAGGGTACAATAGTATAAATTAAAATTTCTACTGTATAAATCAGGAAGCTATATAAGTAAGAGATCATAAATCATTATCATTAGATATGCAGTGCAGCGAAGCTAGAATTGAAGCAGCCTGGTTCAACATAGTTTACATTTATATAGTGGAAATAGTCAATCGCCTAATGTCTCTGGAAAGTGATCCTCAGAAGCCGATCGTATCCTAGTGGTAGTCGATCTCCATGAGCCGATTGTCATCTCATCAGATCGTCCCAATTAGTACCGTAATTACAACGGCGTCTCTATGAAGTCCACATGTCTAGAGATGGAATATCATAAGCCTGTGTGTTAGCATCAGCATAGTAGGGGCTTTGGAAGGAGAAGGCTACGGTTTCGATGGGTGGTACGATCTTTTTCTCTGTATCGCTCTCTCTCAATCTACAACCATAGCCATAATGCCCCCTTTATATAGAGTCTCCAATCAGATCCTTATCCAATACGAGTAGTGATTGTTTCTCATTCGGAGAGCCTTTGACCAGATATTTATCCAATGTGAGTAGAAATCGTATCCCCACTCGAAAAGCCTTTGATAGGACCATTTACCGTTCCAACTCATTAAGTGTGTAATTCTATATGTTCATATATAATTGGTTATAACTTGAAAGCACTTTTCTTATCACTAGTCGGTAGCAGTCCCTAGCAAGATATATTGATCCCCAAATATACACAAGGATCAATCTAGATTAACCTTATGCAATATGATTTACAACTAGGTCTTAGTCACTCACGATCAGTTTATAATTCCTTACGACCAGATCGAACATGGTTACGACCAGTCCGAACCCCCATACGACTAGTTTGCTGACCAATCTATGATATGTCTGATTAGCTCATGACCCGTTAGTTTACCCATAAGATTAGTTCGTATTTGGTCAGACTGAATAACCTGATTGCATATTCTCGTATTGCCTCATGACACCCAATTGAACTCTAAGTGAGAAATGTTTCATATATGGACTGCTCAATCTTCTCCTGACCTATTGATGGATACCTTCATGCGGTCAACTTTTCGACCACTCGTGTCATAGTCACGCACTTTCTTTACCCAATCACATCAAGAGGCATACAGATATTGTAATACTCCATTCATTTTGTCCTTTTTGGAGAGGGGTTTTTCGGAAAAGTTCAGCAACTTAGGCCTGGGCTGTGGACCAAGAGGGGGAGGCACCCCTCCCCCAAACCCTAGCTCCCTCCCCCCTGCCCCTGGGCAGCCACCCCCTACCCCTGTGCAGCCGCCCCCTCCCCTGTGCAGCAGCCCCCTGGGCGCCCTCTCCTCCTCCCCCTGCGCCTCCCTGCAGCCGCCCCCTCCCTCCTGCGCCCTCCCTCCTACGCCTCCCTGTGCCGCGCCCCTGCTGCCATCCAGAGGAAGAGAAGGAGAGAAAGGAAGGGAAGAGAAGGAAGGAAAGGAAGGGAAGAAAAGAAGAGGAAGGGAAGAGGAAGATGGAAGGAACTCGTGGGGGATTTGTAGGGTTCTTCGTTGTTAAGGGTAGTCCCTGTTTTCCCCAAATATATATATATATATATGTATTTTCGTTGTGGTAGCAATATCGATATTCTGAACGGTTAGAACAGATTTTGTGGAACCGAAGTTTTGGGTTAGTTCCGTGAAGTTTCAGGTCTGGGCCTCTCCTAGAGAGTTGTAGTGGTCGTCGTTATCTTTCCATGAAGTACTAGAACGCGTCAATCCGACCTTTGTAGCAAAAGTTATGATTTTTCTAGCGGGACTGTTCTGCAGTTTGGAAGGTTTCCATCAGGTTTTGGTAAACTGGTTTGGACGATTAGAAAACGGGCGAATCAGGAGATCTTCATATTACGAAAGTTTTAGATAATTGTCTTAGCTTTCCATAAAGGTCAAGAAATTATTTTTTGGGCACTTGAGCTGGAAGTTATGGCCTTTTTAGTGTGCTGTCCAGAGAACCCGACGTGGACGTTGATGCTTTAGAAAACTGGATGGTGCGGGTAGAAGATGGCTGAATCAGGGAGGCTCCCCAAATAGGTTTAGTTAGATAATTTAATTACCTTTCCAAAAAGTCAAAGAATGTCCCATTCGGACTCCTGTGCCAATAGTTAGGAATTTTTGAAGTTGGCGGTCCGCGGAGGTAGGCAGGGTGACCGGTGGGATTTAGGATTTGAGACCGAGATAGACAATTTACTAGGTTGTGTTCGTTCTATTTGGGAGCAAACTATCCTTTACTAGTATCTTAGCGGTTATATCAATGATGATTCAGGTGGAGGACGGATCCCCGAGGCAGCACCTTCCACACGTCCCCCGTTTTCCCGCGGTTAAGGCAAGTATAAAGATATAAATTGATTGCATGCGCGCTCATGGTTATAATATAGATGATTTGTTGCTGTTCTGGATGCTTGCCAATTACCTTGACATGAGAATCTTGGATGCATAAATTAAGTGAATGCAATATTTACTGGTTGAGACATTCACGCATATGCATCATGCTGGTTTATTGAAGTCTTAGTCATAGAGTGGCTAAGTGCCGAGGTCCCCGTCATGTTGAGGACATGACGGGTTACAGGTCCTCATACCCGTGGGGTATTGGCAATTGGTCCCTGTACCATGTGGTACAGGCATGGGTGTGCATCGACGGATGCACACTTTGCATTACCGGTAAAATGCAAAAGAGAAGGGATAAAGAGAGATTTTGACCATCTTGCATAGCATAAACTACTCATATGGTTGATGGTTGGATTTTCTGAAGTGTTGCTATAACTGTGTTATCGCTTATACTTGCTGAGTCAATGGACTCATTCTTGCTGTTGTTGTGCTTCCTTTTAGGTACCATCTTGAAAGCGGCATGCATGGGGAAGGGAACTGAATAGCTTTGTGGCACCTTACACAGACTACCCACCATAGGAGAGTAAAGAAACTAAAAGTTAATCGTCTGAGTTACCTAAGTTTTACAGAATGTTTAGTTGTCAGTTTTGAATTGTAATAAGAGATTAGAACTCCCATATGTTATTTCCCTTCTTTACTTACTGGTTATGTTTGTGGATGCTTGGGAAGACTCTTACCCTACAGCTTTTATATTACTCTTGATGTCATTTATGTTGACTATATATACTTGTTGCAACCTCTATCAGGTACCACGCTCTAGGGGAGGTTCTGTCGAAATTTTTGGTACCTAGTGCGGTTAAATTTCCATTGTTTATTTCAAGTCGAGTGGCATTCCGGGTCATGCATTGACGGGGATGTTACAGATATATGTTAGACCATATGGCTAGATCTAGGATTTTTTGATGATGAATAATTGATAATGTAGATAATGAATAATTAACAACGTTGGTTATGATGGTGTGTCACACGTGTGTGGACTGATGTTGATCGAGTTGGAGAGAAGTTGTGTTGAGAAAACATTCTTTGGTCTTTACATGTGCAGGTTAAGTAGGGAGGCGATGGTGGTCGATGATGAGGTGGATCAGGACTAGGATGGGGCGATCTGAGGTTCAGACGGCCAAGGATGTCATGAGATGGTCGGGCTCATGCTTGGGCGTATGGAGATCGAAGATAGATAATGCATGTTAGAGCTACGGAGGTATGGTCCGGAGACTACGATATATGACAATTTGGGATGTTCGAAATTTAGTAGTGTGAAAATATTAAAATTATTAGAATTGGATAAGAACTCGTGGTCTTAGGGATATGATCATGGTTTGGTCTCTAGTATATAAATAGTGGTGAGGCCCTAGTCAAAGGTGTGGCTTTTTATATGCTATTTTCATCCTAGGATTTTGAGAGATGCCAAAAGAGCACTTTGTAGCCATAAACATGATTTAGAAATAAATTTTAGATCTATTCTGAGAAAAATTTACAGACTGTACATGTCTATTTTGCATTGCTTTGTCCGAGTCCATCATCAGTTTCAACTCAATTTGCTTTGTGTCATCCTTGATCTGAAGTCCAGTGTGTCATCACTGAATTTGCCTTCGTGCCTCGGTCCATGACATCCTTGTTCCAAGCTCTGTGAAGAAAAAGTAGAAGTTGCATTTGTCTTGCGTGGCATCACCTCCAGTCGATTAGCGTGTGTCCAGAGGCATGATGCAACACTTGGCTTCATCACCACATGATTGTTTCCCTGCCTCGTAGCGCAAGTCAAATGGTTGTTTCCTCGCCTCGTTCCATATGCAAGAGAGCAGCATATCAAAGCACAGCTCTTTTTGCTTTCGATCATAACATCATATGTGGTCAAAGCATTAATTGCCAACACCATTGCACAAGAGAAGCAAACGGTGCTAAAGTACCAAAAGTAGTACTGTAGCTATAGTATCCGAGGTAGAAAAATATTCTCTATTGTTTTTTTTGTATTCTTGCTATCTTTACAGGTTTAGGCGACTTCTGCAACAGATTATAATAATTCACCCCCTCTGATTATCACTGACGATCCTACAAGTGGTATCAAAGCAAGTTGCTATAGCATCAAAGAGATATGTGAACCGTCTCCCATGCTAGATGATACTGATTTTACTTTTTAAAAGTGTTGTATGCAAGTTTATATTCAGGCTCAAGGTAGTAATGTTTGGAATAAAGTTTCTATACCTTATGTGGTTCTTGCTACTGTTACTAATCTAAATAAAACATATGTTGATTTAAATACTCAAGCTTGTAACCTATTGTTTCAAGGGATTTCTCGCAAAGAATTTGATCATATAGCTCACATTAATTCTACCCACTTAATATGAAAAACTCTTTATGATTATCATGAAGGAACCACTAAAATTATGAAAGTGCATAAAAATCTATATCAAAAAGAGTACTCTGATTTTGCTGTGAATCCTAGTGAATCTATTGATGATCTTTTTGCTCGTTTTGACAAAATATTGAGTAATTTGCATGGTGTTAATGTTCTTCCTACTGATGAAAATAATGCAACAAAAATTTTGAGATCTTTAGGTTTTGAATGGTTAATAGTTGTCACAACTATTAAATAAACTATCGATATAGATACTTTAACCATGGATGATGTTTATTTTAAATTGAAAACCTATCAGATGAAAGCTTTGCTATCTAGGATTGATAAATCTTCGTCTTTAGTGCTTGTGACTAACCTCTTGCAGGTTGTTTCGTCGAGTACTTTGTCTTGTGTTTCTTTGTCTATTTTATCTTCTTTTTTCAAAGAAACAGTTCAAGCAGTTCCCTGAAGAGGACTTGATCTCCTCACAAGCATAGAAGGCACTCAACAACGTGAGGATGAGGAAGCAAGCTGGCATATTAAGTACGATCATGTGCTATGAGTGTGGCAAGCCAGGTCACATTAAGGTGGATTACTTCAAGCTCAAGGGGAAGGTCATCAAGGAAGACAAGAATTATCGTCGTCGGCCATCCAAGAATAACAACACAAAGGGTGGCAATTTTCATTGCAAGTTTGCTAAAAAGATCATATCGGCTATCAAGCATCTTGATTTGAGTAATGCGGAATATGAGAGTTACGACGACAACGATGATTCTAAAGGTAAAAACAGAGCGATGACTTCACGGGTATGTGTTTCATGGCAAGCAATGACGACAACGACTATGATACTAATGAGGTAAAACCGTCATATAATGAGCTTGAAGATGGTTTGATTAAACTTACGATTGAATTGAAAAGTCAAAAAAATTGAAAGAAAATAATTTTGTTGTTGAAAGTTTAAATTCTAAGATTAATAGACTTGTCAAGTTTTACATTTTGTGTTGGAGAATGTTAGAATAATTAATGCATCAAAATGGGTCAACTTATAGATGTAACTGATAAATTTGATGAATTATGACTGGCACATGACTCTTCTGATGATAAATTAAAACTTGATAATGATGAAATTAAAAAAGCTCAAATATTTCAAATACTTAATTTAAAGTTTGCTCTAATTGTGAATTGCTATAAGTTAGACTTAATTCATCTCAGGAATCAATTCAACAAATGCTTTATCATGAGATGCTCTCTTACTCTAATTATCCTAAGCATAACATTGAAATAGAAGTATTGACTAGATAACTTAATGATTTTATTGAGAAAAAGATATATTGGTTCAGTCTAGTTCTTCTAAGAATCTAGGAAATGATAATGCTAAATGCACAACTTGTCCCTCATGGGCTAAAGAAAATAAGTATCTTAAGGATACTTTAAAGAGATTTTCTTTTAGCAAGAAAATTTTGAATATGATCCTAGACAAATCAAAAGTGAGTGTTAAAAATCATGGTTTAGGATTTAATTTTGTTGAGCATGCTACGAATAATCCTCCTAAGGTTATTAAGATTCTTAAACCTGGAAAAATTGAAGTAAAATCTAAACCAAAACAAATTGTATTTAAATTTGCTGGTTTTGTGCAAAGTTCGGTTGCTAATGCTATAGGTGCTAGTTCATCATCGCAAAAGAATTCTAATTATGTTAGATTTTATTGCACCTATTGTAGAAGAGATGGTAATTTGCATAAATTTTGCTTTAGGCATACTAAGAAAGAGAATAGAGAAAGATTGAATGCATCGAGATAAAAACATGTAGTATCTTTTATTGTTCCTAGAACTAATGCAAAAGGTATGTTTTTAGAGAACTTTTGTGATAACTTTAAATTTGCTCCACGTGCTGGTTTGGGATATAATTCGAATAATTCACCTTCATGTGCACGTGATTCTGGTTCTAGTTATGTTGCTATTCCTCCATGTCGTATGTCACAGTATTGGATTTCTAGATCTTATTTCACTAACCCCAGTACTGTGAGACTGATATTTTCTGTGATGTAAGAACTGCTAATGCGGGATAGAGAATACGAGTTTGATTGGGTTTCGATCTTTTACACCATTGCTTTATTGGAATACTTGATGGTTCTTCACTATCTTTGATAGCTTCTAAGAGATTTCACTTTTTGAGAGATCATGTAGAAATGATGATGTTGTCTTATACCTTGTTGAGTTAGATTCTCAAGTTGCTGATATTCTCACAAAACCGCTTGATTCTTCTCATTTTTGCTCATTTGCGAAGTAAGTTGGGTGTATTGCATCCTATGAGATTATTTCTAAGGGAAGGTTGTTGTTTAAAATTTTCAGAAGTTTTGTTTATTATACTTGTCAAATAATCCATCAAGTCCAAGCCATTGAAATCACATGAGTTGTAGAGCTCTATTTATCATATTTATTCATATGTTGTGTAGCATTGAGCTTGACTGGCTATCATAAACTTGCTATATTTGAACTAAAATATGATATGACGGAATACTTTGACTAGGTTGATTATAAATAGGACTTTGCGATATTCATCTAAAAGGGTTAGCTTGATTGTGAGTCTTATTTTAAATCTTGACTATGAGGTTCGTATGTTTCATATTGCAATCTTCTTATATTCACTCAATTTGACATGTTATAAAAAAAGATAATTGAAAAGATATATGTTTCAAGCATACGATATAGATATAAAAAAGGGCACAAATGAAAAGAAGTATGCTTCAAGTATGCCACTATTGAAAAGAAGTATGCTACAAGCATGCTATCATAGAAAAAGAAGTATGCTACAAGCATCCCATATGCTTAAGAATTAAGTGTGGAGCAATAGTTTGTAACATGAGACTGCTAGCTTGTCTAGATTTAAGATTTCCTTCACTTTTAAGCTTTCATTTTTCATTGTAATATCTCATTGTACTCTTTATAATTAGTTTGTTCATTGTTGAGATGCCTGTCATTGATATAAATCGTTTAATCACGTTGAAAGACTTGTTTTGATATTGCTATATGATATATGAATTTATGTGATTTAGGTAGCTCTACTCAAAAGAATGGTTTGGTTAAATTATTAAATCGATGCATAATGACTTAGATAATTTACAAAGCTTTTTGTTTTTTTGCTCTTATTGCTCATTTTTAGAATTATTCTTTCTCTGAAGTTTCTTGATAATTACATTACCAAATGAGGAGAAATTGGAGAGATATTGAATATATTGGATAAATTTGTAACATTGCTTCTTTTGTGTTGAGGGGAGAGATGGTAGAGATTTGAGATTTGTGGATTAAAATACTTTTTCAGCTTTAGTTCATCACTTATATCTATTGTTGAGGGGAGATGTGTTATCAATGTATTTATCAAAGGAGAAATTGTTAGACCATGTGGTTAGATCTAGGATTGTTTGGTGATAAATAATTGACAATGTAGATGACGAACAATTGATAATGTTAGTTATGATGGTGTGTCACGTGTGTGGATTGATATTAGTCAAGTTGGAGAGAACTTATGTCAGGAAAACGTTCTTTGGTTACGTGTGCAGGTTGAGTAGAAATGCGATTGTGGTCAATGGCAAGATAGACCAGGACTAGGATGGAGAGATCCAAAGTTCATACGGTCAAAGATATCATGAGACGGTCGGATTCATGTTGGATGCATGGAGATTGAAGATGGATAATACATATTGGAGCTACGGAGGTGTGGTCCTCCGGGCTATGACATGTGACAATTTTAAAGTATTCAAAACTGGGTAGTGTGAAAAGGTTAAATTGTTGAAATTGGATAAGAACTTATGATCTTAAAGATAATATCATAGTTTGGACCCTGGTATATAAATAGGAGTGAGGATCTAATCAAAGGTATGGTTTTTGAGATGCTATTTTTGTGCTAGGGTTTTAAGAAAAGCCAAGATGGTACTTTACAGCTATAAATATGATTCAAAAACAAAGTTTAGTTCTATTTTAAAAAAATTTGCGGACAGCACGTCTGTGTTTTGTATTACTTTGTCTGAGTCCATCGTAGGCTTGTCTCGATTTGCTTTGCGTCATCCTCGATCTGAAGTGCAATGCGTCATCGCTAAATTCGCATTCACAACTTAGTCCACGACATCCTCATTCCAGGCTCCGTGAAGAAAAAGCAGATGTTGCGTTCGTCTCACGCAGCGTCACCTACCGTCGGTTGGTGCATGTCCAGAGGCACAAGGCAAAGCTCGGCTTCATCACCGCGTGGTTGTTTCCCTGCCTCGTAGGCTGTAGCACATGTCTAAAGGTTGTTTCCTTGCCTCGTCCTGTGTGCAAGAGAGCAGCATACCGAAGCACAGCTCTTTTTGCTTTCGATTAGAACATCATATGTGGTCAAAGCGTAACTGCCAACACCATTGCACAGGAGGAGAAGCAAATAATGTTATAGTACCGAAAGTAGTACTGTAGCTATATATCCGAGGTAAAAAAATTCTCTATTGTTTTTTATTCTTGCTGTCCAATGAGTTGTAATCATTCATATCCTTTCTGATTATCATCAATGATCCTAAGTATATCTCCTGTTATGAAGGAGAGACAAATCCCATATTTGACTAATCACATTCCTCCGTATGTTTCATAGCGTATCCAAGAGTTACCTTTACAACTATCCACTTATGGTATAGCATTTGGCAACCTTTAAGTAAACTATTTTATATATATATATATATATAAAAGAAATTATATTGATCTTAAGTACAAGGATTATACATCATAATTGCTTGAGACCAATTGATAACACATAAAACATAATAATCTCAACAATATCTCAAGGTGGGTTAATTTAACATCATGTTCTCTAACATATGTACACATCATTGATTTAATATCACCAATCTATGACCGGTGAAATATGATCATTAATAAATACATGTGTTGGTCTATAAATCATTAGTGTTTCGACTAGTGAAATCTAACTACGAATATTTTAGAATGATACCATTCATCAAAAAAAGAGTCTCACCAACAAGTTACATATTTGCTAATATTTATAAATAATAATTATTTCAAGAAATATAATAACATATTATTATAAAACCTCATAAACATAAAAATAATATAATAATTTTTATAATTATTTCTAGAATATATCTCTAACACATACGGCCACCCGGATCACCCTAACTCGCTGGGGACATCCGCTACTTCGCCGCCATTCACGCCCGCAGGGTCACTGGATGGGAGGAGCAGCGTCATCGCCTTGACTCGTTCCTACACAAAGGAAAAAAGAGGTTAAACCCAATGTTTGGGTTTCCTGTGAAATATGCAGGAATTGGGAACTTTCCTAAGGTTTACTGTTCCTCATTTTCCTAAGGAATCGAGATTCCTTCGGTTTTCCTTTGATTTTTCTCCGTTCCAAACAGGCCTAAAGCTTATATTAGAGTGCAACATCAATACAATTTATCCATATTGTTTGCTTTACGGACACGGACACAAATGTACATGGAAAAATTGCAACAATGAGCATATAGAAAAATCTAGATTCTAGAATAATATTCCATACTTACACGAAAGATTTATTTCAACTTACCAATCCATGATGCATGTAGAATATTAACTACTACTTTATTTTTTTCCACATTTAGGTCTTCTTTCTTTATAATATAACATTCGTCATAAATAATTATAAAGGAGATTAAAATTTCCGTTGCAATACGACGGGATCAGTCCTATAGTTCTAAATAATCTGCATGTAATATTGCTTTGTATATATCTTCTAAATAAATTGCATGTAAAATTATTTACTTCTTTTAAAATGCTGCTTTTATGTGCTTGGCACTTCCATTTGTGTCAGCATATATATCTCGATTTTTTTTCCTAAATGAAGATTAACATGCGATCGATGAGCATTCATCCTTTCGACCCGGAACATCTCTGGAAGCTTCGTGCTACATCAGTAAATTCAGAAACCCAATAGAAGTACAAGATTTATGTCGGAACCGGAATTTATCATTCCAAGTCATATGTGATTTCACCGTATTATTCTTTAAATCAATAGATAGTACTCACGATACATCACTGTATACCAAAAACATATTATGCGAAAGCGTAGAATATACAGTAGTAACTTACACATAGATCGATTGGGCCGAAAATAAAAAAATGCAGCAACGGAAACTTCACACGGAGGGGACCCTCAGGACTTGCCCACAGGCAGCCAACTAGGGTTTCGCGACCTAGTTCTTGACTTTCTTGGGTACCAGATCTGTCGACCCTTTTGAAGCATTATAGGACTTGATTTTCTTTTTCCTAACTGACTGGAGGGTAGTAATTAAACAAGAGTGAGCATAAATGTACTCAACAAGCCACAACACAGAATACAATAATAATATATGCAAGGCTGTGAAAGAAAGACTTGATGTTTTTTTAGTTGCTAAAGCATTGCTTGGAAAGTACGATACATAAGAAATCTCCTTAGACTTAGCAGTTTTAACCAAAGTAGATTTTTGTAAAATTGATTATGAGAATGTAATATTAATAATAGCGCAGGATACATCCACCTTTTACAGTGCATGGCTACCTCCACCAATGCTAGATTTTACACCACTGGAGTACGTCTCTTCAGGAAAAGTTAAAGTCAGAGTATCTCCCTCTGATAGGTTTTTATCCCGCCCGAAAAAGGCTTTTTAAATAGAACTAATTTGAGGATGTTCCCATATCCACCCTTGACCGTGGGCACGGCTATTCGAATAGTTTAGACTCTGCAGAGTTTGTACATCTTTACCCACAAGAGACAATCAGCCCGACGAGCCTACATGATTCCTTAGTCATGTAGATTGAGATATCGTCACGAGGCCTTTACAATACTTTCCCTCTTAGCATCTTACCCTTATGGGGTTGCTTCCATAGGTTATGCGAGATGTCCCTTCATAGTAGTTGGCACAATCCAGACTCCACTCTCCGCAACGCCACTCTATCTAGAAAACCTCACCCTCCACTCGGTGTCCCTTTCAGGCCGGACCATTGCTGTCCTCCTGCAAGTTCTCTTCTTTCCACTACCTGTGAGATGACTTTGGGGGTCTGGTAAATTATTCAGCCAAGCCTACACTTTGCCAGCTTGTGGTTTGTAATGTTTTACATGGACGCAGGATTCGGTTCTTAATTTGTCCAGGCGGGGCCTACCACAATCCACAAGTTCTCGTGCTACATCCACACCAACCACTCTTATCAACCGCCTAGACAGGTAAGTAAGTTTTAGAGTTTTGAGAAGCATAAGATAGATTGTACCAAATTATCAGTAATCTACATCCAATGACTGCCTAAAATAATTTTTGCAGGTTTGAAGAGTAATGAGCAAGACAGATTAATGCCCTGGACTTGGACTTGCTTAGCATTAAGTATTATTTAGTTAGTAACGATATCACTAATACCTAGAGTGACAAGGGATCAGTTAAATCGAGCGGTGAAGATTGTCATAGTAATATTAGTAATATCAAATGGGTAGTAACTACGACTTTGATATACGCTTGCATAATAAATTAAGTATGCATTTAGATCAATATATTCAAAGTGGTAACTTGCCTTGCTTGTTTACCGCGGCCTTAATTTAGCTCAAAGCTGGCTTAATCAGTCAGTCGTGTTGGATCATTGGGCTTATTCTCTTCTTGTGCTTTGATCCTGCTTGAACCTGTCACCTTTTGAGACTGCAGCTTCTAATATGCGACAAATGAACAAAAAACCAGATAAATCCAAATAGCGACAAGAGTCCAGTTCAATTTAGATGAGCTTATTCAATATTGTTATATTTCGAGAGCAAAGAGAGATAGTTGGGGATAGTGTGAAGTAGGCATTGAGTTAATGGTATTGAGCAAAAAAGGGAGGTGACTGGATAGCTTTACCGTGAGGGAAAATTTTAGAATCAGGAAGAATTAGGAATAATGGATTACCCATAGAATTCTTCTATTGTGTTCAAGGAAAGTGGTTAGATGTAGCCAAGTGAGGAATGCTAGGGCTTGATCTTTTATTTTATAACTTTCTTTATATTAATTTATATTTATCAAGAAAATTCCAAGAGTTAAGTAGGACTTACGGGCAGCTTAGAGAGATTCCTCGAGAGCCTTAATTGCCAAAATTGACTTCCTATGCTTACGATTTTATTTAGCGCGTGAGTTGGTTGTTTAGCCAGCTAGGGTTGGGGCAAGGTGGATTTGGTTGATGATTATAAACTTATTAGAGAGGACCGACAGTTGTGACGTACTGAAAATGTGAATTTATGAATAAATAGGGTTCTTGTTGATAGGATTGCATTTGTTCAGTTATTCTCAATCGTTAGATCACGAGGATATTTATTTTGGAGGCAAAGTTGTGCTTTAGTAAGATGTTTTTGTTAATGGTGCCACTGGTACTAGAATTTATTATTTTATGCTCCTTTTTGGTAAGATTCGAATTCAGAAAGAATATCAAGAACTTAAAATCATCCCAAGGCCAATTGTTTAGGATGAAGGGAAATGATTCTTTATTTAGGTTTACGAGTTTCTTAATATGATTAGAAGTTTCCATCTTTGTATTTCATATTGAAGGTTTAATGCACGATTGTTTTATTAATAGAAATAAAAGGTGTTTCATTGATTTTACTGATGAATGTTATTGGTATTTTACACGTCAAGATTTAGCTAAATAGACTTGATTTGCGTTAGTAAATATGGTTTCAGGGTAGCGATATGGTAGATTATATATATGTCAATCAAGTTTCCAGTAGATGCTGATATTAGTTTTAGACTTTTTCAGTCTGAGAGTATTGAAGATGTCTTTAATAAGCTTCAAGTCCTAGTTTTATATGACATACCATTTGAGTTCCTCGCACCACTTAGTTTAAACAATTTATATAGCAAATGCTTAGCTGCCAGTTACTCTATTAATCTTTTTCTCGACATGCGATTAATAAATTTTATATTTGCAACCACATTTTTAATTTAATTTTATGTTTAAATTTAGTTCCTATTTGTTCGTTCACCAGGAGTCTTCATGATCTTCTTCAAGGTATAAATGGCAAGTTGCAACTTGGTGATTACTAAACTAGTTAACTCAAACAGGGGGGTGGCCCACATGTCATGCAGAAAGGGAGAAAGAGTGAGGCAGAGGAGGGGTGTCGCTGGCGGGAAGAAGTCGGGGAGGCGTCGGCGTCGGCTGTGATAGGGAGTTTCCGAGGTGGTGGGATCATAGGAAGTGGCGGCACAGCATGGGATGGAGCCGAAGGAGCTATCGGGGGTGCTGAGCGGTGAGCTCGGCGAAGCATCGAGGTGGCGTCGGGCAGTGGTGGCGAGTACGGCCCTTGTAGGCGGCAGGCGGGCACAGGCGAGGCCGGTGCGAGGGTATGGAGCTAAGCAGCTGGCGGTGCCAAGTGAGGTCGAGCCTAGGCCGGTGGTAGGGAAGGGTAGGTAGGCGTACGAGAGGAGTTGAGGGAGGCATCGGTGGGTGTGAGGGAGGCGCCGATGCTGCATTGAAGCAAGGGGTAGAGGAGGGCAGTGGGGAGTGAGGCTGGCGGCTAGTTGTACGAGCACCCAGATGATGCTTCCGAGGGGCAGCGCGGCGTAGCTGGCCCACGGGCTGGGCCAGAGAGAGGGGAAAGAAGGGAGGAGACGCTGGGCTGGGGTGCAGGCACGTGGAGTCGGATTGGCCTGAAGCTGAATCGAGGGAGGAGGAGCGTAGAGGGAGGTGGCCGAATGGGCTGATTGCAGCAGCCGTTGGAAAGAGGAGGAAAGAAAAGAAAGAAATCGGGAAAGGGGGAAGAGATCAGGAGTGAGAGAAAGAAGGAGGAGGGCCGGATGGGCCAGGTGGGCTGAAGGCCTGGGGAGGAAGAAGCTGGGGCCCGAAGAAGTTTTCGGGATTTTTGGTAATTTTGCCAATTTGATTACTTTTGCCCATTTAGTTAATTAGGTGAGAAGAATTTTGACATATTAAGTTGTCTTTAGCTTGAACCCTAATGTTTAAGTTTCCAGTTCTCAAAAATTGAATTTAGGACTTGCAAGGAGCTTTAGGAACTCGGATTTTGATTTTGAAATCTTGGTTCTTGACTTTTGTGAATTTGTTTTTCTTAATTAAGTTTTGCTGCTAGGAAATTTGAATCAAGAGCTCAAATAAAGGCAAAATTTTGAAACATCTTGAAACCAAAGAAAAGGTTTTATTGTTTCCGCAAATACAATAATCCCATACTTTTGGGATGTTACAATTTAATAATCGATCACTACAACAAAACAATCACTTGTTAGTGATATGCCACATAGGTAATCATGGAGATGATTGTATCACTTTTATGTTTATGATATTTTGACTAATATATTATTTTGTTTCTTAAATAAATATCTTTCATATTGATCAACAAGTATGTGACTTGTTCATAAAACTTTTTATTTATGTTTTTGATATTATTCTAAATTATCCCTGATCTAATATCATTATGTAGGACAATTATAATTTACAGATCAGCACATGTATTGATTGATGATCATATTTCACGGATCATGGATATGAGATAAATCAATAATGTGAACATATGTTAGAGAATATGATGTTGGATTGACCCACCATGAGACATTGCGGGATTTGTTATATTCTTAAGTGTCATCAGTTGGTCTCGTATATAGTGTATGTAGGATCCTTAGACCTGAGATCGTCATTATTTTCTACATGTGTAATTGTTTACTTAGTAGTTACCAAACACTACTCCATGACTTGGTGGTCATAAAGGTAGATTTCGGGTTTACTATATAATATGCGGAGCAATATGAGCGATCAAGATGGAATTTGCCCCTCCTATATAACAAGAGGGATATCTCCGGACCCTCTCAATGTGGTTGGATTAAGGAAGTGCATAACCATGCCGAATGTGGTTAAAGAGTCAATCACAATTGAGTAATCCATCACAGGTTCGAGTGAATGATCAAGCTATCATAGGATGGCACGCTTCTCACCTTAAGTTCGATCTGATATCATGAGGTAAAGGGATCGGTACATAAGTATTATATAGGTTCATCCGATATGAACTTTATGTATATCTGGGGGTCGTTATGTCCTGCTAGAGACCACTACCGACTTATGGACTGGAAAGGAGATTTTGGCCCATGACCAAATATGCATGAACCTACAGGGTCACACACTTAATAGGTTGAAACGATAAGAGTCTGTATGATAGTTTTCGAGTAGAATTCGATCTCCACTCGTATTGGATAAGGATCCGATTGGAGGCTATATAATGAGAGGTGCGGGGACTGAGGGAGACATCCCGAAACATACCCATCAAAACCCTAGCTGCCACATCTCAAAACTCCTGTCGTGCGCGCTGGTGCTAGCACACCGACGCACGGTGTTCCCTCCCTGGACGTGTGGACTTCGGCAGAGACGCTGCTATGACTGTGGCACTGATTGGGACGATCACAAGGAGGTGACGGTTGGCTGGAGATGATCGACTACCTTCGCCTACACCGACGTGCTATTCGTTGAATCGGCGACTTCAACTCTACTTCCGCTGCACTGCGCGTCTAGTGGTAACGATCTATAATCTCTTACTCGCATGGCTTTCTAGTTTACGCGGTAGATTTTTTTAATTTGTGCTAGTGTAGCCTACCAGTATCCCAACATCACCGTAGGACACCATTCGTTTCGACCGAGAATTACGCCGTCAACAACATAGTTTGGTCACATAGAAAACATCTTAGGCCTCGTTTATAAAGCAGGAAAGTCATACGGATTTTCACAAGAATTAATAGAAAATGGTTCATTTTTCATAGGAAGTGAAAAAAATCTCGTGTTTCAAATGAGATCATAGATAATATTAAGTTTGTAACATCACAATCACACTACTTTAGTGAAAATGAACTTATACCTGACTTCCGGAAGACACTCTAGATAGCTAAAATAATGGAATTTGACATCACCGTCAGTCAGGTCTTCAGTTACTTTTTAACGGTAAATTGGTTTCGGGTGACACACATTTTCGAAAAAGGCAAAAATATCCCCAGTGGTCAGTGCCACGTCTTCACCTAAATGGAAGGCCACGATAGTGTAGAATTGGTATGACGAGTCATAGAGAGATGAATGACTTTTTTAATATCATCTTTTTGGTATTATCAATTGATGTGACCACGCCACATACTCATACAACCAAAGCTTCCAAGAATAAACAAATGGTGAATTCGTTTCTTCGGTTTTAATTTATTTTAATTGAGAATATGATGCTATCTAAAGATGAAAATGTATTTTTGTCTAGCTGTATAAGGAGGATTGCATCAACACTATGCGCTCGTAGTTGGGGTCCACCAAAAGGGAAGCCGACCAATATATCAAGACCAAGTCAACATCTTCCCCAACTCTTGCTCAAGGTCACCACGTTACTTTTGGATCAATTCAAGCAAGAGTTCAAGTGGGACACATTTTACAATTCAATTCGGCCTCCGGATCAATTCGGAGTCAGCCTGACAGGTCGGACTTCAAATATGCATAACTTTTGCATAAAAACTCCTTTTGAGGTGTGCAAGTACAGCAAAGAAAGAAGAGCTCGTCCACTTTCCAATGGATCTGGCCCCACCTCCAAATTCGTTCTGTGCGCATTGGAATCACCAAAGGAAGGCGACGCTGACTCAGCCTGACAGGTCCAACTTTAAATGCTCATAGATTTCGCATGAAGAGTCCAAATGGAATGTGTGAGTACAGCATAGAAAGCTTATTCCGTCCTCTTTCCAACGGATCTAGTCCCATCCCAAAATTCCTTTTGTACGCGATGCAACCCACAAAACAATCTTCGGTTTTGGGAACAGAGATAGAGTTTGCTATTATTTGATTACTTTCCATGTGTTAAGAATATTCCATAAGCAAAGGCCTGCGTGCCCCTATAAATAGAGGCTCATTTGGCCATGTAACGAAGGCTTGTTTTGATTAGTTTTCCACCGTGAAACTTCGTCGTGTATTCTTGTGTCGACTAGACCAACGACTGCGATTGCAGGCCTCAACCCCTTTGTGTTCTTCATTCATATATGCAATATTCAGATTGCTCTTTATCTTGTTCTTGCTTGTTCTTCGATTGCTTGCAGGAATTAAACCTCGTGTTCAGATCAACCGCGTTCTTGGCACGGTTGATAGCGACTAGGGTGTGGTGTAGCGATTGCAGGACGGACTTGGTCGTCTCGGTCAAGTAGCCTCTTCGTCAACGTCATATCAAATCGAACTTATCCATCTCATCGAAAGATCGGGCCAACCCCCTTATCAGTTGGTATCAAAGCACAGATTGCCCGGTGAGATTATCCATTTAGATTTTGTTTTTCATACCTATAACCAGAAAATTGTCCTACAAAAAGAGTTATTTCCGCAGTCCAAACCCCGTTGTGCCTTTCAATTTGTTAGTTTCGGTTTGCTAAATTGAATTTGTGTCCGTTTTAGCTTTGTCTTGTTGCTGGTCATATTCTTGGTCCCATAAAAGTCCAAAAACAAAAATCCCCACTTCCAAATCCATCGAGAACACATTTCCAATTTTCGGCCAGAAGACTCCCCCTTGTGCAACCGCCACCAAAAATAGCATAACTTTTGATTCGTTGATCCTTTTTGAGTGCAACCACTTCCATTAGACTCCCAACTTCATTCTCCACCTACTTGCAAAATTTCGCTTCATTCCAATACTGCAAGTAAAAGATACATGCGGTGAAAGTTGACCCAAATTTCTGTTTCGAATCTGCAATAGTCTGCACTTGTGATTTTTGTGCGAATTTTTCTGTCGGTTTTCAGAAGTTGGCCCCAAAAGAAAAGTTGTAGAAAAAGCCTTTAGTAAACCAAAAAAAAGAATCATAAAAAAAGAGGCAACTGAAAAAAAGTTACGGCCAAAATACCGACAACTGGTCCAGCGGACAGAAATCTGACATTCTAATATTTTGGGTCAATAGTTGTGCTTTCCACTTCCAATTGCATTCAATTGAATTATCTTGTGTCTACCACTCCTATACTTTGATATCCACTTGATTTAGCCTTCATCTTTCCTTCTTTGATCAGCAACATAAAGCTAAGTGCTATATACGAACTATAATTCAATTTCATGCAATTTCTGAAATTTAACCGATTGTTCTCCATTGCTACATATCTAGAGCCTTCCAAGCTACACCTACTACTAACCGTTACAGGCCTTGACGTACCGGTAATCGCTATACTCATCACTCAAGTCAAGATTATCACGAACCAGCCACCGGTTGTACCACCTGTTTGTATTGGTAAGAACTTGTAAGAGCTTGATAAGAGTTTGAGAGATGTGTGACTTATCAAGCTCCACTTCCTAGTAGTTTATAGGGACTTACATAATTCTCGTGTATTTCCTTGTTTTCTACTAACCATGACAGGTTCAAGATCACATAGTAGGAATTTTCGTGAGACCAACAACGTGTTGGATCGGCTTAATAAGACCCTCACCACCATCAACAACAGAGTTGAGAACCTTGATAAACGTTCATCCCCAGCTACTCGACATGCACTGTTTCCTCCGAAACCTTCGTCGAATGAGGATGATGATGCATTAACTAAAGTCAGGTATGCTCTTCCATTTTTTGCTGGAAAATTTGATCCTGATGCCTATATTGACTGGGAGATAGCATTAGAGAAAGAATTCGAATGTTATGATTGGTCGGATAGGCAAAAGATTAGAGCCGCCACTAGTGTTTTCATTGATAATGCAATAATTTGGTGGAAATATCTTGGTAGATATGGTAGAGTGCCTCAAACTTGGAATGCATTGAAGAAACTTTTGAGAGATGAATTTGTTCCTAAAAATCATGTTGATTATTTGCTAGCTAGATTGCAACATTTCAGACAAGGTAGTAGAACTGTAAGAGAATACTATTATGAATTGAAAACTCATTTATTGCGTTGTGGTTTAGAGGAACATGCTGAAGCTACGGAGAATAGATTCTTAAGTGGGCTTAATCAGGAAATTCAAGACCTTCTTGTTCACAAAGAATATAATTCTCTCTCTCATTTATTTATACTTGCTTGTAAGATTGAGAGTCAGATTGCGGAAGAATTGAGAATACTTGATAATAGGACACATGAATGCAAACCTATGGTTGTGCCTTTTTCTGTGACTAACAACTTGCAGCAAGTTGAGAACCATGCTGAAGAGATCAATGAGTTACTTGAGAAAGAAGTTGAGGTGATGGAAGCCCCTACATCATGTGAGGAGAGTCAGCAAGGTAAATATAATGGTGCTATCATCACTCAAGGTGAGTATGCCTGTAAAGAACAACTATTGTCTACTGTTCGTGCTACATTAAACCAAAATATTATGAAAAGTAATTCTGATATGCACATGTTTCAAATAGAGAATACAGACTATATTGATTTGAGTGTTGAGAATGAGTTGTGTGCTTGTTCCTTACATATATCTTTGCCACAACCAGAAGTTAAACCTGATTCTTCTATTTTAATTTTAAATCCATATGCTGAAATAAATGGTTTTGATTTTGTCTATATGCAATTGATCCATGTTATTGATAAGCTGAATGAGATTTCTTCTTCGCACACTTTCGGTTATATTGAGATTGATCATCCTTGTGAACTGAGTTGTCTAACAAAGAAGTTATTTGAGATTCCCAATTCGCTTTCATTATTTCGTTATAAATTTTACTTAATAGGCGAGTATGATGAAAAGAGAAATTATATGGTTCATCGAATTTGGATAAATTCAGAACTGAAAGGTTCAACTTTGGAGGAGGAACATAATCATGTAGAGAAAACTTATGGCACTAACCTTATTATTTCTAGTTTATCTACTGCTGTTTGTAAGCTACAGGAAACCTTTCAAGAAGGGGAGTGTTGTGGGCTGCTTCCATACACCACAACCATTTCCCTATTTGCGCCGAAAAAGAATTTGCCTCTCATTGAGATCATCAATATTAAGTCACAGTCCAATACAACCTTTTCTAAAGAATGGGAGTAAGATGAAGAACATACGCCATCTAGTGATAATACTACCAATCAGGTACAATCGTTTCTAAGAGAGTTTACTTTGTTTGATAAAGAACTTATGATATTACATAATACGAATTTATTGCGTTCTTTATCATGTACCGAGATTTATGATCAAGATCATGCAATACGTGAGACCACATATCTATTAAAACCGAGGACGGTTTTCTGTCAAGAAGGGGAGGATGATGTGACCACGCCACATACTCATACAACCAAAGCTCCCAAGAATAAACAAATGGTGAATTCGTTTCTTCGGTTTCAATTTATTTTAATTGAGAATATGATGCTATCTAAAGATGAAAATGTATTTTTATCTAGCTGTATAAGGAGGATTGCATCAACACTATGCGCTCGTGGTTGGGGTCCACCAAAAGGGAAGCCGACCAATATATCAAGACCAAGTCAACATCTTCCCCAACTCTTGCTCAAGATCACCACGTTACTTTTGGATCAATTCAAGCAAGAGTTCAAGTGGGACACATTTTAGAATTCAATTCGGCCTCCGGATCAATTCGGAGTCAGCCTGACAGGTCGGACTTCAAATGTGCATAACTTTTGCATAAAAACTCCTTTTGAGGTGTGCAAGTACAGCAAAGAAAGAAGAGCTCGTCCACTTTCCAATGGATCTGGCCCCACTACGAAATTCCTTTTGTGGGCACCACAATCATCAAAACAAGGCGACGCTGACTCAGCCTGACAGGTCCAACTTTAAATGCTCATAGATTTCGCATGAAGAGTCCAAATGGAATATGTGAGTACAGCATAGAAAGCTTATTCCGTCCTGTTTCCAACGGATCTGGTCCCATCCCAAAATTCCTTTTGTACGCGACGCAATTCACAAAACAATCTTCGGTTTTGGAAACAGAGATAGAGTTTGCTATTATTTGATTACTTTCCATGTGTTAAGAATATTCCATAAGCAAGGGCCTGCGTGCCCCTATAAATAGAGGCTCATTTGGCCATGTAACGAAGGCTTGTTTTGATTAGTTTTCCACCGTGAAACTTCGTCGTGTATTCTTGTGTCGACTAGACCAACAACTGCGATTGCAGGCCTCAACCCCTTTGTGTTCTTCATTCATATATGCAATATTCAGATTGCTCTTTATCTTGTTCTTGCTTGTTCTTCGATTGCTTGCAGGAATTGAACCTCGTGTTCAGATCAACCGCGTTCTTGGCACGGTTGATAGCGACTAGGGTGTGGTGTAGCGATTGCAGGACGGACTTGGTCGTCTCGGTCAAGTAGCCTCTTCGTCAACGTCATATCAAATCGAACTTATCCATCTCATCGAAAGATCGGGCCACCCCCCTCATCAATACAGTGGAAATACAAACTTACCAAAACTAAGAGTCAAAGAACACAAAATAACAGAGACTTCCTTGTCTCACTGGTATGACCGTTGTCCGTTGGTCATGAGGCGGTAGTACCGCAGGTGTATCACCAGTAGTACCGGTTAGGGCGGTCGTACCGCTCGAGTCATGGCGGTATGACCACTCGCTGAGGCAGGGCACAAAATAACACTGCACACAATCTAAAAAAAGAGTAAACTCTTAAACCACCGATCTAAACCCAATGAAATTTGGCACAAGTCCTCCCTAGGATGTTAGGAATATATTCCAATCATAGATCATAAAGATCAATACCAAGTTCCAACCTGTATCTAAAACAAAGGAAGGTTGCAATAAAATCGAGCAAAAAAGAGAAATATTAATCTACTCTTGCTCGTGAATTCTTGATGATCTAGATGACATTGGATGGATTTACATGTCATAGCAAGCAAGATCATAGTATGAACTCAAATCACCCATACAAAATCAAAATCCCAAAATCACCTCTCTTTAGAAAAATCGAACAAACTCAAGAACTCTTCCTAGAAGATATCTAGATGGATGAAATATGATCTTCAAGAGATATCTCCACCTCTCACACGTCCTTGACAAAAAAAGATCAGGAAGAGATGAAACACAAACAAGATAGCTAAGTAAATTAAAATCACAAGGAGGGACCCATGACACAACTCAGTTGAATGAAGTTTGGATATCATTTCACTTGGAAAGTAATGTTTTACTACCACTCCCTCATAGAAGACAGAGCTCTAACCCTAGAGTACATACACATATGGATCCAACACACGGGAAACCCTAATATCTCTTTCTCCTCAATTCATGCATCTCTTAATACACATAATGGCTTATATAGTGGAGGCTCTTCACCTCACATCAAACACTAAATAACTAGCCATATTTAGTGGATGCAACCCCTTACAAAAAATGAACCCGATAGCTAACACACAAATGAGTTTTATATTTATACACATGTTTTTTAAAGCACGACTTCTACATGGCTCTAATAGTCTAATAAGATGATCTATCATCCAAGACATGACCTAAACCACTTAGGCCATTCCAAGCGCCTTACACATCAAACATCAAGCAACCATTCCAAGCACAAATGACATGCACTTAACTCTCATTAGCAAACCAACACATGCGTGGACTTGCACCATTACACACACTCCTGAAAACAATCTCAACTCAACCACCTTCACATAGACTGTATGACCACCAACCAACGGCCAATCATACCACACCAAATCGACTTAAACACCTCTCGGTAATAGAGACCAGTCATACCACAGCACCACATGCAAGTCAGACAGCCTGACAACCTCCGATCATACCGTTGTTACAAGGCCAGTTGTATCGCTCCTAAAATCTTCGTGCAATGCAATGTGCACCTCTCTAAAAAATAGCTACTACCAACTACGGGTCGGTGCTACTGTACTTGCAGTAGGGTTTAACACTAGTACTACCGCTGAAGTCAGACCGATAATACCACTGTTGCCAGTGTAGTACTATCGCTTGAACCTAATAGCAACAGAGCAAACTACAAAAAACTCAAAATGAAACTTGAACTTTGACACCAGAGCGCAAGCACAATTAAATACTCATCACACAGATAGGGCTACCTCTACATGGTCTCACAGTAGGCCTACTCTCACACTCCCACACGCCTGCCTTTAAATAGAAATGAGATGAAGGGAAATTTTGGCCCAAATTTGTGAAACTTGGCGCCATATGGCAAATTTTTGTAGTGTGGGCAAACACATCTTTTCACCCGCTCAATAGCTGTGAAAGTAAGCATGACATCATTTCCATAGTTCTCCATCTACTGTTGCAAGTCTCATCTAAACATCGAGTATGATGTCAATGTTATTTCTTTAGATTGAACAATTGTGAGCCAAGATCATATCACTTAATTCACCTTTAATAGTATTCTTAGAAAATCATTGTTACATCCTGTTTTTTTAGAGTTCTTTTGAAGCTTTAAAAATAAAATTTCACTATTTGTATTTTTCTAGAATTAATTAAAGCTTAAATTAAATTTTTATAAATTAAAAAGATTTAATGTGACTAAATTAAAATTTAATTTTTATTGAAAGTATTTTATTTGGGTTCCTCATGCTTCAAGGATTTTTTCTGAAGTTTTTTAGATTTTTTCTAAATTTATTTGCTATTTTCTAGGGCTCAATTTGACTTAAACTAATTTCTAAAATTAGAAAATTCCTAAAAAACCCTAAAAGCCTCTTGGGCTGAAACCCTATAGTCCGGCCCAATTCCTCTATTAGCCCATCCTAGTCCACCAGCCAGCTCATCCCGCCATCTATGTGTCGGCCAGCCGCTTTGGCCGTTTGATTCCGCCAAGCGCCATGTGTCACACATCTAGAGCCCCGAGCACTATTCATCATTCCCGTTCGGTGCCACCAAGTGCGAGGCAAACTGATCCTGGCATTCGCGCATCTCTGCCCTAGACTCAGTGTCTGTGCCCTCTATGGACTCTTTGAGGTTCGGGTATAAATAGTCGAGTCATCCCCTCGTTGTTCCGCATACTGAAGCCACCGTTGCTCTCATCGATTTTGTGTTCCGGGGTTCATTAAGCTGCCTCCTTCATCTTCAACATAACCGGTGTGGTCATCGTCTTCTTTTTCATCTTATTCGCTTCGCCGTCATCTTCAGTCATCCTTCCTTCATCTTCGGTGAGTCGCTGCCGTCCGCCTAAAGGAATACGCGTAGGCTACGGAAGCAGAAAACAAAACTTTTCTACTGCGTACCCAAGAACATCATGCTAAGGAAGGATCATGAATCGTTACCACTTAGACGCGCGTGCGCGAAGAAGAATTGAAACCGATCCAATCTCGCGTCGAGGTAGTAGTGGAAGTAGCCGATCGTCCCGACGGATCGTCTCTCCACCGCGCCCGATCAAGATCGCAACGAGCGGCGCCTCCACCGGTATCCACACGTCCGGGGTGGGCGCCGATCGCGAGTGTACTAGCACTCGTGAGCGACTAGGGTTTGGCTCGGGAGGTGGCGGCTAGGGTTTTGCTAGATGTTAACCGGGACGAATCCCTCCGCCCCTCGCCTCCATATATATAGACCTCCTCACGTGGGCCTCGTGGACCGAGGCCCAATAGGAGTCTATTCGGATCTCTATCCGAATTGAGCCCATATCCGAATCATATTCGAATTAGTGTTCCAACCCGTTAAGCGTGCGACCACAGCCGGTTCACGTATACTTGGTCGTGACCGGAAACGCCTTTCGATTACCATGTTAATAGCGGCCTCTAGTAAGACATATTAACCCCAAAGTATATGTAAAGATCATATCGGTGAACTGTAATGTTCTCTCATGTACGAATCCCTTTGCCTCACGATATAGATTGAGCTCAAGGCGAGACTGTGTCATCCTCTTAATAGCTCAATCACTCTCTCGATTCCGTGATGGATTATAAACTCGTGATTGACTCCTCAATCACCTTGGCATGGCCATGCACTTTCATAATCCATTACATCGAGGGCCCAGAGATATCTCTCCCATAAGGAGGGGCAAATTCTATCTTGATCATTCACATCCCACTACATGTTTCATGGCAAACCCGAAGACTACTTTTATGACTACCCGATTCGGAGTAGTGTTTAGTAGTCCTAAAATAAGCTACTACTCATGTTGGGAACCATGATGATCTCAAGTCTAAGGACTCTACATAAACACTACTTGAGACCAACGATGACACATGGAATCTCTGCGGTGTCTCATGGCGAGTCTATCCAACATATGTTCACTAACACATGTCCATATTATTGATTTGGTATCACCATACCATGATCCATGAGACATGATCATCAATCAATACATATGCTGATCTTTGTCTTTAAATCATATTTGTTCCTCATATGATATACGATCAGGGATCATTTAGAAATAGCAACATCTTAGTATTTAAGAGTCTCATGAATAAGTCACATACTCATTGATCAATAATGATGATGTCTATTCCAAGGAACAAAGTAATGTATCATAAACATAGTATGTGATATATACAACATCTCCATGTTGCCTCTAGGGCATATCACTAACACCGCCGTCCCTATCCGGATAGTCGCCGCCGTTCGTCTCGCGCAGCCACTTTGTTGTTCACCACCAGCCGGTCACCTTGTGAGCCATGACGCCCCTTTGCCAGTTGAAGCGTCGCCCCAAGCCGTGCACCGTCGATATCAGCTGTAACGTCATCCTGCATCCACGTCGGCATTGATTCACCTTCTTCGTGGACCTCGTCCATGTGCACCGAGAGACTGATAGCCTGGTCGCACCTATTGGTGTCCATTGTGCCATACACCTATGAGTCGAGCCGAGTCAGCAAGCCACGCAAGCCATCCATGTCAGCCCTAATCCGACGTGTCAGTCCACGTCACCGCCATGTCAGCACCATCGAGCCACCACACCATGCGACATCAGTTGTCATGTCACCATGCCACTTTAGTCGCCACATTAGCCTAGATGCCACATCAGCAAGCCCCATCACATGTGCACTATTCTGTGGGCCGAGTTCACCGTAGACCATCCTATTCCATGGAGCTGGTCTTCAGCACAATAGTATTTTTTAATTTCCAGTATTTTCTAAGCTAATTAGTTTTTCGAGAGTCCATTTTTCTCTATCCTAACTCCAATTGACCCTATTCTTTTTCTTAAATTTATCTAAAATTAAGTTCTATATTTTGTTTTGGTTTTCAAGTGTTTGAAGTTCATTTGAATTGTACTTGATTTTATTTGTGCATCGATCATTTTCTCTCTCATTAGATAATGTCTTCAAAGGAGCTAAAACAGTATCTGAAGACTAAGAATTGTTAACTGAGGAAGGCCAAGGCACACTACTATAGAAAACCTAATACTAGACACCATATCACAAACGATTTTCTAAAATTATCAGTATTAAATACCATCACAGGCAGTTTTAGTTAAGAGACTGTTTGTGTTGCCGTAAGCGCTAAAACCATATGTAAAGATGTAATATCACAGACGGTTCATAGTAAAAACTATCTATGATATATCACAGATGATTTTTAAGATAAACCATTTATGATATTACCATATATCATAGATGATTTTGTCTTTGAACCATCTGTAAAGTATCACAGATAGTATAATTTTTGGTATATGGTTCACACACTAACAAAGCTAAATTTAAGTTTAGCTGTTACTTTTGTATGCTAGAAGCAAGGAAACTGTTAGATTTCTTTTCTATTGCATGGAGGAGTTATACAGTATTTACTTGAAGTAAATGTGTCACAAAGTTTGAAATACCCCAGGTTGAATGGTATATCCATCTTTGTGAATTTGACTTATTGGTCAGTGATCAAAAGTCTACGGAGACGCATATCGATCTAAGGTCTAATGACATGGGTCAAAATAATTATTAATACTCCTTAAATACTTCAGAAGAGAACTCACCTTGAAGGTGAAATACCTGATGAAGAGGCTCATCATGAAGATGAAAACCTAGTAATAAGACGCACGCATATTACAGTACTAGAGAACACGGAACAACTAGTTTACCTCCAACATTGCTAAAAGTTTCTCGTATGAGAATATAAATCTGGAACCAAAATCTATGGCCAAGCACTTGAAGTGTTCATATCAAGTAAAAATGAAAGGAAACAATTGAGGCTGAACCATAATCGCAGATGAAAGGCTTTGACTAGTTAGTTCAGACTTGATGGGTCATTATGAAAAATAAGATGGTGAAAATGATGGTTTAAGGATCCCTATAGAGATCAATATTTTCTTGTTATGAATGAAATAATGTTTCATTATATAATAACTTTGTAGATGGCATGAATAAAATATGCAGTTATCGAATTTTGAAAATCCTTGATGGAATCTCTCAAGGAACCTAAAAGCTCAATCCTTGAAGGACTCGGTGTTTCAACAAGAAAGTAAATTGCAACATGTATATATGTACATAAACTCATACCTAATAAACTTACTTGACAAAATAGTGTCTCCTAGAAGAGAAATTAAATCACCATGTGATCAGAAATACACCAACGATCATGTGATCCCTAGAAGTGGATAATAACTCATCCAAGACTTGAGAAAATAGAATGAAAAAACTAAAGACCAGAAGTGTGCCATATAAGCACATATGAAGTGCATCTCCTACTAGAAACTGATGGAGTGGCAATATCCTCTATTACCATGAAGGTATAATATACATTGGTGTTAATGGCAGGTTTATTAATCCCCTAGGTGACTAAATTAAGATTAGTTATATTGTTTCTGTGATGGCTTGACCGTGCTTTTAGTTCTACAGAATAGACTTTTGGTCATATAGGTACTACTTAGAAATGGTTGCTAAATATTAAGACCATAAAAAGTTTTGATAAGTCATATCCTGAAGAAATATTGCATTACAATTGATTACCCCCATATCCTGATCAGGATAAATTCATAAATATACTAGCATGTATTCATTCCTTAAATTGTATTAAAGGCATTGGAACAATAAGATTTCACCAAAAGTGATCTTCAAGGGGAGCATATGCTAAAATCTTTATAGTTATGCACGAGATTCAGAAAATCTTGATTTTAGTCTTACCTAGAAGGTATTGATTCAGAAAATCACTACCTTAGAGGTTTTTATCACCTATCGATATAAGTCCAATCGAAGAACATGGTAAAAGTCTTAAAGACCATAACAAATCCTGAAGATAGTTTATAAATCTTGAAGATGTGCTTTTGTTCCCTTAGTAAGTTTTTTCATTGGGTTTCTTACTTGAAGGGTTTTAATGAGATAATAAATGCAATACAATTTAACGTGTGCTATATTTGTTTTCTCCATTCCTTTTTTTTCCACTGGATTTTTGGAAGGAGTTTTTAACGAAGCATATACAAATCATGGTATGAAGCCTCACAAGAATATGCTTGGCTCATACAATGGTTAGCCACATCAAGAAGTCATGTGGCATAAACACTGTTAATAACATCGCTATTATCTATGAAGATAATATAACTTTTGTAGCATAGATATAAATAGGCTATGTTAGAAGTAATATCACGAAGCATATTGCTCCTAATTTTTTTTTATGCTCATGAACTCTAGAAGGACGGAGAGGCAAAGATATTGAAATCTAAGTCTTGTGATAATCTGGTATATATTCAGAAAATTCCTCCCAGCCTCTAACTTTCAAAAGCGTGATGAAGCATAGGGATGAGGTAACTAGCGAGTTACAAGATTCATGGAGAGTAAATCTCTGAACTATAGTTCTTATGTGAGACCAGAAGACTTACATAATTCTAAAGATCTAATATTGTACTCTTTTATCTTGTGTGAGTTTTTCCTGAAATTTTCTCACTAGATGGTTTTTAATGAGGCAACAAGTGCAACATAAAGAACAGATGTGATGTACTCTTTTGGGATGAGTTTTTAATGAGCTATGTATATGCCATGGTATTCGTCCAAGGGGGATGTTACGAAATCTAGAAGGTTACAATTTAGACAAATACCGGAATTAATAGAGATGCCATTGTAACAGATAAAGTGATATGAGAATTAGTAAAGACTACGTTTCCTAGTGTTCTCTCTCAATTGGTGTCTCTTGTATGATTGATCTATTATATTATTGATGATTGATCGATTGTGTTGCCGTTTATCTGTTCTATGGATTTCTTGACAAATAAAACCTCTCGAATCAGTGAAATTTGGACACATCTAGCACTGTTGATCATCAAAATTCCAAAACTAGCCCCAGAACCGCAAAATTCCAAATCTGCCCCCCTACCCGACCGCGCGACTCCCCGGTGCCGACACGTGGACGATCGTGCGGCCGGGGACCGCACCACCTGGGTGGTGCTCTCACGGACGCCACCACCTGCGCTCCTTGGCCGCACCACCCCTTTAAAACACCGTTCATCCACGAATAAATTATTTTGTAAATTGAAATTCATGTAGAATTTTTTAAATCTTTTGTAAATAGAACAAATTTAAATTTTTTATCTGTAATTTATTTATTTGTACAGTGTGCACGAATTTAATTATCGTCAGTAATTTATTTATTTGTACAGTGTGCATGAATTTTGTAATGTAGAAAATAAGGTGCAAAATTTTGTAAATATTTTATAAAAATTGTTATGCTTGTTGCTAGATTATTCATTAAAAAATCGGTATTTTATGTGCATATGAATGGCAATATTAAATAGTTATCTGTAATATTTTTACATATCGCAAATGTGGTTTGAAAACTATGAATTTATGTAAAGTTTTGTTTACCTAAGTTCTCATTATTGTTATAAGAAATTATTATCGTAATTTAAAAATTACCACCATTTATATACGTTTGAAATATTTATAAACTTTTCATCGGTTGTATTAAACAACTGCACCCTAAGATATCATCTTCTTTTTTAATAAATTATCGTCCCATACTGTGAATTTATTATTATTTTATGTGATCATCACTTTGAACCCAAAAATAAATCCGAACATTTAAAACTTATAATTAGTTAGGTCCTCAGTTATCACAGGTATAGTTTTACGAAACTAGCACCGTAAGTTCCGAAAAGATCATTATTTGTAATTTAAATGAAATATGAAAAATTAGCATCCATTTTGTCTACTTTTGAGTCATGATCGGTATTTCATGTGTAATGTAAATATTAATTAGTTATCCGTAATTATTTTTAGATGTAGCAAATGTGATTTGAAAATTATAATTTTATGTAAAGTTTTGTGACGATTATTGGGATAGAAATGAATAGGGAAATACCATTTTTGCTTGCACGCACCGCTTCTTGGGCCCGCGCCGCAGCAGCCCTTGCTCGTTCGTCACGGGCCGCAGCAGACCTCGCTAGATCGTGAGTCTCCTCCCATTGCTTCTGCATCTTCTCCCACTATTTCTTCTGCCTTTTGTCTATCCTGGTGCAATGAAGCAGGTTACGGTGTAGTGTGGGGTTTGGATTCTGTAGTGACTTCTCTCCAATCTCTTCCACCTCCTTTTGTAGACTCAGAGGTTGGTATGGTGCGGTTAATTTGGAGCCTTGCCAAGCTGAGCCGAGAAGTAACGTAACTGCGCAGAGCTGGCCCCTCTCCTCTCGTCTCTTCCTGTGTTGTCCTGTCACTGCGCAAAGCTGCCCAGCCTTGTCCCATCACTACGCAAAGCCAGCCCGTAAAGTTGCGTAAAGCTGGCCTCTCTTTCCCCTCACTGCACAAAGCTGCCCAGTCTTGTTATGTCGCTATCTACTCGTTGCGTAAAGCTGGCCTCTCTTTCCCTTTACTGCACAAAGCTGCGCAGTCCTGTCTTATCACTATGTAGTCGCTGCGTAAAGCTGCCTGTTTGGTCATGTTGTTGCGTAAAGCTGGCCCCGTGCATTGTTTGCAGTGGGTGGCCCTCACCCGCTTCGGTGGCCACGCGCACAAAAAGATGACCAAGCACACGAAATGACATGACGACACCACCTCGGGCTCGCTATCACATCTGCCCATTTCCATGCACGTGCGCTCGAGGGCCTCCCATGACTACCCTACCCTTGTCAATACGTGTCAGCTGTGTCGTTCTCTTGGTCCCTCGGCCCCTACGTGCACTTCCCCACCAGTACTAGCAATGACGAGTTCGAACGGATCAAATAATATGACATATGACGACAATGACGAGTTCGAACGAAAATATGAGATTTTGAAGTCTATTTTCATCTGCAACATCTCGTTTCAATTACAATACAATGCAACAGTACCAAATTCGAAATACATAAAATTATGTTCTAGGTGGTCGTCGCTTCCTGGAGCGACGTAAGTGGTCCTCAGAGAAGGTGAACCTGCGAGGCGAATTTGGTGCGTCTCAGAGGTCATACTGTGAGGCATGAGGTGGTGTGGAGAACTCCGTGGAGAGCTACGACAGATAGACGAAAATAGAGCTCAGCCATTCGTTCGTAGATGGGCCTATGTCCTATCCACGTAATAAAGCTGGATTAGGTCATACACCGCGACGCTTGTAGTGTTGAGTACTGTAGTAAGTCACGTACCTGGGTAGTTGGAAGTGAAGACGACGGACCCTGGCTGTAATATTCCAAAGCGTGATCCGAGAATTAATCGATTAATCGGAGGGAAAAACCAAATAGAAAAAGTTTAATTAGCGATTTTCCAGGGGGAATTTCTGAATATTTTAGGCAATCTGGGCCTTGGCCCAAGTGGTGGGCAGGCAAAAGAAAAAAGAGAGGGGGGAAACCCCTCCCCAAACCCTAGCCGCCCTCCTCCTCCTCCTCCCTGTGTGCGCCTCCCCTGCACCTCCCCCTGGCTGAGCCCCTCCCCTGGCCGAGCTCCCCTGCGCCCTCCCCTGGCCGAGCGCCTCCCCTGCGCCCTCCCCTGCCCGAGCTCCCCTGCGCCCCTCCCTGCTGCCTCCTGTGCGCCGCCCCTCCCTCCTCCCTGCCCCTGCGCACAGCCCCCTCCCCTCTTCTCCCTGTCTTGTGCGCCAAAGGAAGGGAAGAGAAAAGGAGAGAAAGGAAAAGGGGAAGAGGAAGGAGGGAAGGAGTTTGTGGGGTGTTCGTGGTGTTCTTCGGCAATTCGTCAAGGGTAATCCCAGTTCTTCTCCAAATAGATGCAAATTTTAGTGGTGGTAGCAATGTCGGTATTCTGAACTGTTAGGACAGATTTCGTTGAACCGCTATTTTGGGTTAGTTTCTTGGGGATTCAGGTCTGGACCTCTCCTAGAGAGTCGTAGAGAACGTCTTTATCTTTCCATGAAGTGCTAGAACGCGTCGATCCGACCTTTGTAGCAAAAGTTATGATTTTTCTTGTAGGATTGTTCTGCAGATCGGCAGTTTTCTCTCAGTTTTTGGTAGATTGGTTTTGGCGAATAGAAAACGGCAGAATCAGAGGTAGGGGGGTGACGGTAGGATTTGGGATTTGGGAACCGAGATAGACGAATTGTGCTAGTGTGTGTTTGTTTTTATTTGAGCGAAGGTTCGCTACGGTTATCTTAGCAATTATTATAATTATTATTCAGGAGGAGGACGGATTGCAGAGGCGGCACCTTCTACACATTCTCCGTTTCCTCGCGGTTAAGGCAAGTATAACGAGGGTTTAATATTGATAAGGTGGAAGTTCGATGTTTGTTCAATGGCATGAATATATGTGTGTTTATGGTTGTGGTAACAATGTATTGGTGTTATATAGGGGTGTTGCAATTTATAGTGCTCATGAGTATTTCTGGTGCATAGATAATGTGAATGCAAGAATTATTTTATTGGAGCATTCACGCATATGCATCATGTTGATTATTTGAAGTCTTGGTCACGAGATGACTAAGCGCCGAGGTCCCCGTCATGTTGATAACATAACGGGCTAAAGGTCCCCATACTTGTGGAGTATGGGCAATTGGTCCCTGTACCAGGTGGTACAGGCATGGGTGTGCATCGATGGATGCACACTTTGCATTACCGGTAAAATGCAAAAGAGAAAGAGATAAAGAGTTTTTGATCATTGTGCATTGCATAGCTTGTTTATATGGATGATGAATGGGTTGGTGAAGTGATGGGCATAAATGAATTCGTTCTATCCATTATATTTGCTGAGTCGTTGGACTCACTCTTGTTGTTGTTGTTTTATTTAGGTACCATTACGAGATCGGCATACATGGGAAAAGGGAAGAAATAAGCTTGTTGCACATGCACGTTCCACACCGAATAGAAATAAAGGCAGGAGAATTAAATGATTGATGCAGGAACCTTTTAGATACCATCTGATCATTATCTTGGGATTTAATTGCAACAAGAAGATAGGGTGTTTCCGGTGCTCTTCTCTAAGTATTATCCATGAAGGGTTTGGTAAACTTTAAACTATTTGCTTAGCCTTGAATTTATTCCTTGAGGATTGTCTATTATAATTGATTTTGCTTTTAGAATCTCTGATTTAGATAAATAACAAAGGAGGCTCTACCGAAATTTTGTATAACGTAATTAGCTAACTCTGATTTACTTCTAGTTTGGTAGATCAGAAATGGCAACAGAGGGGGGTGAATGGTGCCTTTTAAAATTGTCCCCAAAGTATTCACCAAAGTTCACAACTCTCCGATAGCTATAAGAGCTATGAAGTCAGAAGCGGTTCGCTCAGGGTAACAAAAACAAGACCAACGAATACTTCTATGACAATCACACTTGATCCTTGAAAATTACAATAAAATCCTCAAAGACATATCATGCTAAAGAGGGCACTGGTGAGATGCAAGAACTACTGCTGATACAGCATACATAAACTAACTGACCACCCACATCTACTAGCAATCACAATTGCTTTACCAAAGGAATTCACAAGGCTGCTGCTCCTCAAACCACATAGAGACAATTGATCAACGAAATCTACTAGCAACCATACATACGAGCAACTAGCAAGACACCAGACCGCATAAACTAACTCAGACTGAAAACAAAAAGGAAGAGTTAGTAGTGCTGCATTTCACCCGAAAATATTTGCTTTCTCACTGACCGAACCAAGAAATGATGCACTGAAAAATGTAGGTTCTTGCTGCTGAAAATGAGGACATATCACTGAAAAATTGCAGCTGTTGAAAGACAAAAGAGCACAGAAATTTCTGCTGAGATTTGAACTGAAGAGGTGCACAAAAACCTGAAATAGCTGCCAAGAACTAGACTGGAGAGAGCTAGCCGAGAGAAGGTACTAACTGCAGCCGAAAAACTGAAATCAAACAACCAGCCCGCTTGAAACTGCAGAACCGAACGGAGCAACTAAACAGCATGGCAGCAATGGCCGAATAGTAGCAGGACAGCAAGCACAAACCGAGAGCCAATGCAGCACATTAGTTCGGCATGAATGCAGTACACAGCAGCAGAAACTTCAGAACTGAATATGGATGAATGCCTGGAGCTGCCATGTCTAAGTGCTACAAGGAACTGCTGACTGAAACAACATGTATTGAAGCTGTACTGCTTAATTAATTGCAAGCCGAAAGCTCAATTCAAAATACCTGTGCAGTACCGAAAGTAGGAAACAGTTTCCTGTACTGCTACATCTTTCGGTTGTATTGCTGCACCTCTCGGTTCCAAGCTTCTCATAAACCGAAGACTACACGAGAGCTGCAGGGATTACTCATGGCCGAAGACATCTGAACCTGAAATACAGAGCACACAGAAGAGAGACTGCAGACTGGAGACAGCTGACTAACAAATGGGAGGCCGAAACCTGCAGTCAAACAGTCTGCCGACAGTAGCAAGCAACAACCGAACAGTGAACATATTATTGCCTGAAACTGCCGTGCAGTAAATACAGCACCAATCCGAACAGCAGAGAAATTGGCAAATGAAAGATTGAAATTTTCGGGTCAAATAGACTGGACTTTAAACTCAATAAAACCAAGACCTCAGAAGATAACAGAAAACACCAAGGGAGCAAGAAAACAAGATTTAAACAGAAATCTAACAAATAAAAGGAAGAGACTGACTTCCAAATTGCCTAACCTTCTTGATCCTTTTGCTTGAGCAACTTTGACGAAGGAAACAGGGAGATCTCAGAGAAGGGAGTCACACCTCAAAGAAAGATTCCAGCAAGAAAACCAACACTAGCAAGGAACCCCTGACTCCAAAACCTAGATTTTGCAAAACACAAAAAGGGGCACGAGCTGAAATTTTGAAAGGGGCTGGCTGAAAAAGGGAATGCTCCTCAGAAATATAGCTTCCAAATGGCTTTGAGAAGATCCCCCAAACATAGCTAACCCAAGCTGCAATAAATCAATCAAGACCTCATCCTTCTCAAAACATAAGAACAAAAAATACGCAAAGCACAGACAGCCACAAAAGAGAGAGGCTCAAGCTCAATCCTGCTCCAATTAATTCATTGCCAATAGACAAAAGGATTACATAGGAGTCCCGATACACATGGATATTAACACAAGAGGAATGATTACATGGGAAGTTTTCTCCAACCACTACATGTTTGAGAAGCAGAAAAACACACACACTGGCTCAAGCACCATCCAGGCTCACTCTCCTCCACACACACACTTGAGCTCTATCACAAGAACACCATCCTACAGCTCACACCAGAGACACCCACTACACGTACAGACCAAGAGGGATGAGCTCACATCTCCTCTCCTGCACATGAGACCAAAAAGAGAAGCCACACCTTCTCTTGGAAATTCAAGAAGTGGCATACTACACACTTCCAACCCTCTCATCCATTTTTGGCAAAGGTCAAGCCACCAGAATTCTTTGGAGGGAAATCACCTACTCCTCTCATTTACTTGAGTCAAATTACCAAATTGCCCTCAAGCACTTTCCTGGAAGTTTCCGCATCCGATACCTTGACCTTCTGAACCTCGACTCCTCCCTGAGTCTAGTCCCAGTCCACTCGTATCGCCCATCGTGTTCGTCACGGGTAGCTCCGGTTCCTCGTCTCCCGACTCGCAACCACCTCAGCAGTCTCGATCATCTTCGGCAACTTTGACCATCTGGACCTCGACACCTCCTGTGCCTAGTCCCGGTCCACCTCGCCTCACCATGACCTAGCTCCGAAGTCCTGCAGCCACACAGACAAGCAAACCATCACATAGCACCGCACAAAACAGTATATTCCACATTAGCACAGATAAAGGTACTCAACCCTAGAATACCCAAAACAAACTCTAACTCCCTAAACCAACTGTCAATATCTCATCACAAACATGGGAATACCTTCACATGGTCTCTCAGAATATATGTGTGTTTATGGTTGTGGTAACAATGTATTGGTGCTATATAGGGGTGTTGCAATTTATAGTGCTCATGAATATTTCTGGTGCATAGATAATGTGAATGCAAGAATTATTTTATTGGAGCATTCACGCATATGCATCATATTGATTATTTGAAGTCTTGGTCACAAGATGACTAAGCGCCGAGGTCCCCGTCATGTTGATAACATAACGGGCTAAAGGTCCCCATACTTGTGGAGTGTGGGTAATTGGTCCCTGTACCAGGTGGTACAGGCATGGGTGTGCATCGATGGATGCACACTTTGCATTACCGGTAAAATGCAAAAGAGAAAGAGATAAAGAGTTTTTGATCATTGTGCATTGCATAGCTTGTTTATATGGATGATGAATGGGTTGGTGAAGTGATGGGCATAAATGAATTCGTTCTATCCATTATATTTGCTGAGTCGTTGGACTCACTCTTGTTGTTGTTGTTTTATTTAGGTACCATTACGAGATCGGCATGCATGGGAAAAGGGAAGGAATAAGCTTGTTGCACATGCACGTTTCACACCGAATAGAAATAAAGGCAGGAGAATTAAATGATTGATGCAGGAACCTTTTAGATACCATCTGATCATTATCTTGGGATTTAATTGCAACAAGAAGATAGGGTGTTTCCGGTGCTCTTCTCTAAGTATTATCCATGAAGGGTTTGGTAAACTTTAAACTATTTGCCTAGCCTTGAATTTATTCCTTGAGGATTGTCTATTATAATTGATTTTGCTTTTAGAATCTCTGATTTAGATAAATAACAAAGGAGGCTCTGCCGAAATTTTGTATAACGTAATTAGCTAACTCTGATTTACTTCTAGTTTGGTAGCATTTCAGGTCCTTGCTAGACTGGGGTGTTACAGTTGGTATCAGAGCGGGCGGTAGGTCCGTGGTTACCAAAATATTAATTTTGACACACTAAGCACTGTAAGTGGGAATGGGGTTTGCATTGCATCTATGTTTCCGTCAGTTATCATAGTTGAATATATGCTTAATGTTTGACTTTGTACGTGTTATGAGATGATCTTTTGTGCCTATGATTTGTTTATATAATTGTTACGTGTGGTGATAGTTGATGTCGAGAGATAGAGATCGCGGTGTGGCCATTGACATGGGCCAGGTTATATCACTGTTCGTGGTATTGAAATGGTGAAGGATTTTTCCTTGAGCAACTTAGTTTCAGAGGTTAGGAATGAGTTCTTTAGAAAAGTTTCTCTCTTCCTTGAATTGAATTTGGTCAATTCTTATCCTGTGGTGGTGGATGAATTGATCTTGGGCTCGTGGTTCATTGTAGTTGAGGGCTTTCAATTGGTTTCTACCTGTTCTTTGAAGTAATTATTGTTTCTCGGGCTATTGAGACACTTTTGCTACTTGTGAGCATTGTGGATTTGAAGGTTGGTCCCTTCGTGGGAGTTTTGTTTTGTTGTGAAACATGTCTCATTTGTTCGCTTGGTATTCTTGTTAATGAAAGTTTTATGTTGCAAATTCTTTATCTTGTGAAAGCTTTGGCTTTATGTAATTCTTTTGGATTACTCTAAATGTTGAAGTTTAATACCTCTTTTTTTCTGAAGGGAGGTGTTAAAATCCTTTTGTGATGTCTTGTTAGGGTTGAGTCAGAGTTTGTAATCAAATAAATTGATATGGTATGGGTATCCTTGGAAGAGAAACTGAATAAATTGATGTTGTCTTTTGTGATGTCTTGTATGGGTTGAGTCAGATTGCTGTTCAGATGTGATTTAGGGGTAGTAGATGAATTTTATTTTTTTTTGGTCACAATTGAGAAAAATATGGGGAATTCAGTAGTCTAGCTGCTGTATAAAAATTATATTTTTTTAGAGCCTTGTACTGTAGTTGGGAAGCATTAGAAGTTGGTTGTCCAGAATACCTAAGAGAGAACGTCCTCTGTTTTGTGCATTATATTACACCTTGCTAAGAACAAAATAAAAATATGTGATCTACATTAAAAGTGTAGGTATTTAAGTGAGGAATCTAGAAATATATCTCTCTCTGTAAAAGGCTAGAATTATTAAAAATACAAAAAAATTAAGCAGCACCGTTGCAGTGGGAAGATTGTAGAACCGTTACGCGGGGAAGGATGTTGTGGGGTTTTGGGGTTTAGCGATATCTTTTCTTCAAGAGTCATGTTTTTATTGTTGTAATGTGTGTTGAGAGGTACCTTTTTGGACAGGCGATTTTGCTTCTAAACACACGTGATTTCGTTGCTTCGCCGATAGAGGCAAGTAAACGTAGCGGATGTGCTACCATTTAACTTGTTATTCTTACTACTTGCAATATGCATGATTTTCGTAATGTTAAATGATATGCCATGGTTACATATTTTCTAAGTAAGAATGTGGTAGCAAGATATTAACCAATTGCTATGTTTGGATGAGTTTTGGTAATATTGTGGTAATTTACTTAATGAGCCAATTGTGGTATATGAAAGTAAATGCATGATGGATATGATGATATTTCCTTGTTAAATTCATGAGGATCATATTGATGCCCTTGAAGTTGAAATTCTTATGGTTTATGATTATCATATCATTCATAACATGTCATGACATTGCATTGTGGATATCGTCACTTATAGCCGCGACCGTACTGGTACAGCATCGTGCATTGCCGTAGCACGATGCACACTTTTACCTTGTTGGGTAAAGGTGCAGTGGAGCATAGCATGCATATGTATTGCATTGTGGAAAGATTATTTGCATACTTATGCAATATATTGTGTTGAAGTTATTTTACAAACAACTGCAACTTCATAGTTGTAATGTAGAATTGTCTCATGAGAGTCACTCGTGGTATGAGGAATGTGGTTGTGGTCGTGGAATGGGGTTGATCTCTTATGGTATGGTAGAGATTGTGATTATGGCATGAGATTCTTTTCTCTTGTGGTAATTGTTGATAGCAGTTGTGGATATGAGAAATAATAAAGTTAGTGTGATAAAAACATGTTAATGCTTTGTAGTAGTGGTGGATGATATGAAGTAGCTAATAAAAATTTATTTGCTAATATTTTATTATTGTTGGTAGTAAATGTGGTTGAGGCTATAATTGTGGTCAGTATGGAAAATGAATATTGATGCTTAACATCATTGTAGTTTAATTAATTTGTCAATGAATATGGATGCACATTGTAGATATGGACATATAGTTATTTTAATGATGTTGTATATTTATTTGTAGTTTGAATAACCTGTTAAACAATTTGCTTGTTGAGATTTTTATCTTACCCTTGTTCCCCCCCCCCCCACAGGTGATTCTTGAGCATTCATGGGATGGGTAGAACGGCACCACAATAATGCACTTGTTTCATCAATTCATGCTGTAATAAAGTCGATGAAATTCTAGCCAAATGCTTAGCTATTCGTGGATGATTATTTTATTTAATAATGATGAACTTGTGAAGTATTTTTTGATTAATCTACTAGAGGTTGTTTTAATTATTGAACTTGTTACTGTTATCTTTATTCTCTTAGTTGTTTTATGCTTCCGCTTAATACTTCATGTCTACAAATTGTTGCCGGAATAAATTATCTTAAAATTTTTGACTAGCTGTAGAGTGGTTTAGTGGTATTCCAGAGTAATGTGGGTCCTCAGGTGTTACAGTACCCATGGTGGGCCCATGAATGGGGTCGTGGTCGTCGTCGTAGAACTCCGGCGTGAAGTCGTAAGGGTGCACGGTACTACCAAAAAACGGCCTCCCAACTAGGAAGTGCTCCCACGACCACAACTGAAGTACAATGTAGCACACAGTAAGGACCAACTCGGTGGCCCCATTACGCTGTGAGGCATCACATAAGCCTCAGTACGTGGCGCTAAGCACTGCAGATCCTCAACTGTATTCCAGCACCTCGTTGGGCAAGGCATCCGCCAAGGACTCCGCTAGGTGTACGTAGGTAGGGTGAACGGAGTTCCCAGTAGTGGTAGGAAATAGGACCCACCCGAAGAGGAAAAGCAGGTACGCGACAAAGTGCGTCCGTACCACCCCTGAGGCGCATGCTCGGGGCTGGTCATGTACCGTCAAAGCCATGAATGTGGGACATGTGCTGCATTATGCAGAATCGGGTGACCGAACCGGTGACCCAGATGGTCCTTCCAGTCCGCTAGATGGGGGTGGCACTATTGCAGCACCACGCAGTGGTAGTCCAGTTAGCATGAACACATCCTGAAGAGTGACCATCATCTTGTCCTATCGGAAGTGGAAGGTGTGAGCTCCGGTCTCCAATGATCAATGAGTGCGGACAACAACGCCGCATCGAACTAGAACGCATGTGGTCCATTTATCATGAGGGCAATAGGCAGCAGACCGGTGTCCTATAGAAGTGGGATATACCGTTCGTCTAGAGGCCAGTACTCGTGGGGGGCCCCTGAGGATGAAGCTCGGGGGGACCTCACTGGAAGACCACGCCAGGCATCGGTGGTGCTCATCCCAACGTGGGTCTAGCATCTCATAAGCCATGTCCTGCCATTGAAGCAAAAAATGTTAGTCCAGAACGACAACATAATATGGAACGAACGTAATGATAGTGAAATGTACCAAACATAGCAAGACATAAATAAAATATACGTACCAATATACACATACGATGAATTAAACATAGTACAAACGCAGCAAAATAACGTACGATAGCGAAATGTACCAAATGTAGCAAGACGTGAATAAAGTGTACACAGGAATATCGTCATATGAACATGTACAACATAGCCCCATACAAACGTGTATAACATATCACTTGAGTGCAACGCAACACACATAGAACAGCAACAAGCAATAAGCACAGCACAGTCCGATCACAATTTAACAGGTCCGCCCCACACGGCCTGTCGCGTACGAGCCCACTCCCATAGAATACGAATAAGTCTTGCATGTTAGCCATGGGGTACCTACGATTAGTGCGTACAAAAAACCTTAGTATACAACGGAATTTAACAAAAAAAAGACTACATAATTCTCTATACTACAATACTAATTCTCCATGCTACATATGTGTAGAAAATAACTACACCATAACACAGAATTTAACAAAAAAAGGACTACATAATTCTCTATGCTACAATACCTTAATTAGTATTTCATGTGTAATGTCTGTTTTAATTTTGAAATATAGTACATGACCTTCAAAAATTAAAAAAAATTTAAGTGCAGTACTCCGACACAACGTACATAATTATGTCGTTTGTTGAGAAATTTATCCGCTACGAGTATTTGTCAAAATATCATATGATTATGATATTTGTACGAGTTGTTACATATAGCAAATGAGCTCCAAAAAATAAAAAATTTTATGTCCAGCCTTCCGATAGAGTTGTAGTAATTGTATATTTTTTGCAGGGAACAATGATTTTTAAAACGCTAATTCAACTATTTGTGGGTATGTTTTTTCAAAATTTAAGTTTTATAGTATAAATCCATCTATAACAATTCATAATCAAATGCATACCTTTCAAAATATATACTGGAATTGAAATTTCTGATTTTCATGGGACATGTTAAAATTAACATAGCACATATTGCATATTAATTATTTTTGTAGGACATCAAATATTTTTATTTTGTCCATCAAATAGTCTAAGTACTTCCAGCTAATAATGTTTCAGATTTCTGAAATTTCTGATTTTTACAGGACCGCAACAAATTAACACCCTATACATTGTATAATAATCATTTAGCTAAATATAAGAAAAATCTTACACGTAATTATCGTGACTCATAACTAATTAACGACAATAACAACACTTTGTCTTCTAAGTTAACTATAGGCACGGACCAACTACACAAGACTAACTACTAGATTTTTACACTAAGAACATAGCATTTAGCTAATTACTTGCTAAGCACATTGCTAAAACTATAATGACATGTGGATAAAAATTACCTTTTGTTGAAGCCCACGAGAGGATCTACAACTTTCTCAACTGCAAAAACTCCTGATTGCAAACGAAGAAAATTGAGAGTTTGCCTACTTACGTGATAATCGCACCGATAAAATTATAATCACACCAGGATAAAAAAATTTACCCTTTCTTGAAGCCCACGAGACGATCTATAACTTTCACAACTGCAAAAACTTCTGATTACAAACGAATCAAACTGACCGCCGCGATTAAACTCCTCGGTGGAGTGCACTTCCTTCACTTCCTCTCCTCTGTCTCTCGCTCTTTTCCTCTCTGTGCTTGCGCAAATGGGATGGAAGGAGGAGATGAAGATCCTGAGAGAGCATATATTCATGGGAGAGAGTGTTGCGATGGGACAAAAGTGATATGAAATGACAAGCATAGTATGCAAAAGAAGCATCGACGGACTAAAGGAAAAGGAAACAGCGCGCGTGGTCGGGGAAAAGAAAAAACCAGACGACGAGGCGACACGACGTGACGCGACCTGGTGGTGCGGTCCCGAACCGCGCACCACCCGGGTGGTGCGGCTGGGGAGTGCACCACCTGGGTGGTGGTGCGGCTCGGGAGCACACCACCCAGGTGGTGCGGTCTCCGACCGCACGATGGTCCGTGTATCGGCACCGAAGAGTCGCGCAGTCAAGGAGGGGGTTAGATTTGAAATTTTATGGTTCTAAAGGCTAATTTTGAAATTTTGATGATCAACAATATAACAATATCAGATGTGTCCAAAACTCCGAATCAGCGAACTCGACTACCTGAAGCCCACTTAATTCGACGTTGCGAAGCCTCTCCGATTTAAAACACTTTTCTCGATTTCCTTCGCATCCCCATCCAATCCAACTGCAAACATCACGCAAACAAAACTAGCCGTTGCCCACTCTGCTTCTCCCTTCTGCCCCCCTCTCTGATGGATTCGGCAGCGCCCCTGTCAGCCCGACCTCCGACGAGAGGTTCTGGGACCGCCTCCGCACCCGCGTCGACACCATCCTCGAGGACCGCCGCCTCGTCGCACCGGCCGCCACGGTGATTGCCACCGCAAGCAAGATCCTGCTAGTCCGCCGCATGTTGTTTTCGGTTTTCGTGTGGCGTGAGTCAGATCTTGATGTGCTCTGTTCTATTGTTGGGGATTGGTGCAGTGCGGGGTGGAGTCTGAGCGGGGGAAGCGGCTCCGGGAGGATTCGCTGATGCTGGTCCGGGGACTGCATTCCGTCGCCGCGTCGCTGGCGCAACTGTCCGACACCCTCACCGCCGCGCAGAAGGTTCGAAACCCGCACAGGCTTAGTCGTTTCTTTCTTCTCCATTGCGATTCGAAACTGAATGGTAGAGATCTGACGGTACAATATCTTGTGTCAGGGAGTGAGTGCTCTGGCTACGTGCTCTTCCGAAGCGAGAGAATGCGAGAGGGGAGACGACGACGAGGAGCCCAAAGTGAAGCGGCAGTGCGGCGGTTCGACTGAGACCGCGAGCCTGGACGGCGATACTCCGGCCGCCGGTAAAGAAGCTGCAGATGCGAAACTGCGACAGGAAAGAGGGGACATTCAGGCTTCTGCAGAGGTCGCACAGAGTACGAATCTGAAGCGGGCCAGAAATGTTGGTTGCGGAACAACTCTTTCACACGATTCTTGAGGCTGATCTCTGGTGGCTGATTTGGTTCAGTGTTGTGGTTGTCTCTGCAGCTGGCTGTTTCTATGGCGGGCAGAGCGGCTGCGCTCGCGAGGGAGCTGAAGAACATCAAGTCGGAGATGCACTTCATGCAGGAAAGGTGCGGTTTGCTCGAGGAGGAGAACAAGAGGCTCAGAGAGGGGTATGGCAATGGAGTTGCCCCTGAAGAAGATGACCTGGTAATGATGGCACGATGCTGGCCTCGGTTCTTGATCTCTTACATTCACATCCACCATTTCAGAACCAAGAACTGAGCAACGCAAAACAACCTTGGATTACAGAAATTTCCAGTTTTTTTTACTTACACATGCTAATCCCTCTCTCTCTCTCTCTCTCTCTCTCTCTTTGAAATCTTCTTGCTTGGCTAATCAATCTTATGCATCCTGTATAGGTAAGGCTACAATTGGAGGCTCTCCTGGCAGAAAAGTCACGGCTGGCGCAGGAGAACGCCAACCTGAACCGGGAGAACCAGAGCCTGATTCAGCTACTGGAGTACCACCAGCTGACCTCCCAGGACCTCGCCGCATCGTACGAGGACGTTATGCAGGGGATACGGCTGGACTTCTCGTCGCCGCTGGGCAAAATCGACAGCGATGATGAAGAAGGCGAGTGCCACGCCGGAGTTGAGGTCACGCCGGCTGAAAAGTAGGGGTATGAGGACTAGATGAATGTGGGGAGAATAAGCTGGGTTTTCCAATGGTGGAATTCCTGTTTATCGGGTGCCAACAGCACGCCATTATTTCTGTTGTTGTAGATGCTTCAATTGGACCACTCTTCGTGGCCAGATAATGCTGGAATGATCCCAGCCTGACAATAATAGTTTATGTTATCTGAATACATATAGTGTTAAGTACTGCAAGTTTTACATTTCAGTCACAAACTTCATTTTGTTATAAAAAAATCAGGGGATAGTTCTACACAGTATTTACAATTTTACATTGACAAAAGAAAAAAAGTCTATTTCAACTCCTAAAGGGGAATTTCATCATATACCCTCCCCACATTTGAGAGTTTTAGGATTTACCCTCCCCACTCAATGACATGTGGGGTCGGGATGAGTCACTGACACGCGGGCCGGAGGGTAAATCCTGAATTTCAATCTAAGGGGAGGGTATATGATGAATAAATCCCCTAAACTATCATTGTACGGCACTTCCCCCATAGCTATGAAACCAGGAATATTTGGTATATTTGGCACTATTTGCAACCGTAATTACAAAAATAACCGTATGCCTAACGTAATGACAAAAATATCGTTTTTGCCATCCGCCGGCTAGGTGGCAACGCCGGAGGGTTGACACGTATCTCCTGCCGTCCCGTGAGTAGACGGCAGGCAGCCTGCTGCCCCACCATCAGACGGTAGGGGCTAGTCGTCCTATAGCCAGACGGCAGGTGATAAAGCCGGCTTAATTATCTGCTCTAATTTTTTACATTCTATTTATTTAAATTTTTAAATATAGCAAATAAGTTCAAAAATTATAAAAATTTATGTGCAGTCTTTTGACATAATGTACTTGACTGTGTAGTTTTTTTAGTAATTTTAGCAAGTGTGAATGTTGCTTAAAAAATGTATAAAATTTTGATATTTGTAGAAGTTGTTACATATAGCAAAGGGCTCTAAAAATTACGAAATTTTATATGAAGCCTTCTGGCATAGTTATAGTAATTGTGTAATTTTTTAGAAACTTTATGTACTCCAAATTTACCATGTTAATTTGTGTTAATTTAATCATGAAATTAGCGATACTCAGGCATCTTTGCAGTGCCTGACCTCTGTCCTTCGCATGTTTGTTGGCCCGTTGCTGCTATCTTTTCTTTCTCGTTGTGTCCTTTGCATAATTGTTACTCTGTCCATGTCGTCCCCCCTCGCGTGCTCCTCGTCCGCACTAATGTCGTTATATCCATGTCGTCCCCCCTTACCGCTCCCTTGTCTGCACATTTGCGAGTGTTACCATGCCGTCCCCCCTCGCCAGAAGTGCTGCGTATTGATAAGGAGTCCTTCATTTGCGGGGTGAGCACACCAGGCTCCCTTTTCGCTTGGCTATAAATACGAACCTCTCGCAGTTCGTCATCACTCATCTCAGTCGCTCATCGCAGAAGCTCATTCTTGTGGTCATCACACAAAATTAAGAGTGTGTAGCACATTATTTTGAGAAACTAGTGTATAGCTCATTAATGACACAGCAGAAGGACGCAGCAGTGCTGATTGCTTCTCCTGAAAGACAGGTAATTTTTTATCGCATGCTTTCAAAATTATTCCCGTAGTCCTAGTTAATTAGTGTTATTTAGTTAGTCATAATTAATGTAGTTTGTATTATGAAGTAAGTAGGTCATAGTAATTTAGACATAGTTTTTGCTATTTTTGTGTATGTACCATACCCATAATTTGTTATTGTATGTTTGTTATTGTATGGTAGTGTGTAATTAAGTAGTCGTATTTACGGTAATGGTAATTAGTTAGTGTTAAGTAATAATTTAGTGCTAAGTAATTAAGTCCTAAGGATGAGTAACCAAATTATTGGTAATTAATGAATTATTCATATGTAGTACTAGCCGTCGATCATCTGCAGGTCATATCGATGAGCAGGTAACTTACGTACGAACATACATTTTGTTTTTCTGTTAGGCCTTACGTTCCACTAACATCATGGCGTTCTCCCGCCGTAGGTCCATTATCGACATGCATCACTTTTGACGTCCACACCACCTACATAGACTCTTTTGGCGTGGAGACAGCTGGCGGCGTTGATGTTTGCACGGCGGCTAATGTTTCCAGGTGGCTTCAGGCGGCCAAGCCTAAGGGAGGTGGCGTTGTACGGCAGTAGTGGATTTCGTCGACTAGCGGTTTCGAGCTGGCAGCTGTGCGGCAGCAGCCATCGGGCTGTGCTCTAGTGATGGCTGCGGTAGAGCCTCAACGACGAGTTTTTCTTATCGTGATTTCAGATCTAAAATTTATAATCCAACAAAAACCGATCCAGAAACTAGGTGGTCAATTTATTTGATTCTAGATCTAAACAAAAATTTTAGATCAATCTATTGCTAGGGACGATTACCACATGATTGATCTAAATATGGCATTGCTAGAGAATATTGAATCAATCTAGATTGAAAACATGAATGACAATACTTAATAGATTGGTTTGTGATTTGTATGTCGTGCACCTCGTAGAGCAATTCGTGCTAATAACGTGTTACGAAATCAATGGAGAATAGATGATCAGCAATGCAATCCACGCAATCAATCATAAGAACATAATAGATTAATCACCAGGAGACACAATTGAAAGATAACACCAAAAGTAGCCTTTATTGATTTCGGATCTCAGATCTCATTACACGGTACAATGGTATCTCTATTTATAGTCTAAACCCACTATAAGCAATTCTAGTGTTTGCCCACACAAGAACCTTGTAGGTTTCGTAACAAGTCTTACTTTAGTTGCAGAGGTGGTCCGTCCTGCTAAACTGCTACAGTTGGACTAGCCACACGGCATCTTCTTCATCCCGCTGTTAGTCCACCATGGCTGGTGCCTATTGAGTTGCACACAACAGTCAGTTCACCTAAAAACCTAAACCAAAAAGAAAAGATGGCTAATTTACTTATACTACAATACTCCCTGTCATGTGTAGGCTCCCACAGGTCTAAGACGTGGAATAGAAACTAATTGGGTCTTGAACTCAAGACCGATTGGCTCTAATACTATATTGAGTTATATGCACTAGCCAGTTCACCCAAAATCCTAAGTTGAGAAAGAAAGGTAAATTGTAATGCCCGGAACGTCGTTTCAGCGTCCCTGGGAAGGTTTTTCCGTAATCGCGGAAATGTCCGATTTTCGGTAGATCGTGGGAAGTGAAATAAAAGGTTGTGCAAAATAGACTAAATTAGAAAATAAATTGAAATTAGTAATAATAAAAAACCTTTTAGTGGGCTGCTGGAGGGTGGGCCTGCCACCTTGGGCCATCCGGCCCAAGGGGGTGACCACACCCCCTCCACCTAACCCTAATCCTCCCCCTATTTAGTCCCCTTGCCGCAGCCCCCTCACCTTTTCCCACCCCTGGCTACCACCCTTCCCCCTGCGCCTCCCTCTCTCCCCCAAAGAGCTACTGTCCACTGGTGCAAGGGAAGGCAAGGAGAAGAAGAAGAGGAAGAGAAGGAAGGGAGGAAGAGGAAGAAGAGAAGAGAAGAAGGGAGATCCTAAGGGATCCCCTAGGTATTTTTCTTTCATCTCAAACCCTTCTGTTTTTGCTGTAACTAGGGTTCTTAGCACGAGAATTGATGGAGATTAGCAAATTGATCCACCGATTAGGGAATTCCTGCAGTCTGCGCGTAGTCCAATTTGTGCAGTGTGGCTGTTTGCGCAGAATAGACCTGCGAAACGATTTTGTCTGTGGGTCTGGCCAAAAGAAAAATTATAGAGGACGTCGAGATCTATCTCCTATATTTTGTTCAGATTTTTCGGCCACGGGGTTTGGGCGTAGCAGGGTCGGGAAGACTACTATCTAGCAGAGGTGGAATCCGAGATGGATGGCTGTTCGGATGTAGATTCGGAGTAGAAGATGATTTTTATATTTTTCCTCCCAATAATGAAAGTTGTAGGGAATCTGAAGATCTACTTGTTGTAAAAAAATATAATTTTTAAAGCTTTTTACTATGGTTAGGGTGCGGTAAAAACTGGCTGTCCAGATTGTCAGAACAGAGTACGTCCTCTGTATTACGCATTAAATTACACCATGATAGTAGCAAAATAAAAATAAAAGATCTACTTAAAAAGTGAGGTTATTTAAGTGTAGATTCTAGAAATATATCATTGATTGTAAATGGCTTAATATTTTTAAAGATACGAAAATAACAAGCAGCGCCGCTACAGTGGGTAGTGCGTAGGATCGTCGAGCGGAGTGGGGATTGTCGGATTTGGGGATTTAGCGGCGTCTTTATTTTCTTAGTCACGTTGCCTTACTGTAGAATTGTACTGAGAAGTAACTTTTGGATAGGTGGTTTTGCTCCTGATCGCGCGTAATCGCTTCGTTGCAATGGTAGGGGCAAGTAAACGTAGCGGATGTGCTACTGTTTAACTCGTTAATCATTCTACATTCACATTAGTTAATTCTCTTAATTCAAGATGTTATGCCATTGTTACATGCTTGCTTAATGTGGTCTGTGTGGTAGCAATTTAGCATTCAAATGTTTATACCTTGATGGATTAATTGTGGTAATGTGGTATAATTCTTAATGAGACAAATGTGATTGTGGGGTAACATTCCTTACGAGGATATTGTGGTCTAGGTGGTAATACTCTTAGTGAATCTATTGTGGTTATAGTAGTAGTATTTTTAATGAATATTTTATGGTTTATGTGGTAGTGTTCCCTTTGAATAGATTGATTTCGATCTTGGTGGATTAAATGTGGATTGTGTGGTGATATTTTTATTGAGTCATAAGTGGATTAAGAGTTAATTGTTGATCTTTGTGGTTAAATTCCTATGAATTATGTTTATCAAATCATTTATAGCATGACATGTCATTTGCATCGTGGATGTCGCCGCATATAGCCGCGACTGTACTGGTACAGTATCGTATATTGCCGTAGTACGATGCACACGTCTACCTTGTTGGGTAAGGATGCAGTGGAACATATACATTCATTTGCATTTACATTGTGTATAGATCATTTGCATACTTATGCAATGTATTATGGTTGAATTATTTGCAAACAAATACAACTTTTTAGTTTTATGTGGGATTGACTTATGAGAGTCACTTGTGGTATGAGGAGTATGGCGGTGGTCGTGGAATGGAGTTTACCCACTTATGGTGTGGTAGGGGTTGTGGTTGTGGAATGAGGGTTTCTCTTGTGGTAACTTGATACTTTCTGATATTAAGATGATACGGGGTCACTCAATCTTCTTGACGTAGGATGGATACTCATAAGAGTCTTGATGAATCGCAACGATCCTCCAATGCTAGTGCAAGGGACAAACACTCTTTAATCCGCCAAAATACACTCGTGTCGATTTCACCGACCACCAAGCGAAGATCTATCGTGCACCCAATTCCTAGTGGAAAGGCTGAACGATCTTGATTAAAGAACACTCCTAATTCTCTGTAGAATTTCGGTAGTAAACTCGAACAAATTCTAGTAGATTGATTTTTCTCAAAGGTGGTCTGTACCCTAAAGGCTGTCAATACATGGCTTATATAACCCCTTGGGACATCCATATGGTCCCCAAACTGAGTACAACTCAATTTTATATGGTTTTAGATACGAACTCCCATAAAAAAGGAAACTAGATTTTACAACTATCTTATTATTTCAGTCATAACTTTTGATTCATGATGAATTTGGAGGTGGAACAAGATCCATTGTGTAGCCCTTACAATTATCTTTCCAACGAGTACAAGAACACTCGAATCGGACTCCGTTTGAGATAGTTACGGCTTTTTTAGTAACTAACTGTCAGGCTGTCCCGAACTGAATCCGAATTGAATTCTGAGTTGAATCCGAGTTTGAATCCAGTTGGGCTTGTGGGAGGTACGAATTAGGCTTAAAAATCTTATCCAAAACTTGTAATTTAAGTCCTTGGACTCCTCCCTTTTGCTCTTCCACTGCATGGTCTTTCTTCCTTTCTGTCTTTGACACCTAATATGGTTATTCTCTTCCTTTTACCTCTCCATTGTTTTGCCATTGATAAACCTAAAAATACACTATGTGATAACATGAGGTAGTATTCCATTCTTATGAATAACAACATTATATTTAGTTTGGAATGAGTTCACCTAGCCATATTTCATGCGGCCAAATAATTCTTTCCAGTTGAATAATATATTTAACTGAAAAGTGCAAGACATATGCGTATCCGTATCATCCTCCCCTTGTTCAAGAAAAGCCATCCTTGGCTTTTGATGGCCTGAAATTGTACTAAACAAAGAATACAACGTGTATGCATGGTATATATATTTGTCATCAACACTTCTTCTACTTAGCACATCATGAACATCTGAAGGTATAATAAACGAAAAGAACAACACATATGCATGGTATATGTAAGAATTAATTGTTGTGTCATTCTTGTTATTTTGTATAACCCTATTAGTGTAACAGCGATTGAAAGATATATGCATTGCAATATTGTTATTCACATCATTCACCCTCCCATAAAAGAAAGTCATCCTCAACTTTTCTAAGGACATGGATAGATCATTAATGGGCAAAATCAAATTTAGTTGTTCAAATATGAGGAAGAAAATTTTAAATACCTTCCATGCTTTAACTGTGCTACTCTGATTATTTTTACATGATTGTACATCAAAGATCAAACAAGTAGACATATGAAATCTTTTTAAACAGCAAACACTATTGTTAACATTCATCTCATTGTTATCATGACATGGCACAAAAGATTGTTTATCCACAATGTGCAATTTCAATTCAGTAATCTTATCACATGTAATGCAAATTCTGCAAATATAAAATTTATCATTTACACCATAATGTCCAATCAAATTGAACTTATATTTGTAGGCATAGGTATTTCAGCAACATTATCAATCACACTAGATAGCTCTCTAAGATCATCAAACATGATATAGCACAAAGAATCATTAGGAGATATTCTAGTAAGAATTTCCTTATGAGTAATTAATTCCACATTATGTAAATTGAGTACTGAAATTTCAGAATATGGAATTTTTAATTGATTATATAAATTCTCACAATTACTCACCTTTTCACAATTAAATTCAGCACCAATATTGTTATCTTTGTCGTCTTCCTCAGATGATGTAGGTGCTGAGAGTTTAAAATTGTTAGGATGTACCCACGGGACAGCAAGCACTTCATACTCTTCTGTGGTTACCTCCTCCTCATTTGCCTTCAAAGGTGCTAGTTGTTGAACGTTGAATTCTTCATCTTTAATATTAACCTATATAATATGAGAAACAACACTAGAAGTGGATATTAATGTGTTAGTTTCAAATTCATTCTCACTTTATCTATCTTCTATTTCTCTCTTTTCTTTTTGTGTCTCTTTCACTCTCAATTTGGATACTCTGAACCTCACATATAGTGGAATCACACAGCTCATTCTTTTTATCACTCTCACTCAATTTGGCTATGTGGCACTTATTCTTATATGGGTTGTGGTGTATCTTAGGAACTATATGTAGCCTTGGAATATCAATGTATGTTTCCTTGACCGAAAAGAATGTCTCATGCTTGGTTATCTCCTCATGTGTCACACTAGTAGAGGTAACAGAATTGAAGTATGAACAGGGAGAAAATTGTGGTGTACGTCTCTCCATAAGTCTCTTCTCCTCTTGAATAGCACAATTCAGAAGATCTTACACACTACCAAAATATTTATGTTGAAGTGGAGCGGCGATCTTAGAATTCAATTCTCTTTTGAAGTATGTCTTCTTTCGTAGTTCACTAATAACACCGACCCGACATAATGCATCTTGTAGCTTAAAATAATATTCTTGTACAGTGTTACTCTCTTGTGTGATACTCTCCAAATAGCGAAGTAATCCCTGTACATAATAGGATGGCACAAATTCTCTCCTCATGGGTGTCTTCAAATCTGACTAAGATTTAATAAATTCATTTCCAAACCGTTGATGCCACCAACTATAAGCATACTCTTCAAAATCTCAAGTGGCACATATCACCTCTTGGTCTTTGGGAAACTTTTGAAATCTAAATACTTTTTCCATTCGTTATTCCCATTTAGGATACTCTTCTGAATCCTCACTTCCATATAAAGGAATAAAGTTATCTTCTTCTTTTTGTGGATGAAGTACCCACACAATATCATTCACGATGTTCGAGCGTAGAACTTTCATTTGATGATTGAATTCAATGTGCATATCTCGCGTAGAATTGTTGATCTCCGCCTTGAGTTGCTCTTTCAAGATGGAAGAAGTGACAGTAAGCTCATTGCGCAAAGTCCCTCTTAAAGGTTGGAATTGAAAATGACTCACCGGGGTATACTCCTCTCCCATATTATTGTCTCCACCTATCATGGTTAGTTCTACAAAGAACGCACAAATACCACAACATATATTCGATATGTGAAGTTCATTCTATCTCACTTTTGCTTCACCAAGTAAAGTTCTTACCATTCCGAAGTGAATTGAGGTGAAAAGAAATTTACACTTGGTAGTGGCTACAATAGCAAGTGATGATCAAGCAGATTTAAAAATAACCCACAATTGCACGGCAAAGGATATTTAGTGGAGCTTGGTTAGAAATTATTTCACGATGTTGTTGAGTTAAGTAATAATCCAAACTAGAAAACTCTTGCTTATGTGCTGATTCACAAGATATAAGTGAAGGATATGAACGCACACGCAATAATCAATGTAACTCAATGCAAACAAAGGAATGAGTTAAAAGAAATAATTGAAAAATATTAGCTCGTTTTGTACCAAGTATTAGGAGAGACGCTAGCTAATTACAATAATATGAATTTAAGGGCACAAGATTGTTCAAAGAAATTGAAAACTCCAACTGAATTTATAGCATAAAACACACTCAAGTTCGGCCCTTTTTTCACTTTTTTTTTGCTCTCTTCTTTTTCTTGCTACCCTGCTAGTGACTCAAAAGATTCAAATTCTTATTCTGAGTCTAATGAGGTATATGAGTCACAAATATTTTTTTTAAAAAACGTAGGGGTATAAACTTTCTCTCTTTTTTTTATTGGACGAGTGAGTGATGCACAAGTCTAATGTTCAGTTGAGAGTAAATTATTCAAGAGCAGCCCACAATGCAATATCAATGACTAGTCTGAAGTGTTCAAAGGATTTAAGTGAAAACCTCAACAGACGCTCAGAATTCAAACCACAACAAACTTAGGACTGTCCGAACATGTACAACTAGGATTCTTTTCGGTGCAAACTTGTGACAGCTAGGGTTTCATGCAATCGAATCAAACAAGAAAAAAGAAACCCAGATATATTTGGATATGATATTCCAAGATGCGTAAAGATCTTATGTGGATAGCCAGATCAAGAATTCAAACGGTGAATTGAGTCTTTGTTTTTGGATGCTAATTGAAAGATTAACTAACAGATTTTTAAGGATTTAAAAATGCAACAATTAAGCTACGCAAAGGACACTATGATTAGCACGTAAACAAAATTTCTAATGGATCAAGACTTAATAAAACTCACAAAAATAACAGATGTGAAACTAGGGTTTGGATTTTTTTTGTGTGGCAATTTTCGGTTATATGGACTATAGGATAGGAAGTAATGAACTGAAAAGTAAAGAGATAAGATCCTACCGAGTAAATCGCGCTCTGATACCAGGATGATACGCTCTGATACCAAGATGATACGGGGTCACCCGATCTTCTCAACGTAGAATGGATACTCATGAGAGTCTTAATGAATCGTAGCGATCCTCCAATGCCAGTGCAAGGAACGAACACTCTTTAATATGCCATAACACACTCGTGTCGATTCCGCCGACCACTAAGTGAAGATCTATCGTACACCCAATTCCCAGTGGAAAGACTGAACGATCTTGATTGAAGAACACTCCTAATTTCCTACGAAATTTTGGTAGCAAACTCGAACAAACTTTAGTAGATTGATTTTTCTTAAAGGTGGTCTGTGCCCGAAAGGCTATCATTACATCGCTTATATAGCCCCTTGAGACGTTCATATGGTCCCCAAACTGAGTACAACTCAACTCTATATGGTTTTAGATACGAACTCTCACAAAAAGAAAACTAGATTTTACAATTATCATATTGTTTCAGTCATAACTTTTGATTCGTGATGAATTTGGAGATGGGACTAGATCCATTGCGTATCCCTTGAAATTATCTTTCTAACGAGTACAATAACACTCGAATCGGACTCCGTTTGTGAAAGTTATGGCCTTTTTAGTAACTGTCTGTGAGGCTATCTCGAACCGAATCCGAATTGAATTCTAAGTTGAATCCGAGTTTAAATCTAGTTGGGCTTGTGGGAGGTACGAATTGAGCTTGAAAATCTTATCTAAAACTTGTAGTTTAAGTCCTTGGGCTCCTCCCTTTTGCTCTCCCTTGCATGGGCTTTCTTCCTTCCCGTCTTTGGCACTTAATGTGGTTATTCTCTTTCTTTTGCCTCTCCATTGCTTTGCCATTGACAAACCTAAAAATACACCATATGATAATATGAGGTAATATTCCATCCTTATGATAATATGAGGTAGTATTTCATCCTTATGAATAACAACATTATATTTAGTTTGGAATGAGTTCACATGGTCATATTTCATGTGGCTCAATAATTCTTTCCAGTTGAATAATATATTTAACTGAAAAGTGCAAGACACATGCGTATCCACATCATAATTGTTGTTAGCGGGTGTGGGTGTGGGGAATAATAAAGTCAGTGAGGAAAAACTGTTAATGTTAAACTAATATTGGTAGTATTTGAGGATATGAATTAGGCAAATGAGGTTTGTTTGCTAATGATTTACTGTTGTGGGTAGTGGTTTGGGCTGAGGATTTAAATGTGGTCAATGTGGAAAATAAATATTGATGATTAAAACATTGTAGTTTGATTAGCTTGTTAAACAGTTTGCTTGCTGAGATTTTTATCTCACTCTTGCATTCTTCCCTTCTAGGTGATTCTCGAACATGCATGGGAAGGGTAGAGCGGCACAACACTATCACACACTTTATCATGATTCATATTGTAATAAACAAATGGAGTCTCTAGTTATTTATCTTTTTCTCTCATTGTTGATCTTTATAATTAATAATACTAGGCTGTGGTTCGCTTTAATTGGTTAAAATTATTAGCGGTTGTTCTTTAATTAATAGTGTTTCGTTACCTTTGTTTTAGTATACTTCCATTTAGCTTATTATGTTTTAGAAATTGTTACCGTTTTATGTTATTTTGTAAATTGGCTAGCTTGTGGAGTGGTTTAGTGGCATCCCAGAGTAATGTGGATCTTAGAGTGTTACATAAACAATTCACTTATACTTCAATCGTGTCTCTTCTCGTTGTTAGTTCGCCATCAAGTGCCGCGGCTGCGGCTGGAGTTTCTTGGCAACGATATGTGGGGGACGAGACGAGGAGAGGGAGATGCAGAGGATATGGTGCTTTGCTGATGAGTGTGGGAATAAGGATGAAGAAGAGGGGGTGTTTGGATTACATGTGAGCCCATGAGATTTCGCTGAGTCATCATCATATTGGCAATCATGTCATCTACCATAGAGGCAAAACCACCTTTGAAACCGTCTTAGGAGGTTATTAGAGCAACTCCAGCAGGGCCCCTACTTGAGCCCTCAAACTCAGATTTGAGAGCCAGAGCAAAAAACTGAGCTCCAGCAGGGCCCCTACTTGGCTCTAAAAAATAGGAGGCCTCTCAAATGAGGCCTCCAAGCCCTCATTCCTAGGGAGCTTCTACTTGAGCCCTCAAACTTAGATTTATTCGTATTTGAATAAATACGTCCCTCATTGTGTGAATAAATTTGAATATTCGTATTTGAATTCATAAATTTAAATTCAAAACAAATTTGAATTTAAATTTGAATATTCGTATTTGAATTCATAAATTTAAACGTCCCTCATTGTGCTCTCAATTTAAATTCGGAACAAATTTGAATTTAAATTTGAATATTCGTATTTGAATTTATAAATTTACATATTGTCCCTTATTGTGAAATCATAAATATTTTATTATGTATTGTGCTTTTGTCCCATACATGTGCATATAGTGTGTGAGGAAATAGAGAGAATTGAGAAGTAGGAGCCCTGTTTTGAAGGCTCCTGCTGGAGTGCAGTCCAGAAAACAGGACCCTTAAAAGTAGGGGAAGCCCTCAAATGAAAAGTAAAAGCTCTGTTTTAAGGGCTACTGCTGGAGTTGCTCTTAGCTCCGGTTTTGAAAGTTAAGGGATACACCACCTGGTTTTATAGTTTAGAGAGTAAACTAGATGAACAACGACAGTGCAAGGGTGAAATAGACTTTTTCCTTGATAAAATATTTACCTCAAGTAACAAATTCTTACTTTTCTAAATTCAATTTTCCATTTTTCATATTTTAGTCAATTTTATTGAATATTTTGCAAAAACACTTACGTTACAAGTGTCAAAATGCCGAATTGTCATTCCCCCCTTTATCATTTTGAATTATTCAGCTCAACTGATAGGAAATCCTCATAAAAACAATTGATGGGGAAAATGAAAGCTAAAAGGGGGAACTCGTACAATGAGCCATCAAAAACAGGCATCACAATTTAATTGCTTTAACACAATATAATTTTTGACCTTGACCAAGGAGACAATTTACAGACGTGTACGCAGTACTGATCTTTATGCTGTACTACCTAGTCAGCCTCTAGTGTATCTATATCTATGGTAACAGTGAGAACTAATTTACAACCGGGTCATCCCAAAACCAATTTGACGAGGATCAGAGCAGGACGGCTAAATGGAGCAAAAGAAACATCAAGACTAGAGTATTATACCACATTACACGAGAGGAATTGCTAAGGGGTCTCAACTGGGAAACACCGGCTGGGTTCCCACCCCTTGTTTTATCAGGAGAGTAATTCTCAGGTGTTGAAGGGGAGAAGCCTGACGAATTCCGTGAGTGGATGGAGAGAGGGTTTGAACTATCAGTGTCATAACCTGCACTCATAAAACGCATCATAAGCAAATGACCATTTATGACGAAACAATATAATGAGCATTGTACTTACAATTGAATTTCTTCCAACCAAGTATTTTCCTTTCTCGATCAAAAACAAGACGAAGACCAGTCATGAAATTTTCTGCACAATAACAATGTCGAGTTGTACTCAATTTAACTGCTGTTCATTTGAGAACATGATGACACAAGTATTAAGAGTATGGATGATAGCGCTCTAGGAGAAACATACTCTTGAATGTGCTATGGGGAAAGAACCCCATTGGGTCAATGCGCTACGGAATTGTAAGCCCAGATTCCCATCATAGATTAGACAACCCCACTCCCCCCAACCCACCCCTCTCTTGTTTTAAGGTAAACAAACCCCATGTGTATATATCATTTCATTCTATTACTCCCTCCGTCCGGCAATATAAGTCCCATTCTTAAGAGGTGGCATCCCACAATATAAGTCCACTGAGAGAATTAAAGTGTAGTTATTGTAATATTTCTACACTATACCCCTATTTTAATACAGAGATAGTGGTTGAGTAGTTGGAGTATGGCATTTAACAGGGGTATGGATGGTCCAGTGAAACTAACTTTTTCTTAGATTTAGTGTTTCTTTAGTCTGTGCGTGTGGTGGATTTAGACTTATATTGCGGGACAGAGGAAGTAATGCTTTGGAATGGTTACAAGGGTATTTAAAGAATATTCATGTTAGCAGTTAAGCACTCTAAATTACAGTAGATGGCAGATAAGTACATAACTATGTCCTAAATAGGACTCGTAGGTCTATACATGCAATGATGCAAATGCATAACATGCAGGGAGTAGCAACAACATTAGCATCAACGAATGTTGTCCCAGTGTCAGGGATATCAATATGCAGGCAACAGGGGTCTTTCATTTTAAGGCAAACAAACCCCATATGCATGTGTCATTTCATTTTATTACTGCTTGGCATGGTTACAAGGGTATTTAGAGAATACCCATGCTAGCAGTTAACCACTCTAAATTACAGTAGATGGCACATAACTATGTTCTAAATAGGACACACAGGTCTATACATGCAAATGCATAACATGCAGGGACTAGCATCAACCCAACGTTGTCCTAGTGTCAACCATATCAATATTCTAGCAACTGGGGACTTTCTGCCGAATTGATGGCCTGCAAAACAGCACATAAATGTTTTCTCGAAATGATGCAAGCGGTGTATTTGATACAAATGCAAATATGGTGAAATTTTGAAATTTTGATTTTCACCAAACTTAGAAATTTCAAAAAATTCTGAAAAAAATTACATATAGTGGAGAATATATCCCACATCTCTGCAAAATTTTAAGATCAAACTCAATCACATTTGTCTTTTGGTATCTCGCAAATGCGACCGAGTTTGATCTTGGTTTGCAAAGATGCAGAACATATACTCCACTATATGTTATAATTGTTTGAGAATTTTTTGAAACTTCTAAGTTATGTGAAAATCGAGTCTTCACCATATTTGCATTTCCATCACATATGTTGCCATAGATCCATATATACATCTGGTCAGATGTGTGGCACACAATAATAATGCAGGAAAAGTGGAAAAGTAAAGAGGAAAGACAAATGAAATATATTCTAGGTATACCAGATAAACTTTGACTTAGTTAACATATCCTGGATGTTGACACAGAAGGTATAATCCTTCATCAAGATCCCAAGTACCGGACATAAGTAGCTGATCACCATTGTAAATGGATACATTGGTTGGGTGTGTTTTCTAAAGAAAACGAATGGTTTATGCACATCAAAATTGGGAGCTTTAGGTCAAGTTACTGATAAGCTACAAACAACCTCAACCAATTCCGACCATGTTTTAGAATGCTTGTGCTTATAAAACAACTCTTGATAATGAATGGTCAAATTTTCTCGTGCAGCTAATCAGTTGCTTTAGTAAGCCTCAGGACAGAGTAGTGAATGTATTTCTTTACTACTATTATTTGACTCATTCAAATAAACAAAAGCCATCCTAACCCATCCCGTAGAAACTCATACAAGCAACCAAACAAACTCTTGTACCATCTCATACAAGCAACCAAACAAATAACTTGAATCATGTAATGCCAGATGAGCTCATCCACCTGAACCATCCCATCCATATAGAAGTTGATACATGACATGATGTCATGTCAACTAAGGATATACAAAACATGAGTTGCATACTTTCTTGAAAATAAGATTTAGATAAGGTAAGACATGCAATAATATCCCCACTTGAAGGATATGAATTTGTTGATTTTAACAGTCACAGCAAAGAAAATTATAAATTTACTTATTTTTTTCTCGAACAAGCAAGAGAGCTACGTATCTTTATATTAAGAAGGAGAGAACCCTTACACACTCACACACCCAAAACACATGCTGACTCTAGGAAAAGCTCGCCTATGGTACATGAACAAGAGCGACATCTACCACAGACATGATCTAGACCAAAGTCTGTGACGAAGCAGTTAGGTATGAAATACCCTTTGCTTATTTGTATTGCCTATTCTGTTTCCTTCATCAATGAACAGCATTCAGTGCGGTGTTGAAAAGCCTGATGACTTTGGAGTAAGATAACTTGCTATTGGGATGAAAACTACTAAATATGCCCCATTGTCCCTCCAAAACAAAGGAAACAACTAAATTCAAATTCAGAAGCAGCACAAGGAAATTTCAATGTTTTGCTCTGGTTAAGGATCTCAACAAATAAAAGAAGTGCCAACATGACACTGTTAAAAATGCTTAGAAGTCAGTAATAACATGCAACATAACAGTTGAAAAGTAATAGTTCTGCAGCAAGTAATAGTTCTGCAGCAAACTTACGTCCAATTATATTGAGTTTCATGCTCTTGACAATTGCCAAGCAATAAACATATTCATGTTGCTGCAAATATCAAATGAAAAAGCACGGTTATATAAATGGGATCTTTGTATAAAAAAATTACATAAATACAAGAATCTGAGACTCACAATACCTGAATGGAGATTACCTGCCCTGGATCAATAACAGGGAACAGACTTCCACCAACTGTTCTCAGACTTATACCAGGAGTTTGAATCCTTACATCACCGGAGCTGTATAAGTTAGCCTTGGTCATTTATCGCAGAATGGCAAAAGATACAAATAAAAGGCCTAGTAAAACATATTTCCAATGCAAAATAACCTGAGATCATAGCAATATTCAAAAGGAATTCTTGAGTCAGCAGCATGACGATTTCCTCGAACTTGTGTATGGAACTGAAAATGAGAGAATAACTATGACACGAAATATTCCCATCTTGATGCAAGATCAGACCATGTCAGATTATTTACTTACACTCTGTGTTATATATGTGTAAGCTGGGTCTGCCAAGTATGTGAAGGATGTTCCTGTGTCGAAAATAGTACTAAACTCCAAGTCCATTGGGCTATTACCAACAGTAATCCCAGTGATGGTGATAGTGTATGTAGGACTAGAAAACAAGAAATTATCCCAGATTAACAGGTGGTGGACAACAATGGACAAGGAAACAACACAATACATAATTGCAAGTCAGGTAATGAACAAAATTTGCTCACTGTTGTTGGTTGATGTCAAGTGGTGTCTCCTCTTGGTCTGAGCTGCCTTGGTCACCAAAGCTGATTCTCCCAATACCATCACGGCCAAAGCACATTGAGAAGGAATCAGATGTCAGACCTTTCTGTGCTAGAATGCTAGGAACCGATATAATGTCTATCCCAAGTCCAAAAAGACCATTTGGAGCAGCAGCATTAAGAAATGATCCTGTCTGAACCTGTCCGCAACTGATGAATGAAATAGTGCAAAGTTTATCAAAACACAGGATATAACTCTTTCATCAAATTAGATCCAAAGTAAAAATTACCCAAACATTATTTGCGCCTTGAGAACTTGAGGATGGGCATCTTCTGTTGATAGGTAAAGCACATCCTCAATTAAAAATCCAGAAGATGATGTGCCTGCAGAGACATACGCCATCTTGTATGGACATTGTGATGTTGTAGAGCATTCTTTTCTAAGATCACAATAGTCGCTATTGCAAGGAACTGCTTGGCTTGTTGATGACATATTAGGGATGTAAAAAGTAGCCTGAAATTCACATAGTTGGAACTATAAGTAGACATATTCGTAACTTCAAAGAGAGAACATACATGCAGCACATCCCAAAATTTTGTTTGACACATCTATTTTCAGATCAGCAGTAGGAGTTATGTGTGAGAGGAACAAGAGGCCAGCAAAACTTCTACAGAGATTCAGATGTGTACAAAGAAGAGGCAAGAAACAAAGGTAGGCAAAAGAACAAGTACAAGAAAAAAAAACTCTCATGTGCACTAGGACTATTGCATATATGCACATCAATTTGGTCAAGTAATTCTTTGAACCATCCAGTAAAATAAGAATATAGTTAAAGAATAAACTTATGTAGAAAAGACTGCGCTCAGTAATATTAAAGCATTTCTAGCCTTGGAAGTTGGGACTAGTTTCCATGATCAAAACAAGCTAAAGATGTAACAGTCAGGCCACCTTTACCTCCTTGTTGAATGATTACAAGGTGTTAATGCCCATTATTTAGAACAGTGGAACAGGAACAGCACTGAAGTGAAATTCATGCCATTTCACAATAACTGCTGAGCTGCTCAATCAAAAGGAATTTTATGTGAACTTTTGTCTCGTAAATATGAAGTGGGAGACGATAAGATTATAAGATCAAAGAAACATTGATCTTCTCAATTTACACTTTACAAGATAACAGCGTAACACTTAGCATTTAATTACCTAATTAGGACATTATTGTGGAAGCTTATGCAGATTTCTCCAAATGCTGAAAGACAACTAAAATTTTAACAATCCACTAAAAGATTGTCAACAGCGGCAGATCAAGCATCTCTGATCACCAAACCCAAAAATTGAACCTAACTAATCGCTCAGTACAAATCCAATCCAACAGCGCTATTGTTGGACAACATACACAGTGTTGATCAAGAAATTCGCATCCAGTCTTCTGTATTGAGTTACATGCACCAATCAGTTCACCCAAAAACTTAAACTGATGAGGAAAAGTAACTAATCGCTTAGTACAAATCCAATCCAACAGCGCTACTGTTGGACAACATACACAATGTTGATCAAGAACTTCGCATCCAATCTTCTGTATTGAGTTACATGCACCAATGGGCAATTTACTTATAGTTCAACACTCCCCCTCACGTGTAGGCTCTCTTAGACCTAAGACGTGGAATAGAAGTAGGCTGCAATTATTTTTTTTAATTGCGCCAACCAAATATTGAACTCAAGACCTCTTGGCTCTGATACCATATTGAGTTGCATGCACCAACCAGTTCACCTAAAAGTTTAAGCTGATGAGAAAAGGTGGACAATTCACTTATACTTCAACACTCCCCCTCACGTGTAGACTCTCTCAAACCTAAGACGTGGAATAGAAGTGGGCTGCAATTATTTTTTTCTAATTGCATCAACTGGGTCTCGAATTCAAAACCTCTTAAGCTCTGATACCATATTGAGTTTCATGCACTAGCTATTTCACCCAAAAACTTAAATTTATTTATGAGGAAAAGTGGGCAATTCACTTATAATTTAACATTCTGGAGCAAGAATTCTGAAAACCCTTGCAGCGTGGATGACATTCAGCTCCAAATTATCAAAGGATCCAGCGAATTCTGAAGAGAAGAGAGCTCTTACTGATCCGGAAGATGTCGAGGCCGGCGGCGTGCACCCGTCACACTGGCACGGCAGCCAGAAGAGGTCGCTCCCGGTGTCCAGCGCCACCATGAACGTCTGCCCTGGCGTTCCCACCGTCACAAGCGCATAGTGCAAGCTACACCAGGACCGAAAAAAAAAAAGAAATATTTTACTAAACATCTCAAACACCGCATCAAAAGTACACAGGATTGCGAATAGAGACAGGTGCCTTACAATCCGAGGTTGCTGACCTTCAGGGTGACGTTTCCCCCGGAGAAGGTGAGCGGCGGGGGCTCCTCGCCGCCACCAGCTGAGAGCGCACGGTGGCGGTCGTGCCCAGCCAGGGCGGCGACGTACGCGGCGCTGCCGGGCGCCAGCCAGCCGCCGGGGAGCACATGCCCGTGGGCGTCCGCCCACCGGCGAACAGGCGCAGAGAACCGGTGGTGGAACTCCAGCGCCGGCGCCCTCCGGCCACCACCGCCGGCCGCAACTCCTTCAACAAGGAGAACCAGGAGCAGAGCGTGGAGGAGTTGGGAGGTCATTGGATAGGCTGCCGCATGTGATCTGTTGCAGATCGATGATCGGGGTGTGGCTCTGCCGCGGCGGCGGCGGCCGAGTGCGGAATTAGCGATGTGGTGTGCGCTGTGTCGAGTTGGTTTGCTTTGTTTTTTTTTTCGGTTTCTAGTACGGAGCGCTAATTATTGGGTGTAGTACTGCTTGCTTTGCTTTTTTACTTGTGGGTTGTTAAAAGATTTGTTGGGACTTTGGTCTGCGGGAATTCCTTCTTAAATCTGCTGTGTCCATCTTTGTTTCTCTCTCTTTTTTTTCTTTTTTTTTTTTGCTTTTTCTGTCAAAAGAGGCACAATGTTCCTGTGAAAATTGGAGTTCCTGTGAAAAGAGAGGCACAGAGTTCCTGTGTACATCTTTCTTGCTCATTCCTTGCGTTTGTATGGAACGGTTTATTATGTGCAAAATTTGAGTTGATTGAATAGGTACCACTGTTAAGTTCCAGTGCTGCAGACTTTTGTTTTGTTTAGTGCACCGTCTTTTTACATCTCTCTCCTACCCTAACTCTCAAGAGCGAAGAGAGCCGCGCAAAGAAATGAAGAACATTACGAGAGGAGATGGAGAATTGTTGTGTCGTTGGGGAGAATCTAGGAATGCTATGGTTATGCTACACCAACAAAATATTCCCTCCAGTGAAAATAAGTGACCCTGTAGGACGCCGGAAATTATGCTTTTATGCTCTCACTGTAGATAAATTAGATTGAGTATAGAAGATGATACGTGTAGATTGAGTATAGAAGAAATTAGTGGTCAAAGTTGCATTTGAAGATCATGTAGAGGCCCAAAACAACACCTATTTGTTTTTTGAAAGGAACATCGCTTATTTGTGACCAAGGGACTGAACCATAAAGTGTAGACAAGCAATGATTTCCCATGTGATATAAACTTCGTGGAAATATCGTAAAGAATTAAGGAGGAACTATGCAACGGGACAGATGCTTCGCTTACTTGGCGCAAAAAATATAATTCAGAACATACAACTAACAAATTAAAGAACTTTTGAATTAGACCTGGGAACTTTCATGTCAATAGAGTGAACATCCAAACAAACATGAGATCTTTCGAATTTGATTTTTGTAGTTTGAACTTAAATTTAAGAAATTTTGAATTGGTTCTTGAACATTCAAAATGGATTTGAAAACTTTTAGCAGGACAGGCTAGAGAGTCATCCTACTCGCAGACTGAACTAAGCAAGCAGTGGATGCAGTTAAGACACTTGACAAAGGAATAACTGGCGGACATCATTTTGTCGTAGTGCGTGCATGATGTGGGAGGTACCTTGATTCGACCCAACAAGTAAACACCAATTGGGATGTGTCGTTGGCCCAATATTTCAGGGTACTACCTGCACGAGCAACAACCCTTCTTCTCAAATTGCGCACCACTAAACAACCAAACCGAGAGAGGTAGAGTTAGGGTGTGCACAACCCTAGTTTTGGCCTTTTCGATGAACAATTTTCAATTTCCACGCCAAACACAGTAACCAGCAAAGATAGTTGGGTTCAGTTGGATGGAACCAAAACCTTGATAATGGCCTCGCCTGTGAACACCATCGCTGATACGGCCCAACGTAGCAACACTAATTCAGTTTGTGTTTCTAAATTAAATATTAATTTTAGTGAACAAAATGATGCTAGTTCTGATTTACATGGCAAAAGAAAGGAGAAGACTGTAGAGGGAGGTGAGGGTGGCCAGCCGTGGGGAGAAAAGGGTGAAGCCAAGTTGGCAGTGGGAACTATTGTGCTGAGGCCGACGACACAACAAAAGATGTATATTGTTTCAGTTCATCATCAAAGGAAGAGTTCAAGCAGCGGAAACATCCTAACACATGGAAATGGTCGTGTGGTGCATGGAAAAGCAATGCATGCTGATGTGGATGTCCCTAGCATTAAGACATTCTCTTTATTACATATAGCTAAGGAGCCTAACGATCAGGTGAACTCACTTCTTAATGAATATAAGGTTAATTTAGAAGAGAATGGTATACTACCTAATTTAAGTACTTTGTTTATTCTCATATTTGAAAGACAACAAACGGTCGATATCAAATGGAGTGATGATGAAGTTTACCAACTTTGTTGCATTGACGTGTGTAGCCAACAGGAGGTGAGGGAGGAAGGACACACAACACAAGGAGGCACTCATGTGGCGAAGAGGATCGCGCGGCGCTGGTTCATAGTTATTGTGCTTGCAATTCTTCACATAAGTTCACAAAGCTTTTTGCATGAATTCCAAGGGTTATAATGCTCACAAGATAGATATTAGAAAAGATTATAAAGTCTATTTTCTAATGGATCAAACCTCATATGATTTGGAACTTCCTACGAAACGATATGGCAAGTTGAGTGCTTGCTATGTAGGCAGTGACGGGCAACATGCGAGAGTTGACAACTTGAAGAGATTATGGCTTGTATTGCATGTTTGGGTTGATATCCAGCTATTCCACATCTTTTCGAAGGTTGATAAGGTTTCCTTTTCTTTTTCATATGGATTTGGAAGCCACCCAAATGAGGAAAGCAAAGAAAAAAGGTTTGGATCCAATTCGGACTCAGTTCAGGACAGCCAGCAGGACCTATATTAAACATCTATAACTTTCACAAATGGAGTTTGATTTGTGTCGGGACCCAGAGCAACAACTCCAAGTCCCTCTGTGTAAATCACACTATCCCAGGAAAAGCTAGTGCACACAGAGTTACACAGAGATACATATCATGCAAAACAATCCCACTTTATTAAACGGGCCTTATGGCCAAGGTTTACAAATAAAGGGCTCATGGCCAACAAAATAAAGCAGCGGAAGAATAAAGCGTAGAGGTGCAGTCCATCCTGCCTGCCCACAGGCGAATAACTGTAAGACGTGGCCTATTCGTCACCATCCTCACCGAAGTTGTTGACGTCATCCTCTGGCAACAGATTTTAGCAAGGTGAGCATATAAAGTACTCCCAAGATAAGCACATAAAGTACTTACGCAAGTTACACCAGGATTTTTAACAGAGTGAATGCATGCATAGAGATAACAAAGGAAGGCTTAATAAGCATATTTGTGCAAAAAACAGTACTGAATTTAAATACAATAGCATAAGTGCAAAAGTTGAATTTTTAATACATCATATGAAACAATATTTTAACCAAAGTATTATCGTTAGTGTAAGCTCCGACCTACACTAACCTAACCACGGGCATCCCACCTGAACCATTGTCAAAACCACTGTTGTTTGTCCAAAAAATCAAGTTTTATAAAAACCAAGTCTAATCTATGAAAACTCTACTCAGCATGTCCATGACCGTGGACACGGCTATCCAGGATAGGTTAAAACTCTGCAGAGGTGTACAGCTTTACCCACAAGACACGATCATCTCATATTACCACTAGATTAACACACTTCCTTTGGTGTGTGGCGAGGAGATCATGACAAGGCTGTTACAATGATCCATAGCCAAAACAGTCACACCGCCACTAAGGTTTCACCACAACTCGAATCCACGAGTTGGAGCCCCCTCTGGTGCCATGTGAGACTTCTCGCGGCCTACACCACGCTCACATTCAGCCTATAGCGAAACTATATTTGAAACTTCACAAATTACTTAGCCAGGTCCGTCTCATACCGGACTTGTGGTAGTACGAAGTGACTTCGTAAAATAAATCATAGAAACGGTCCTTAATCCGACTTAGGCTCAACCACATACCCACATGCACGACAATCAACCAGGTGTCACCAAACACGAGGTATGCCGGCACCCCACTACCTAACCAATAGCCTAAGTCCAAATCATAAGTTTTTATTTTTATTTTAAAACTATTTTCATAAACCATCCTTGACTCACCGAAGTCAAGATTTCAAAAGGAACTATCATTTCATGTGAAATAGTTGATCCCACCTAAAATCACACTAAGCCAAGCTAAGCATTTCTATAAAATTTCTAGTCAATACTATGGTACTAACTAGTTTTCAGCTAGGGTGACAAGGTATATGAATTCGAGATTCAAATTGACCATATACAAAGGATTATGAGTATATCTAACATTTAAACTGAATTTAAATTAAATTTGAATAGAAGTACGCATGTATATACAGTAAAACAACATAAATAAATTTAAATTACTGGGAGCAACATGATCAAAGGTGTAACTTGCCTTGCTTCGAAGTTTGCTGGGGTTCGTTGAAGTTATACTCTCCAGAATAGTCGTAGTCTACACGTGGAAAACCAGAACAACTAAACTCAAATAAAATTCAGATAAAAGCCCAAAATTATAAAATATATACTAGGAGATAGAATGTAAATTTAGAAATTTGAATGGGTCCAAAAGGAGTTAGGGCGAAGAAGGACTTCCAGTAGTTTGAATTCGAAAGAAATGAGTAAAAGGAATTCTTGGAATTCTTTTATTCATGAAAGAAAAGTGGTCGGAAGTTACCATATTTGTGTTTGGTCGAAACCATGATCGAAGGCATAGTCGAAGACATGGTCAAACCATAGTTGAATCAACTGTTGAAAATACGGAGGTCTAAGTCGAAGACAAAGACTCCAAGTGCAGGTGCAGTCGAAGTCGAAGATTCGGTTGAAAACCTGGTCGGAATTGTACAGTGGTCGGAAGAATTTGATTAATGCAGAGTGGTCGAAAGAATCGGACGGCTTGGAGAGGTCGGACGGCTTCGAGTAGTTGGAGAGATCGGAGGGTTCAGAGAGGTCAGAGGGTGCGGAGGTTAAAACGGTCCAACAGCCATGGTCGGTTCAAAGACAGAGGTCAAAGTCGAAGGCTCCGAGATCGAAGGCCGAAGTCAAAGTCTTCAAGGTCGAAGATCGAATGCTGGAGTCGAAGTTTCCGAAGGTCAAAGTCAAAATCGGAGCCTTCGAAGGTCGAAGTCTCTGGGTTTGAAGGTCGAAGTCAAAGTCGAAGGCTCCGAGCAGTCGGATTCTAAGAAGCCTCCAAATAGCGGAGTCTAAAGAGTCTCCGGATGGCGGAGTCTAAAGAGCCTCCGGATAGCAGAGTCTTATGGGCCTTCGGACGTCGGAGTCTAAAAATCGGATGGTTGGGAGAAGTCGGACGGTTTCACATGACAAGATCCGAGCGATCCAACGGTGGCGAAGACCGGTGAGATGTACAAAAGAGTATGAGTCCAATTTTACCTTGGCGCAAGGTTCGGGCTGCGCAGAGTTGGCTGGCGACGAGGGTGTAGCGGAGGTGGGTACGATTATCGGTGGCATCGGCGAGGCGCAAGGAGGTCTGAGGCACCAACAATTCCTCGCCAGAGCTCCTCAGACGAAGAAGGTAAAAGTTGCTCGGTGAAACAGGTTTATGAGCGAAACTAGGGCAATTGGGTGAGGGGAACAGTGGAGCTGAGCCCACGGACGGCGGTGCGACGCACAAAGCCCGTGGGCTCGCTGGCGATGCGGGGCACGGCGAGGGTTGGCAAGGGCGCAAAAGAGAGAGGGGACTGCGAGAAGTACATTGGTGCTCTTATGCATTACCACAAGTGGCTGAAAGGTGATCGGCGGTGAGTTGAAGCGATGGCGTAACTCGGGCGCCGGTGCCGGCGGTGTTCTAGCGGTGAAGACTGAACCAAGGGCGGTCGAAAAAATCCAAAAATTATGAAATATATAGTAAAAGGTAGATTATGAATTTAGATGAATTTAGAAACTTGAATCACTTGATTCGGAGTTCGGACGGAGGAGAACGAGCGATTGGAAGATTGCTGGATCAGAAAATTCTGAAAAAAGGAAAATCAGGAATATTCCTTCGAATATTCCTGCGTGAACAGTAACGGACAGCAGCCCTTTTCACTATTTTTGGCCGTGTCGTCGGCAAGAAAAGGCACAGGAGGTGAAGCCAATGGGTTGCTAATGACCCGAGGCACATGTAGGAAGTGACGGCACGTCAAACGGAGCACGGTGACGACGTGTACGGTGAAAATGACATTGGGTGTAGAGAGAAGAATAATTTTTGGACAAAGAATATGAAGAAGGAAGGTAAGCATGGCGTAGAACGCGGCGAGGTGAAGCTACCAAAAATATCGGCTGAGCCGAAAACTCACCGGAGGCGACGCAATCGTCGTTTGAACGACGTCGATACCGAAAACAAAAAATTCAATATCTTCGCGCTCGGTGCGGCGAATCCAGAACCGTCTAAAACGTAGCCACCTGGGATGGTTTGGCACGTTTTGACGCGAACGAATTGTTGAAAGCATTCCCGGACAGGCGGAGACGCGAAGTGCCATTTGCGGCCATGGCAATGTGTCGAGCGCGAAAATTTGGGAAAGGTTTTTGGACAAACGGAGGGGAGCACGGCGTAGAACGCGTCGAGACGAACTCAATGCCGCAGACGGCTCGGCCAACGGACTAGTAAAACACGGTGGACAAGACTTTATGTAGCCTACAGGCTGACATCAGCGTTCCGGGCAAACGGAGAGGAATTAACATGCGAGAGTTGCGGCGAATCGAAGAGTAGAGCGTGGGGATCGTGATGCTCACTTTGGTTGGCAAACGAAGAGAAATTAACATGCGAGAGTTACGGCGAATCGAAGAGTAGAGCGTGGGGATCGTGATGCTCACCTTGGTTTTTGTCAGGCATGCACGGTAGGCCGGTGGCGATGCGAGGAATACGGACCCGATTTGGCCCACGGTGCCGACAATGCTCCGGCAAAGTTCTGGCGAAGGCGAGGTGAACATCGCGTAGAACGCGACGAGGCAAAGCCAACGGTATGGTCAAACGCGGCGGGGCTTCACCGGATGAGGCACAATAAGCCGAAGAACGCCGTTTGAACGACAAAAGTAAAACTCCGATTGCGACCAAACGAATGGGAGAGGGGACTTAAGATTTTCGGGGTTGAGTGAGCATGAGGAGGGGCTCACGGTGTGATGAGGACATCCCTTCCATGGATACAACTCATCCACAACAAGGACCACTTACTCGAGCTCGTGCTCGTCAACTTAATTACCAGGTGAATTCATTCCTAGGTTCATATATTACTGAGAATAGACCGCTACCTAATGCAAGTGATTTAATCGTGGTTAGGAACCTGGGAAAGGATGACGGAAAGGGACATGGAGTCATGGACATGCAAGGACGGAATCATGGAGGTCACCACGTCACTTTGGGATCAAGTCAAGCAAGAATCCGAGTTGGACACGTTCTGAAATCGGATTCGGACTGCTGCATTGGTACCACATTCAAATGGGCATAACTTTTTTATACGGACTCCGTTTGGGGCGTTCTTGTACTTCATGGAAAGCTTATGAAGTCTACTTTCCAACGGATCCAACCTCATATTCAAATTCCATCCGAGCCGGCCGCAATCATCAAAACAATCCACGTTAGTTTCTGAATCCGAATCCAAAAAGGGTGCTGCGCCACCACCACTTGGGCCCATGAGCCTTGTAACCTTAGGGCGTCCCCCCTGGTCGTTTCTCTATAAATAGGAGCCACCGCCCCCTGCTAGGACTTGGATTTCGTTGAGTTTAGGTTTAGCCATTGCGCAAACTTTGATTCTTCAGTTGTGTTAGACGACCACCTGTCAAGACTACCTTCGGGATCCCCACCTTTGTTTTTCAATACCAACTTTGTTATTCTCAATATTAGATTGCCTTTCGTCTTATTCTTGCTAGTTCTTCGATTGCTTGCAGGGATTGAACTTCGTGTTCAGGTTGATCGTGCTTTCAGCAAGATCAATAACATCTCGGAGTTGGTTCAGCGATTGCTAAGGCGCAAGCGACGTCGTACGGTTGTAGTCGGATCGCGAGAGTCACCTCCACCAAATCGATAGTTATCAATCTCATCGAAAGATCGGGCACCCCGTCTCCATCAAGTGGTATCAGAGCTCAAGGTTGCTCGGTGAGAATTTCCAGTTTTTCATAGATTAGATTGCTTTTCATTACCTACAGTACACAAAAAGCCAAAAAAAAATAGTAGTAGATCACCCTGTCCAAACCAATCTTAGCCTCGCAATTTTCTTTTCAGTACATTGCATTGTTGAACTTTCGGTTGCATCGTCGTGTCATTTGCTGGTCTTAGTGCCTAGTTCCTCTAGAGTTTCGAGTTCTGTTCACGTCTTAGTTTCACCGTCGCGGTTGGTTTCGAACTGCCACGTTGAGAGAAGAAAAAGAGGGGGACTCGGGATTGGACTCGGAATTGGACTCGGAGTAGGACTCGGAATTGGACTCGGAGTAGGACTTGGAATTGGACTCGGAGTAGGACTTAGAATTGGACTCGGAGTGGGAGCAAAGTAGATAAACAAGAAGGAAAAGGTAGCCACAGATAGAAAGAGCCGCGGCGTAAAAAAAAGAAAGAGAAGAGGAGAGAGAAAATCCTAACTTTTGCATACGACCTCCGATTGAGGCGTTTCTTGATCCGTTGGAAAGGAAACGAGAAAATAGAGCCAGAAAAATTGAAGTCTGGAAAATCTGGAGATTTCAGATCCGCGTAAGCCACCACGCATACGCGTAGCGACTTCGACCCCAAAAAAGGTCGTTTAGGGCCTCAAAACGGGCCCGCAAAGTCAAGAAAAGTCAACTTTCTCGGAATTCGCTCAAAATTTACAGGGACCTTCTACAAGTGATTCTAAGGTGTCCCGTGAAGACGGCGTCCTTTTCTGAGCCTCTGAACTCCGTGGGCAACGTCATCTAGATTCTTTCAGTGCGGTGTACTCGTTTGTGTTCTAGGCTCGCGTCTCTAGTACGGCCTAGTCTAGGACCAGCACCATCCGGCGTTGAGCGATTTTTCAGCTTGCATTTTCTGATTTGATTATTGCTAATCCTTGCTACCAAACTTGAGCCTTCCCAGCTACACCTCTCCTACACCGTACAGGCTGAGCTTCACCTGGCAATCGCTCCAACCAATCTTCAGAGATACGTTGACATCGCTGGGAGCCGATCACCCCTGTTTTGCTTGGTAAGAATTGGTAAGAGTTCGATAAAAGGCTTGAGTGTGAGCGACTTTTTGAACCTCCTCATCCTAGTAGTTGCTGTTAGGGACATATTCTTGTGTTTTGCTAACAATGGCAGGTCATACAACGGATGAGGATCAATCTCATACTCCTCGTACTAAGGCAATCGTACAACATTTTCTACGCCTTATGAACCTTCGTGCGGAGGGTCTTGAGGAGGATGTCAGAGTGACGAATGAGCGACTTGCTCAACTTGAGGGCGCCCAGATTGAGACCAATGCCACACTCGCTGCGATGGAGAAAGCGCAAGGTACCACTCACAATTCGTTGGCAGATATTATGGTGCGCCTTGAGGAGATTGCCCAAGCTTCGTCTGCTGTTCCCCCTGCTGCGACGGTACGGAGACAAGATGACTCCGACCATATGGGTGATTCCGAGGCCGATGGCAGGATCAACCACAACAACGATCGAGCTCGTCGACAATTGCGTTTTAACCGACAAGGTATGCGAAGGGAACCCCCACGGCGTGAGGTACGTGACCACGACGATTCTTTTGCTAAGGTTAAATTCACCATGCCTTCTTTCAATGGTAAATATGATCCTAATAGCTATCTTAATTGGGAACTAGCTGTTGATCAAAAATTTGCTTGCCATGAATTTCCTGGGAATAGACGAGTTAGGGCTGCTACTAGTGAATTTACCGACTTATGCGCCATTGGTGGAAAGAACATTGTCGTCAAAATCCCAATAACATTCCTAACACCTGGGAGGCTTTAAAATTGCTTATGCGCCATCGACTTGTTCCCTCACATTATGCTCGTGATCTCTTAAATAAACTGCAACGTCTACAACAGGGTGCAAAATCTGTGGAAGAATATTATCAGGAATTACAAATTGGTATGTTGCGTTATGGGTTAGTTGAGAATAAGGAGGCATCCATGGCTAGGTTTTTGGGAGGGTTGAGTCGAGAAATTCAAGACATCCTTGATTATAAAGATTACAACTCCATTACTAGATTGTTTCATCTTGCTTGCAAAGCTGAACGTGAGTTGCGAGGGCGCCGATTTAAAATGCGATCTAATTCTTCGCAGTCGCACAAATTCATGGACTCGCGCACCCCTGCTCCCTCGTCCATTGTGGCGCCATCACACTCCAACAACAAGCCGCGCCTACTACATCAATTTCGCGCCACGAGTTTACAAGCACACAAATCAGCACCACAACTTCCTGCAAAAACAACCTCTTCAGTTGCTTCGACCGGACGAACAAGGGACGTTCAATGCCATCGTTGCAAAGGGTATGGACACATGATCCGGGACTGTCCAAGCAAGCGTGTATTGATTATACGCGATGATGATGGGTATTCCTCTGCTAGTGATTTTGATGAAGAAACATATGCTATGCTTGCAACTGACCCTATAGGAGATGAAGAAGATTATGATCATGAGGAGTATGTTGGCGCCGAAGATGCCGACAAGTATTTGAGCATTATAGTGCAACGCGTACTAAGTGCTCAAGTATCTCATACCGAGCAAAACCAGCGCCATAATTTGTTCCAGATCAAGGGTGTTGTCAAGGAACGCTCGATTCGCATAATTGTTGATGGTGGGAGTTGCAACAATTTGGCAAGTATGGACATGGTAGAGAAGCTTGTTTTGCCGACTAAACCTCATCCTCACCTATACCATATTCAATGGTTCAACAACAGTGGTAAGTTGAAGGTAACACGGATGGTGAGAGTACATCTTTCTATGGGTTCATACCATGATTATGTTGATTGCGACATTGTACCTATGCAAGCTTGCTCATTATTATTAGGAAGACCTTGGCAATACGATACTAATTGTGTGCATCATGGTAGGAATAATCAATACTCTCTCATGTTCAAAGGAAAGAAAATTGTGCTGCATCCTATGACTCCAGAACAGATTGTTAAAGATGAACTTGCTAGAGCTAGTAGAGAGAAGAATTTAGAGAAATCTAATAGCAAAAATCAGATTGTAGCAAAAGAGCTTGTGCAACATAGGAAGAAAGAACTGAAATCTGCTCATGTGAACAAAAAAGAAATACAATTGAAAGGTGCTAGTTTTCTTGCTACTAAATCTGATATGACTGAATTGGATGCTAGTAAATCTGTTTGCTATGCATTAGTTTGCAAAACCACTTTGTTTTCATTTGAGGAGATACCATTCTCTTTGCCTCCTGCTGTCACTAACCTTTTGCAGGAGTACAAAGATGTCTTTCCGAAGGACATACCACCGGGATTGCCACCGCTTCGAGGGATTGAGCATCAAATTGATTTAATTCCCGGTGCATCACTACCCAACCGCGCACCATACCGGACAAACCCAGAAGAAACTAAAGAAATTTAGCGCCAACTTCAAGAACTGCTTGATAAAGGGTATGTACGTGAATCTCTTAGTCCTTGCGCTGTTCCTGTCATTTTAGTGCCTAAGAAAGATGGATCATGGCGTATGTGTGTTGATTGTAGAGCTATCAATAATATTACCATTAGATACCGTCATCCTATTCCTAGGTTAGACGATATGCTTGACGAATTAAGTGGCTCTACAATGTTTTCTAAAGTTGACTTGCGTAGTGGATACCATCAAATTAGAATGAAACTTGGAGATGAATGGAAGACGGCATTTAAAACTAAGTTCGGATTATATGAGTGGCTAGTGATGCCTTTTGGATTAACTAATGCCCCTAGCACTTTCATGAGGTTAATGAACGAAGTTTTACGTGCTTTCATTGGTAAATTTGTGGTAGTTTACTTTGATGATATATTGATTTACAGCAAGTCACTAGATGAACATCTTGAACACTTACGTGCTGTTTTCATTGCCTTGAGGGATGCACGTTTGTTTGGTAATCTCGAAAAGTGCACCTTTTGCACCGATCGAGTTTGTTTTCTTGGCTATGTTGTTACTCCGCAGGGAATTGAAGTAGATGAAGCCAAGATTGAAGCTATAAAAAGTTGGCCAACACCACAAACGGTCACACAAATGCGGAGTTTTTATGGACTTGCGGGATTCTATCGCCGTTTTGTGAAGGATTTCAGCACCATCGCTGCATCACTTAATGAATTAACAAAGAAAGGTGTTTCATTTAAATGGGGAAAAGCACAAGAAGAAGCTTTTAACCTTCTCAAAGAAAAGCTCACAAATGCACCATTGCTCCAACTTCCTGACTTCGGTAAGACTTTTGAACTTGAGTGTGATGCTAGCGGAATTGGAATTCGTGGTGTGTTGATACAAGAAGGTAAACCTGTTGCTTATTTTAGTGAGAAATTGAGTGGACCTAGTTTGAACTATTCTACTTATGATAAGGAATTACTTGCCCTTGTTCGAACTTTAGAAACATGGCAATATTATTTATGGTCCAAAGAATTTGTTATCCATTCTGATCATGAATTATTGAAACATATTAGAAGTCAAACTAAACTGAACCGTAGACATGCTCGTTGGGTTGAATTCATTGAATCTTTTCCTTATGTCATAAAACACAAGAAAGGGAAGGAAAATGTGATTGCTTGATGCCTTGTCTAGACAAAGATACAATGTTGTCTCAACTTGATTGTAGAATTTTTGGCTTGGAGACAATAAAGGAACTATACACCTCTGATGATGAGTTTAAAGATGCCCTGTCCAATTGCAAAAATGGTAGATGCTGGAATAAATTTATTTTCAATAATGGATTTTTGTTTAGAGCTAACAAACTATGCATTCCACCACTCTTGTCATTCGCTTGTTATTACAGGAGGCACATGGGGGAGGACTAATGGGTCATTTTGGTGTCAAAAAGACGGAGGACATCCTCGCTGAACACTTCTATTGGCCAAGGATGAGGCGCGACGTTGAGCGCTATGTATCTCGCTGCACTACCTGCAATAAAGCTAAGTCTCGACTTAATCCACATGGTTTATATATGCCTCTTCCTGTACCTAGCATTCCTTGGGAGGATATTTCAATGGACTTTGTTTTGGGATTACCTCGCACAAAGAAGGGGAGAGATAGTGTTTTTGTGGTGGTCGATAGATTTTCTAAAATGGCACATTTTATACCTTGCCATAAGAGCGATGATGCTACAAATGTTGCTGATTTATTTTTCAGAGAGATTGTTCGACTACATGGAGTGCCCAATACCATTGTTTCAGATCGAGATGCTAAGTTTTGAGTCACTTTTGGCGCACATTATGGGCTAAATTGGGTACCAAGCTGCTGTTTTCTACTACTTGTCACCCACAAACAGATGGACAAACTGGTTGTCAACATACGCTATCAACAATGTTGAGGGCTATCTTGAAGAAAAACTTGAAGGCGTGGGAAGAATGTCTACCTCATGTAGAGTTTGCTTACAATAGATCGCTGCACTCTACCACAAAGATGAGCCCTTTCGTAGTATATGGCTTTAATCCTCGTGCTCTATTGATTTATTGCCTATCCCTATCTCTGAAAAAGTGAATTTAGATGCTAAGAAGCGTGCTGAATTTGTCCTTAAATTGCATGAAATAACTAAAGAAAACATAGAGCGCATGAATGCTAAGTATAAGATTGCTGGTAGTCAGGGTAGAAAGAGTTTAACTTTTGAACCTGGTGATTTAGTCTGGTTGCATTTGCGCAAAGATAGATTTCCTGAGTTGCGAAAGTCTAAGTTGATGCCTAGAGCTGATGGTCCATTCAAGGTGTTAGCTAAGATTAATGATAATGCATATAAGCTTGATCTGCCTGCAGAATTCGGGGTTAGTCCCACATTTAATATTGCAGATTTGAAGCCATATTTGGGGGAAGAAGATGAACTTGAGTCGAGGACGACTCAAATGCAAGAAAGGGAGGATGATGAGGACATCCCTTCCATGGATACAACTCATCCACAACAAAGACCACTTACTCGAGCTCGTGCTCGTCAACTTAATTACCAGGTGAATTCATTCCTAGGTTCATATATTACTGAGAATAGACCGCTACCTAATGCAAGTGATTTAATCGTGGTTAGGAACCTGGGAAAGGATGACGGAAAGGGACATGGAGTCATGGACATGCAAGGACGGAATCATGGAGGTCACCACGTCACTTTGGGATCAAGTCAAGCAAGAATCCGAGTTGGACACGTTCTGAAATCGGATTCGGACTGCTGCATTGGTACCACATTCAAATGGGCATAACTTCTTCATACGGATTTCGTTTGGGGCATTCTTGTACTTCATGGAAAGCTTATGAAGTCTACGTTCCAACGGATCCAACCTCATCTTCAAATTCCATCCGAGCCGGCCGCAATCATCAAAATAATCCACATTGGTTTCTGAGTCCGAATCCAAAAAGGGTGCTACGCCACCACCACTTGGGCCCATGGGCCTTGTAACCCTAGGGCGTCCCCCCTGGTCGTTTCTCTATAAATAGGAGCCGCCACCCCCTGCTAGGACTTGGATTTCATTGAGTTTAGGTTTAGCCATTGCGCAAACTTTGGTTCTTCAGTTGTGTCAGACGACCACCTGTCAAGACTACCTTCGGGATCCCCACCTTTGTTTTTCAAAACCAACTTTGTTATTCGCAATATTAGATTACCTTTCGTCTTATTCTTGCTAGTTCTTCGATTGCTTGCAGGGATTGAACTTCGTGTTCAGGTTGATCGTGCTGCCAGCAAGATCAATAACATCTCGGAGTTGGTTCAGCGATTGCTAAGGCGCAAGCGACGTCGTACGGTTGTAGTCGGATCGCGAGAGTCACCTCCACCAAATCGATAGTTATCAATCTCATCGAAAGATCGGGCACCCCGTCTGCATCACGGTGCTCCCTTTTATAGGGGTTGAGGGGGTCCGAGGAGGGAGATCAAAAGGGTATGTCTTTGAATGGCATGGTTTAAATCCCGCAAAAATAGTCATCAATGAGAGAGGAAACGGTTGGGGAATGAAAAAGATTGATGAGAGGAGTTGAATGCAATTTATTTCACTAAAAACCGTTGAGTAAATCACGAGTTATGGAAGGTTAAAGAAAAGCTTCAAACGGCCATTCATGGCGTCTCCTTTGGACATTCACGATGGGAAGAAGGAAGGAAAAAGGAGGAGAGAGAAAAGAAAAATAAATTCAGAAAAAATTTAAAAAATTTTCTAAAGATACTTGGAACTTGAAAAGACCAAATAAAATAATTTTGGAATTATTTGATGTTTATTTTAATTTTTAAAAATATTTTTCATTTTCTAGCTTTAAAATAATACAATAAAAACAAATAAAGCTTAAAAATCTTAGAAAAATTCATAGAAGTTTCTAAAGCTATTTTGAACTTATAAAAATATTTGTAGATAAAATTTGGGTATTTTTCTTTATAAAATATTTTTTGTTTAAAGAAAGGCTCTTTTCTTTAAAGCAAAAAATCAGGTTAGCTAAAAATTTTAAAATTTCAAGAAACCAAATAAATTTAATTTTTATTTTAAAATAACTTATTTATTTATTTATTTGTTTTATTTTTTATTTTTATTGTTTTAAAAAAACTTGGGCTGTTACAATTTGGGAGTTCTTAAACCTGTTGTAAGCTAACTTCAAGACCCACACAATGGATCTTGTCCTAGACAAATATTCCAGATCACACCACAATATCTGAAAAAAATCTGATGGTTGTAAATTTAGGTTTCCTTTTCTTTTTCGTATTCAAGTCCAAATCTTGTTTAGGTGTCTTAGGAGAGCAACATATTGAAGGGGAACACCCCAAGCAATATTCAGGCCATGATTTAATTTAGAAAATAGATTGCTTTTGCACCTACATAGTGTTACACACTTGTTCTTTCTAGATCGATTAGCTTTGCCACAACTAGAGGGGAATCGGGCGTTGCTTCTTCCAATGATCGTTCTGTCTTTTTGCTTGTAATTGAGAGACGATAGATCTTCATTTGGTGGTCTGTGGAGATCAACATGGTGTGATTTAGCAAATTGTAGTGTGCTAGTCCTTTCATTGGCAACAGTTCACTACAATTCATTAAGTTACACATGAGTATCATTGATCCTATATCGAGAAGATCGGGCACTCCTATCATCTGTATTAGATCTTCATTTACTCGGTAGGATTATTAACCTTTAGCTACATATTTAATTTTCTGTCCTATACACAAAAAAATATTTAGCCCGTAGTTTCAATATGTTATTTAGTGAGTTTTGTTAGGTTTTCGTTAATTAGAAACTTTGTTTAGTTACTGGTCATAATTCCTTCGTGTTTCTTAATTTTTGTTTGTCCAATTGTGTTCTATTCTTTTAGCAATGCTAAACATGTCATGTGCAAATCTGGCTTCCTTTAAGGTGTTTTTGACTTGACAAGTTTTAGCACCTGTGCCGGTCAATCATGAGTTATTATTTGTAGTTCTTAGTTTATTCTAAAAGTGTTTTAGGGTTGTTTATAGTCCCTAGTTCAATACTTGTTGTGTCCATATAAAAAAATCAGAAACCCTAGTTCCTTTGTGAGCGCTTCATCCTTTGAGAACACTTTAATCCCATTGAGACTAGCTATTTGATATTGCTTTTGGGCTACTCATATAGGTTTCATTGCATAATCTAGCTTGTGATTGCTTGATATCCAAATTAGGGTTTTAATTGCTCATTGTTAATCATTATTGGCTGAGTTAAGAAAAAAAAGAGAGAAAAGAAAAAGAAGACAGTACAAAAAATTCAAAAAAAAGAAAGGTTTGGCCAACACCCATATTGCTGAGCAAACCCTTGCTTTTGTTACTTCAAAATTTTAGATTATGCAATTGTCTTTTGTTTGAGCAATCTTGTGCTCTATTTCATTATTTGAACAATTAGATAGCGTCTCTATAACTTGTGCAATACAAACTATTTGGTATTGTTCACTTATATCTTGTTTAGCTCATTCCTTTGATTGCACCAAGCTCCTCTAGCGAATCACCTCCCGAGCAGCGTGGCCGAGTGTCCAACTTGGATTCCATGGGAAATTTTTTAGTGGGGCTTTCAGGTATCTAAAATATTTGAGAAGAAAAAGAATCAGAAAACATTAAAAGAACATGGTTAAGTGAACGAATGGGAGAGATATGTTTTTACAAGATTTTTGAAAAGATATTTTCTATTAAAATAAGTCATTATATTGTATCAGTTCTGTTCTACCTACGACCACATTTTAGAGTCATTATGGCTCTAATACCATCTCTATCGGACCTAGAAATAACACCTCCAGATCCTCTGTGTCAATTGTACTAGTCTAAAAAAACTAATGCATACAATGGTATCAGAGATATACATCATGTATAATGACAAACTTTATTAAATAAAGGAGTGCGAGCCTTATGGCCAAGTTTACATCTCATGGCCCATAGACCAAATATAAAGGAAAATAATAGTGGAAGATAAAAAATAAAGCGGAGAAGCCCAACAAGTCTGCCCACATGCAAATGACTATGAGATGCGGCCTACTCATCTTGATTCTCACCATAGTCGAAGCAATCCTCCTCTGAGCAAGAAAATTTAAGTAAGGATGAGCACAAAAATGTATTCTATAAGTTACACAAGAAATGCAATGATAACAAGACATAATAGGGTTATTTGATTGTCAAGCCAAATTGGAGTAAATCAAGTAAATAGATGTAAATTACTGAATTTAATAGAATAAAAAATAAAAAACATTTTAATTAAATAATATCATTAGTGTAGGTCCATCCCCCACAAAAATTTCATCATTTTTTACTTTAACCAGTTTTTGTACAACAAAGTTTAATCCATAAAAAAACTTTACTTGGCATATCCACGATCGTGAGTATGGCTATCTAGGATAGTTTATATACTCTATAGAGGTAATACAACTTTACCCATAATAGATAATGAACTTATAATGTCCGTCTGGCATACTTCCAAAGGTATGCAACTAAGATATTATCACAAGGCATTTACAATACAAAACCGTCAACCCAGTCACGTGTTGGGGCCCCTCTTATGCCATATGAGGCTTCTCGTGGCCTATGCTATGCCCATATCCAACATATAGCGAAACCAAGATTAGGACTCGTAAATTAATTAGCTAGGTCTGTTCCATATCAGACTTATGTAGACTTTTCACATACCCCTTGTGCCACCAAGTACACACCGCCTAACCATTTGCCTTAGTCTAAACCATATTTCATATTTTATTTTAAACATTTTATACACCATGACTCACCAAAGTCAAGAATACGCTTTAACAATCACCATTTTATGTGAAAAAGTTATCCCAAACTTAGGATTATTTCTAAGCATGTCTAAGCTTTGTTACAAAGTTTTTCAGCCAATACTAATATACTAATCATAGTTTTATTTTAGGGTGACAAGATATTTAGGTGATCAATGTCAAATGTGGTCATAACAAGTAGGTATTAACTATATCTTTTAAAACTGTGGTCATAACCATGGGCGTGAACAAAGGTGATTGGCGTCATGAAGGGGAGATGGCGGCGCTTGGCTTTCGGCGAAGGGGGAGTTCCGATGATGGAATTATACGACGAAGGGTTAGGGAAGGATCGCAGGAGCACGGCAATACCAAAGCTGGTGACGGCGAGGCTCAGGCCGCTCTAGAGCAACAATGATTGCTTGCTAGAGTTGCATCGAGGCTTGGAATAGACGGTGCGTGGCATCCATGGGCCTGGTGATCGAGGGAGGGAGCTATGGTGAGGAGGGGGGTGGTGTGAGGTTTAGGGTGCTCGGGGATGGCTTTATAGGCATGGTGGGCTAATTTCTCATCGGAATCACGACGATGGGACTTGGGGGAGGGGAGAGAAAGAAAAGAGAGGGATGTGGGAAGGAAAGAGAGCGCTGGGATTGGGGTCTATGTCCCAGGCATTAAGCACAACAGAGAACATTCCAAAGAAGGAGGTGGCGAGGAAGGAAAGCGACGAGACTGAGTTGGAGAAGGTGGTGGCATGCGAAAGGAAAGGCAACGGGAGGAAGAAAGTAAAGGAAGAAGTAGAAGATGACATGTGGGCCTAGGATGGTAAAGAGAAGGAGTGGGAGGTGGAGCAAGCTAGCGCACGGGCAAGCCACGTGGGCTGAGGCAACACATGGGAGAAAAGTGGGCCAAGTAGAAGGGACAAAGGAAAATGGGCCATGGAGAAAAGGGTTTAAACCCAAAGGAAAAATTGAAGTTCTAAATTCATTTTTTATTTAAATAAATACTAGAATTTGGAGAACAACTTAAATAATTACATACAATTTCTCAAAACTACTACTAAGCAAGGGAAACTTAGGAAAAATAAAATCAACTTCACTTGACTTTCAAATATAGAAAAAAGACTTTTCTATCTTTAAGCTCAAATAAAAAGAATAAGAAAAAGGGGGAAGAATGCTCAGAAAAACATAAATAAACCTAAATAAATAAAAGCTAAAATTTTTAGGATATTACAAACTAGGAATGGACTCATGCAAGTAGTGGATGTTACAACTTACAAAAAGAGGTTCCGCAAGGCGGAATTTTGTTTTTGGCAATTGAACTAAATCATGAAAAATCCCAAAAATAGTCTTTAATTTGTTTTTTTGATAGCTTGTGCTCACATCTCCAGTATCACCCATTCCTCCCTACATGAGTCCTAGCCAAGAAAAAATTGATGGTTACTAGTGGTACTGGACCGGTATAAAATATCAGTTCAAAAAGTTTCTAATTTAAAGTCTAAAATTGTAGTAAAAGGTATTACCATATTCATGTTTGCAAGCTAATGAAAGTAATTGAGCTCAGGTGATTAAATGAAATTGTATGGAATGAAATAACAACATGAAAGCTTTCTTGTCAATCAATTTTTTGTACCCTTTTATTCCTTGATTCCATATTCCCCACATGCTACTACTTCCTGTGCCCTTTAGATTAGTGAGAGACAAAAAGACGACTCATAGAGAGTGTAGGAGAGGGGGTAAAAAGAGGCAGAGAGATTGAACTCTTCAAGCTTAAGGAGATGGAGATGAACTAGTTAAGAGCCTGACACTCTCATGAGTAAATCTCTATTCAAAGGAATTTGTCTTCTTCTCTCAAGAGAAGGCCTGCACCTATATAAAATCCGTATGACTTCTCTCTGTGTGCTCATTCCCCCCAATCCAATAAATATTACGTAAAATCGATACTAGAGCATCGACAAGGCGTATCTAAACTTTAAGTCTCAAAAATTTATATGTAAAATGCTAAGATTTGAATTAGAGATTTCCTTGGTTATGAGTAAGAAATTCCTAAATGTGATAAAGGAGTCATTAATCTTTATCTCAAACCCAATCACTAATCAGATGATTTTCAAAAATAAATGTGTGCCACTAATATTTATCACAAACCCAAATATTTCAAAAAGGCACATAAAATGATATCATTTCATGCAAAGAGCATATTTGACTAAAGGATCCTGTTAAAATGCAATCCTGCCCAATTAATAATCACTACTACAAAACAAGCTACACTGGACACCTCATCACAGACGGTTCATGTGGAGCCGTCTGTGCTTTAATTATCACAAATAGTTCATGGTAAAAACCGTCTCTGAAACTATTATAGATAGTTAAGTTTAAAAGCCGTTTGTGATATCTCCCATTATCACAGATGGCTTTTAATTAGAACCATCTATAAAATATCACAGACGATTTTTATGTACACTCATCTGTGTTTTGTCTATTATCACATATGGCTTTTAGTTAGAACTGTCTATGAAACTATCTGATACGGGGTCGCCCGATCTTCTCGACGTAGGATGGATACTCGCGGGAGTCTTGATGAATCGTAGCTATCCTCCAATGCCAATGCAAGGGACGAACACTCTTTAATCCGCCAAAAACACACTCGCGTCGATTTCGCCGACCACCGAGTGAAGATCTATCGTGCACCCAATTCCCAGCGGAAAGGCTGAACGATCTTGATTGAAGAACACTACTAATTCCCTCACGGAATTTCAGCAGCAATGATAAACTCGAACAAACTTTAGTAGATTGATTATTCTCAAAGGTGGTCTCAGCCCTTAGGCTGCCAATACATGGCTTATATAGGACCTTGGGACGTCCATAGAGTCCACAAACCTAGTACAACTCAACCCTATATGGTTTTAGATACGAACTCTCACAAAAAGGAAACTAGATTTTACAGCCGTCTCATTGTTTCGGCCATAACTTTTGATCCGTGACGAATTTGATGTTAGGACTAGATCCATTGCGTAGCCCTTAAAAATATCTTTCCAAGGAGTACAAGAACACCCAAATCGGACTCCGTTTGTGAAAATTATGACCTTTTTAGTAAGTGCCTGTCAGGCTGTCCCGAACCGAATCCGAATTGAATTTTGAGTTGAATCCGAGTTTGAATCCAATTGGCCTTGTGAGAGGTACGAATTGGGCTTAAAAATCTTATCCAAAACTTATAGTTTAAGTCCTTGGGCTTCTCCCTTTTGCTCTCCCACTGCATGGGCTTTCTTCCTTCATGTCTTTGACACCTAATGTGGTTATCCTCTTCCTTTTGCGTCTCTATTGCTTTGCCATCGACAAACCTAAGAATGCACCATTTAATGACATGAGGTAGTATTCTATTCTTATGAATAACAACATTATATTTAGTTTGGAATGAGTTCACCTGACAATGTTTGATGCGGCTCAATAATTCTTTCCAGTTGAATAATATATTTAACTGAAAAGTACAAGACACGTGCGTATCCGCATCATCCTCCCCTTCTTCAAGAAAAGCCGTCCTCGGCTTTTGATAGCCTGAAATTGTACTAAACAAAGAATACAACGTGTATGCATGGTATACATATTTGTCATCAACACTTCTTCTAATTAGCACATCATGAACATCTGAAGGTGTGATAGACGAAAAGAACAACACATACGCATGGTATATGTAAGAGTCAATTGTTGTGTAATTTTCATTATTTTGCATAAACCGATGAATATAGTAGCAACCAAAATATGCATGCATTGCAATATTGTTTTTCACATCATTCTCCCTCCCATAAAAGAAAGTCGTCCTCGACTCTTCTATGTACATAGACAAATCATTAATGGGCAAAATCAGATTTATTTGTTCATACATAGGAAAGAAAATTTTGAGCGGCTTCCATGCTTCAACTGCGCTATTCTGATTATTTTTAGATGGTTGTACATTAAAGATCGAACAAGTAGACTTATGAAATCTTTGTAAACAGTACGTGCAATTGTTGAAATTAATCTCATTATGATCATAACATGGCATAAAAGATTGTTTATCCATAATATGCGATTTCAATTCTGTAAGCTTATCACATGTAATGCAAATTCTGTGAACATAAAATTTGTCATTTACACCATAATCTCCAATCAAATTGAACTTATATGTGTAGGCATAGGTACTAACTAGTGATTTTGAACTTGAAATTTCAGCAACATTATAAATCACACTAGATAGCTCTCTAGGATCATCAAACATGATATAGTACAAAGAATCATTAGGAGATATTCTAGTAAGAACTTCCTTATGAATAATCAATTCCACATTATGTAAATTGAGCAGAGAAATTTCAGAACATGGAATTTTCAGTTGATTATATGAATTCTCACAATTACTTACCTTTGCACAATTAAATTCATCACCAATAGTGTTACCTTTGTGGTCCTCCTCAAATGATGTAGGCGCTGGGTGTTTAAAATTATTAGGATGCACCCACGGGGCAGCAAGCACTTTATCCCTTCCCGTGGTTATCTCCTCCTCATTTGGCTTCAAAGGTGCCGGTTGTTGAATGTTCAGTTCTTCATCTTTAATGTCAACCTGCACAATGTGAGAAACAACACTAGAATTAGATATTAATATGTTAGTTTCAGATGCATCCTCACTTTGTCTATCTTCTACTTCTCTCTTTTCTTTTGATGTCTCTCTCACACTCTCAATTTGGATGCTCTCAATCTCACATATGGTGGAATCACACAGCTCAGTCTTTTTATCACTCTCACTCAATTTGGCTATGTGGATCTCATCCTCACATAGGTTGTGGTGTATCTTAGGAGCTATATGTAGTTTTGGAATACTATATATCTCCTTGACCGAAGGGAAAGTCCCATGCTCGATCATCTTCTCATGTGTCACACTAGTAGAGGCAGCAGAAATGAAGTATGGACTGGGAGAAAACTGTGGTGTACGTCTCTCCATAAGTCTCTTCTCCTCTTGAATAGCACAATTCACAAGATCTTGCACACTACCAAAATATTTATGTTGAAGTGTAGCGGCAATCTTAGAATTCAATCCTCTTTTGAAGTATGTCTTCTTTTGTAGTTCACTAATGACACCGGCTCGACGTAATGCATCTTGTAGCTCAAAATAATATTCTTGCACTGTATTACTCCCTTGTGTGATACTCTCCAAATAGCGAAGCAATCCCTGTGCATAATAGGGTGGCACAAATTCTCTCCTCATGAGTGCCTTCAAATCTGACCAAGATTTAATGAATTCGTTTCCAGATTGTTGATGCCACCAACTATAAGCATAATCTTCAAATTTTCTAGTGGCATACATCACCTCTTGGTCTTTGGGAAGCTTTTGAAATCTAAATACTTTCTCCATTCGCCATTCCCACTCAAGATACTCCTCTGGATCATCATTGCCATAGAAAGAATTAAAACTATCTTCGACTTGTTGTGGATGAAGTGCCCGCATAACATCATTCACGATGTTCGAGCGTAACACTTTCATTTGATAATTGAATTCAATGCGCATATCTTGTGCGAAATTGTTCATCTTGGTCTTGAGTTGCGCTTTCAAGGTGGAAGAAGTGGTGGTGAACTCATTGCGCAAAGTTCCCCTCAAAGTGTGGAATTGAAAATGATCCACCGGGGTATGCTTCTCTTCCATATTATCGTGTCCACCTGTCATGATTAGTTCTACAAAGAACGCACAAATACCACAACATATATACGATATGTGGAGTTCACTCTATCTCACTTTTTTTTCCTCAGCAAGTAAAGTTCTTACCTTTCCGAAGTGAATTGAGGTCAAAAAGAAACTTACACTTGGTGGTGGCTACAATAACAAGTGATGATCAAGCGGATTTAAAAGTGACCCACAATTGCACGGCAAAGGATATTTAGTGGAGTTTGGTTAGGAAGTATTTATCCTACACAATCTGAATTTCACAATATTATAAAATTAAGTAATAATCCAAGCTAGAAAGTATTGCCTATGTGCCGATCCAAATAATATAAGTGAAGTATATGAACGCACACGCAATGATCAATGTGACTCAATGCAAACAAAAGGAATGAGCTAAAGGAAACAATAGGGAATATTAGCTCGTTTTGCACCAAGTACTAGGAGAGACGCTAGCCAATTGCAATAATATGAATTTGAGGGCACAAGATTGTCCAAAGAAATTAAATACACAATCTGAATTTATGGACTAAGATTAACTCACCCAAATTCGGCCAATGCTTTCTTTTCTTTCTTTCTTTCTTTCTTTTTTCTTGCTCAAGCCGTGGCTCCTCTTTTTTTTCTTTCAATCGGCTGCCTACTTTTTTTTTCTTTTTTTTTCAAGGCCGAACTAGGTTTAATTGTTCGTAGATTCTACGTAAGTCCAAAGTTGTTCAACAATGTGTAGATAATTTTAGAACAGCCCTAAAGCAATTATCAAAGACTAGTGGCCAAATCAATCAAGAAAAAGGAAACCCAGATATATTCGGATGTGATATTCTTTCAAGATGCACAAAGATCTTATGTGGACAGCAAGAACAAGGTTTCAAAAAGTAAATTGAATCTACTTTTTTTTTGGATGCTAATTGAAAGATCAACTATCGGATTTTCAAGGGTTCAAAATAACAACGATGAAGCAACGCAAAAGGACACTAAGATCAGCACGTAAACAAAATTTCTAATGGATCAAAACTTAATAAAACTCACGAAAATAACAGATGCGAAACTAGGGTTTGGATTTTTTGTTGTTGCAATTTTCGGTTTATTGGACTATAGGACAGAAATAAATCAATCTAAAAGTAAAGGGATAAGATCCTACCGAGTAAACCGCGCTCTGATACTAGATGATACGGGGTCGCCCGATCTTCTCGACGTAGGATGGATACTCGCGGGAGTCTTGATGAATCGTAGCTATCCTCTAATGCCAATGCAAGGGACGAACACTCTTTAATCCGCCAAAACACACTCGCGTCGATTTCGCCGACCACCGAGCGAAGATCTATCGTGCACCCAATTTCCAGTGGAAAGGCTGAACGATCTTGATTGAAGAACACTACTAATTCCCTCACGGAATTTCAGCAGCAATGATAAACTCGAACAAACTTTAGTAGATTGATTATTCTCAAAGGTGGTCTCAGCCCTTAGGCTGCCAATACATGGCTTATATAGGACCTTGGGACGTCCATAGAGTCCACAAACCTAGTACAACTCAACCCTATATGGTTTTAGATACGAACTCTCACAAAAAGGAAACTAGATTTTACAGCCGTCTCATTGTTTCGGCCATAACTTTTGATCCGTGACGAATTTGATGTTGGGACCAGATCCATTGCGTAGCTCTTGAAAATATCTTTCCAAGGAGTACAAGAACGCCCAAATCGGACTCCGTTTGTGAAAGTTATGACCTTTTTAGTAAGTGCCTATCAGGCTGTCCCGAACCGAATCCGAATTGAATTCTGAGTTGAATCCGAGTTTGAATCCAATTGGCCTTATGAGAGGTACGAATTGGGCTTGAAAATCTTATCGAAAACTTGTAGTTTAAGTCCTTGGGCTTCTCCCTTTTGCTCTCCCACTGCATGGGCTTTCTTCCTTCATGTCTTTGACACCTAATGTGGTTATCCTCTTCCTTTTGCGTCTCTATTGCTTTGCCATCGACAAACCTAAGAATGCACTATTTAATGACATGAGGTAGTATTCTATTCTTATGAATAACAACATTATATTTAGTTTGGAATGAGTTCACCTGACAATGTTTGATACGGCTCAATAATTCTTTCCAGTTGAATAATATATTTAACTGAAAAGTACAAGACACGTGCGTATCCGCATCACTATCACAGACGATTTTTATTTACAACCGTCTGTATTTTATCCTTTGTCATACACTACACAACAACCACCTAAATCTTGTGTCTAATCCTTAGGACCAACTGACTAAGTACATATTTTCTAAATAAATATGATCAAAATAACTAAGAAAAACTTATAATCTGCTTGAAGAATTACAGTCCATCCAAATGTATTTTCTTCATTAGTAAGGAAAGCATCGCACATATCTCATCCATACGCTGATGGTTCTTTTGTCCAACTAAGAATTCATTAGTCTTGCCATTCACCTCAATAACACTGGATCCTAGCTCCTTCTGTATGCCTTTCTCACTCATCAGCCATCTCATGTATGAACTACATGCAGAAGCTACTGAGCTGGAACAGATAAGTGTGACTAGTCACTTTTACAAAAGACAAATTCAAGTCAAATTTATTAAAAAAGTCTCACAAAAGAGATTCCCAGGTCTTTGTCTTCTGGGCTTCATGTGCTTCCTCTTCTACTTTTGGAGTTGGAGGATCAGCGGCTGCATTCTTGAATGTCGTGAAGATTGTCCTTGCCCTCTCCACTTCCTCCTCTAGTTTGGGCAGATCATTAGCATGGTTCATAATCTCAAAGAGGATGGCATGATAATCTTCCTCAAAATCAATCACTTCTACTTGATCAGCAATGTTACTCATATGTCTTTCCATTGCTACAAGAGTTTCTTCTGCTTTGTGCATATTGAAGAGAAGAACGAGGCTAGGGTGGTTTCCCTTTCCTAAGAAAAAATGAGACACCTCCGTCGACGGTGAATAATAAGGTCCAACTGACGGATGGAAGCAAGTCGAGGAAGAAGAGCAGGGCTTGAACCAAGGAGATGCTCTAGATGTAAGTTATTAGCTGTCTGTGTAAGGTTGTGGCCGAACAACTCATAATGGATAGATGAGAGGAAGGAGGTCAAAACAATATTAGATGCCATTATTGAGAAATCTGGTGAAGAAGATGATCAGGGAGATGACAGTTTAGAAGAGATTGAGTGTGTGGTATCAAGAAATTGTACCCCGCACTGCATATAAAGCCAGAACGGTGTGAAAGTTTAAGAGTTGCTTGTATCAGAATATCAACAGGCGGGAGTAGGGTGTGCATATTTGAGCATTATCACAGATGGTTCGTATAACAAACCATCTCTGGTAAGGACGATTGGACGGTCCAGAGGGTTGAGGATGATTGGACGGTTTGAACAGAGCAACATGTGGCGCTCGAGGATTGGCTGCTGAAGGCAAAGCAGTGGACATTATCACAGACGGTTTGTATAACAAACCATCTGTGATAATGACAGATCACCGATCCATGGTATATCCCCTAGGATTTCGATCTCACCCGTCCATTCTCTCCACATCAAACGGCAGGCACCGGTTCCTCCCACCTCTTACCCCTATTAATCCCCCTCTCCCTTTTCAAGCTTTCTGCATCCTCCCCTCGACAATACTGAGACTACTGCCATGAGCTAGCTCCTCCGCTTCCAATTGTGACACCACGGTTCAGTGCACAAGATAATCTTGTCATAAGTGTTGTAAGTGTGTCTTGTGCATTGTCACCGTCGTGACACAAAGGTGACGCTACTGCCACCTCTCCTTCATTGCCAGTGATATCCAACCGCCATCTGATCCCCTCCCCTCTCTTCCTTGATGGAAGGCGTTAAGGACATCCAGCTGCATCCAGCTTCTACTATCTCCAAGGATCTCTACTTCTTGTATATTCTTATCATGTTAAAGAGTTGGGTTCGTAGGATTAGGAGATGCGTTGTTGCCATATTCTTGCTGTATTAGATGGGTAATATGCTCGTTATCTTGTTATGCTATAATGATGGATTCTAATCTTAATGGAATGTGTTGTTCTGTTTGCTGCTGTATTTGCTTGTTTTCAAAGGGCTAGCCAAAAAATAGAAAAATATTATGTATAGAATGAAATATCAGAGACAGTTTTGTGGTATAAACTGTCTATGAAGGATTATCATAGACGGTTCTAATAAAAAACCATCTGTGATACTTGTATATCACAGACGGTTATATCTATAAACCGTCTGTGATGGGAAAGTATTACAGACGGTTTTTGGTTTGAGCTGTCTGTAATAGTTTTATTCACGAATAGTTCTAGTTACAAACCATATCTATTGTATTTATCACAGATGGCTCACAAACCGTCTATGATAACCTCTGATTATTACTGACATATAAATTCAGACTGTTCAAAAAACCGTCTGTGATGACAGTTCCAAACCATTTGTGATGACCCTTTTTGTTGTAGTGAATCAGTCGGCCAGTATCTCAGGGTTCAAATTCACTGATAATTTAGTTTGATCATAAAAAAAAGAACCTAGTTGAAATATTAACTCCTTGTCCAATAAAATGCGGACCACTGGCCATTAATAAAAATTGGTTAAATAACCAACTCCATACATTAAATTAAGTTATTGAATTAATGATTCAATTAATGTGGCAGTTACAATCTCAATTAATATTACATCTTGAATTATCAAGTTAATTCAGCCAGTTAAAAGTATACACATCATATGCGAGACCCATAAACTAAAATCACTATGTTTTTAACACTTGCCAAATAGTACTCAGTATCCCGGTTAAACTCCCCCATCTATCCGTAGGTCTCGTCTAACCTATGGAACTTCCTTAATAAATATAAAGAAATAAAAGAATTCATTAAAAATCAAACTCTGGTTTTCCCCAATCAGCAATATCTTGGCATCTTCAAATCCATAGTAAAATAATTTTTGTGAATGCTCCTTAGACCTCGGTCCTCCTTCTAAATCTTCCCCAACAAAGTTTCTCCATCGCTTCCCCTTTTCGCTCAAACTTCGTTTGACATTATCAAGCATCCTGCAAATCACTAAATCTTTTCTCATATCCTCAATCATAGCAGAATATAAATAAGCTCAATTGAATTTATTTGGACTTTCGAATGTTCCTTGGATTTATTTGGCTTTTCGATGGTGTATTGTGTAAATAGAAGTTGAAACCCCAAAGAAGTAACGACTCGAACGGGATCAAGATTTGGATATAGATAAAGATCAAGAATTTGAGACCACTGAATGAGAAAGCTTTGAGTAAGATCAAGGCAACGGTAAACTGAGTAAGGCAAGTCATTACCTTGATCATATTAACCCTACATTTTATGCGAATTATATTCATTTGAATGAACAAATTGCATACTTAATTTATTATGCAAATGTACATCAAACTTAAGATAGTTATATGCTTACTTGATAATGTAGTAATATTATTGTGCCAATCTTAACACTTGAATTACATTATCCTTGTCACCCTAGAAACAAAGTGATAACCTTACTAGCTATAGGCCATAGTTAAGAGCCATGCTAGTCTTACTTAAGTACTAGAACATTAACTTGCCTTAATCATCATTTTTTAACTATGAAACTTGTTTTGGGTAATAATCAGATGTAAATAGCTGGAATTTTGGGATAACTTAGTTTATCCAAAACCCTAAAACTTATTATTACCATATCTGGGCGGATGGTATAATGGATGGTGTAGATGTAGCACGAGAAATGGTGATTCGTGGCATGTACTACCCAAATGAATTAAGGACTTCGTCATGTGATGATCTCCTAGTGTAAAATACTACAACCATAGGTCTACAAAATGCAACTTGGCCAAGTAATTTTAATAGACCCCGGAGTCGCCTCGCTTGTGGGGGAGTGAAGTAGTGCATATGCAGACAAAGATCTGGCACAAATGGGACACCATGTAAAGTGATGTTTACCCGCTACGCTAGTCATGTTGTAGTCCAGTTGAATCTAATTTTGTCTTAATGTAGGAGTAGTGAGTTGAAAAAATTTCAAGCAAGAGATGGTTGCTGATTTTACAATGGAGGCTGAGTATATTGCGGTTTTTGAAACTATGAAGGAGGCTGTTTGGATTAAAAAAGTTCATCTCTGAGCTGGGTGTGTTCTCTAGTATTTCTACTACAATGGATCTCTATTGTGATTTCTACTAGAGCCATTATATTGGACAATTATGATTTATAGACCAACACATGTATTAATTGATGATCATGTTTAACGGATCATAGATATGATGATATCAAATCAATAATATAGACACATGTTAGAGAACATGGTGTTAGATTGACCTACTATGAGAGACTTTGGGAATTATTGTATTCTTAAGTGTTATCAGTTGACCTTATATATAGTGTATGTAGGATCTTTAGATCCGAAATTGTCATAATTTTCTACATCTATAATAGTTTATTTAGGGTTGCCAAACACTAATCCATAACTAGATAGTCATAAAGATAGCTTTCGGGTTTACTATGAAATATGTAAAGAAATATGAGCGATCATGATGGAATTTGTCCCTCTTATATGGCAGGAGAGGTATTTCTGGGCTACTCGATGTGGTTGGATTAAAAAAGTGCATGGCTATACCGAATATGGTTGAGAAGTCAATCACAACCAAGTAATCCACTACAGATTTGAGTGAAGGATCGATCTATTAAAGGATGGCACGCTTTTTACCTTGAGTTCGATTTGAGTACATAAGCACTATATAGATTCATCTGGTATGATCTTTATGCATGTTTGGGAGTTGTTATATCCTGCTAAGAACCGCTATTGACTTATAGATCGAAAAGGAGTTTTTGGTCTATTACCAAATATACATGATCCTACAGGGCCACACACTTAATGGGTTAGAATGATAAAGGTACGTATGATAGACTCTAAGTGGGATACGATCTCAACTTTTATTGGATTCGGTTGGAGGCTCTCTGAGTGCGGATACAATCTCTACTTATATTGGATAAAAATTCAGCCTCAGGCTTTCCGAGTTGGATATGATATCTGATCGTATCGGATAAGGATCCAATTGGAGGTTATATAAAAGGAGGTGCAGGCTGAGGGATACATCCTGAGACACATACATTGAAACCCTAGCTGCCACCTCTCATAACCCTTACAGTGCACGTTGGTGCTAGCACACTGATGCATGTTGCTCTATCCCTAGATGTGTGGACCTTGGTAGAGGTGTTGCTGCGAAAACAATGCTAATCGGGATGATCGTGAGGCGGAGACAGTTAGCCAGAGGATGATCAACTACTTTCATTACACTGACGCACGCTTTGTTGAACTAGCCACTTCAACTCTACTTTCATTGCATTATATCTAGTTATAACGATCTATGATCTCTTAGTCGTATGGCTTTCTACTTTTACATGGTAGAAAATTTTAATCTGCGCTAGTATGGTTTACCTGTATCCCAACAGTTGACTTCCCGTAATATGCTAACCGGACAAAATAAATTCTGTTTGGCCCTAATTTGAGTGCAAACATGATTTTATTGTGCAAGTATTATCTACACTTTCGTCTTTACTTCATATATATATATATATTTCATCTCCACAATTTTTTATAACTTTTCCATGAAAAATGAAATTTCCAAAAAAAAATCAGATTTGAATTTCAAAAAATTTCACCGGTAAGGTTCTCCCTGCTGGGGCCTAGCATATATGACGATCCGTGGTTTTACCTGCCAGCCAATGTTACCAATATACAAAACCATTTGTTAGTACGTATGTATGCAGAAATGGAATAATGTGTGAAACAGTAAGACAACTATAAGATAGATAAGAATTGCAGATTATGAAGAGACATGGCAGAAAGTGAAGTTGAGGGTGACGGTAAGCAGTTGACTGATTTCACGGAATAATTTTCACTTCGATAGTGGCCCTGCTGAAATGTAACTCAATGGACAGGTCCACTTGTCAGGGAAAGTTCACAGTATTTACGAAATCATTAACAGAGTATACAAATAATTGGACAAGGCAGATAAGAAGTGCAGGCTTTTAGGAAACTTTGCAGAAAGTTAAGTCAAGGGTGACGGTAACTTCAGGCAAGAAACCTCACCTTCGTTGTTTGTTGAAACTGAATAAGTAGATAATTCTTAGGGCAAAATGAATGATTTTAGGTCTAGAAATCCAAGTTGGACTAGTCAAAACGATAAGGCAAGCAAAAGTAAGGCCCTGTTTGGGAGCTTTAAACCAGCTTTGGCTTTGGAAAAGCCGGAAGCCCCCCGCCCAACTTAGGAGCCGTTTGTCCGTTGAGCCCCCAGCCAGAGCCCACCTGGAAGCCGAAGCACCTTCCCAACAACATTGCGGGCTTATTGCGGAAGGGGTAGATCTGTTTGCCACTAGAACTTCAACAAGATTGCCCGCCAAATGCCACTGGATAAAAGACCCTCTCCCGTTTGTTCCCGTCCCCACCCGCACCCATTCGTCCACACTCAGCTCATGCAAAGGGACACCGCGCCTACTCGTGACGCCAGAAACCCTAGGTGCTGCCGGCCAAATCACCCTAACACTGAGGAATTTTGGACATAACTAGCGATGCATGGCGACGGAATTGCGAAACTAGCACCCTCCGCGAAATATTTCCATTTCTGGCCCCCCGTTTCGACCGCACGTTTCCGGACCGGCTGACACATAGCAGTCGTGCGGTACCGGACTGCACGACCGGTCGTGCGGTCCGGTACCGCACATTTCTACTGTGCTACGCGTTGCTCTGTCTGCTCTGCCGACCGGCTGACCGCACGTCTATCCCACCGAACGCAGCAGCGCGCACTGGCCCGCCCGCTTGACACGCGTCACATCTGCAACATATTTGCATGGCATGGCCCCCTCTCAATTTCAACACACACACTCAAAAGCTCAAACAATAGCGCGAGGGAGGGAGAAGAAGCTCATTTGGCTCATTTGTAGTTGGAGTTCAGCCAGAGTGAGGGAGGTAGTGAAGGGAAGTTGAGTGAAAACACGTAGCTTCAAGTTGTTTTCGTTTAGAATCAGGGGATTTAGCAAGTACAAAAGTTTGTAGATCGCCTGATGAGCTTCAAGAAGAGGTAAGTCTTGTGCCTGTGTAATTTTTTTTATGTATGTCATTAGTCCATAATTAAGCAAACCATCTTTTGTTAAGTTGTTTTCGTTTGGAATCAGGGGATTTGGCAAGTACAAAAGTTGTAGATCGCCTTGTGAGCTTCAAGAAGAGGTAAGTCTTGTGTCCGTACAACTATATTTTTATGTATGTCATTAGTTCATAATTAAGTAAACTGTATTTTGTTAATGTTATTTTATGTCAATCTTTGATACGCTATATATTTGTAGCAAATCTTCCATATGTTACGCATGATGTATTGTTTAGTGTATGTAATGTTGTGCTTTGTTTTTAGTGAACATATGTATTGAGTCCTTATATTTTTTGTGAACATACGCGTTGTTAGGCATGATGTATTTTTCCATATGTAATGTAGTTTCATTTTGTGGGAAAAATATGAACTTGTAGATGTGTAGACGTTGAGAAAGTACATATTTTATGTTAGAGCATTTGTAGGTGATAATAATAGTAGCAGGATTAGAAATATACAATTAGTACGCTTAGGGAAGTAGTAGATACAATGTGGTAGGTGGTAAAAATAAATTTGGTACAGTAGAATTAAAATCAAATAACAGTAATACAATGTATAGTACAAATAAATAAATTCTGTATTAAGTAAAAGTTAGAAAAGAAATGTACAAAAATTAGTAATTGGTTTTTTGCATTAATTGAGAAAAACATGTAATAAAAACTAAAATATAGATTGAGAGCTAAAAATATTACTAATCGATATTGTAGGTTATAGGAAGAGGTACAAAATTAACATGTAAATCTTAAAGTACGGTAGTAGGTGTTTGATGGTACGATTATTGCATGTTGTGTACTAAGATGGTTGATTATGTACTTATGTTAGGTATGGCATGGCTGAGATTCAAGACTTGTACGTGACGGGCCGTATGGGGCGGACCTATCAAATTATCACCGAACCATGATCCGGGCACCCGGTCTGAACGCCATGAGCTTGTCTGAGCTACGGAGGTGTGTCCGTTCGGCGTTCGATCGGTACACCGCAAGAAAGAAATTACGGATCGAGGCATTCTATGCCTGAACGGTGGGTGATGCAGGGGAGAGCATGTGGCAACTTCTGAAGTTGACCAATGATGCATCATGGGCCAACTACATGGAGGTCGTGTACAACCCTGATGCTGAGATATATGCCAAGCCAATGGTGTATGTGGAGTTCGTGGAGAGGATAGAATCATTCGACATGGTTGGTTCTGATGCCGCTGGTGGAGATGTAGTGCCTGAGTTCTTCTCCGACGGTCATGAAGATGCTTCTGCGGGAGAACATGTGGGCGAGGAAGTGGGTGATGAAGACCTTAGGAGGCGTGCGGACAATTTCCAGGCCAACGAAGGTATGGGGGAGAGGTGGTGGGCCGCCCGTATTGACTGTCATGAGTACCTTGCGGACCAAGTGGAAGAAGTGGGGAGCGAGGAGGACGAGAATGTGAAAACAGGCAGTTCCGGAGAGGACGACGATGGCGAAGGCGAAGGTACTAGTGGAGGGGTGGTAGGTGGTGTTGTGATCACTGACGTTGCGTACGTGTCATCCAGACTGGACGACAACGCAGCGGCATCCCTAGTTCTGCCACAGGCGGAGGAGGCAGAATGGGGGTTTAGCGAGGCCACACTCATTTTGGGGCAGTGCTTCTGTAATAAGAGTGCTGCCCAGCAGGCTATTGCTAGATACCCGTGAACACTAGCCGGACGTATCGAGTGCACAGGTCAAACCCGGACATGTACATTGTGAAGTGTGTCAACGGGTCCTGTCCTGCCAAAGTTCGTGCACAGCGGTTCAAGGGTGCTGGCACGGGGTTCCAGATAACGGTGCTACATGATCACAGTTGCGAGCTTGCGGGGCCAATACATAGGCACCGCAACATGACATCATCGTATGTTGCGGAGCTGGTGAGCCACCTCATCGTGGCAGATGTGTCTATTTCTCCAAAGGTTCTAATGGCAGAGGTAGCGAATATGGTGGGATTTGAAGTCAGTTACAAGAAGGTATGGCGGGCGAAACGAAAGGTGTTGCACCGTATATTTGGGACTTACGAGGAGGCGTACACCTGGTCCCAAGAATACTGCAGCAAATTACAGAATTAAACCAAGGCACGTATATTAACAGGCAGGAGAGAGTTCATCCTACGGAGGACCTTCCATCAGGCGATAGAAGGGTTCAGGTGGTGCCGTCCAGTGCTAACGATGGACGGAACGTTCCTATCCGGCAAGTACAAGGGTACTATCCTCACCACAGTTGCAGCTGATGTAAATGACCAGTTACTCCCAGTGGCATTTGCAATTGTGGAGAATGAGAATACGGAGAGCTGGCTTTGGTTCCTTGCCAATGTGAAGCAGGCCATAGTGCAAAATCGCCCCGAAGTGTATGTCATCTCGGACCGCAATGCAAACTTGCTGTCTGCGTTGCGAACGATGCAGAATGGGACGCAGCCCCCTTCTAGTGGAATGATCTGAAGAACCGTTGGTGCATGAGGTATCTTGCAGCGAACTTCCACAGAAGGTTCCGTAGTAAGGACCTAATGAAGATGTTCAAAAAGCTATGTATGCAGAACCAGAAGCGGAAGTTCGAGACCTTGTGGAGGCAGCTCGATCAGGAGGCTAGCAAGCATGTCCAGACAGAATCTAAGTTCGTGGAGGGAGGCTCCACAAGAGTTGGGGTGTTCACACAATGGGTTCAATCCAATGCACCTGACCTGGAGATGTGGTCTTTGTTACACGACACCGGGGGGGCAAGGTATGGAATCATGACAACCAACATGTCCGAGATTTACAACAGTGTCTTGAAGGGTGTCAGATCCCTATCGATCACAGCAATTGTGGACGAGACTTATAACCGTACTGTCAGGTACTTGTGAATAGAGCCATGATGGCGAAGAAGCACCTGGACAAGAAGGTGGAGAAGGTGGGTACAAATAATACTCTGAGGTAATGCAGGCCTACATGGACAAGAAGGTGGAGAAGGGTTGTCCCCACATTGCTGAAACCATGGATGGCTTAAGGAAGAAGTTCGAGGTCCACCTCAAGCAGAAGTACGTCATGGGTCACATTAGAGGGGATCGTAAGTAGGTATACATGATTGATGAAAAAGCATCTTACACCTGCAACAAACCCCAGCTTCTGCACAAGCCATGCTCGCATGTGTACGCGGCCTGCGCGGTATGGAAGCAGGCGTCGACGCAGTACATCTCAAAGTACTACGACATGTAGCAGTTGTATGCAACCTGGCATGCAGAGTTCCATTCCTACGGGGTAGACATGCACTACTGAAGTATGTCGGTCGTGGAAGATGACAAAGCCGTCGCATTCGCAATGACATGGATGACAGCTAGCGTGGGGATCGAGTTCGGCGCCCGAAGTGTAGGCTATACAAGACGATTGGGCACTCCCTCAGCCAGTGTCCAAACAGGCCATCATCAAGCAACGCTCCGTAGTAGCAAGCACAATATTTTGCTGCACTCGTTATTGCTTCCATCTGTTTTGTGCGTTGCGATGCAGTCTGCCATATGTTGGCGAGGTCCCTTCCATTATTGAGGAGTTGTACGCTTTGTTGGTTTCATATCTCTATGTCGCGCACATTAGCTTGCAACATTTTACCCTGCACATTTTATGTATGTTTTTGTATATTCCGTATGTTTCCCTGTTGTGTGGGTCATATTCGTGTGCACATTTTATGTATGGTTGGTACATCCCGTATGTTTCCCTGTCGTTACGTTTGTTGTTAATTATGTTGTCATTTGTTGCATATTTTATTACCAATCTAGACTAACTTGTGTTCCTTCTTTGGCAGGAGATGGCGTATGAGTTGCTAGACCCCCGTTGGGATGAGCGACACCGATGCCTGTCGTGGTCCTCGGGAGATGGGCCTCCGAGCTTCATCCTTAGGAGCCCCCGAGAGCATTGGCCTCTCGACCAGCGGTACATCCCACTACTGCGGTACACCGGGCTGCTGCCCATTGCCCGCATGTTGGATTTACCGCATGCGTTCCAGTTTGATGCGGCGCTGCTGTCGGCTCTCGTTAATCGTTGGAGGCCGGAGACTCATACCTTCCATTTCCGGTGGGGCGAGATGACGGTTACTCTACAGGACGTGGTGATGCTTACAGGTCTACCTATTCGTGGTGCTGCTGTAGTGCCACCCCCAAAGGCAGCAGATTGGAAGGTGCATGCAGGTCATCGTTGATCCGTCCGCTCCCGAACAACGTAGTTGGTGTGCCACATGGATGGCTTTGTCAGTTCATGACCTGTCCTAGACACGCAGATGAGGACACGGTGCGGACGCACTTCGTTGCGTACCTGCTATTTCTGTTCGGGTGGGTCTTGTTCCCTACCACCACTGGAGACTCCGTGCAGCCTAGCTACATACACCAAGCAGAGTCGTTGGCAGATGGCTAGCCTGCTGAGGTGCCACAATATAGCTGAGGATCAGCAGTTCTTAGTGCCACATATCGAGGCTTGTGCGATGCCTCGCAGCGTACTACGGCCAGCGAGCCGGTTGTTGTAAGTTTTGCTACGATAACCTAGACTAGATAAAGTAAGTTTTACCTGAAAGTCGTGTATTAAGACTTTTAAGGTCCTTATTCATCTCCGCCTCCCTCTGAGTCAAAGCTTTGATCACCTTAGTCTTTTCATCGACTTCGGTACGGAGACTCTTTGCTTGGGTTTCTCTTTCTGTAAAAAGAAGGAAGTCAGGGAGTGTAAGGAGAAAATAGAGGGGAAAGCTGTCGTAGGTTCATAACTTACTATTTAGCTTCTCTTCTAGAGATTTGCTTCTGGAATTGGCTAGTATTAGGCCAATCCTAAGGTTGGCGACTTCCTTTTTAAGCCTTTGCATCTCGAGTTTCTCATTCTTGAGTGCAGCCGCCAGGAATTTCGCGTCGCTCCTAAGCCAAGAAATATCAGTGGCCAGTATAAGAAGGTTAGTCAAACAATCAAAATAGGCTTTGATTTCAAAAACTTACCATGCTTTTGCTTCCTTGGAGAGCTTCGTGTTCTCTTCATGCAAGAGGGTTAGTTGCCTGTGGTACTCGTCCACAGTAGCCATAATTTCCAAAGATCTCTATATTCAAGAAGTCTATAAGACACTAGCAAAAGCTCTAAAATGAATGTCTAAGTGCTTGACACTTACATTCATCTCCCTACGAGCGAAAGTTTTGAGAACGTGTGAGGAGTCGCGAAGCTGGTTGATCTTGTCGACTCTCCTCCACCACACTTCCTCGAGTCGGCTGTTGTCCAAAATCTACCCTCTGTAGGCTCTTGGGTGTGGGGCATCGGGATGATCAAATAAGTTCCTTACTACAAAAGGAGGATTAAATAGGGTAGAGAAGAACTTGAGAGGTTTACCCTCTTCTCAGACGTTACTTTCTTGAATCTGAGGAATGTCTTTGGCGACCTCCTCCGTGGTCATGGGCGCGACGGTCCCCACGACCTCCTCCGTGTTCGTGGGCCCGGTGGTCCCCACGACCTTCTCTGCGATCGTGGGCATAACAGTCGCTATGACCTCCTCCCCAGTCATAGGCGTTGCAGTTTCCCCGATACTGTTGTAGTCATGGGCACCTCGGCGTAAGCCTCTGACTCCATCAGCTGGATAGTCAGTTCTTCGACCACCACCATTTCTTTGCTGATTGTGGGCAAAGTCGTGAGAGACTCACCCATAGTGTCATCTCTCTTCGATGGAGACACCGAGCTATACAGTCAAGAAGATAAGAGCGTTTTTCAAGACAAAAGAAAAAGATCTACATGCATGCTTATGCGTACGTAGTTCTTTTCACTTCGATCTTGAACATTGAAGAAACCCTTCCAAAGATGAGTTTCTTCGGCTTCTGCTCCTCGACTGTTTCTAGTCACGTGGAGCCACTCTTGACCACTTCCGATCGAGTGGGGACACTCTCAACCACATCTGACCGAGAGCCTTGAGCAAGGCTTTTGACACCTTGCTCCTCTTGACTCCTCTGGTAGTCAAGAGCAGCATCAGTTATGGGTGCTACCGTTGCAACAATTTTCTTCACAGAAGACATGAAATCCCTTTAGTATTCTTTATTGAGTTTCTTAACAAAACCTCGAGATGCATACACTGAATGGGTTTCAGAACTATAATAGATGGGTACCTTGAGCTTGGGGGTCCGTTGCTTGAGTGCTGCTTCGTTGATTTCAGACGTGGTACTAAGGTCCATAGCAAATTGCTTAAGTGGATCAACTTTGGCAGCGGGAGTAGAAAAGGTAGCAGCACTCGAGCTATCCTTTTTCTTGTCGGCAGCCTTAGTCAGCCGACGCCTTTTTGCAGTAGGAGCCTGTTTCTCCTCTACTGCTTTTTCAAGAATCATCAGTTCAACCCCTCGGTCGTCCTGACGGTCTCTTACACCTACACTCTGGGAAAATAAAAGGAGAGAAAATGATAACTAGTCGCGAGTTCTCCTATGATTATCTAGTCGTAAGTTTTTCTACGACTAGCTAGTCGTAAGTTCTCCTACTATTATCTAGTCATAAGTTCTTCTACGACTAACTAGTCGTAAGTTTTTCTACGACTTGCTAGTCGTAAATTCTTCTACAACTAACTAGTCATAAGTTTTCCCATAACTTTCTAGTTGTAAGTTCTTCTACGACTACCTAGTCATAAACTCTCCTACGACTACTTAATCATAAGTTCATCTACAGCTATCTAGTCCTAAGCTCTTCTACGACTACACATTAAAAGGTAGCATTAGTGTTTCGATTACCTTTAGGCGTTCCTCTCTCTCCACGGTGGACACATCCACCAAAATGCGAGGAGCTTCTACGTCCATGGACGGAGCCTTCTCACAGATGTTCTTGACCCAGACGTTGGTCTCATCCAAGTCAAGGTCTGTTCCATTCAAACCAAAATTAGTATACAAAATCCAGAGATAATCTTGGAAGTAAAATCTCACAAGTATGCCTACACTTACCGTTTTCATAATCTTTGGTTGCGTCAGAAGCACCAGAGTACATCCACATAGGATGTTCTCGTCTCTTCAAAGGGCTAATGCGGCGGGTGATGTAGTCCTTGACTACATGACGGCTCCTTGATCGTGGAAAAGTAGGGAGCTATCCTCGTGATGTCTTTTGAGACCGAGTTCCAGGAGGTGTTCTTCTTAGCTCCCTTACCCACGAAGGAGAGGCTATCTTCACTAGTGGTCTCTCAGTAAAACCACTTCTTCTTCCACAATGGCCACGATGACTTCGTGAACATTGGGATGTAGGCTTCGGACTTACCGATATGTAGCTTGAATCTGCAACTACCGGCGATCCCAGCCTGGCGGCTTAGCTTGTGGTAGTAGCAGAATAGCTCCAAATCGGCGGGAATACCCAAGTAAGCTTCGCACAATTATATGAAGACACAACATTGTAATTGAGTTGGGAACCAAATTCACCAACTCGATTTGGAAGTACTCCAAAACGGCGGTGAGGAAGGGATGAAAAGGGAGTCGAAGGCCATACTCATAGAATGCTTGGAATACCGAGATTTGATCGATCGCTCCCAATGGCCAATGTTGCCCAGTGGCCTCGATCCATCGAACGAACTTCCGCAGTGGAATTTACTCGGTCCTCTCCAACTCCCTCAACTTAGAGTGGTCCATCTTCGACACCGAGCAGTTCCAAATTTGCTTCGCCATCTCTTTTTGACTAAGAAGTTTGAATTCTAGAGAAGATTTCAAGGTGGAGGGCGACTTGTTTGGCAGGAAGCTCAAACGAGAATGAAGACAAAGGTAAAAGCCGAAGGGTCGTTCAAGCGCTGCCTTTTATCGATAGCTTCGACTATCCACCTCGAAAGTTGAAGCAGTTTTCTCGAGAAATGAACGGGTGGACAGATTTATGAGGGCTATTTAAGAATCCATCTAAAGTCCGTTTTCTCAACTCAAGTGAAATTACCTTACTGTTCAAGTGCACTTTTAGTCAAAGACCGGGAAGGCCATGCTTTCGGTCAACTATGACTACCGCTTGCATGTGTAAGTCATTTTCACTTAAGGTTCGAGGGCTAGATGACGAGGATAAAATAACCCTCTAGTTTATTATGTCATCATATTCCTCGAGTATACCCCTTAGCAATGAGAGAGAAATTTCATAAAATAGTTGTAAGACTCACTACGGCCCCATAGGCCCTTCTACAACTACCTAGTCGTAAGTCCTTCTATAACTTCTTAGTCGTAAGTCCTATTACGACTTTCTAGACGTAAACTCATATGACCACCTAGTCGTAAACCTTTCCAACGACTACTTGGTTAGGTCTAATAGCGACTGACCTACTCCTGCAGTAGGGTGGTCTGACAAGGCGGTTAGGCATGCGCCTATGCACCATAACTGCACACGATCTCATCCACGTTTCTCTGACAACAACCGTCCTATAGTGAACTACTCCCATGTCTCTCTGACATTAACCATCATCCAGCGATTAATTCCTGAAGCAACAAAACACCTCCTGAGCAAGGAGCAACTACCACCTGTTCGCCAGCTATATAAAGGATAAGTTTTGTGTAGAGAGGGACGAATGGCAGTGCGAGTGATAGGACATGGTACATGCTTTTGAGCCATTTTCATAGCAGTAATAGCACAGAATGTAGGGTTATTATTCTCTCAGAAGAAGACCCGAACATGTATAAAAATTCGCGTGTCTTCTCTCCGTGTGTTCATATTACCACCTTGAGAGCTTTCCCCCGAATTCAATAAATATTACATAAGATCGATATTAAAACATCGACATATGTGCTTTTCAAGGCGGGATCTAAAGGTCAATAGTAGAGATGGTAACGAGTACTCGAAACCTGAGTACCCGATGAATTTTACCCGATAAGGAGATAAGTATAGAAAGATATCTTCACCCGCGGGTATACTAATGGGCAAAAACCTCTACCCATCGGGTAGAGCGAGTGCGGGTACAGCTGTATACTACCCGTACCCATATACTCGTGGGTAAAGTATGCCCGACGACCTATATACTTAATACATACCCTTATTAATTCAGCCCACTCATGGCCCATATACCTATGGCCCGTATATATATATTTGAAACGAAGCCGATGAAAATCCTTGGGATATCTTCACTTTGTGTCTTATTCACTTTGTGCCTGTCAGTTGTGTGGAATCCGTGAGAAAAGAAATCCGTGCCTGTCACTTTGTGCTATCGGGTATGGGTTACCCGTCGGGTACAAATACCCGCGCGGTGTGGGTATGGTAAGTTTCTATACCCGTGTGCGGGTACGGGTATCATAGCGGGTAGAGTTATATCTGTCAGGTGTGGGTATGGGGTGGCTATACCCAGTGGGTATGTACCGTTGCCATCTCTGGTCAATAGTAGTACACATTGTGCTGACTTCATCTGTAGTAATCAAAATCGCATGTGAGTATCTCTCTCCGTAATATTTTCTACAAATAGTTAGAAATCATAAGTCATAAGCCAAAAAGTATAAGCCACAACCCAAAAGAATATACACAAGATTCTGCTAGCTACGGCCTATTCCTAAGTTACAGGAAAAGTAAATGCTAAAAGGTAGTAAAGGTTGGCATTTGTTAGTTTTTCCATCAACTAGTACAGGATATTTATAGCTTAAAATAGCTGACTCAATTTGGACTGCCTCTTCATGTTAGCTCAACATTTCCTTTGATAGAGTCCTTGTCTGCCTCTGAATCTTCATGTCTTCAATCTTCTATTGACGTTTTCCTTTTTCTGCATCTGTCTTTCTTTAGTCGGTATCTTCTAGAAACTTCTAGCGTTGCCCATGCTTACCTCCGATTTTTGGCAATCCTCATGTTTCCTTTAATATCACATCAAATACCAAAAATACTATTACCGGTTATTTCGCCTACTAAAATCTGGTGGCCACACACTCCTAATGTCATGGTAAATACATGACTGTTTCTCATATGGAGCTCACTGGTTCAGAGAGTTCACCAGTTGGGCTTAGTAAAATATCCCGAGGATTCTCACAAAAAAAATCACAATGCTGCAGCCTACTAGATGAATTGGAGCAATCACAATTATTCCTATTTTCAGGAAAAAAACTGAAAAACTCAATGTACTTCTTTATACAATTAGTATAATCTTTTTGACGTATTGGGCAGGGTTGCAGAATGAACACAAAGGGAATATGCCACACTTTAGGAAGACTAGTTACATAGGCGCGACGCCACGCCGCGCCAACCACCGTGTGGGCCGAAATAAAAGAGATGAAAATTCGCAACAAAAGGAAAAGAGAAAAAGCTTTTCCAAGAAAAATCGAGGACCTTTTCGCAACAAAAGGAGAGCGGAGGGGCTTTTTCCACAAAAAAACCGAGGGCCTTTTCGAAAGAAACAAGGGTCTGTACGTAATTACGAAAAATACAACAGAAGAATGAACGAAAAATACGGCATTGGTTGTATTAAGGTGTATGAGCAGTGCGTAACGTACAGTTGGACATAGTAAGATATTAACAGCTAGACAAAGCTATTAACAGAAAACACACATAGCACTCAATATGATTGGCCTTGGTAGAAGAATAGCAAGCATTTCAGTGAAGTAAATAAGTAGATATAAGCAGAACAGTTGGACCATAGCTACCTAATAGGATGCTAAAACGAAAAGCGAAGCGGCATTGATTATACCTGCTCATCAAGTAACACCATGTCTAAGCGTAGGATTCGGTTTGGTTTACTTCCATCGATATATTTAGAACACCAAGTTAATCTAACATGAGTATGGCAACGATGGGATTCCTGAGTAATCTCTTTTAGCTCTACAGAGCCAAAGACGAAGGATTAATTTTGTTAAAGCAAAGCAGTGTTCTGTAAGGATAGATAATGTAAGAAACTAAGAATCATGAGAAGAATAAACTACACACAGGAAATATATGAAAACTGAGTTAATCTAACATGAGTACGGTAACAATGGGATTCCTGAGTAATGTCTTTTAGCAAACTGTACTCCATCTGCAGACCCACATAGACAGGATTAATTTTGTTAAAGCAAAGCAGTGCTTTGTAAGAATAGATAATGTAAGAAAATTAGTCATAAAAACACAGAGGAAATATATGAGGCAGAGAAGGGCTAGGAAGTGCAGAAGGCAAGGAGAGGTAACAACAATTTAGGGAGCCTCAGGGAGTTCCGACGAGCAGCCGAATGTGAATACCTCTGAAGACGGTAGCAGCACAAGGCAAACCAATCGCACAGAACTATGTTATCAGCTATTAAATAATTTCATGCACAATTTATATAAAGAAATGGCCTATTTCCCATTTATTGAGTGATGTCATCTGAAAATGAAATGAAACAAAAAATGAGCTGCTCACCTGTATCATCAAGCATAATTGTTGCCCAAAATTCTGCAAAGTATACTTCTACAACTGGTATTTTGTAAATTAGGACTTCGGAGAGATCATTCAGAGCAAACTAAAAGGGAATGATAACACAAGTATCTACAGTGTAAATCAGGAGACATCATTCAGAGCAATGGAAAAGGGAAAGAGAGGATAAGGACCTGACAAGCAGAAAGTATAAAAGGAACACTAGATTTGAAAGTCCACAACTCCACATGATTGAACAATTGAGTCGATGCACACATTTAGTGTTGAATCTGAAAGCACAACATGCAAAAGGAACATCTGAGATTATTCTGGATACATCTGAGATCATCCATAAATTGCAAAAAAATGTACTGATTATTCATTAGGCATAAAGTCGGACACAAAAGCATCCTTGTGAATAAAAAGTACCTAGCAGTGCTGCCAGAAGAAAGCTCCACAGATCCATACAACATACTGCGCGGAGACCCAACGTGTTGCCATCTAGATGCAGGCATAACTAAGAAGCCCCAATAATGTAAAATCAGTAGATGCAGCTGAGCGAGGAAAAAAGGAGTGGAGAAATATTGTATTTTTTTACTTTTCTTCTAAACTCGTCGACAATGTTATTTGATATCCATTAAAGCTCACCATATCAGGTTTCTACAAACCGATAGTGGCGGCAGCATTAGTCTCCACAGGGAAAACTAAAGAAAAAGATGCAGGAGCTAAGCAAATGCAAGAGAAACATAATAGAGGGATTGCAGCTAGACTTCAGAACATGAATTGAAAGAAGCAAAGGTCATACCTTATTGGAAACCATGTTAATTACCACATCTCAACTAAATCCTCCAAATCACACACATGATTAGGCAACGAAAGACAAAGTGAAAAGCAAGGAGGATGAATTTGCATTTTATTGTGAGTATAGCTGAAAATATGGTGATAATCCAAGACCGAAAACAAATTTGATCCACACTGAGATCACACAAATGCTGGTGGGAAAATGGCTCGGAACGACTATAATCTGCATGCTAGTAAGCTTATCATAGAATGTCATTTGTTGCACCTAGCCGAAGCGAAGCCGAAGCGAAGTGGCATTGAGAATAGGGATGGGTGAGAATAGGGATGGGTGTGTGTGCCACGCGAAGGTTCACGACCGTGAACGACGAAGCGTAAAAGGAAAACCGCGAGCTGTTACCCAGCGGAAAGTGCGGAGGGACTTTTTCGCCAAAACGTAGGGACCGTTTTGCGAAAACTGGAGACCTAAACATAATTACAAAAACCTTAGGCGCCTTTCTGTGGAAGATGACACATGGACAGGCTGTGCTTGCCGGAATGCCCCCTCTTATAATATAGGGATTATTATTATGTCGTGGGATAGGTTGTCGAGAACGTAAAGAAGACACGGCTTCTTGGTTGGAAGGACGAAAAAAACTGAATACTGCTTTACACAATGAGTATAATATTTTTGACGTATTGGGCAGGGTTGCAGAAAGAACTCAAAGGGAATATGCCACACCTCTGGAAGATGTGGTGGGATAGGTTGCTGAGAAGATAAAGAAGACGGTTTCTTGGTTGGAAGGACAGATAGCATAGTTCCACGAGTTCTTCAACGAAGGAGATATTGACAAAAGGACAAGTCTGTCGCACTTTATTACATAAAGCAGAGTTTTCAGTGGCAGAGGAAGGAAAACTGGGGACACTAGTTGTCTAGTTCACGAGACAAGAGCACAGACCAAAAACACACCACCTCCACTCAGAAACACGGTGTTATATTTTGATACCCTTTTTTATACATAGCAGTTTATACGTTAAATTAAAATTTATGATATATGATACGAACATATATGATATCAAAAATAAAGTAGATAAATCTCGTAGAGTGAACCAAAATAAAGGTGACGAAGCAACTATGACGAGAAAGAAAATTTGGCGAAGCTGGCCACAAATTTTTTAAATTCAATCTCAAAAGAGTACAGAAGATTATCAATTTCATTTGTTCTTGTTTTTTGCTATGATAGGACTAGATATGTCCTGGTTTTCTCAGAGGAGTGGCAAACCACTATTGGGGTTTTGAGCATAATGCCTAACAGATGATCTTCTGCAGGTCTCGCCTTACTAGGAGTGAAGTGCGGAGGCATTCCCCGGTGCTATATCTCAAATCTCAACAAGCTTGAGTCGGAACTCTATTGTTTGCTAGTTTTTGCACACACAGAGTAGAAAGAGACTAGAAACCAGTGTTGTGACAATACCCAATTACTCTAGCTCTACTGAGTGACAGTATAAGGTTATATGCAATAAATTTGCAAAGCAATATTCCGAGCAAATTTTCATCATTTCCGCTGTGGGTATGGCCAAGGTCTAGTGTAAGGCAAGGAACAACGGGTTTATTTTTATTTGAGAAAACTAAGGCTACCCAAGATAGGTTAATGGTATACACAGGAATTCCTTCCAAGGCAGCTATTGGAGGCCTGCCATTTCTTTCTCTAGCTTCTAAGTAGCCAATTACTGAAAAGAGCAAGTTTTGGAAATCAAAGTTCTTTTGCAACTTTCCTGGAAAGCAAAAAAAAGAAGGGTGCCACAAGGAAAACAAAAAAAGTTATATGCAAGGATAATCAGTTATAAGGGTTAGTGAAAATAATGCAACTACATGCAAATGCAAAAGATATATACAAATGCATGGAAAAAATTATTGAGAACAAAATTATTTTTCCTTTTTTTAAAATTTTCATTTTTCTTTTTTTTTTTTTTGAAATTTCAGACGAAGGATAAGCCTAAGTCCGCAAATCACCAATTTAGCAATGAAGTGCACAGCCCAAGGTAATACAGTACATCAACGTATCTTTTTAAAGCAAGGGTAGAGTGGAATGCTCAGTATGCACCCGTGAAGGGTGTGATGATTGGCCCGTAAAGTATTGCTAATCTTGTGTTGCTTGACGATAATAAAGCTCGGCGGCCTAGATCCTGGGACTTCCCTCTCTCTCATTCTTGTAGATTTGGAATGGAAGCATGTGGTGATGAAACTTACCTGACCGTTCTTGAATAATATCCCGAAAAGCTTTGTAGAAATATTAGCACAAAAACACTATCATACATCCAGGTAGGTGATGATATATCTCTATAGATCTCTTAATCAACCTAAACATCATGTTTAATTTTATTAACTAAGTGTAGGAATCCACAATCTCTTAACTAATAGTGAGGCAAAATAGAGATAAGCAGGTGTTTCAATTTTCTGGAAACAACCTAAGCACCACGCTTAACATAGTTACCTCCCTAGTTGTACAAACTTACAAGATGCTTATACAACTAAACTGAAACATGATACCTGCAGATCACATGATGATATCTGTTGTGGTTACAGACCAAATAGAGAGAGTGTGGTAGTGGAGAGTTAGATGAGCAATGCTCTCTGCCCCCTCCCTGGCTCGCGTCACGTACATTTATGTGCTCAGGAGGAGTGTCTTTACAGTTCTACCCTTACATCCAAATATCATTTACATGGACATTCACGTGATTACACACGTCCCACTTGGACCTTATAATTCTCTAACCGGCCGGCTGGGCTTAGGTGGGGGCCACCCCTACAACAGGAGCCACTCATGGTGAAGGGTTTCACAGGCCGGAGCCATGTTGCTGAGCCCTTTGGCCCCCTCCGTCCCTGCGGCCTGTGACGTATTTAGATGAGTGCATTCGGTAGTGTGACCCCGCTTTGTGCCAAAGACGCGGAGTCAGGTAAGTTGCCGAAGTCGTATCTGCTTTGTGTCGAGGACGAAGAGTGGGGGAGTCGTCCCTGCTTCGCTCCGAGGACGCGGAGTGGGGGAGTCGTCCCTGCTTCGCTCCGAGGACACAGAGTGGGGAAATCGTCCCTGCTCGACGACCGGGACGCACTGGTTGCGTAGGTGGCCTCTGGCCTTGGAGCCACCCCTTGCGACGCCACAGTTACCGACGGAGTCGTCCTGCGGAGCCTAAGGTATTGTACACTTTGGGCATGACGCCGGGACTCTGCTGGGTAGTTGAGTGGGGGGGTCTTCGCCCGGTCCGAAGTCGTCATACCCCGACAGCTCCACGGGCTGAAGGTGGTGTCTTAATGACTGCGCGAATCGCGCCGACCCCCTTAAAAAGCGTGGGGCGGGCTGCTGCGGCCGTAGGGGCTGTCTCGATAGGGAGGTACATGTGGTGTGACACGGTTGGCACGTCGTGGGCTATCAGCGGTCGCACGACCACAACCGTGTGCTCCTTCCCGATATGGGCAGGACGCGTGGTGGGATGCTACTGGCGCGTCGTGTGTTGCCCGACCGCCTGTCACCGCCCGCTCCGAGTTGTCGACGGTTACGCTTCCCGAGCGTGGGGAGCCGAAGCGCTGGGCTCCCGTCGGTTGCATTTTGGGTCGTGGGGGAGGTGAGGTGGGGTCTTTATAAAGCATTGCCGCCGGCACGTGGACGCTTCGCGTGCTCATTTGCCATTGCTTTGGTCTCTTGTTCCTCTTGCGCACAATCTACCCTTGCTCGCGCTCCTTCCGACTACAGAGGAGGATGGCGTGCCGCGAAGATCCGCTCGCCGGCTTAGTGGCAGCGCCTCGTCAAACCAGTGCGGCTTGACGCCGCCATCGACGGAATTCCCCCTGGTGCTTGCTAGCCGTCGCAAGCCGACAAGCGGTGGGACGCCATGGAGAATCCGAGAGGCCACTGCTCTAGCGTCTTAGGGCGGAGTCGGGTTACAGAGAAGACGATTCAGACTCATGTCCGGGAGAAGAAGATAGAGGAGTACGCAGGCGCTCGCCTGCCTGGCCGCGACGAGGTGGAGCCTCACCCTCAGGAGTCGGAGGCAATTGTCTTCGTCGCGTTCTTCGAGGTTGGGCTCCGGATGCCCTCGACCCTTTTCATCGGTGAGGTGTTGCGGACTTACGAGCTGGAGCTGGCGCAGCTGACCCCAAACGCGATAGTTCAGTTGGCCGTGTTTGCCTGGGCGATGCGGACGAAAGGTGTCCGACCCAGCGCGAACCTGTTCGCCCTTCTTCACGACGCGCGCTGTCAGCCGAAGAAGGTCGAAGGGGGGGCAGTGTCCAACTTCGGTAGCGTCAATTTCATTCTGAGAGCGAGCTACGCGAAGCTTTCCCCGCACTGGCGACGCGAGGGAAGTGGAAGTCTGGCTGGATGCGGCAGTGGTTTTACTACCACGTGACAAGTAGCAGCGGCCTTCGGTGCCACGGTCAGCCAATATCATTCAACAGCTGTCCAGGAGTAAGGCCGCAGGGCCTTGACGAACAAGACGCATGGTGGCTTGCCGGTGTTACGCCGCGGTTTAACATGCGCGATCTCGCCGAGGAGTTTACAATGTGCAGGGTGTCTCCTCTCTCTGCCCAGTGGAAGTACGAGCGAGTCACACCCGGCAAGATGGTGTCCGCCCTTCAGTGTCTTCTGTGCAGAAACCCTCTGGCCCTGGTAAGTATCTCGGTCGTATGTTGCCTATATATATGCAACTGTTTTGTGAACGAAGCACTATTTCGCATGCAGTGCTCTCATTGGAGGACATGGAGCGTGCAGTAATCGCATTCCTTGGGCTATACACGGTGAAGGAGCACACGCTGCGTGAAGGTGCGACCGGCCTTGTGAAGCTAGGACGGATAAATCGGGTATGCGAGGTCCTAGGCCTCCCCGTACCAACACGCGCGGCACTGGTGTCAACTTCAGCTCAGGGCCGTGACGGCGACGGCAACGCGGGGGCGTCGTCCAGTCGGCGGAGGGCCCGGTCCGATGCCGCTGTGTCTCTCCCGCCAGCCGCGTCTCCGACGGGCACCGTCAGGTCGAAGGATGTGTCCAGCACTAGGTCCGAGCACGTCGATTCGGGGGAGTACACCGCCCCAGCGAGGAGGGCTTAGGTGGTGGTGAGGCGGGCCTTGACAGCGACATCCTCGAGGACGAGGCCTTGTCACCTGTACCAGCCAGCGAAGACCTGCCACCTACACTGTCGTCACCTGTAGCGCCCATTGAGGGCCTATCGCTTGCCCCCGTCTCTACGGCCACTGGGACGGACGAGGACGTGCCGCCCGCGTCCCCGAGGGCGAAGCGCCCCCGGAGCCCCCGGATACAATCGCCCTCGCCTACGAGAAGGCGGTTCAATGTAGCGGGCGCGGTCACCGAGGACCTAGGGTCCGACGGGGAAGCCGCTTTGACCGAGGGAGTCATCGCTCCCCCGGCTGACGAGGCCCCGGCCACCCAGGCGGAGGCTGCACGAACACCTCCCCGTAACCCGGTGGAGGGTGCCGAAGGTAGGTGTACTTCCTTTTCCCCCTACGACTTCGCGAAGCTCTCTCCGATTTGCTCACTCATTCCATCGTCGACCTCAGGAGAGACGAGGTCTCCCGGACACGGCCAAGGATCGAGCAGTGGAGGTGTCCGCGAAGTTGCTGACCCCGTTGCGTAGGCACGGCTTGGGCACCCGATGCTGGCTCGGAGGCCCCGAGGCTCATCGTGTCTGATTTTATTCCTCCACCGGAGACGCTTCTTGTCCTTAATGGGGTCTTGGAGTGCATTGACGGCAGCATGGATAGGGGGGCGCTGTCGTCTTGCGGTGGGGACATTATGGCGCTCGCACTGGGTGCCTCGGAGATGAAGGTAAGAACCAAAGTTTGTGGTCCACGCCGCTTGTCGAGCACGTATCTAACATTGGCCCCCTCATTTCCTTCTAGACGCTTGCCATCAGCCGGGCCCTGGAGGAGGCTCGTACCCGTGAGCAGAGGGCGCTGGAGGGCGAGCTTCGTGCAGCCGACGAGGCTCATGCCGCCAAGGATGAGCGTATTCGCGTGCTGGAGGTGGAAACCACCAGGGCGGCTGCCGAGGCGGAGAGCACAGTGGTGGCGGTGCAACGCGCCACGGAGGAGGCCCAGCGCGCTGCAGCGGAGAAGCGCACCGGCTTGCTGGAGCAAATCACCACGCTAGAAGAAGAGAAGGCCCGGCTTGCCACTACCTTGGAGGAGAGGAACCGGACCCTAGGCGCAGCGTCGGTAGCGGCGTGGAGGGCAATGGAGTCCTTGGAGGGGGCCCTCCGGGGCCTTTCCGTTGACGTGCCGGCCTTGTGCACAGTCCCACGGATGTGGCGTAGACCCTGCAGCGAATCGAAGAGGGCTCAAGCCTCGCATTCCGCAGTGCTAGGGCCTTCGGCGATCATTGCGATTTCACTGGCACCTGTCTCGCCTTTGCCATGCTCCGCACCCAAGGGTGTGAGCATGCCAACGAGCTAGTTGATCCCCAGTTGGATTTGCCAGCCGAAGCCGGGGTGTTATCCAGCGCCACCTGTGCCATTCTGCCCACCCTCAAGAGTTTCTACGACCGGATCTAGGGCTACATCAGGGAGGAAGCGGCCAAGGTCGTGCTGCGGTGAACGCTACATCGGGAGGGGAATTTCCTCTAGTGGCTCGAGAAGGTTCCTCGGCACAGCGAAGACAGCACGGACCCCTAGGCGTGCTGTGCTATGTATGCCTGGCTGTACGAGTGCCATGTTGCCTCCTTTTCATTTGAATGAAACTATAGTTGCCCAAGAGTGCTCTGTCGTGCAATCACTGCTTGGCGCAACGAAGGCTGGCCTCTTGCACCCAACTCCGCTTCTCTTGACGGTTGTAGCGCTTTGTAAGCGGGGTAGGCACCTTCGAGGTGGTGGCAGCGGAGCTGGCGTCTAGTCGAGGTAGACGCGCGAGCGCTCCGTCCCCTACCCTTCGAGGTGGTGGTAGCGGAGCTGGTGCCTAGTCGAGGCCGACGCGCGAGCGCTCCGTCCCCTACCCTTTGGGGTGGTGGCAGCGAAGCTGGTGCCTAGTCGAGGCCGACGCGCAAGCGCTCCGTCCCCCACCCTTTGAAGTGGTGGTAGCGGAGCTGGCGCCTACTAAAGGTTGACGCGCGAGCACTCCATCCCCTACCCTTCAAAGTGGTGGCAGCGGAGCTGGCGTCTAGTCGAGGCAGACGCGCGAGCGCTCCGTCCCTACCCTTCGAGGTGGTGGCAGCGGAGCTGGCGCCTAGTCGAGGCCGACGCGCGAGCACTCCGTCCCCTACTCTTTGGGGTGGTAGCAACGGAGCTGGCACCTAGTTGAGGCCGACGTGCGAGCGCTCCGTCCCCCACCCTTCGAAGTGGCGGTAGCGGAGCTGGCGCCTACTCGAGGCCGACACGCGAGCACTCCGTCCCCCACCCTTCGAAGTGGCGACAGCGGAGCTGGCTCCTAGTCGAGGTAGATGCGCGAGCGCTCCGTCTCCTACCCTTCGAAGTGGTGGCAGCGAAGATGGCGCCTAGTCGAGGCAGACACCCGAGTGCTCCATCTCCTACCCTTCGAAGTGGTGGCAGCGGAGCTGGCGCCTAGTTGAGGTAGACGCGCGAGCGCTCCGTCCCCTACCCTTCGAAGTGGTGGCAGCGAAGCTGGCGCCTAGTCGAGGTAAACGCGCGAGCGCTCTGTCCCCTACCCTTCGAAGTGGTGGCAGCGGAGCTGGCGCCTGGCCGAAATAGACGCGCGAGCGCTCCGTCCCATTTCCACTCGTTAACACGCAGTGCAGAGGTAAGCCTCTACTGCATCTTATTTAGACTGCTTAGAGTACGAGGGAATATCAACCACGGCTTGGTTAGGCTCTGACGATTGCGTGGGAATATCAACCACGTCTTATTTATACTCCGAAGAGTACGTGTAGGGGCGGCGCCCACACGTGCGTAGGGACATCCGTGTCTTATTTATACTCAGTAGAGTGCACAGGGACAACATCTGCATCTTATTTATACTCCGTAGAGTGCGTGCAAAGGTGTACCTCGACACTATATCTTATTTATACTCCGTAGAGTGCGCACGAAGGTGTCCTCCCGCTGCGTCTTATTTATACTCCGTAGAGTGCGTAGGAACATCAACCACGTCTTATTTATACTCTAGAGAGTATGCGTAGTGATAACACTGACGCGTGCGCGGAACGTCCGCGTCTTGTTTATACTCAGTAGAGTGCGTAGGGATAACATCCACGTCTTATTTATACTCCGTAGAATGCTTACGGAGGCGGACCTCGACAAGAGGTTGGCGAACGACCGACTTTATTGATCTCCCGTTAGCGTGGGCAAGCGCCTTACAATGGAGGGTGCCGATGTTGCTACATGCTTCCCTGTTTGTGCTAGACATAATACCGCCGCAACATGTCTGCATTCCATGTGTGACGGAGTGTCTGCCCTTCCAGCCTGGCGAGGCGATAGGCCCCTCGCTGCAGAGCTGCCGTGATGATGTACGGACCTTCCCACTTGGACTTCAGCTTGCCGACCGTTTCCACGTGGAGTGCCATTTTGAGGACGAGGTCCCCCAGCTGGAATCCTCGTGGGTACATGGAACGATCGCGCATGCGCACCATCTGTCGTGTGTACTTTGCGACGTGCTGGGTTGCATTTACTCGTTCGCCATCAAGGAGGTCCAGGGACAACCGACGCTCTTCGTCTAGCGCCTGGGCGAGGACTCTTCTCGAGTCGGCCTTGATTTCCTCGGACGTCATTGCCTCATCGCCGAAGAGGAGCTTGAACGGCAAAAATCCTGTCGAGCGTGTCATCATTGTGCGAAGGGACCAGAGGACGCTGTGGAGCTCGCTTGGCCACTTGCCCTTAGGCAACCCGACAAGACACTTCTTGACTCCAGCGAAGACGGTGTCGTTCACCCACTCGGCTGATCCGTTAGACTACAGGTGCCCGACCGAAGCGAATCGGAGTGTGATGCCCATGTTGTCGCAAAACTCCTTGAACGGGGTGGAGTCAAACTATAGGCTGTTGTCAGCGGTGATCTCCTTGGGCACTCCAAAGCGGCATATGATGTTCTGCCAGAGGAAGTGCTGCATGGCTGCCGAGGTTATCTTTGCTAGAGCCACAGCCTCTGGCCATCTGGAGAAATATTCTAAGACGACCACTATGAACCGCAGGTCTCCTGGGGCCCGAGAAAGTGGTCCCACGATATCGATGCCCTACCGTGCCAGCGGCCATACTGGGGGAATGGGGTTGAGGCTAGTCAGGGGTCTGTGAATGACTCGCCCCATCCATTGGCAACCTTGACACAGGAGCACGAGGCCTTGGGCATCAGCAACGACGGTCGACCAGTAGAAGCCTTGCCTGAACGCCTTGCCGATGAGCGACCTCGGCGCCAGATGCGAGCCGCAGAGTCCCGTGTGAATTTCCGTGAGGAGGTGCCTTCCTTCCTCGTGTGAGAGGCACCGGAGAAGCGGTGCGCGAACTCCTTTTTTGTAGAGTACACTGTCAAGCACTTGGAAGGACCTGGTGCAACATTGCAAGTGCTGGAGCTCAAAAGGGTCGTCAGACTCTGTGATGCCCTGCAAGAAACCATGGATGGGCTCTCGCCAATCGCCCTACTGGGTAATCTGGTGGATGAGGGCCGCATCACGGTTGTTCTGCGCGATGGCCGCCGTCGGTAGGACCTCATAGAATACTCCATCGGGAGTAGGGAGCTATTGGCTGGCGGCTTTTGCGAGGATGTCGGCTTGCTCATTTTCTGCCCGAGGGATGGCCTTAACTGTGATACCCAAGAAGTACCGCTCCTTTGCTCGTGTGGCCACCAGGTACTTGGCCAAGTCAGGGTCCTTAGCTTGGTATGTCTTGTCCACGTGGCCCGTCACCAGCCATGAGTCAGTGCGGACAAGGACTCGCTGTGCGCCAAGAGCTTTGAGCTTCATGAGGTCGAAGAGTAGTGCCTCGTATTCAGTCGTATTGTTGGTGGTGGGAAATGCAAGGCACGTCGAGTACAACAGGCGGCGTCCCTCTAGCGTAGTGACCACTGCGCCCACGCCTGCACCGTAAACGCCGTAGGCTCCATCAGTGTCAAGCATCCATACCGGGTCATCTGGCTATTGGGCGGGTTGGGCCGAGGGGGTCCACTCCGCGAGGAAGTTCGCGAGAACTTGGGGCTTGATCACTGCCCATGAAGCATATGTTAAGGAGAATAGCGCAAGCTTGGCTGCCAACTTGCCAATGCGTCCTGTGGACTCCTTATTGTGCAGCATCTCCGTTAGGGGGAACGAGGACGGCACAGTGATTGGGTGAGCCAGAAAATAATGTCGGAGCTTCCTCGAGGCCATGATCAGCGCGTAAGCCAACTTCTCGAGTTCCATATACTACATCTTGGCGCCCTGAAGAGCTTCGGAGACGAAGTACACGGGGCACTGAAGAGCACCCTCCTCAAGGACAAGGATGGCGCTGACCGCGGTCATTGAGGCGGCGAGGTAGAGCAGGAGGGGAGCCTCTAGCACCGGGGCAACCAAAGTGGGGAGGCTTGCGAGATGTCTCTTGAGTTCGCCAAAGGCCTGCGTGCAGCCATCGTCCCAATGGAACCCGTCATAGCCGCAAAGTGTCTTGAAAAATGGCAAGCCCCGCTTCGCTGCCTTAGACAGGAAACGGCTCAATGCGGCCATGCAGCCAGCAAGTCGTTGGACCTTCCTTATCGTCTTGGGCGGCTCCATAGCGAGGATCACGTCAACCTTGTCGGGGTTGGCCTGGATGCTGCGTCCCGACACCAGAAAGCCTAGGAGCTTGCCTGCCTGCACACCGAATACACACTTGTCTGGGTTGAGCTTAATGCCCGCCTTCCTGAGGTTGTCGAAGGTTTCCTGGAGATCTTGGCCGTGAGAAGCGAGTTGCTTGGTTTTGACGACGACGTCATCAACGTAAGCCTCCATGTTCCTCATGAGCTGAGAAGCCAGCGCTAGCGCGATGAGGTGGGTGAAGGTTGCCCCCGCATTTTTCAAACCGAAGGGCATCCTGACGAAGCAATATGTCCCTATCGACGTGATGAAGCTGGTCTTGTCCTCGTCATCCTTGGACATATAGACCTGGTGGTAGCTAGAGTAGGCATCCAAGAAGCTCATGAGTTCACAGCCGGCGGTGGCGTTATCCAGTTGGTCTACGCGGCGCAGGGAGTAGTCATCCTTCGGGCATGCCTTGTTGAGGGCAGTGAAGTCGATGCACATACGCCAGGCGCCGTTGACTTTTTTCACCAACACCGGGTTGGCTAGCCAATCCGGATGTTGGACCTCGCGGATGACTCCGGCCTGGAGAAGCTTCGCTACTTCCACCTTGGCCGCTTGCTGCCGGTCAGTGGACATACGTCGGAGCCTTTGCCTGACTGGCTTGGCGTCAAGGCGGACCGCTAAGTTGTGCTCGATGAGGGAGTGGTCCACGCCTTTAGACCATGCGAAGACATCCGCGTTGCTCCGGAGAACCCGGAGCAAGCCCTGCTCCACCTCCGGGGGAAAGCCTTCACCGATGGACATGAATTGACCTTCGGCCTGGAGAGGTATCCTCTTGACCCCGCCCTCCGGTCGGGGCTTGGGCATCCACCCCGGAGCTACCGGCGCGCCCGCCTTGAGCTTGTCGGTGAGAACGTGCACCTTGCGCGCGCGCCGGGCGAGATCCTGGTCGCTGAAGATGGTGATGACACCCCGTGGGCCTGGGAGCTTCATACACAAGAAGCCATGATACGGGACCGCCCCGAAGGAATTGAGAATAGGGTGGCCCAGTATGGCGTTGTACGGGTTCCGAATGTTTGCAACATCGAAGACAACGTCCTCTCTACTAGCGTTATCGCCCTGACGAAAGGAGACACGGAGGCAGACCTGTCCCAGTGTCCTTAGCGGTTGGCCCCCTAAACCTTGGAGCGGGGTCCTCAATGGCTTCAAGCGACATCGAGGGATCCCCATGCGGTCGGATGCCTCCGCAAATAGAACGTTTGCAGAGTTTCCCCCGTTGACGAGGACGCACCTGACGTTGCAGCCTGCGATGTTAGCTTGGATGACCAAAGGGTCCTGGTGGGGAAACTCCACGCCTCGGGCGTCGGCTAGCGTGAAGATGACTTCACCGTGTGCCCCTCCCGGAAGCAGTTGCGTTGAGGTCCCCAGCGAGGAGCCTCTAGAGATGACGCTAATGATGTGATGCTGGGCCCGCTCTGGGACCCCAGCTCGTGGAGGGCTCACTTGCGGCTACTGCACGTGGGCCACTATGGGGGGCGGCCCCTCCGAGGCCCGAGCTCCAACGGTGGCCCGCCGCGGCGCCATGGCGGCGATATCTACCCACGTGGCACGGTCACCGTGGTCACCATGGCCGTGCGCCTCGTACCATCTGCCGCGGTCCGCAATTTTCTACCTTTCACGCAGTCTCTCGTGGCGGACCCTCCCGCATCCCCATCCCCGGTCTCCCCCGCCCCTCCCAGGTAAGGTGGGGGTAGGTTTCTAGGGAGCGTCCTCTATGTTGGGGACGCGGCGGGACCTTTGGGGCCCGCACTGGTTGCATCGGGGCTTGGCCGCGCGCCCCACCGGACTGGCGTCGGCGTTCTTGCCTTGACACCGCCGTGTGTCTACTTCTCCTCTGGCGGACTCTTCCACGTCGTCGTGGCTATCCGCTCGTTCTAGCGTGGGCCCCAACGCGACCACCAGCGGGGTCTGCTGGGTGAAATCTTAGTGGAGATAGGACAAGTTGATGACTTTGCATTATAAAGATATTGTCATGATCTCTCAGGCACACACAAAAGAAAATATGCTAATCGTGTGGCAATATAAGATGATCAAGTATTCTGGGTAAAGTTGTACCACCTCTATAGAGTATATAAACTATTTTGGATAGTCATACCCATGATCATGGGCATGCCAAGCAAACTTTTTCTTGGATTAAACTTTCTTTTTCAAAAAAAAAAGCTGATTTAAGTGAGCTTGTTAGAATCTTTTTGGAGAAAGATAGTCCAGGTGGGATACCCGTGGTTAGATTATGTTAGGTTGGACCTGCACTAACGGTATTAATTTACTTAAATTATTTTGTTACTTATTGTATTAAATTTAGTAATTTCACATCTATTTACTATATTTATTTAATGTTGTCTTTACGCTCAAAATAACCCTACTTGCCTTCATTTGTTGCCCTTACATTAATAATGTATTTTCTCATGTAACTTGTGGAGTACATTTTTATGCTCACCCTTACTTAATTTTGTTGTTTAGAGGAGGACGACTTTGACTACGGTGAGGATCAGGACAAATAGGTCGTGTCTTACTGTCGTCTGTCTGTGGGCAGGTTTATTGGGCTTCTTAACTTTATTTACTATCTTTTGTTGTTATTTACTTTATATTTGGTCAATGGGTTGTGGAGCTGTAAAACTTGGCCATAAGGCACATACTCTTTGATTTAATAAAGTTTGTCATTATGCGTGATATGTATCCCTGTTACCACTATGTGCATTAGCTTTTCTTGGATTAATGCAATTGACACAGAGGATCCGAAGGAGTTGATCCTGGGTCTGACACAAAGCCGATGTCTCTTCTTTTCCTCTACACGCTTTAGGACATCACCGTTGACTCCATGCAGGCATGCCTGAGCTATCCCATCACTAGCTAAGGCCTTGAGTGCCATCTTCCCATCATAGCCCAGGGAACATATCCAAGCCTCGCTGCACCCTCTACCCTATTTAAGGCCACCTGAGTGTGCTATCATCTTCCATGTAGCACGCCCTCTCCATTTTGTCCCTTCGGTCGAGCTTCCTCCTCCCTATCTCTCTCGAAACGCATCGTTGCCTCTAGCTCTGGTGCACGCCCACCGCCACACCCCGCCATGTCCTTCTTGGATTCTAGTGTGCCCTACCCTCAACACTCGCATCATTTTCTGCCACCTATCCCTAATTTCTAACCCTCCTCATTCTATTGGAGTTCAATCCAACGAAGCTCTAAGACCACGCTATCTTCTTCAATACTGATACTATCAACTCCTAAGAAATTCTCCTTTGCCAGTGATCTTCAGACCTTGTTGTGCCAATTCTTGCATCGTCTCGCCTCCTTAAGCTCATCCATCCCCTTAGTTTCAGCTAAACACCATTGAGGGAAACTGCCACCATGTGTGCCACCGCCACCGCCATAACTTGTCGCCATCCAACCACCTCCATGCCTCACCACCATTGCCATCCCCTCTGTTGCCTTCCTGGTGATCTACCAATGCTCATTCGCTACTCACCTTGGCCCAAAGTAAAGGTTTCATCGTCGCTGCTATGGCTCTACCAGCGCTACCGCTCCATACCACTGTCGACCCAACACCGGTGGACCCCAAGCCATGCCACCATCGTCCAAAGGTTTGCCATGAACTCTACCTATTCCCGAGGTTACCTGTAACCCTCCATCATTCCCTTGCTACCGACGAGCTCTGCAGTGAGCTCGACCCCGCCGCCGTCAAGTGACTGTGTCTCTTTGACTGACCAGTGGGACCTAGGGTAAGATTAATTAATGATAATAACTCAGTTAACTCTAATCATTCACTGACTTGTGGGCCCAAGCAGATCAGTTAGTTTAAATGGTGTTTAAAACTAGGAAGTCCCTGGTGTAATAAGTGTTTTAAGTCTAATCCTACACTCGTGGTAGATCAGAGTAATACGAGTGCCGATAACGGGCTCAAGGTGGTTCCCATCACAGTAAGTGTGTGTCGGAACCGGATTTTATCAATCCGAATTCCTTTGTGATTTATGCACTATTCCCTGGATCAGTAGCTAATACTCATAGATACATCACTAGATATCAAAAACATATTGAACGGAAGCATAATTTATACAGTAATAACTTACATGGGTCGATTGGGCCAAAAAATAGAGAGTGCAGCAGCGGAAAATCCTCGCACAATGGGGACCCTCAGGACTTGCTCACAGGCAGCCAACTGGGGTTTCACAACCTATGCCCATGGCCTTCTTGAATACCAATTCTGTCGACCCTGTTGAAGCATTGCTGGGCCTTCTTCTGTTCTTGACTAACTGGAGGGTAATATGCAATAGTGAGCACAAATTGTACTCAACAAGCCACCACACAGAATGCAACACTAATAACTATTACATGCAAGGCTGTGAAAGGAGGCTTAAGGTTATTTTATTTGCTAAAACAACATTTTCAATTATCATAAATAAAGTTCCTGTGACTTAGCAGTTTTAACCAAAATGCAAGTTGTAAAGTGAGAGTGCAATATTAATAGTAGCGCAGGTTACATCCACCTGTTGAGGTGCATGGTTACCTCTACCAATGCTAGTTTTGTTTACTGGGCTACATCCACCCTAATTAGACATCGCTGGAGTACGTCCCTCTAGGAAAAATCCAACAAAGTAGAGTACTTCCCTCCACTTAGTTTTTATCCCACCCGAAAAAGGTTTTTGAAATAGAACTAACTCAAGGATGTTCCCATGTCCGCTCTTGACCGTGAGTATGGCTATTCGAATAGTTATTAGACTCTGCAGAGTTTGTACAACTGTACCCACAAGAGATAATCAGCCCGACTAGTCTATGTGATTCCTTAGTCACATAGATCGAGAGAGCATCAGGAGGCCTTTACAATACCTTTCCCCTAAGCATCTCACCCCCGTGGGGTTGAACCCATAGGTTGTGCGGGATGTAACTCATAGCGGCTACGCAGCTGGATACTTCTTCCACAACGTCACCCTATACGTCGCACATCACCTTTACTCGGTGTCCCTTCAAGCAGAACCTTCTTTGGTCTCCTGCACCCCCACCTTACACCAGACTGACCTGTGAGATGCCTTCAAGGGTCTAGTAAATTATTCAGCCAAGCCTACACTTTTTCAACTTGTGGTTTGTTCTGTTTTACATGGAGAGATCATACAAGATTAAGTCCTTAATTCGTCTAGGCGGTGCTTACCACAAACCCCAATGTTACCTCCACCAGCCACTCTCACAAACCGCCCAGACAGGTAAGCAAGTTTTAAGATTTTAGAAAGGTAAGCGGTACCAAAATATCAATCATCTATGTCCAATGACTGCCCAAAATAATTTAACATATTTGAGGTAATGATGAGCTAGACAATTGAATGCCCTAACTTTGAACTCACTTGGCAGTACATATGACTTAGCTAATAATAGCATTATAATCTAAGGCGACAAGGATTAGTTGAATCAAATGGTAAAGAATGTCATATTAATAATATTGGTAGCATAAAAGGGCAATATCTACCTTACATTTGATATAATTTGCATAACAAGTAAGAATGCATTTTCATAATTTGAAAGAATGTATCTTTTGTAAAATATAGGATCAATATGATCAGAGTGATGACTTGCCTTGATTATTTATCGCAGCCTTGTTTTAATTCAAAGCTTGTTCAACCAGTCAGTTGAAGTAAAATCTTGAATCTTTACTGTAGCCCGAATCCGCTTGGTCTTGTCGTTTTCAAACTGCAGCTTCTAATACGCGGCAACAAAGGGAAACCAAATAAATCCAATAGCGGCAAAAATCGGCTTCAAATTAATTGAACTCATTTTATGTTGCTTAAAAATTGAGAGTAGAGAGGGAGCGATTGAAATGGGTTTATTTGATAGGAAGGAGTTGATTGAATAGCTTTACTGTGAGGAAAAATTTTATGAAACAGGAAGAACTTAAATACAAGATTACCCGCAAGATTTTTCTGCTGGGTTCAAGATAGAAGGCTCGATCTTTTTTTATAACTTCTTTTATAAGATTTCATATTTATCAAGGAAGTTCCAAGAGCTAAACAGGACTTATGCATCTTGTTGAAAGATGGCCTGAGGAGGGTGATTGCTAGATACTTGAATTTAAGCATTTTCCAAATTTAATTATAGTTTGGGATTGGCTATTTATCTGATTATGGTTAGGAGCAAGTTACAAATTCCCAAACTTATTAAAGAGGATTGACGGTGGCGATTTACTGGAAACATGAGTTATAATTTAACAAGATAAGATTGCACATAATCTTAAATACTGGAAGATAATAAGATTAATTGGGATGCAAAGTTATGTTTTTAGCAATATATTTAGTCAAGGGTGCTACTTGCTCAAGAATTCATTTTATGCCTTTTTCTCTTGCAAGATTTGGACTTTGCGGATGCATGAATAAAATTAACAATTTATTTGAGGTAGAGAGCATTGTTTCTTTATTTAGATTTAATAGTTTCTTATGCCAAAAGATGTTTGAATCTTTGCATCTTAAAGATGATATTGAAGATTGGACTTACAATTATTTTGTTTACAAAAGAAAGGAAGGCTTACTGGTTTAACAAATGAATAATTTGTGCCTTAGCACTTTATGTGCCAGAGAGTAAATCATTGAGCTTTATATTATCAAATTCAAGGAGGAAGGCAAAATGGGTGTTAGGCAGATTGCTCTAGTTTTTGGTAGGTCTGATATTGAATTCTTCGGACTTGCAATTGAGGATATTGAAGTATCAGCAAAAGCGGTGATTCTTGATTTTAGGAAGGCAAGTGCTTTCATTAAATTCTTATGCAACTAACGTGCAATTTCTTTGCCTAACAACATTTTTAGAACTACTGTCTCAACATGCTTAGTGGGAAATGTCCACTGCTTAATATTGCCCAATTGAACTGCTAACATTTAAGTAATAAGAACATGCTGTCATTTGGAGAGTTTGGCCAAGATTAGCTTAATTATTGACTACAAGAGAGTCCTTTGATTTTCGGCAAAGAATACTTGGTTAACATAAGCATCTCTACTCGATTTCAATACCACATTCTCACCTCAAAAGAAAGCACAGAACATACTTCATCCAATTATTTCACAAGACAACCTGCATCCTTCAATTACACAATTGATAATGGATGACATGCTACTAGAGTTGTCTGATAGCCAGATATAAATCTCTAGTGGGGGCCCACCTGCCATGCCATAAGAGAGAAAGAGTGAGGCAGAAGAGGGAGCGTGCTCGGCCGAGGGGAAAACGGAGTGGGAAAGAGGTGCCGGGTACTCAGGCCTGGTTGCTTGGAACAGAGAAGGGCTCGGCGCCTGGCTGTCGATGATGTCACCGGGGAAAGGTGGCCGGAGGGTCGGCAACGGTCGGTGAGCCGAAAAGCTTCTGAGGCGGTGACACCTCAAAGGTAGCGGGGCAACGGCTTGGCGGGGCTGCAGGGCGGCGCTGACCTGAGAGAGGGGGAAAGTGAGCGAGTGAGCAGGAGCAAAATAAGACCCCAATTGACTCACCAGTGGTGGTGGTATAGCCAGGAGGTTGCGGAGGTGGCCTGGCGGCGGAGGCCGTAGGTGGCGCGAAGAAGACTGCCGTGGGCGGCGAGCTCGGGCTGATGGGGAATCCAATTGATGGTTGAAATATCTTGAGGACGTCCAAGTGGGGCTCCCGACGCCGGCAATTTGCTGGGGGTGCAGCAATGGCGGAGGAATGCCCGACGGTGGTGGAGCGACCAGGAAAAAGGGGAAAAACTAAAACTTGGCTTGTGGGGAGAAGAGAATGGAGGGCACAGGGAAGAGTTGACCACCTCGGCTTCTTTTATAGGTGATGAAGTGGAGGTGGCTGGTGGTGCTCATTGAAGGCAGTAATTGGGGCGAAGTAACACCGGCTGCGGTGAACTGGATGGAGCGGCGCTAGGCTAGCTAGACATTGAAGTGGGGTGGGATGCTGGTGCTAGTCCAGGTGGAGGCACCAAGGGGTGGAGGCGCAAGTGTAGGCCGATGTCTAGCTCGTTGAGGTGACGCGCAGAGACGGGTGCTTAGGCGAGGCCAATGGTAGAACGGTGGCCTGCAGCTAGGTGAGGCGACGCGACGCGGGAGAGGAGTAAATCCGGCTCTAGGCTGGTGGAGGTGACGCATTAGGCCGGTGACAAGCGTAGGCGACATGAATGCGGGGCAACGTGCGAAACCAGGGCGGTACGTGAGACTATGGACAAGGCAGCAGGCGGTGGAGCTGGGCCGGAGCGGCGGGCTTGACGCGCGGTCGCTGGGGCCAGGAGGAGGAAGAAGGGATGCAGCTCACGGGCCGAAGGAGGGAGGAAGAGGCCGAAAGCGGATCCAGAGCCAGTGGAGGGAGAGGGGAGCATAGGGCAAGGATGGAGAGCCGGGCCGACTTCGGAAAAAGGAGGGGAGGAACTGCCTGGCGGCGGTGATGTCGTGAAGGAGTGGGGAGAGGGGGGCAAAGGAGGAGGAAGAGAGGGCCGAGCGGGCCAACTGGAAGAAATGGGCCGTGCTGATAAAAGATTCTTTCTGAATTTTGGGATTTCTCACAAATTAAATTCCCTACTGAATTGATTGAGTGCCAGAGAATTTAAAAACAAAATTTTTAAACTTTAGTTTGAAACTTGGTATTTTGGGTGTTAAGCTCTTTTAGGAAATTTTGAATTTAGGGTTTTTAGCAATTACGTTTCCTTGTTGGGGTAAATAAGTATCAAGGAATTTTGAGCGATAACATTAAATGTTGTCTAGAATCTTGATGTTTTAAATTTTTAGAAATTCTTTTGGATTTAGGATTTGCCAAAGCTTTGAGAATTTGGATTTGGATTATTTTTTTTTGAAATCTAAATTCTCACTTTTGAAGTTTTTTATTTTCTTAAGTAAATTTTTGCCGCCAGAAATTTCAAATCAAGAACTCAAAGAGAGGTAAATTTTGAAACTCTCCGTATATAAGAAAAGATTTTTATTAATTTTTCAATTACAATAATTCAACACTTTTGGGATGTTACAGTGTGAGGGGCAAAAAATCGTCAACACAACATGAATTCCTCAGGTTCAATGTGAACTGACTCCCGAGGTTTAAAATTTATCAGGCAGGGTAATGTTGGAATCGAGCAATGTAAACGTCTTGTTATGATCTAGTGTTGGCCACACTGTTCATATCTTATAAGTAAAGTGTATAACCTCTACATAGTGTAAAATCTATTCGAATAGTCATATCCCGATCATGGGCAAAGCTTAGTGATGTCACTAAGGCTAGACTTACATTTTCAAAACTTGGTTGGGAATGGGAGGAATCCCCTTTTTAAATTTGGACACGAGTATGTGAAAGTCGTTGCCAGTGGTGAATTATGCTTATGTTACCTACTTATTACTTTATATCAAATGTCAATCGTGTTTACAACTTTCGCTTACAATCTATTATTCGCTATCTCAGATAAAAGTAAATTTTTGCAAATAAAACTAGAATAGATAGCCATCTTTAACTCAGCTTGCATACTATATAACTTTGCTATAAAGTCTTGCGGAGTACAATTTTTGTACTTACTGTTGCTTGCTGAATACTATTCAGAGCAAGAAGATGTCTAGATCAATTACTTCTATGTCGCGAGTTTTAGTAAAGACGATGCCATTTAGTCAGTTGGCTATGGTGGGCCATGGCATGCTTGCTGGAATTTTTGTCCCATTTTATCGTTACTTCTGCTACTATTTACTTGTTATGCAAACCATTCGGCCAGTTGGCTCTTTTGTCAAAAGTTTAGTTGTATAAACTTATGTTCGCATGTCTAGTATTATATACTACTTTGATTATTCATACAAGTATGGATGTGATACAGTGTTGTAGTATGTGTGTGCTAGCTACTGATCATTGTTAGGAATAGTCACATATTGGTTGTGGGAAATGAAGAAGCACAACTTATAAGTGTGATAGAGCCTCCACCCAATAGACTGGTCTTTTCGAGAAGACCTAATACCACTTATAAGTGTGTTGCTCCGTAGACTTAGTTGTGTTCAACCCATTATAAAACTGTGGCCTGGGAAGTAAATCCGGTTGGACCACTAGCTGCATGTCTAGGTCCAACCGGGTTTACTCCTAGGGCCATAAATTCATAATGGGCTGAACACAACTAAACCCACAGAGCAATACATTTATAAGTGGTATTGGGGCTTCACCCCCTAAAAGACTAGTCCAAAGGGTAGAGTCTCCCTCACACTTATAAGTTGTGATTTTTCCTTTCTCACAATCAATGTGGGACTATTCCTAACAATCGCCTTCTCACACATTAGTTGAACACTTCTGCAATCATGAGGTCCAAAGAGATGTTAAGCGTCTGGGCTCTAATACCAATTGTTAGATCGGACCTTAGCCGCATACCTATGTCCAATCGGATTTACTCTCTCGGCCACAGGTTCAAATAGGGTGAACATAACTAAGCCTACGAAGCAACACACTTATAACTGATATTGGGCTTTCTCCCCTCTCCAAAAGACTAGTCCAAAGGATATGGTCTCCCTCACACTTATAAGTTGTACTTCTTCTTTTTTCACAACTAAAATGGGATTATTCCTAACAATTATAGGACTAACACAGTAAATACATATAGTACCCAAAGAGGGGACCCTACTCAACCACACACCAATCCAACCTTACTTTATACAACCAAATGTTTAGGAGGTTTAGGAGTGAGTATTGCAGTTCTTATGTAGTGATCTAGCATATATGGTTTAGAAAAACTATTGTCATATAATGGAAGCGAAACATATCACACTAATAATCGTTTACACGAAAGCCGGGCTAATTGTTGCCACCAACTTAGCATGACTCTCCGAGATATGCAGTTGGATGCTTCTCTTGGAGGAGCTCTAGATAGCTTATTGTAGTCACGTGTTACTACAGAAGTATAAGAATTGCATGCATATAATTAATAGAGGTGAATCAAGATAAAGCCGTAGTAGCACAGCCTACTAGTGTGCATATCCTAGGCAACTTTTGGGCGATCATACAACAAGGGCACTTATCCTGGGTCTGAGTTTGCTAACAACCATTAGCATGTCATGTGATTTTACTACTAGACGGGTCCTATATTAATCCACTTGATATGGCAATAGAAAATGCACGATAATGATCACTTTATATTATAAACACAAAGTACTCATACATAGATGAGAAAGGTACATAGAGGCAGATACATATCAAAGTACCAAAGATGGTTCTTCGGAACCCTGGCTTCGTAGGGCCGATCTATTTCCTACTACATGGTTACTAGTGCCTCCGGTGTTACCTACACTACATTGAACCAGCTAAGTGAAAAATAAATTAACTATAGTATAGATTCAATTATAAACCAGCTTTAAAAGCCTAACTAAATGGCCTCTCTACATGCATGGAGTCAGTGGCGAAGCCAGGAATAAATTTGAGGAGGGGCTGAACTATTTATATGTTTAAACTAAGGTAACAAATTTAGTCTTTTACTTGTATGAAATTTGAAATGTACATAAAAATTACACAATTAGATAAAGACAAATAATGAAAAACAGAGAAATACAAAGTACGTACCTCAATAATAGAAAGCGTATATCCAAAAATATATAACTATTCTGCTTTAAGTGTGGAATTGTGATAAATCACCTATGTACGAAACACATCAAAATTAGTGATATAATAGCAAATTGTGAATGACAATGAAAATTTACATAATATGAAACATACCAAAATTAAGTTAATTTATATCCGTACAGAGCTATAAAAATTATATTGATAAAGACTAAACTATCTATATACATCTATAATGAATTGCAAATTTATAATGAATTAATTATAAAGACTAAACTATCTATATACATTGAACCTAAAAATCTAAACTCTAAACTGTAAAATACTAAATTGATAAAAAAATACTAAGAAGACATTACTCAAAAAAATTACTGATTTTTTTTTCACTGATCCTATTTGCTCGGCCCTTCACGGCTTCACCCTATTTCACTCGGCCGCTGAGCCGCTGCTCGCCTGCTCCCATCTCTCCGCCCGGCGCTCCTATCTTACTGAGGCAACAACCTCCCCGCCGCCCCTATTTCTCTGATTCTCTCCGCTCCAATCCCCGGCCCCTCCCCGCCTCCCACCTCCGCTCCCGGCTCCCCGCCTCCCACCTCCGCTCCGGCGCCGGCGCGCCCGCCTCCCCCTCCGCTCCACCCCCTCTCGCGCCACGCCTCCCCTCCGGCCTCGCTCCCGCCTCCGCTCGCGCGCGCCCGACCTCCACTGACCGCTCCGCTCCCCGCCTCCGGCCTCCCCCCTCCGCTCCGCTCCCCGCCTCCGGCCTCCCCCCTCCGCTCCGCTCCCCGCCTCTGGCCTCCCCGCTCCAATCCCTCGCCGGCGTCACCGCCAGGCGCTAGATCCGGCCCGGCTCAGCCCCCCTCACCGGCGTCGCCGCCACATCTCGCCCTGCAGCTCGCTCTTGGCACTTCAAAGAAAGCGTAGCTCGCCCCACCCCCTTTGTGTTGCTGTTGCTGTGTGAATAGAAAGATTGCTATTTGCTATGTTTGCTAGGTTTGTGACTTGGTCTATTGTGGACTTTGTTGGGCCTCTTTGCTGGGCTTTACTCCAGTGCCAGGGGATGGGGGGGCTGGAACCGGGGCGAGGAGGCCGTGAGCTTGGCTGCTCGGGGAGGGGGGGTTCTACCCGGGGGGGAGGTGAGGCTTGAGCCTCACTAAGCCCCCCCCTTGGCTTCGCCCCTGCATGGAGTAGTGCGGAAGAAGTCTTGTGCATACATAAGGTGGTGGAGTCCATTCTTCCTTCACAATTTTCGCGCCAAGACTGTTCCCGCCGAGAATGAGTCCAGGTGCTATCTCCTTCGTGGGGGCCCACTGGACAGCAGCGGCCGGAGCCTGTGCTCCCGCGCGCGCGCGCGCATGCATAGATCACAGCAGCGGCGGCTCGGTCGGCTTGCACGCAGCAGCGCACCAGCGGCCCGTGGCCAGCAGCCTGCAGTCCTGCACGGACGAAACCACGGCGGCACACCATCAGCGAACCAGCGTGGAGCGCCCGCAACGTCAGGCGTGGACTATCGTACTAGCAGCAGGCCTAGAAGCCTTGGCTTTCCAAATCTATTGAGTGACCGTGAGCCTGAGAGTATTAGGGGGTGATCGTTTCGGCTTCAGCTTCTAGCTTCAGCTTTTTTTTCACTATTCACTACACTATCCACTAACTCAGCTACAGTGTTTTTTCAGCCAGCTACAGTGTTTTTTTAGCTAAAAGCCAAAAGCCATCGCTATTCCGATCACCCCCTTAGTAAAGCCCCATATGTAGGTCCAACTATCTTGAGAATTATCTGAGATGAATATTGCGATAAGCCCCATATGTAGGTCCAACTATCTTGAGAATTATTAATTGGCAGAAAACACCTACTGTCTTCTATAAACATATTATATTCCTAAAAGCTTCAATAGATAAAGGAAGAGTACCAATTTGGCAACCCAAATAAGTGCCTAACAGGTTCTCTGTCTTCCCTCTCCCCCTCTCTTCCATAGAGGGTTCACATTACTGGTTTTTTTTTACCTAAGCGGCGGGGGGGAGTCCAGTTTGATTTTTTTTTTTTTGGTTTTTTTCAGAGATTCAGAGAAATTCGATCCGAAAAAATAAACAAAAGCTGAAATTTAAATTCATACTAGCCGATTAATAATCCATGCACTAAATCAGGTTATGAAAACATAGCACTCTTTGGTTTACTATAGTTAACCGTTCCACTTATTAAACATGTTGTGGATCATGCAGAACAAACTAGCTTCATGTGTTAGCAAACGCTGATGGTGTATATCTGCAAGTTATTTGTTTATGCATATAAGATTTTTTGCTGAACAACCTCATTTGCAATATGCATAATAGATTTTTAGTATAAAAGAAGGAGTCGGTGGTTTGAGGCCCGCATCCCCCACCCGATTCCCACGCACACCACACCATCTTCACAATCTCCACCCCCGCCCCTCTCGCCGCTTCGTGTTCGCCCACCTCAACTGCTCCCTTGTTTTCTCCTCCTGATCACTTTTATTTTGTGATCTATATGTTGTGGCCTTGTGGTGTCATAAGCTATGATTGTTGGTGCCTGCAGCGTCGCTGGCAGTACTTGGGGAGACAACAACATTGATGTCCCCAGAGGTCCTTGTAGCCTGTGGTGTGCCCTGCTGTAGGTACAAGCTCTGAAATGGTCATTGGTTAATGTTTTTACTCAAGTGCCTATGGTATCAATACACCAGTTTTTTTTTATTAATTTCTGTGTTAATATGCATTGTGCTTCAGATTGGTACAATATCCTGGTGAGTTTGTGGTGACATTCCCAAGGGCATACCATGTTGGGTTTAGCCATGGTGAGTTAAATTATCTAGCCTTTGCAACCTATGATGCTTGTTATTACATTTAATTCATCTTGATGTGCCAATTGTTAAAATGCCCATTCCAGATATGCTATAATTTTGTTTTGGTACTGGCAGTAAACGCAAATTATTTACAATACAGTGCTTGTGGCTGCATGGATCAAAACAATTGGTGTAGCTGTGGTAGTAATATGTGGTCAGTTACACCACAACTGATCTACATTGCCATTATATTCTTACATATTCTAGATAACAGATGGTGCTAATGGGGAATTTATACTCATGAAACTTTTTTTCCCACCTGAAGTAAGCGTTGATTTGTTTTTTGTTGTTATCTTAACTAAATGGTTTTGATAAGTTAGCTTTCTATCCAACTTTATGCTAATCATTTGAAGAATTCAAATCTTTAATGCTGCTTTAACGTTTTGGTAATGATTAGTGGGCTAACTATTTTCTGCCTGTTATTACCTTCACTGCTTCACCTACCACTTCAGATTCCCTTGAGGGTCTCACTCATATTTGAGACCAAAGAACCTATCTATAAAGATCATTTATTTTGGGTAACAAAAAGAAAGCAATTTAGAGTCCGTTGGTACAATGTAGAAACTGAATATCTACATGTTTGCATTTGTTTATTGCTGTGCATTTAATTAGCAATTCTAAAACCGATATAATATAGGATTTAATTGTGGAGAAGCTGCCAACTTTGCAACTCCCCAATGGTTGAAGTTTGCCAAAGAGGCTGCAGTTCGAAGGGCTGTGATGAATTATCTTCCAATGCTTGGGCCGCCGCGGGCAGAGTGGGCTGAGAGTGTGATGTCTAAAGCACTTAGCAGAAACAGGAGGAATTAGTTTATGTGACTACTTATGACATCCTCTTTGATCAGGTTTGGAAGATACTCCTTATGCAGAGTTATGTTTCGCTTTACACGGGTGAAACAAAATTTATATTTATTGTAAATTTTAGAATCATACTGATATTATATATCACCTTTTTTGAGAATTCGTTGCAACGCATGGGCATTGTACTAGTATTCCTAAAAGCTTCAATAGATAAAGGAAGAGTACCAATTTGGCAACCCAAATAAGTGCCTAACAAGTTCTCTTTCTTCCCTCTCCCCCTCTCTTCCATAGACGGTTCACATTACTGGTTTTTTTTACCTAAGCGGCGGGGGGGAGTCCAGTTTGATTTTTTTTTGTTTTTTTCAGAGATTCAGAGAAATTCGATCCGAAAAAATAAACAAAAGCTGAAATTTAAATTCATACTAGCCGATTATCGCTGATAACCGGCCGTAAATCAGTTGAAATTATCGGCAAAAAAATTGAAATAAATTTTGGAAAAAGTTTATTCTAAATTTGATAAAATTCATGCAAAACAAATTTTTCAGAACTAGTTTGGATTTCTTAGGGGGGGTCACCGGTAAACCCAGTAAACAGGTTACCAGCCGGTAACCAGCCGAAAAAAACCCTCCTTTCCATATCACCCAAATTATTTTGTGGCACTAACTTAATAGCAAGTGATTTGCACTATTCTACAGTGCCCTAATATAACTGTTGTGGAGAGAATTTCTAGTGCACCCCTCATTATGGTGCATCCTTCGTACATCCAGCGCCTAAAAGTTTTGAAAAATGCCCAAAATATTTCTAGATGTAGGGGATGGTATAGTCTACGGACATGCAAATTTTCAGGATGAAATTCGATGGCATTTGGAAGATATGAAAAGAAAAGAAATTTTGATTGAATAATCTTTAACACCAACCATGTTGGCTGCTAATTTCATACGTTTCAAATGCGATCGAATTTCGTCTTAAAATTTTGTGTGACTGTAGAATATACTATCCTCTAAACCATCAAATTTTTGGGGAATTTTTATAAACTTTTAGAATTGGGATGCTTGAAGGATGCACCGTAGTATATTATCCCCTAAACCATCAAATTTTTGGTATTTTTTTAAATATTTTAGAATTGAGATGCATGAAGAATGCACCATAAGGGAGGGATGCACTGGATATGTTCCCGTATTGTGGCATAAGTCCGTTCTATGGGCACTTACCAAATTAGGCACATTAAGCCCCATATACTAGCACCTCCAGTCAGACATTACTTGGCAAAAAGGAGGGGAGACTGGTTCCCATATAAATATAGGCTAGTGGCCACGTCATTTGTACACAAACCTGTAATTAATCCAGTTATTTAGCACAAAGATAAAGGTTCCCAATACCACATCTTTCTCTATCTTTTCAGTGTGCTTATATTCTTAGAGGTTGATCTTATATGTTAGTAGTCGTCGATTTTTTCTAGGCTAGCAATGCGACCCTCTATTACACAACATATTATTAACACGAGTTACTTAGTAAGGCTGATTGGTGTGTAGCTTGATTTTTAGCCCCAATTGCTACAAATGTTTCGATATTCTAGAATTATTTTTGTATCAGAAATTTTCTAGAAAACCACCTATCACTCTCTTGGTCAGCGGTCAATGGCTGCCACCGTCATCACAGAAATCATCATCACAGACGGTTCAAAAACGTCATCACAGACGGTTTTCTGACCCGTCTGAACCGCCTGTGGTATAAATACCACAGACGGTTTTTACCTAAAAACCGTCTGTGATAGCTAATAATCACAGACGGTTTTTATCTAATAACCATCTGTGATTATCAGCTATTACAGATGGTTTTTAGTTAAAAATCATCTGTGATATTCTTTTCTACCCTAAATTTATTTATGTTTATTGGCTAGCCTCAAGAAATGCTAGCCATGCCCTCTAAAACAAGCAAATCAACATGTATGTGCATACAATTCACATCTCAATTCATTTCACAAACATAAAACATACAATTCACATCTCAATTCATTTTACAAATATAAAACATCGAATTCACATCTCAATTCATTTCACAAACATAAAACATCCATTAACAAATACACAATTACAAAAAGGTCAACATTATTTTGCACTTAGATGGTAACATCATATTTTTATATTGCTCTATCACTCCGGAATCGAGGTCTCGCGAAAGGAATAGATCCATAATCAACGAACTTGTCAGGCTGCACAAACAATACTTGGATGGTGCATGATTGCCATCCAAGTATTGCTTGTGCAGTCTGACAAGTCGTTGATTATGGATTATTCCTTTCGCGAAACCTCGATTCCGGAGTAATAGAGCAATAAAAAATTATTCTACGTTATAGAACTCTCCATCTGAGTTTATGACCTGAGCCACCAAAAAGTACGCGCACTCTCCTCTAATTTGTGCAAGGTTGGTCTGTTGCAGTGCAGTTGTCGAGATGAACGCAGTCTGTCGATAGAAATATCAATGTGCATATATATATAACCTGATAAGTATAAAATAATTATGGAAAGATTGACAAACCATTGAATTGGTGATCCTCGAGGAATCGAGGAGTAGTCTCATATGGTGGCAAACGTAGAATCCACATGTGTTGCCCGGCGGCTGCTGGTGGCACTGCAAAAAATAGAATGTGTTAATTCAAGAGGCATTACTACCAACTATTGCATAGGATTAATTAATGTGTACTAGTGAATACCGAAAATTTTTGAATATATTTCAGGCTGTTGGCCTCTTGCGTCGAGAGACCTGTCTTTGCAACGAACAGGGCGAACGACCTACGTGATTCGAAAAAGTTAACCTTAGTCATTCGGAAGGAAAGAAAGAGTACAATATATTTATGTATGGAGAAAATGTATTTACCTATCAAGTAATTGGCTGATAACTGTGTAGTCGATTTTATTCTTACTTAGGGAATTAAGGCATATTGCCTTGTTCTATTTTGGTACAATCACTATTAAAATCCAGTGAAACCCCTGATTGTGGGGCATAAGTACGTATTCCTTATCGCGGTAGGCCAGCAGTGCTGCTGTAATGTACCTCTCGACAAAGGATGCATCCTCGGTGATGGTATGCATGGCGACCAAGTGTGGGTCCAGAAAACCAACTGATGACTTGGATAATTTAGCTTGAGTCACCATAAATATATATACATACACAAAAGTAACAAATTATATATGACATTTATCGGTATAACATGAACGAAGAGTGTAATTGTACACACTTACAGCATCCAGTATCAAATGAGTGAGGTGTTAAGAGCGTTGAGCGTGAAAAGATCAAATAAATCCTCAAAGGTCACCGCGAAGACACAATCATGAATATTGTGCTGTAAATTATCCGGTTTGAATTTGACAGCGATACCTGAGCGTCGTTCTCCCTGTGGCTTATTGTCCTATTCCATATACCAAGAGTGTAATTTCTGGCAAGTCCTAGGATTACGATACGCTCTACCGAGAAGATCATCGGCTCGCCTAGCATTAATTTACGGGCAAATGACAGGTACGGGTTATTAGCATCGGTCTTCTTTTATTTACCCTTGTTGCCCCTGCTGCCCCAGTTGATGAGGGGGTGGCCCGATCTTCCGATGAGAAGGATAATTTCGATTTGATATGACGTTGACGAAAAGGCTACTTGACCGAGACGACCAAGTCTGTCTTTCAATCGCTACACCACACCCTAGTCGATATCAACCGTGCCAAGAACGCGGTTGACCTGAACACGAGGTTCAATTCCTGCAAGCAATCGAAGAACAAGCAAGAACAAGAGAAAGAGCAATTTTATTGCAAATAGGACTGAGAAACACAAAGGGGTTCAGGCCTGCAATCGCAGTTGTTGGTCTAGTCGACACAAGAACACACGACGAAGTTTCACGGTGGAAAACTAATCTAAACAAACCTGAGTTACATGGCCAATTGAGCCTTTATTTATAGGGGCACGCAGGCCCTTACTTATGAAAAATTCTCAACACATAAAAAGTAATCAAATCATAGCTGATTCTATCTCTGTTTTCAAAACCGAAAGATTGTTTTGATCATTCCGTCGCGCACAAAAGGAATTTTGAGATGGTGCCAGATCCGTTGGAAAGAGGACGAAATAACCTTTCTATGCTGTACTCACACATTCCAATCGGACTCTTGATGCGAAATCTATGAGCATTTAAAGTTAGACCTGTCAGGCTGAGTCAGTGTCAAATTGTTTTGATGATTGTGGTGCGCACAGAAAAAATTTGGTAGTGGGGCCAGATCCATTGGAAAGTGGACGAATTCATCTTTCTACGTTGTACTTGCATACCTCAAACGGAGTTCGTATGCAAAAGTTATGCTCATTTGAAGTCGGACTATCAGGCTGACAACGAATTGACCTAGAGGCCGAATTGGTTTCCAAGTTGTGTCCCACTGGAGTTGTTGCTTGAGCTGGCACCAAAGTGATGTGGTGGCTCTTGTACTTTGCTTGCACATGCTTCTCTTCATTTTGTACTCTTTGCGTTTGATCAGCTCCTAAGTTTCTGAGTAAAAGAACATTACATGCATCAGGTAGCAGTCTCTTATCCATTAAACAGTTATGCATTCCTAGGAAAGAGTTCACCTGATAATTTAGTTGTCGCGCACGTGTCCTTATAATTGACCCTTGTATTGCTTCAAGTTAAAAAGTCTTTGTTGTATCCAAAAGTGTGTTGTCCTCATCATCCTCCCTCTCTTTAATTGGAGTCGTCCTCGACTCGAGCCCATCCTCTTCTCCCAAGTAAGGTTTCAAGTCTGAAATATTAAATGTGGGACTAACACCAAACTCTGCAGGCAGATCAAGCTTATAGGCATTATCATTAATCTTTTTTAATACTTTGAATGAACCATCTGCTCTAGGCATAAGTTTTGACTTTCTCAATTCAAGGAATCTTTCTTTTCTTAAATGCAGCCAAACAAGATCACCAAGTGCAAATGTAATTTATTTTTTACCTTGACTTCCTGAAACTCGATACTTCTCATTCATGCGTTTAATGTTTTCTTTAGCTGTCTCATGCATTTTAACAATAAACATAGCACGTACCTTTGCATCAAAATTTACTCTTTCCGAAGTAGGTAGAGGTACTAGATCAATTGGAGCACATAGAGCAAAACCATATACAATTTGAAAAGGGCTCATTTTTCTGGTTAAATGCAATGACCGATTGTAGGCAAACTCCACATGAGGTAGACATTCTTCCCGCATCTTCAAGTTCTTCTTCAAAACAGCTATCAACATTGTTGACAGGGTACGGTTGACGACTTCAGTTTGTCCATCAGTTTGGGGATGGCAAGTAGTTGAAAACAGCAGCTTTGTCCTAAGTTTTCCCCAAAGTGTCCTCCAAAAATGACTCAAAAACTTTGCATCACGGTCCGACACAATTGTGTTTGGCACACCATGTAGACGAACAATCTCCCTGAAAAATAAATCAGCAACGTGTGTAGTATCATCGCTCTTATGACAAGGAATAAAAAGTGCCATTTTAGAAAACATATCTACTACAACAAAAATACTATCCCTCCCCCTTCTTTGTCCTAGGCAATCCTAATACAAAATCCATAGAAATATTCTCCCACGGAACACTAGGAACAGGAAAAGGCATGTATAAACCATGTGGATTCAGTCGTGACTTAGCTTTTTGGCATGTAGTGCATCGCAAAACGTAGCGCTCGACGTTGCGCCTCATCCTTGGCCAATAGACATGTTCAGCGAGGATGTCCTCCGTCTTCTTGATGCCAAAGTGTCCCATTAATCCTCCTCCATGCGCCTCCTGTAACAACAAAAGACGCATAAAGATAGCTGGAATGCATAGCTTGTTAGCTCTAAATAAAAATCCATCATTGAAAATAAATTTGTTCCAGCTTCTACCATCTTTGCAATTAAATATGGCATCTTTAAACTCATTATCAGAATCATATAGCTCTTTTATTGTCTCTAGGCCAAAAATTCTATAATTAAGTTGAGACAACAAAGTATACCGCCGAGACAAGGTATCAGCAATCACATTTTCTTTCCTTTTCTTGTGTTTTATGATATAAGGAAATGATTCTATGAATTCTACCCAACGAGCATGTTTTCGATTCAGTTTAGCTTGACTTCTAATGTGTTTCAACGATTCATGATCAGAATGAATAACAAATTCTTTAGGCCATAAATAATGTTGCCAAGTTTCAAGCGTATGAACAAGAGCATATAATTCTTTATCATAAGTTGAATAATTAAGACTTAGCCCATTCAATTTCTCACTAAAGTAAGCAACAGGTTTACCTTCTTAAAGTAACACACCACCAATTCCAATTCCACTAGCATCGCACTCAAGTTCAAAAGTCTTACCGAAATCAGAAAGTTGGAGTAATGGTGCATTTGTGAGCTTTTCTTTGAGAAGGTTGAAAGCGTCTTCTTGTGCTTGTCCCCATTTGAAAGGAGCACCTTTTTGTCAATTCATTAAGTGGTGCGGCGATGGTGCTGAAATCTTTCACAAAGTATCGATAAAATCCTGCAAGTCCATGAAAGCTCCGCACTTATGTGACCGTTTGTGGTGTCGGCCAACTCTTTATCGCATCAATCTTGGTTTCATCTACCTCAATTCCCTGCGGAGTAACAACATAGCCAAGGAAACAAACTCGATTGGTGCAAAAGGTGCACTTTTCGAGTTTACCAAACAAACGTGCATCTCTCAAAGCATTAAAGACAACACGTAAATGTTCAAGATGTTCATCAAGTGATTGGTTGTAAATTAATATAGCATCAAAATATGCCACCACAAATTTACCAATAAAAGCAAGTAAAACTTCATTCATTAATCTCATGAAAGTGCTAGGTGCATTAGTTAAACCAAAAGGCATCACTAACCACTCATATAATCCAAACTTAGTTTTAAAAGCAGTTTTCCACTCATCTCCAAGTTTCATTCTAATTTGGTGGTATCCACTACGCAAGTCAACTTTAGAGAAAACAATAGAGCCACTCAATTCATCAAGCATATCATCTAACCTAGTAATAGGATGACGATATCTAACAATGATATTATTAATTGCTCTACAGTCAACACACATTCGCCAATATCCATCTTTCTTAGGAACTAAAATCACAGGGACAGCACAAGGACTAAGACTTTCATGTACGTACCCCTTGTCAAGCAAGTCTTGCACTTGACGCTGAATTTCCTTAGTCTCCTCTAGATTAGTCCTATATGGTGCACGGTTTGGCAAGAAAGCTCCTGGGATCAAGTCAATTTGATGCTCAATTCCTCTCATAGGTGGCAACCCCGGGGGTATTTCAGACGGAAACACATCATTAAACTCCTGCAAAAGGTTAATGACAACAGGAGGCAAAGATGCAGGCAAATCCTCAAATGAAAAGAAAGCATCTTTGCAAAGTAAGGCATAGCAAACCGAATTTTCTATTTCCAAGTCATTGAAATCAGATTTAGTAGCTAATAGAACAACACCTTTCAATTTAATTTCATTCTTTCTAGTATTTGATTCTTTAGCTTCTTTCTTTTTAGGTGGAAAGTATTCTTTAGCTATTGTCTGATTCTCACTTTTAGCATTATCCTTTTTCTCACGTTCAGATCGTTCAATTTCATCTTTAACAATCACTTCGGGAGACATTGGATATAAAACAATTTTCTTGCCCTTATGCATGACAGTATATTAATTAGTTCTATCATAATGAGTGGAATCCTTATCAAACTGCCATACCCTACCTAAAAGCAATGAGCAAGCTTGTATAGGAACCACATTGTAATCAACATAATCATAATATGAACCAAGTGAAAATGGTACTCTCACAGTTTTGATTACCTTCAACTTACCACATAAGTTGAACCACTGAATGCAGTAGGGTCGTGGGTGAGGATTTATGGTTAAGTGAAGCTTCTCGACCATCTCTAAATTAGCCAAGTTGTTGCAACTTCCTCCATCGATGATGACACGACACGAACGATCCTTGATGACAAACTTAGTTTGAAACAAATTGTGCCATTGGTCTTGTTCGGCATTCTCCATTTGTGCACTAAGAACACGCTTCACTACAAGGCTCGTGTAGTTATTTGAAGCTTCAGCACTCAAGTGTTCTTCTTGTTCATCACTAGTGTCACTCTCATCACCTGCATGGTCAATTGCAACATATGTATATTCTTCATCAATTTCACTAGCTGAAGTATACCCACCATCTTCTCTCACAATGAGAGTCCGCTGACTTGGGCAATCTCTCAAGAAGTACCCAAACTCTTTGCACTTGTGACACTGGATGTCTCTTGTACGTCTAGTGGAATCAACCAAAGATACACTCTTTGTTGGAGCAGGTTTTGTGAGAGCTTGAACGGTTGTAGCTTTACTTACTTCGGGTGCACGTGAGGGCATGGAAGTAGAAGTAGAGCGCTCTCGGCTTGGTGTAAATGGAAGGGGTGCCCTTGCTATTCCGACACTTTGTTTGGAGGAAGAAGAGCCACCAAAATGACTCTTTGTTCTCATGTGTCATCCCTGCACTTCCCTTTCAGCTTTGTAAGCAAGATGAAACAAACGGGTGACAGAATTGTATTCGTTATAGTCAAGTATGTCCTAAATTTCCCTATTAAGCCCTCCCAAAATTCTAGCCATTTTAGCTTCTTCAGTTTCTTTCAAACCACAACGCAATAAACCAATTTGTAATTCTTGATAGTATTCCTCTACAGATCTATTGCCTTGTTTTAAGCATTGCAATTTACTTAACATATCACGTGAAAGTATGAAGGCACAAATCTAGCTCTCATGATTCTTTTCAAAGCATCCCAAATTCTAGGTACATAGGGTAGTCTACATTGTTCTCTCCACCAAATTGATGCAAAATCAAAAAATTTACTAGTAGCAGCCCTAACTCTTTTGTCATCAGGAAAATCATGGCATGCAAATTTTTGATCTAATTGCAATTCCCAATCAAGATAAGCTTCAGGGTCATATCTACCAGCAAATGATGGAATTATAAACTTAACTTTAGTTAATGCATCATCATTATGTACCTCTCTTTGTAACCTGCCCATACCATGTCGGTTTTGCCGAAATTGACAATAGTCACGATTGTCGAGGCCCTCAACAGCAGTGTCGGCGTCATAGTTGTTCTTTTCAACATCGTCATCCTCATCTGCCGAAGAGTGAGGGGAAGATAGAGCACGTCGATCAGCTGGGGGCGGACGTTGCTCGAGATTCTCAACTCTGTTGTTGATGGTGGTGAGGGTGTCATTGAGCCGATCCAACACATTATACATCTCCTCCGTTCTCTTGTTGACCTCACGGTTGAAGTGTTGCACCAACATCCGGGTGCGAGGAGTAAGAGGTCCGGCACTCTCATGTTCAGCAGATGAACCATCATCCTTGCTACCATGTTTCAAATTTTGTAATCCTGCCATTATTAGTGGAAAACAAGAAACTCATAAGAAAAATGTTAGTTTCCTATCACTACTGGGTTCTTGGTGGTTTACAAAAGTCGCACACACTCAGATTCTTACCAAATTCTTACAAATTCTTATCAAAGCAAACAGGTGGTGCAACCGGTGGCTGATTCGTGATAGTCTTGACTTGAGTGATGAGTATAGCGATTACCGGTACATCAAGGCCTGTAATAGTTAGTAGTGATAGATGGTTCAATGGAGAACAATCGGTTAATTTCAGAAATTACATGGAATTGAATTATAGTCTGTATCTAGCACTTAGCCTTATGTTGCTAACCAAAAAAGGATAGATGAAGGCTAAAACAAGTGTATATCCAAGTATATGAGTGGTAGACACAAGGTAATTCAATTGAATGCAATTGGAAGTGGAAAGCACAAGTATTGACCCAAATATGAGAATGTCAGATTACTATCCACTGGACCAGTTGTCGGTATTTTGGTCGTAACTTTTTATTAGTTGCCTATTTTTTGATGATTCTTTTTTTTCTTGTTTACTGACAGCCTTTTCTACAACTTTTCTTTTGGGGTCAACTTCTGAAAACAGACAAAATAATTCGCACAAAAATCACAAGTGCAGACTGTTACAGATTCAATCCAGAAATTTGGGTCCACTTGCACCGCAGATATCTTTTAACTACCTTTATGGAACGAAGCACAATTTTAGGGACAGTTAGATATGGAAGATATGGATCTAATGGCGGTGGTTTCATGCAAAAAAGATATCGGAAACAAAAGTTATGGCGTTTTTAGTGGCGGCTGCACAAGAGGGAGTTTTCTGGCCGAAAATGAGAATTAGGGTTTGATGTGTTCGTGATGGTTTTGGACGTGGTGATTTTTTTTTTTTTAGAGTTTTATGGGATTAAGAATATGACCAGCAACAAGATAAAGCTAAAATAGACACAAATTCAATTTAGCAAACCAAAACTAACAAATTGAAAGGCACAACGGGGTTTGGACAGCGAAAATTAACTCTTTTTGTAGGAAAATTTTTTGGTTATAGGTATGAAAAACAAATCTAAAATTAAAATCTCACGGGGCAATCTGTGCTCTGATACCAACTGATGAGGGGGTGGCCTGATCTTCCGATGAGAAGGATAACTTCGATTTGATATGACGTTGACGAAAAGGCTACTTACCGAGACGACTAAGTCTGTCCTGCAATCACTACACCACACCCTAATCGATATCAACTGTGCTAAGAACACGGTTGACCTGAACACAAGGTTCAATTTCTACGAGCAATCGAAGAACAAGCAGGAACAAGAGAAAGAGCAATCTTATTGCAAATATGACTGAGGAACACAAAGGGGTTGAGGCCTGCAATCGTAGTTGTTGATCTAGTCGACACAAAAACACACGACGAAGTTTCACGGTGGAAAACTAATCTAAACAAGCCTGAGTTACATGGCCAATTGAGCCTCTATTTATAGGGGCACGCAGGCCCTTACTTATGGAAAGTTCTCAACACATGGAAAGTAATCAAATCATAACTGATTCTATCTCTGTTTCCAAAACCGAAAGATTATTTTGATGATTCCGTTGCGCACAAAAGAAATTTTGGGATGGGGCCAAATCCGTTGGAAAGAGGACGAAATAACCTTTCCATGCTATACTCACACATTCCAATTGGACTCTTGATATGAAATCTATGAGCATTTAAAGTTGGACCTATCAGACTGAGTCAGCGTCGACTTGTTTTGATGATTGTGGTGCGCACAAAAGGAATTTGGTGGTGGGCTAAATCCATTGGAAAGTAGACGAATTCATCTTTCTACGCTGTACTTGCACACCTCAAACGAAGTTCGTATGCAAAAGTTATGCTATTTGAAGTTGGACTATCAAGCTGACAACGAATTGATCTGGAAGCCAAATTGGATTCCAAGTTGTGTCCCACTGGAGTTGTTGCTTGAGCTGGCACCAAAGTGATGTGGTGATTCTTGTACTTTGCTTGCACATGCTTCTCTTCATTTTGTACTCTTGCGCTTGATCACCTCCTAAGTTTCTGAGTAAAAGAACATTACATGCATCAAGTAGCAGTCTCTTATCCATCAAACAGTTATGCATTCCTAAGAAAGAGTTCACCTGATAATTTAGTTGTCGTGCACGTGCCCTTGTAATTGGCCCTTGTATTGCTTCAAGTTGAGAAGTCTTTGTTGTATCCAAAAGTGTGATGTCCTCATCACCAGTTGCCTCGGTTGTAGGTCGACTGTAAAGGTAGCACTTGTCGAAGTTGCTGCACCAGGAATAGCTCCTGTGGACATGACACTGGTGCAGGTAGCGGTGATGGAGATAGGTCTTGTGGAGATGGCACCAGTGCATGTAGCTGATCTAGTGCGGATTGCCCTTGTGGACTTGCCACCGGTGAAGAAGCCTCCAAGCAGATGTCGCTTTTGGACCACTGGATGAAGGTCCCAATGGCTTGCCCTAGAGTCACGAGCTCGTCGTTGGGAGGTTTCGGTAGTGGGACGACCTCAAAATTGGCATGCACATCATCCACGTTCACTTTTCCGAAGCCTGGCGCTAAAGGTGCACCGTGCACCATGGCTTCGCGACCGGACAGATATGCTAGGCCCCAAGCAGGCATAAGGCAACGGAGGCATATCTCACTTGGAGCTTGCACTTCGTAGGCTCCAAGATGTCGTCCACAAGAAATCTGGTCTCGCTTTCCATCATAGGATTGGACGTGTAGCTACTCCGATGGTTGGGGGGCTGGCTAGCACAAGAGCGGTGGCGGCGGTCTGCTGATCTCATCTCTGACGTAATCAGCAAGCTCCTCTCTAAGAGATGCCTTGATCTCCTCTCATAGTCGTGCCTCACACTCGGCTTTGTTTCTCTTTTTACTACGATACAATTCAGAGTTATCTGAGAAATAATATTTCCAAGGAACATAAAGCCTAAGGTATCTCGTACGACCTAGGTGCTCCTTGTTTCCTAGGCCCGCGGAGAGTATATCTCTCTCCCTACTTGCCTGGAAGGATCATTGAGAAGATTGTACACTCACTGCACCTAGGCGGTGGGACACTTCCTGGTCTGCAGGATTCCGGAAGGAGATGTCCCCCGACGACATGGTATATGACATCGCTCTAATCCAATTTCGAGCGCGCTCATCCGGGATCGAGGCAAATGGCGGGGCGGTGTCCTGCAGGATTGCCTGTTCGTCCTCCTACCTTCACTGCAGGATTTTACCCGCATACCCAGCTGTGCCAAGTCTGTTAGGATGTGTGTTTTTTGCTTGGAGGACCTTGTGCGCCACACTTGCACTTCTGAAATCTTCGGTCATCTTCATCGCCTTAAACTCTTACCATTGTGGTTCCAGGAATGAGTAATTATGAAAGGGCGTGAGATCCTTCTCCACAAACTATTTGACAAGCACGCTCTTGAAGTTCTTTCATGTTTTACACGCCGCTAGCAAGGCATGTCGTTGCACGGAGTTGTGGTGTTCTTCTGGGATCTCGAACGATGCAAAAAAGTTCTGTCTGTAGCTCACGTTTCCGAGTCTCAGTCACGGCTTTCCACGAATCGAATGTTATCTCAATTCGTTCTCATGCAACTATTCCGACCATTCTTCGAAATGCGCATGCTGCTCGACGAGGAAGGAGAGGGGTCCCAGATCCATCGATCTCTGTGATGGTAAAACGGCCCTTAGACTTTTTCGATAGTCCTCTTCCTAGGTGTTTTGATTTTGGATTGGACGCATCCGACGATGATGTTGAAGAATGCGCAAATGACATGTTGGCTTTCTCATATATGAAAAGTAAGATTTAACATATATTCATATATTCATAAATATATATATTCATAAGTAACATATACAGAAACATATATTCATACAAGTGTTCTAATAAGCCATCATATACATATACTTAAACATATATTCTAATAAGCCATCATATACTTGAACATATATTCATACAAGTGTTCTAATAAGCCATCATATACATATACTTGAACATATACTTGAATATATACTTGAACATATACTTGAACATATATTCATACAAGTATTCTAATAAGCCATCATATACATATACTTGAACATATATTCTAATAAGCCATCATATACAAGTGTTCTATCAAGTGTTCTAATAAGCCATCATATACTTGAACATATATTCTAAATACTTGAACATATATTCACATAAGTGTTCTGCAACACCGCAACGGAAACAAAGCAAAAGACCTCTTATCATGACAATAGATTGCACAAAGCCATTATTCCAATACTTACAGTAGATTTGGAACACCAGTTTCTATAAGCAGTACACGCATTAGCACAAAGGCATAAGAATAAGATTTATCTATAGATCAGAAGACTTGCAAGGAGAATGTAGTCAGGGGAGGCGGGCGCTGGAGTCTAGGGAGTCGGTGCCAAGCTCAGGGACGGTGGCGACGGGCTCAAGACGACGGCCACGGGCTTGGGACGGCGACATGGGCTCGGGAAGGTGCCGGCGATGGGCTCGGGAAGGCGGCTGGTGATGGGATCGGGGGACAGAGGCGGCAACAGGTTCGATCGGGAGAGCGGCGAAGTGCTGGTTGGTATAGCTATAATTGTAGTGTACACGTAAAACCCTAGCTTTTGGGTATATATAGAAGGCTCATTACAGATGGTTCTTAGTTAAGAACCATCTATGATATCTTTATCACAGACAGTTCTTAACTAAGAACCGTCCATGATATTTATTACCACAGACGGTTCTTAACTAAGAACCGTCTGTGATAGTTATTATCACAGACGGTTGTTAACTAAGAACCGTCTGTGATATATAAATATCACAGACGGTTCTTAGTTAAGAACTGTTTGTGATAAATATATCACAGACGGTTCTAAAATAGAACCTCTGTAATAAGCATTTTCTTCCTGCGCACTTGAGTTATTACCCTACACCAACCAGCATGCACTGTATAAGACCTCACAGAGTGTACATATTTCTTTACAACAGTCCAGTGTATTTCTTGACAACAGCCCAGTGTATATCACATATTTTCACATATACATAAATGCAAATTCACATATACATCACAAACATGCATTGTTATATACATAAATACAAATTCACATATACATCAGATACATCCATTGTTATATACATAAATGCAAATGTCCACATATATATATCGCACATTCTCATTCCACTTACTTATTTTCTTTGAAAATTAGCCATTCATGATGATCAATGTGTATATACTAGTTTCGTCACATTGTTCGTCATCGACCCTTATGCCATTTCTAAAATGTGGTAACTCATTAAATTGATTGTATTCGTTCTCATCCACTACATTCTCTACTCCGACAATTCTCTTTTTTCCGTAAAGAACTACATGGCGCTTCTTATTTGTCGGATCGGTTACATATAAAACTTGAACAACTTGGTTAGCGAGTACGAATGGTTCATCTTTGTATCCGACACGTTGAAGGTCCACCGTAGTGACACCATACATGTCAACCTTCACCTGTGGGAGATGCACCAAACGGTAGCGAAATAAGGGGATCTTGAAAACCACGTAGTCGAGCTTCTAAATCTCTTCTATGAGCCCATAGTACGAGTTTCTCAACCCATCGGTACTGAACGCATCTATGCGGACACCGCTGTTCTGGTTAGTGCTCTTTACATCCTAAGTCTGTATATAGAATGTGTACCCATTTATGTCATATCCTTGCCATGTCACAACTGTAAATGTTGGCCCTTTTGCCAACCATGTCAGCATCTTACTTGACGAGCTCCTAGCGATTTGCTCTTTCAACCATTGCTCCTTCAACCATTGTGTTGTCTCATGATCCAAACATCCGGCTGCTCCGGATTCTGTTGCCGAAGCACATCCTTATGCTGGTCGACATAAGGGGCCAATTCAGTCATGTGTTGCAAGACCGTGAAATGGGTTTGAGCATACACATCCATATCTGGAGTGATTGTTTTCCTTCCGATAGTTCCAATACTTTTGAGCCTCCCCTTATGACGAGATCGAGACACACCTATCGGTTCAATCTGAGCCATATAATCGACACAAAACTCAATGACCTCTTCGCTTGCATGACCTTCGACGATGCTGCCCTCCAGTCGAAATCGATTTCGTACATAGGAATTGAGAATTTTCATAAACCTGTCAAATGGGTATATGCTACGTAGGAATACGAGCCCGCACATTTTTATCTCCTACACAATGTGAACAATGAGATGGACCGTGATATCGAAAAACGAAAGAGGAAAATACATCTCAAGATGACACAGAATCATCACCGCCTCGTCCTGCAGCGCATCTAGTCCTTCAGGATCGATGACCTTCTGAGCAATTATGTTAAAGAAATAACATAGCCTCATAATTGTCTCTCGAACTTTGATTGGTAAAATATTTCTAATTGCAATAGAGAGTATCTGTGTCATCAGCATATGAAAATCATAAAACTTCATGCCATTTAACTTCAAATCTTGCATCGAAACAACTTTCTTCCTGTTACCGGAGTAACCAGACGAAACTTTGACACCATGCAAGCACTGGCATAGTTCTATTTTCTCGACCTTGGACAGAGTGTAACACATAGGGGAAAGGTACGTTCGTTCATTATCTGTTTCTGTCGGTGCTAACTCAGGCCTGATATCCATATCAGCCAAGTCAAGCCGTGCGTTAACGCCGTCTTTTGTTTTATCACGAATGTTCAGTAAGAAACCAATTAAGCTGTCACATACATTCTTCTCTACGTGTATGACGTCGATGCAGTGTCGAACATCTAGGTACTCCCAATAAGATAAGTCCCAAAATATTGATCTCTTCTTCCAGATGTTCTTCTCTTGAGCCCTCAATTTCCGTCTCTTTCCGAGGACAACATCTAAATCCTTAATCATATTATAAACCTATTTTCCGCTGAAATGCCTTGGAGCTGAACCGTCCTCCTTCTCTCCATCAAATTATTTCTTCATCTTGTGGTATGGGTGAGCTCTCCGAAGGAACCGGCGGTGACGCATATACACGGTTTTGCGTGAGTGTTTCAGCCACACACTCTCGGTACCATCTAAGCAGTGAGTACAAGATTTGTCACCTTTTATACTCTGGCCCGACAGGTTAGTAAGGGCAGGATAATCATTTATGGTACAGAACAATAAGAAGCGCAAAGTGAAATTCTCTCGTTTGTATGCATCCCAAACAAGTACCCCTTCGTTCCACAGTACTTTTAGATCCTCCACCAATGGTGCTAGGTACATATCAATATCATTCCCAAGTTGTTTGGTCCTTGGATAAGTATCGATAGCAAAATATACTTTCGCTTCATACACAACCAAAGAGGAAGGTTATAGATGCAGAGAGTCACGGGCCAAATGCTATGTCGGCTGCACATGCTACTGAAAGAATTCATTCCATCTATACTCAATCCAAACCTTATATTTCTCGGTTCTGCACCGAAATCTGCAAACATCTTATCGATGTTTCTCCACTGGGTGGAATCAGCAAGGTTTCTCAGCATTCCATCTTTCTTACGCTCCTCCGAGTGCCAACGTAGCAGTTTTGCCTCAGTTGGATTCGCAAAAAACCGCTTCAAATGAGGAATTATTGGAAGATACCATGCTATCTTTGCAAAAAGTCCTTTCTTCACCTCTGTTCCCTCGCCATCATCTAATTGATTGTTACGTTTGTATTGGGATACGTTGCACACTGGACATACATGTATATTTGCATACTCTTTATGGTAGAGGATACAGTCATTCGGATATGTATGTATTCTTTCTACTTACATTCCCAATGGACAAAGAATCTTCTTGGCTTTATATGTGGTTTTAAGCAACTCATTTCCCTCCGGAAGCATGTCCGCTAAAAAACCTAGCAACGCTATGAAACTCTTGTTAGACCAACCGTTGCTTACCCTCAATTTCAACAGTTCAAGCACAGCTGACAACTTTGTATACTTTGACTTGCAGCACGTAAACAAAGGTTTCTCCGAGTCCTCCATCAAGTCTCGGAATTTAACATACTCTCTCTCATCATAGTTCTCTTCTACATCACGAAGCATCTGATCCAGATTGTCATCGTGCACCCTATCTAAATCTGAACCACAATTGACATCATCCGGCGGCATATCATTGCTTTACTGGCGATGTCATCCGGCGGCATATCATTGACTTTACCGGCGATGTCATCCGGCGGCATATCATTGACTTCACCGGTGATGTCATCCGACGGCATATCATTGACTTCACCATGACTGGTCCAACATGTATACCCCTTTTTGAAACCCCTCCAAATCAAGTGCGCTTCAATCTGCTCTCAATTCTTAAACATCTTTAAATTCTCGCAGTCAGTGCATGGACAATACATATATTCTACCATCTTATTCAACATATCCTTCTTGGCAGCTCTTGTAAAAAAAAGACACGCTATTAATGAACTCTTCACTCACACGATTTACAGTATACATCCAGCTTCGGTCCTATATTGTGCACATATATATAAAAACTTAATTAATATTAAAAACCACATGCATTGAGACTAGCTAAATCTAAATTAGCTAAATCTTCAAAGTATATATATATATAACAGTCACTGAAAATTAGTTAGATCTAAATTTTGATGCAACAAAAAACAAATTTCATTACTAATCATATCTAGGGCAACCAAGAACTTGATGAATTTTCAAAACTCTCCTGCCAAATAAGTCTCCTCCCACCAAATTAAATAGCCTGAAATTCTTGCCGCCTCCAGCTGCAGCACCAGCTGATCTGGATCGAAATAAAGACATATACAGTTCTGACGCGCGCAATAAATACCTAGTCGGATTATCACATATGATTTTTAACAAAAATCATCTGTGGTAATGGAATATCACAGACGATTTTTAATATAAAATAGTCTGTGATAATCCAGATTATTATAGACGGTTTTAATGAAAAACCGTATGTGATATTCCAGTATCACAGACGATTCATCGGTAAGAACCGTCTGTGATACTCCTTTTTTCCGCCACAAACACCACAGACGGTCTCCAAATTAAAATCATTTGTGATGGTGTACATCACAGATGATTTCACAAAATCGTCTGTGATTTAGCGTCTAGTATTAGGCTTTTTGTAGCGGTGCTTATATTTGTAATTTGTAGTCTGAGGGAGTATGTAGAAACATGTAGTACTTCCTCAACTATAGCACATACGTATATATTCTCACATGCTATAGAGAAATGAAAAACGGACGTACTGAATTGAAAGAAAAATGCATGAGCGAGATGAGTACCTGGTTCTGGACATTACTTGCCTCCGCCGCATACCGGGTCAGATGCTCAACCACTACGAAATGGCCTGCGCTCACCGCCAGGTTCAGTGGCGTGTCCCCATCAGTGTTCACACTGACGATGAGCCCCACATCGATGTCCATGTTCCAGAGGACGAACCAAACAAGTTCATTCGATGCCGCCTCGTGCAACGGGGTGCTCCCTTTCTTGTTCCGCACTGTTAGTGATTCCTACATATAGAAGGGGAATATCAGTAATATTCTTGCTTACATTCCATATGTTAGCAAACAACATATTGCCGTCTCTATATTAAAGAGTATAATTTGGTAATTGTTAATCATATATTTTTCAAATCAAACAAATGACGCCTTTCACCATGGAAACCACACTTAAAATACTCAAAATCATATTCTAAGGGCACTTTCAATAGCTTATTACTAAAGCTTACTATTATACGAGAGATAACGGATAGATGTTACTTAAACTTATTATTAGAGGGGAGATAATAATTAGATAAGATTTTAAATACAATCACTCCAATAGCTTGTTACTTAATCTTATTTCTAAAAACCCCACAACAAATTAATTATTACATGGAATCACCTGTCATCCTTCCCTTTCTTTTTCTCTCCCACTTCCCCACCTCCTTTTTCCTTTTCGTGGTATGAGTACCTAACAGGTTCTCTTTTCCCTCTCCCCCATCTCTTCCATATCACCCAAATTATTTTGTGGCACTAATTTAATAACAAGTGATTTGCACTATTCTACAGTGCCCTAATATAACTTGTGTTGACAACATGACGAATATTATTTATATAACACCTTTCCCAAATCAATTTCACCCATGGAAGATCATGGTGATTGTGAAACATATGTAGATTCTTCATCAAGAGAGCATCATTCTGTGTTTATAAATTAAGAACTCTAATGCCCCCGTTTTTTTTGGCTTGCGTACCAAATCCCTGTGGCTAGATTTCCACCTTTTGCATTTATATCCGAACTCCTCCAAAGGCAATGCTTTCTAGCCCGATCAATATTATTAATGACCATCACTGGGATCGAGTGAGCACATGTAAAAAGGTTGGAAGTGGGATAGTGCCGAGTTGATCATTGTCAATGGACCTCCATAATAGAGACCAACCACGCAACTAGATAGTCTTCTCTCTACTTGATCAACCAACCAGTGGCAAAAAAATCCTATGCTCTTGTCCGTGTTGCTCCAACGGTAGACCCAAATAAGTGAAAGGAAGAGTACCAATTTGGCAACCAAAGGTATTTGCCAGGATAGACATCTTGTCATCATCAACATTAATGGTCACTATAAATGACTTGTTGTAGTTGAATTTCAGTCCCGTGGAGGAAGCGAATGTATTCAAGAGACACTTCAAATAAAATAATTGTCTTGCATCAGCTTCCATAATGACAAAGGTATCATCCACATATTGTACTATAGGAAAATCCCAATTGGTTGTCAGCGATCGGTATACCGAAGCAATTATGAAGATGATTGTATCATTTCTATATTTATGATCTTTTAAATAATATATTATTTAGTCCATTGAATAAATACCTTTCATATTGATCAACAAGTATGTGACTTGTTCATAGAACTCTTTATTCATGTTTTGAAGTTATTCTAAATTATCTCTAATCCTATATCATTATATAAGACAATTATGATTTATAGGTCAGCACATATATTGATTTATGATCATATTTCACGTATCATGTATATGGGTATATCAAATCAATAATGTGGACACATGTTAGAGAACATGGTATTAGACTGACCTATCATTAGACACTACGAGAATTATTATATTCCTAAGTGTTATCAATTGGTCTCATATAATATATGTAGGATCTTTAGACTTGAGATCGTTATAGTTTTGGAGGTTACCAAATACTACTCCATAATTGAGTGGTCATAAAGATAGATTTTGGGTTTACTACAAAACATATGAAGGAATATGAGTGATCAAGATAGAATTTGAATTTGCCCCTCCTATATAATGATAGAGATATCTTTGAACCTCTCGATGTGATTGGATTAAAGAAGTACATGGCCATACCAAATATAGTTGAGGATTCAATCATAATAAAGTAATCTATTACAAGTTTGAGTAAAGGATCAATCTATCATAGAATGGCACATTTCTCACCTTGAGTTCGATCTGGTATTGTGAGGCAAAGAGATCAATACATAAGCACTATATAGGTTCGTCGGATATGGTTTTTATGTATATTTGGAAGTCATTGTGTCCTACTAGGGACCACTGTCGACTTATGGACCGGAAATGAATTTTTAGCCCATGACCGAATTGACATGAATCTATAGGGTGACATACTTAACGAGTTGAAATGATAAGGGTCTAGATAATAGACTCCATGTGGGATACGATCTTTACTCGTATTGAATCCGATCAGAGGCTCTTTGCGTAGGATACAATCTCTACTTGTATTGGATAAAGATCTAGTTAGAGACTTTCCAAATTGAATATGATATATAATCATATCATATAAGGATCCGATTGAAGGCTATATATTAAAAGAGATGTGGGGTTGAGGCAGGCCCGAGACACACTAATTTTAACCTTAGATGCCACCTCTCAAAACCCTTGTCGTGCTCGCTGGTGCTAGCACACCGACACACGGCGTTCAATCTCTGGACGTGTGGACCTCGGTAGAGATGCTACTGTACCTATGGTGCTAATCAAGATGATCACGTGGAGAAAACAGTTAGCCAGAGGATGATCGACTACTTCCACTACACCAATGTACGTTATGTTGAACCAGCCGACCACTTCAACTCTACTTCCGCTGAAATGTGTGTCTAGTGGTAATGACCCATTATCTCTTACTTGCATGGTTTTTTATCTATGTGGTAAAAAAATTTTAATCTACACTAGTCTAGCTTACTCGTATTCCAACAGTAGCGATAGAGGGTCACCTTGTCTTAATCATCTTTTACATTGAAAATATTTCGCTAGTACTACATTCAGACCATGTTCAAAATAGTTTTTACTAATGGCATTTGGCTACAGTTGTTGGCTTTTGCTAACATAAGCACTGTAACGGCTGTTAGCTTTTGGCTGAGGCATTCAACTAAAGGAAAATGAAGAAAAATAGGAAAAAATCAAAAAATGTTATATCTCCACAGACAATGCAAAGAAAAAAAGTCGCATTAAGAAGCCAACACGTTCAAAATAATTTTCAGTTTCTAAAAGCTATAAGTCAAAAGCCAAAAGTTATTTTGAATAGGGCCTTAATAACACAAAGGATGTTCCATAGTTGAGTAGATTTTTAATTGAGCAAATCCATCTATTATCAAATCCTTTCTTTTCCAAAATTTGGATGATAGTATTGTGCTCCACCATATCAAGGGCTTTCTCAAAGCCAAGCTTTACAATAATAATTTCCTTTTTAATTGGGCATTAATGTATATATTCATAGGCCCACGCAAGACAATCTTGTATCATTTTGGTTTTGATAAATCCATGTTGATTACTATGAAAAATATGCAAAATGATCCGAGAGAGTAGATCCACCAAGAGCTTTGTGAGTAATTTGCGTGGGGCATTCAAAAGTGAGATGGGCCTATAATCATTTACACTTTCTGTGAAAACTTTTTTGTCACCAAGGTAATGTGCGAATTATTGATACACTACAACTGAATCTTATTTTCACAGAAGTCCTTGCAAGGGGTGTCAACGGATCGAATAGTGGTCTCCCCATATTCGTATCCATATTTTTAAAAATGAATATGAATTCAAATATGATTGAATATGAATACATATTGAATATTATAACGAATACAGATACGAATCGAATACCGACTCAATTCGGTCAGTTGCGAACATCCCACGTTATAATGAAGTTTAACAAATTTACACCAATTTTATAGTAATATTTATGCCTCTTTTCCTCTATTTCTCATGTAAAAATTGATCATTGGTGCTATTTTGTCACTAATCCTAGATATATTGCAAATAAATCGGTTAAAGAGCACGCAAAAAGCTTATTGGGGGATGTGCCAAAATAAAAAAACATAAAATGCCAAATTAGAGTCCACTACGATGACAGGCTCATCGAGATGATTGAAATGCATATATAATATGCCTAATTTAGAGGTCAAATACAAAATATATGTATTAGCTAGCTGCTACTATTATGTCCAACGAATCTGGATATTATTTGTATTCAATTTGACACCTATTTTACATATTATATTCGTATTCGACAAAAAAAAACTCAGATACTATCCGAATTTGGATTCGTTTTACAATACGAATGCTTTTTTGCTTACCACATTCACTATCATCCGAATACAGATAATAGATAAAATGAATAATCTGGATCTGTTTGACACCCCTAGTCCCTAGATAGCTTGTAGAAATCATTCTTGACAATATGCCAGCATTTTTTTTAGAATAAGTCCAAACAATCTGGCCTAGGCACTTTATCAATAGGGAGTTCCTCTATTATATTATCGATCTCATCATGTGTGAGGTCCTCTTCTTTTTAACTTATAAAAGCTACTTTCCTACAGTAAAATGATTTTTTTATAGTAACTAACTTTTAAATGAAGTGTCTTTTCAAGAAAAAATCTATAAGTCGATTATAGTACACACTGCAGCGACTTCATTTATATCGGCTAAAATCGCACGTGAGTCTCTATATCTATGTGCTCTTTCTTACACATAGTCAAAAACCACAAGCCATAGCCAAAAGTTAGTAGCAGCCCAAAATAACAGGCCTATAATCTCTCTATCAAAATCTGCAATCCCTAAATTGGTACAATTAATTCATCTAAATTAAATAGTTCTTTTAGGTCGTGACTGTTAAGAGATAAATTTGTATCTGGTACAAGTTGGATACGTGTAGGTCAAGTCTTCTCTCTCTTCTATGTTTAAGGGTGAGTTCTTTTAGGCATATGGCTTATAGCTTAAATATTTTGAATTTTGGCTAGTCACAAGAGGTAGCACATACAGGAGAGTAGTACATGCGATTTTGGCCAGTACAGTTGAACTCAGTACGCATTTTACTATAATATTTCTATTGGCCTTATCTTAAAAAACACACCATTTAAAAGCTAATTACTATAGACAGTATGAACATAAGTCACTTATAAGCTGGTTCGATCCCAGCCTAACTTAGGCCCTGTTCTTTTGCGGCTTCTAAAAGCCGCTTTTGGTTTTTGCTATAGTAACTAACTTTTAAACAGAGTATTTTTTTTAAGATAGGATCTACAAGTTTATTGTAGTACACGTTAAAAAATTAATATCTGTACCATCAAAAATCGCAAGCGAGTATCTCTCTTTCCGTAATCTCTGTCGCAAACAGCCAAAAAGCCATTAGCCGCAGCCAAAAAGAACAGGCCCTTAGTCACTACTCTTTTGGTTGTAATCCCTCTTCGTTGATCGACAAGACCGGCTATATAAAGCAAAGACCAGGGCACTGGATCTAGTTACGAGAGATCCAATATATGTGACTTTTTTTTTTTGAAAAACAGTAGGACCAAGATGGTCCTAGTGTATATATATTTGTATTATAATAAGTAACAAAAAAAGAGTAATTACAAGAAAAAAGAGAAAGAGGATATACAAAAAGATGAAATAAAAAACGTTATCTAGCCAGTCTTGAATTTGGGGGCAGTACTTCTTCTTTGCTCTATGGTAACCATGGAAAACTCAAATTTGAACTTAGTCTTCCATTCTATAAGATCGATTATAATAAGTTAGAGTGGGGTGAATGACTCTTTAAAAATCTTTCTCTAAATATCAACAACATCAACAGCAAAAAACTAAATTCATAACCTCATCAAAACCCTAAGCCAAGGAAGCAAAAACTCCACAAATACACAACCTTCACTGGTCAGACTGGTTACCAATCAGTTAGACCTCTGTTTCAATGGCTATTAGAATTCTGTTTCAATGGCCGTCAGAATCGGTCAAAAGAGAAATCAAAACATAAAAGCCAAGAAACTCAAAAGTACATGAGGGGATCTATACCACAACTCACTTGAAAAAACTTTAGATATTTATTTTACTTAGAGAGGAATATTTTATACCTAATCCTTTATGATAGCAGAACTCTAAGATTAGAGCACACACAAGGCTCCAACAAAAAAAACACTAACCCTAATCACTCAAGTCTCTCATAAGACTCAACTCAACACAGTGCTTATATAGTGGAAGCTTTGATCCAATGACTAGGATCTGTTGTGGCCAGATCCAATGGTGGAGAAGGTTGTAGGGTTAAATTTGTTGGATCTTCTATGGTTGATCAATACATGCATAAGTGTGGTAGTTTGCTATATGGGTCTCGTAATTTTTTTTAATTTTGTTAGTACATGTGGCTGCTATATCATCAAAAATAAACTTATGTATCAAAAACCATTGACATGTGAACACCATGTCATTCAAAATCGGGGTGGTTTAGGATGAGGGGATGATTTGGTCAGGTTTTGATAGTCGAGAGGTGTAAAGTGAATGATTTCATAGTTGAAGGTGTAAATCGGTCTTGGGATATAAGCTAAGGGACTAAAAGTGGACATTTTCTAAAGTTATCCTAGCCTCCATATTATAAACATATGCTAATGGAGTGCACTCATATGTGTGTGTGGATGCACCTATGGTGTGTGTGTGTGTGACGATGTATACACGTGTATATCTATCTTGTAATCATAAAAAAATTTATTTTGTGTAGGTCATGACAGCAGACACATCATTTTTACTTCAACTTGTAATCATATTATATCAATTTTTTCCTAGTCTGACCTAAGGTTTACAAGCTAAATACAGAAGGAAGAAATGAGTATTTTCCAATCTGACTCTAAAACATAAAGAATAGAATATAGTATAAATGATATCCTACCTGTATCCACTTCGATTACACCCCTAGCAGCCACTCGGTCCCAGTCTGGCCCTAACGCAGTTCCACATGGCGACGTTGCCTTACCGAGGTCGGCACCATCGCGAAGCCACCTTGGTTTCCCTAAGGGTCGGGGCAAGATCTCGGCCGACCTAAACCTATTAGAGATTTTTCTGTTCCCGGGACTCGGGAAGGCTATGCATCAAAATCCCAATGAAATTACCCAAACAAACCCTTTATCGTACCCGGGTCGATGGAATGTTACATAAGCAGTTATTATGTGACCAGTGTGTGAAATGTGACCGATTGGCAGTTTGGCACACCTAAGTAGTTTTAGCATATACAGAGAAGTGGCACCGGTACGACAACCAACTTGATCACCGAATGAACAGAGAAGATGAGCTTGGCAATCTTAAATTTGCCTACTTAAGACGCAGATTATAAGCTAGTAATTATGCCAACAAAGCTGTTGATAGTCTAAGGGATACAAGACTTGCAACCTAGCCAACTGCTCAACTTATTCTGATCTGTTTCTAGCAGCAGTCCCACTAACTGGGCATGCAGTTTTACAGAAATACAATGGGAAAAACATAGTGAAATTAGAATCATCAGTGTATTATGCTCTGTAGTGCTCTGCGCTCAAGTCACCCCATCTGACGTTGTACTTCGCTGCAAGGTAGTGGGCGCCTACAGGTCCACGGCTTCCGTAAGGGTATAGCTCGGGGGCAATCCGCTTCTCTTCCAACTCCTTCAGAAGGGGTGTGAAGAGCTCCCATGCGGCATCCAACTCATCAGAGCGGATGAAAAGCCTTCGCTCTCCTTCTATGGCATCAAGCAAGAGCCTCTCGTAAGCATCTGGTATCTCCTTCGAGTACCTAAGGCAAGTTCACATAACACTCGAGATAATTAGGTGTACCAAGATAAAGCAAGCACTTCAGACAAGCTGACTGCAGAGTTATCTGCAAAATATGAGCACGATTTGATGAACTGATTAGCTAATGCACTACTATGCCTAAGTGAGATTGCAGACAGAAGCATCCTAGGCCAAAAATGAAGTAAGAACTCAAACAGCATAATAGGACTATAAACATATTATAAGACAAAGCAGAAGATAGACTTAACTTTCCAGTTTACTACTAGGACTTCAACTACTAAGAGCCTATTTGGCCTAGCATATTAACAAACTTAATATCCAATTCGATAGGAAACTATAAGCCCCTTGTTTTTGTTCTCTTAGTGGATTATTTTCAACCAAGTCAGAGAAAATAGACTGTTTCAAGCATAACAACAATGTCATCTGAGATTTGGAGTTAACAGCAGTTCTTTGGGCAATGCATTAGAAATCTTTAGCTCAACTTGCAACACCCAGTTCTACTACGATTACAATTGGTTGGTGCATCCAATTCTTAACTACATATATTTGTGATTCTTCCAACAAGGGTCTTTATGCATTTATATGGTTCAGGACCATAACTTAGCTGATTTTGGTCCCTTATTTTTACGCTCCATAGAAATACAGTCCAAAAACACAGCATGTTGTCACTAAAATGCCACTTTTCAAATATTACGAACATGTGACTGCAAATTGGCACTCCAATCACTACTGTGCAAATCAACGAAACAAGTGTCATCCTAAGTACCTAAACTGTACGAGCACCGCACCAAATCCCACATCTCCAAGGAAAAATATTTCAAAATATAGCTGGACAAATCAAAATATTGTTTACACTTCAAAGCATCAACACTAAGGACCTCATTCCGATGGACAAAGCAGAAAGCCTTTCCATAATGTTGCAATCTGGATTCAATAATACATACCTTAAATTGTTATCAGTTACCACATACCAGACATAACTGATTACATTAAGGACTTCAGAGGAAAATTTGCACTGACAAAGAAGAGTTGAAATAATATTTGGATCGATTTACTCCTTTTAATTAAGATGTTTCTCTTGTTCATGGAGTTAGATCAAGCAGTTTATACCGTTTCTCCAAAAAGCATTGAGCTATTGGATGTTTATTAAAAATGACTTACAAGACTGACTGAAAAAAGCCTAAGCATGGGCCAAAAGGAAATATATGTTGATATGTTCCCATTCATAGTTACAAGTTACAACTACTAAGACAACCTAAAGCCCTAAACAAACAAACAAAACAAAGAAGCAAAAAGCCAGACACTAGAGCTACTAATTTTGTCTAATTACTTATCTTAGTGTGAAGAAAGAAGCATTTTGGGTACAATATCAAAACTAATACTTCAATTCTTCAAAATAAATAAACCCCTCCAGGTACAAATGTAAAATTGCTGGAAACATAATCTTACCTTGCTGCATAGTGAAGATTCAAATTACTTCTATCAAGTCTCATACCGAGGCCAGGAATCTTGTTGTTAATCTTTAGGTAGATAGCTTCATCAGGTTGGACACGTATCACAAGCTCATTAGTGGCCCTATCAAGATCGGTCCCAAAACTCCCCTTGTAGAGGTTACCAGGAACATGTCGGAACTGTACTCTAATCTCAGCCCTGAAATTTGTTTATTTTTCATGTCGGAACGAGTCAGGATATTTGGCATACAAAAGTAACATTTTGTGTTATGTACCCACAATTAATATTAGGAAATATACTCCAATCTACTTCTTGTTTTTATCTTAAAAGTAGATTAAAAACACTAACAAAGGTACAAACAAAGAAAGAAGAAACAAACATGCCTTCAGGATAGTAGTTTGAACATTCTCACCAGACCCTTGATATATGAGCTAGGTGATCATGTGGTAAGGTGTTGGCACTCGCTAGAAAGTGTTGGTTTCATATGGCAAGGATAACTATTTTCAAGGACACATACCGTTTTGTATGCAAATCTTTCCCAGCAGTCATAAGAAAGGGAACTCATAACTATTTCCAAGGACACGTACCGTTTTGTATGCAAAGCTTTCCCAGCCTTCATAAGAAAGGGAACTCCATCCCATCTAGCGTTATTTATGAAAAGTGCAGCTGCAGCAAATGTTGGAGTCAGACTATCCTTGGGCACTGTCTTATCATCAGTGTATCCAGGGTATGTAGTACCACCCTTTGTGTGACTTTTATACTGTCCTATTACCACATCTTCCAGTTGCAAGGGCTTCATGGAGCGCAAAACCTTAACCTAAAAAAATATATGGAAGTAATATAACACGATCAATGAATGGCGATTTAAGAATGTGCACTTGACTTGTAACATAATAACAAGATTGGTGTATAACATAGATAAAAATCAAATCATTTTGAATGGCACAGGCACAAACCTATTTCAGTAATCTAATATCTGTTAAATCCAGTGTTTACGATTACTCAAGGAACAGGCACAAACCTTCTCATTTCTTATGTCCTCTGCTTCCAAGTTGATAGGAGTTTCCATTGCAAATAGGGCAAGTATCTGAAGAAGATGATTTTGCATTATGTCCCGGATAATACCATAGCTATCAAAGTACCTGAGTAATTCAACAATAAAGTAAGTGACAATCCTAGGGAACTAACATGGTATCATAAAAGAACCAACAAAATCATACCCCCCTCGTCCTTCAGTGCCAAAGTCTTCTGAGAATATCAGCTGTACATTCCTTATATATTGCCTTGACCACAGAGGCTCAAAAACAAGATTGGAGAAGCGAAGGACAGACAAGTTCTCCACTAGTTCCTTTCCTAAATAATGGTCAATCCTGCATAACAAATAGAATGGAACACAGCATTCATAAGTATCTCACTCTATGAAAAGAATTATCATGCATCTCATGCTCTTGAATTTCTTATGAATCACTAACCGAATACCCGTGCGTTGCAACGGATCTCAAATAATTGATACCACAAATAAGTCCAAAAGAAATTTAATATGTTGTATTTTATTGCAATCTATAGTGTATCTAGTAATCCCCGCTCGTTGCAATCCCACCACCGAAAACAGAAAAGAGAGAAAAGAACAATGAAAAATCAATTCAGTGAACCCATACCCATATTTTTGTTTTTAATTAAAATAAATGACATCATCTCAATTATCCATAATGTAAGGCTCGATTCAAGTTCCAGGTAATAAATAATCATCTGCAAAATATGGACATCAACCAGGGTTCAGAAAACCAACGATTACCGGCTGGTAACCGGATTTCCTGATGGGTACCAAGAAATGAAAAACCGGCCAGGTTTATCAGACGTGCATTTAAACTTGTGAGTCTTTTGTGAATGTGTAATGCATTTTCTAAGTTCGTTTAGGCTTTTTGTGCTAGATTACCTATTGTATGAGTTAAATATGCTTCGAAACATCCCAAATTCATTTTTTTTTTTTTGTGTTTTCCCCAATTTTTTCCGGTTTTTGGGTGGCAACCGAAACGGTTACCGGTTTTGAAACATCCTAAATTCAAATTTTCAAATTCAAAAGTCAACCGGTTTTCAGTCGGGTTTTCCCGTTACCGACCTGGTTTCTCCGGTTTTTGGGCGGCAACTGGAACGGTTACCGGTTTTGAAACATCCCAAATTCAAAATTTCAGATTCAAAATTCAACCGATTTTCAGCTGGGTTTTCCGGTTACCGACCGGTAACCGGTACCGGCTGCTGAGCGGGAAACCCCCTGGTACCGGAATTTCGAACCTTGACATCAACTGACCATATCATATACAAAAAATAAATTTCCCTCCAACAACCTTCCCAAATCAGTAGTATCACCTCTGTATTAATTCAATACATGTATTCTCATTGAAAGGTTAAGCTCATGTCCTTGACCTCGACCGGAACTTGATAGTTGATACTCAAGTATCTTCAAAGTTGTTGCACAACATCTTCTATAGATTAAAATAAACTCAATGGATAGAACGCACGACCGTCCCTCTTGTTCTCCGCCTACCTCCATCCCCACCTTCCTACCTATTGATCTTCAGATCTGGTCCCCCTACCCATCCTCCGGCGTCCGGCAACCTTGCCGGCGATGAGAGGAGAGGGGGATCCACCTCCTCATAGATAGTACTAATACTAGTTAGTAATTTTGTCTCTTTCCTTTCTTTGTGAGCACCTCAGCCCACCGTCGCCCTCGGCCAACCATGGCGGCGGCAATGTCCCCCCTGCTTTGTTGCACGGGTGTCTCCACACCCCCAATAAACTCTTTCCCATGGTGGATTTGGCGTTCATCGCTGTCATGGTATTATCACCTCTATCCCTTCCCCCTTTGCTAGTTTTCTCCCAGATCTTGAGGAAAAGCAACCTATTCCCATCAAGTTTATTTGGAATCCTTGTCAGATCTGGCCATCTTAGGGCCTTTTGCTGCGATTCTTGGAGACGGCGGTCCTACCTCAACAACATCATTTATCCCAGTGCCATCCTCTCCACTTACCTCATCCTCAGGCAAGTCCTAAGGAAGAGACATCCAGCAGCTTCAATGCTCTAGCTTCCTCGTCGGGCACTAGAGTAAGCTGCGGGCGGGTGCATAGTGGTCTCCAAGTGGGCTACACCTCCTACCCACAATCTTCATCAGGTTTTGTCGGCCGCCATTTTCACTTCCGGCATCCACAACAGTTGAATAGCTCAGATATGTGCCGGCCATTCACTGCATCCCTGGCGAAGCTTTTCTGTCTGCCTTGCAACGGTGTGCACCAAAGGCTGAGAAACTTATCTGAAATGGATCCAATGTAATTTTTCTTTACTTCCAGATTATCTTTGTAATTTTGGGGACCATGTACTGTTGTTTGGTCTAATATAAATCTGGGATGTTGAACCTTCAAATAAAATATATTCTATTGAAAAAAACGACGAGGGTCTTGCATCTGCTATGCGAGCAAGACGGGACTCGACAGTGAGTGAGATGTGGCTGACCGCTGACATATTGGGCCCACATGTCAACGTGGGAGGAAGGGGGCGAACCTTAGAAATTTAGTGTGCTCACAAAAATTCTAAGATTATAGTATTTTTCTCTTTTTTCTTTGTTTTCTTTCCCTTTTCTTTCTCTTTTTTTCTTCCCCTTTCTTTCTTTTCCCCACCCGACTCCTTCCTCTCTCTTTCTCTTGTGCAGCCAACCCACCACCTCTCTACCTGCTCGGCCGTTGCCGCCCCCATGCACCGCCGTCACCGAACTTCAGCAGGCGGCCGGTGTTGCCCCCGGACAGATCTGGATCTCCCAAGTGAGTTCCTCTAGGACCATCTCTCCTAAGGCTGCCGCCCCATGCGCCGCCGTCGCTGAGCTTCGGCAGCCAGCCGGCGTTGCCTCCATCCAGATCTGGGTCTCCCAGGTGTGCTCCTCCAACACCACCTTTCCCTCTCCTCTCCAGAGCAAGAATTCTAGCAGAGTTTTACCTCTTGTGTTCATGCTTGTGCTTGGGTTAGAGGGGAGGCGGTGATGAGGGGGCTTGTTTGGAAAAAAGACCTGCGATGTGAGCAAGACGGGACTTAGAGCGAGTGGGATGTTGCTGCCCTCTTGGGTCCACATGTCGGCGTGGGAGGAAGGGGAAGGGCAGACTCACTACCACCACCACCAACTGCCTCTTTTATAATAGTAAAGATATTGCCTCTTTTCCCTTTTTCAATTGGCAATCGCTTTGACATTTACAGGATAAGGGAATGAAAATTATATATTAAGTTAGCAATACCAGAAAAAAATCTACCAATTCTCACAATTTCAATAGATGCTTGTATCACCTGAAGATTTGGTCCTCTACCAGGTACTGCTTCAGACCTCTTGTTAACGCAGCAGAAGACTCCGAGTCCCGGCCAAAGGGTTTCTCAACAATTACCCTTGTCCAGCCATTGGCAGATGATGCTGAATTGCTTGCACACTTTACGACATCCAGGAATATATTAGGAGGTATTGACAAGTAGAAAAGACGGTTAGGAACTCTGGAACCCTGCAGATAGAAAACAAGAATTTGATCAGATTATCCTTGATTTTTTGGAATGAAAATAGATTTAGTGGTATCAGAATTTGCACACTATTTTAGTTGTTTACAAGAAACAGGGTCTAAACCTGTAACGCGATGGATGCTACATTGTTAGTGTGACGAATATTGTGTTTGTTGATATGAGGCATAAGGGGCTATATATATAGAGGAGTACAGGAGAATATGCCATATAGATATAAGGCATATATAGAATAGAATACGGACTCTATCTCCTAATATGGACTCTATCTCCTTAACACCCCCCTTCAAATGCAAAGCGTATGCAATAGCATTGCATTTGGAAAGAATTGATACTAAAACAAATTCGAATATTAAAATCCTAAAAGACTCAAAATACTGAGCAGAACCGAAAACGCCGAAGATCTGACGAAGAAGAGTCCGCGACGGGCGAACGGTGGTAAAGGGATCCGCGACGGGCGGACGGCAACGAAGGGATCCGCGACGGGCGGACGGTGATGAAGGGATCCGCGACGGGCAGACGGTGATGAAGGGATCCACGACGGGCGGACGGCGGTGGAGATCCAAGGATAAGGACGCTTGCAGGGACCGCGACGGGCGGACGGCGGCCGACCGCGACGGGCGGACGGTAGCCGAGGGAAGCCGTGATGGGCGGCTGCCCTCTCTGCAGTCGAAGGGACGGATCTGACGAGCAGACGAATTTGACGAGGTGTCGGGCGGTGGAGATCCGAGGATGAGGACGCATGCAGGGACCGCGACGGGCGGACGGCAGCCGAGGGAAACCGCGATGGGCTGCTGCCCTCTCTGCAGCAAGGGACGAATCTGAAGATCACCACGTGTTGATTGATGACTTAAATTTGAAGGCCACATCTCAGAAGCTTAATGGGAGGCCTCCTCAAAATATCCTCCCAGAGAGCAGCCTCAAAATATCCTCCCAGAGAGAGCAGCTACTCACTCCTCAAAATATCTGGCTCCCCCCAGGCGGCTCCTCCCAGGCGACGGCGGCCACTGGGCGACGGGAGTGGCTCGGCGGCCCAGATCGGTTCCCCAAGCGGACAACCCCAGGCGACGGCAGATGAGCCCGAAGGCGGCGGGGAGGGTGAGCCGAGGACGAGCCAAGCGGAGACGCGAGGCGGAGGCGCCAGATCTGACGAGGCGAGGGCGACGAGGTGACGACGGCAGCGCTGCGGCCGCGGATCTCACGAGAGGCACCGAGCGAGCTTCCAGCGGCTTCGGCGGCGGCTTGCGTGGTAGATGGCGGCCCGGCGACGAGGCGACGGCCCGGCGGAGGGTCAAGAGACCCGCAGCGCAGCGGGCCGGCGGCAAGCGACCCGGCGAGGCGGCGCAGATGCGGCCCGAGGTGCGAATCCGCGACGGGCGATTCAGCACGGGCGATGGAGATCCGCGACGGGCGGATTCGGCTGCGGAAGAACGACGGCGGACGGGCTGCAAGGCCTGACGATGACGGCGGCTCCCCAGGCGCGCCCAACAGAGACGGGGAAAATCGAAGAAGTGCCACCCTCCGGGAGTAAAATTGATCCTCCCGGGGGTGGAAGCGGTGGAAGATGTACGGAGCTAGATGTTAGGGTTTGAATCTTAGCTCTGATACCATGTGACGAATATTGTGTTTGTTGATATAAGGCCTAAGGGGCCATATATATAGAGGAGTACAGGAGAATATGCCATATAGAGATAAAGCATATATAGAATAGAATACGGACTCTATCTTCTAATATGGACTCTATCTCCTTAACAGTTAGATCAAAATTTTCCATCTCACTCTGTACATTCAATGTGTCAAAAGCTCACTGTACAGACCTTCTCAAGGGACTAGTGAATGTAGAGTTTTGAGAGACTACAGTTTCAGCTAGATGGAAACACAGAATTATAAAAGAACGGTCAAGAAACTATATGTTTAAGCACTGCAGTTTTGAGATTGATACAAAATGAGATGTAAAACGAAATGATGCTGATCAAGAGAAATAGCAAGCTTACGTCACTGAAAAACCAGGTTATATGAAGAATTCATCCAAACAAATAGAAGTATGGTAACCTCATGGTTGAAGTAAAATCAATGGCTCATTCTTGTTTTCACTTGAAGTGCTTATACAAACCTCATGTTGCTTTAGCTTCTTGTCTAGCTCCATGAAATGTACCTCTGAATCATATTGGCCTGAATGATAGAAGCATCTTTTCAGAAACTCTTCCATTTTCTCACTACAGTTTTCCCTGGAAAGAAAGAATAGATTCAAGCACCACTGAGGAAAATGCATGCCTCTACAAAGTTTCATTTACTTAAGAATAGTCAGAAGTTATGGTTACAAGTCTTCCCTAGTTAAGTACCTTTTATCTATTCTGCAAGTCAGTGTTTTGCTGACCATGTTTCTCAATTCAACATCTGTCATCTTGCTCCGTGCATAGCCAAAGATGGTGAAATGCTACAGAAGAAAAATACTTTATTTAGATTTAACAAGAGTTGCTGCAAAGTTCATCACAAGTTGGAGAAAAATATACACAAACCTTCGGAAGACAATCTTCATAGTAGAGAGCAAAAAGGGCAGGAAATATCTTCTTCTTGGCAAGGTCACCTGATGCTCCGACTACAGTGATGCTAACAGTAGACTCATCATTTTTCGATAGAGCACTCAAGTCTTCAAATTCCTCCAGAGTGATTTCTAAAGGTGTGCCATTTTCCACCTTTGATGGAGCAGCAGGTGTGACAGCATTCTCCACACCAACATCCATGGGACCTTTCACTAATGATTATGTGTAAGATAAGTAAAAAGAGTCATTGTGTATCATAGTTAGCTAACAAGGAGTCTTATCACATGAAACACTCACTATACATTGGATGTTTTAGATGAATTTAAAAGAGTAAGTCCATATAACACCATAAATTTTATTTAAAAATCCGTCCAGCACCTTGAACTATGAAACCACATATTTGACCCCAAATTTTGCAATCCAATTTAAATAACACCCCGACCTAATTTCGCATGATGGTATTATCCGTGTGGCGTAATGAGTGAACAGTTTTACCATATAGGATAACATATTGGCCAAGTTGAGTCAATGAAATGTGGGGTCCACAAGGACTTCTCACCTACCGAGCTCTTAGTCGTGCTTCCATAACCACCACCCCCTGTAGTTCCCTGAAGACCATGTGGGTTCCACATTTCGTTCACCTAAATTTGACCAGCGTGCCATCCTACGTGATAAAACCGTCCATTCATCGCTCCACACAGGCAATTTCACTATCCAAAATCAGGTCAGAGTGTTATTTGAACTGGATTGCAATATTCAGAAGGTCAAATGTCCGGTTGCATAGTTTGAGGTGTTGGACGGACTTTCGAGTAAAGTTCGGGATGCTATATTAACTTTTTCCTTTAAAAGAAGACATTATATATTTGCTTTGGGGTTTTGCAAACTGCAAAAGCAAAGCACTTCTATCAGGGTGATGCATTAGTTGTAATGTATAAGATTAGTATCAAAAGATAAAAAATAAGCACAGTAGTAAAGTAATGACAGTAATATATGAATCATTTCCAATTCTAAAATTTGAAAACATACAAAAGAAGAGCTCCGCTATTATATTCAATTGTCTATGGCATTATCACCTACCTTATACTGAATACATAAATAAACAGACCATCAACTCATCATTGGTGTTAGTGGCTTTACAAGCTACTTGGTTTTCTCAAACAGGGTCTTTTCATGAAAGGTTACAATTTCTTTGATATAAGTTCAGTTTCAACAGATAAAAACAGAAAAAAGCTATTACAATCCTAGGCTCTAATGTATGATTGACAAAATTAGACAGCAATGTTAATATCGCAGGCTATTGTGGCGTTGTGACATTTCCGGTGCTTGGACATTAATATGTTATGATACAAGACAATCTTGCTATTACAGCTACGACTATAGTGGCAATGGTGATCAGGTACATTTGTTTACAGTGAAAACAGTTGCCGCTATGCCTTTTTTGTTTTCGTTGATGCGAGTTTTAGGGTGTTTTAGATAATAAAATAAGTAAACATAATAGAATCAACCTTTTTAAAAAAAACCGTGACGTATCTCCCTATTCAAAATCAGTAAAAACATGACAGGATAGATTTGGCAACAGTTTTTTTTTCTTCCGAGTGACACAACGGTAATTATAATTTAAAACACAGCTCGTGCCCATTTTGCCCCCAATGCACTCTATTCTCCACATGCCATTTTGGATCACACTTTCACAATTCTTAGGCATATAGGACTAAATAAGTCAAAATCAGGCAAGAAAAGATCAATTGAGAAATAATTCTAATTAAACAAAAAGCACAAGCAAATGGAACATAACTGACTCGAAGAAGATGCTGGAGGATCGGTATGAATGATAGATATCAAATTTACTAGCTCCAAATTTACCAAAGCCAGTAAGCCATTGCAATTTTTTCGACCTATTTCATTTCATATAGTAAGTTGGTAACTGTCCAACACAAAGGTAGGATTCAGAATAATGGCGGCAAGGTATTAGATTGCACACCCTCAACGAGGAAGCAATGCATAAAAGGCAATCCAGTTCAAGCATCCAGGATGCACTAACAGGCGCATCGGGTGTCTGTTCAATTGTACCCCAGACATATATGTCTGCAATTCCAATGGAAGAAACCCCTGACCTCACCTCAAGAAAACAAAAGATAGCACGCACAAGGTCTCTCCTCAATTTCTGACCGAAAATAAATAAATAAAAAGCAGAAATAACCGAACAAGTTTTTTTCGACTTTCGAGCAAGCCAAAAGGCCTAAAGAAGGGGGCCAAAAACATGAACAAATACAGAAATGAGCCCACCTCCCTTCGCGGCGACGGCGTCGATGCGACACACGGCGGCGGCCGACCTCCCGAAGCTGCATCTGGCGAAAGAGAGCGCGGCCGCGGAAGGCGACGGAGCGGCGACGCGGCGGACGGTGGCGACGCCAGCGGGGCACCTGATGCAGGACAGCGCCATGGGCTCCCCTCCCTCGCTGGCTCGCTGCTTCCTTCGGAGGAGACGAGGTAGGCTGGCGATAGGAAAGATGCGGGGAGAGGCAGAGGAGACTCAGGAGGGGAGGAGGGTTTTATCGGGGCTATCGAAGCGGAAGAGGGAGATCGCCGAAGGGCAAGGTTGGGATGGGGAAATAAAATACTAGGAGAAAATGGCGCTGCTTCGCTGCCTCTTGTGGGGCCTTGGCGGCGCCTGCGGCCGGTGGGTCGGTCTCCGCGGCCCGGCCGACCTCGGAAACTGCTGGCTCGGCGCCGGCGCCAGCGCCGGCGCGGATTTCTTGGTTTTGGGTGTGGCCGTGTGGGGGATGGTACGTGCGGTAGTGTGATTGGTCAGCGCATTTGATTCACAGCGTCCTACCGCTGCGCTAGTACTACTGCTACTCGATCAATGTTCGTGATTAAAACCTGTGCCAAATCCCGCTAAAACTTCTATTATCTCTTTACCCTGTATGCGACCGTAGTTTTGGTGCAGTCAAAAAATTTCTAACTTGAGCTACTAATCACATAAGTAGTGCCAAAGATTAGTTATATAATAATTACTAGTTATATGCCCGTGCGTTGCAACGGAAAACCAAATAAAAGTGGTGCATACTATCAAATATTATCTCAAACTGAATAATAAATATCAACCTTTTCTTATGTCATCATGTATCAAACAAAACATATATGTTCATACTCGTAAATAAATCAAGCATCATATTAGTAAGATGTAACAATACTATATATACAATCATACAAAGGTACATATTTTTAGAAAAATCCAAACCTCTGACTTCAAATACATGGGCCAAGAGTAATAAAGGAGCTAAATTTGATTTAACTCCTTTTTCAAGCTAGGCGATCTGAAACGATTATAGCGCTTTCCTTCGCGTGCAGCTTAGAGCCACCTTAGGGTTTGTTTCCAACTTTGCATAGGTAAGATGGGGATTTGGACAGAGAAATTAAACTTAAATCCCCACCAATCCCTTCTAATCCCTACGTATCCGGAGGGGACGGATCTCGCAGAGACTTTATAGGGATTTCAAGACATTGTGCTCAATTACGCGGACCTGTGTTCGGGAGGGCCCGACGGCCATGCATAGGAGGACCTTCATTAATCTTTTTCATTAGCATTATGATTGGCACCATTGCGACTTCGCACCATGATATGTTGTAACCCCATTCCTTGACAAAGGTGTTCGGATGCATTCTATAAAGACTTGTAGTTTTTAACCCAAAGAGATGCCATTTCTTACGTACTGAGATAGAATCATAGAGCTTCTTAGTAGTAACACTTGCTCATCCTAAAAGCTTGCACTCGGGCTCTCGATCGCTCAATTTTTTTTTTGTTTTAACCCAGCAGATGCCGACGGGGGGAGGGGGAAGAGGGGAGGCCGGGAGGGGGAGGGGAGGGGGGTGGCGGTTGGAGGGTTTTAGGGTTGGCCGGGTGGTGGGAGGGGGAGGGAAGATCCGACGGTTCAGATTGGATGGAGGCTTCGACAACCACCAACTCCTTCTTTTATAATAGTAAAGATAATGGCTAATAAGATTTGTTGTTAAAAATAATTTCGTGATACTACAAGGTTTTAAATAATGTATTGCTACCAAAAGCAATGATCAAAGATATACATTGAAGATCTTGCAATGTCCAAGATAGCAAGCATTTAGCCAATAGAGTAGAGCAGCTAGTTTTCTTTTTTTTTTCTTTAGCATATCGGTGTTCTGCTTGCTTCGTGGGAGCACCATCTGCCCCCGCTCTTGAAATAACCTGAAAATTTGCAACTTTCTAAAACCAAACCATCAAAAATCACTCTCTAAAATTTTCGAGATTCATTTTGCCACTTCATTGGTTTTTCCTGGATTTACAAAACTCATGCGATTTTATTTAACTTATTTCTTTTCATAGAAATGCATTTCTAAAACCCCTCAAAACCAAAAAAACCAAATAACATACCCTCAAAATTAGAAAAAACTTGGTTAACCAACCCAAAATCCACCAGCAGCATTGATGCAACCTACCAAAACTCCCTAAGCCTTCGCTCTCGTTGGAACACCACCGGACCACCACTGCCATGGTCGAGCTCTGCCCTGAGCTCTTGTTCATCGTGGATAGCCCACATCAAAGCACTCCGACCTCAACAAACCACCAAAATGGAACCCTTGAACCTTGTAGATTCTCACCATGCAATTCTTTTGCCAAAACTGGCTGTCGTCTCCTTGAACCACCGTCGTAGCCATGGGACCACCCTGAACCAGCCTGGTCTGCACCAGTTGATCGGTTTGCCTTGAAAACAACAGGTTATGGGGTCTGTTCTTTTCAACTTCTCAAAACGGCTTTTAGCTTTTGCTACAGTACCTAACTTTCAAACAGAGTATTTTTTAAGACGAAGTCTACAAGTTAATTATAATACACGTTAAAAGCTCAATATCTATACCATCCAAAATCGCAAGCGAATATCTCTCTCTGCAATCTCTGCCGCAAACAGTTAAAATTCAAAATTTTTATCCAAAAACCAAAAACCGTAGCAAAAAAGAACAGACCCATGGTCCATAATCCATCAGTTCTATATAGAATTCTCACATTGATCTCAATAATGTAAGTTCTTCCCACTATTCATGTCAACTTAGCACTCCCCTATATCAAATCCTATTTGTTGATGTCCGCAAGGGTTTCCAACAAATCCCTGGCAAGACTGCTACCCACTGAAATGCATTTTTGATTTTGTTTGAGTTTATGTGGTTTTATTGTTTATTTGGTTTGTTCTTCTCGCGTTAGAACACGTCACTGTTTGACCCAAAGCAGGAGAAAAGAGAAGTGCTTGAAGTCGGAGCATAAGAAACAAGAGAAAGAACAGGGACAGATGGAAATGGACTAGTCGTTGAAGCAGAAAAGTGGTACATGTAATCGAAAGTTATGTTGTTTTTTGTGGCGGTTGTAGAGAAAGGAAAAATCAGTCGAATTGGAATTAGGTTTGGAGTGTTCTTGATGGATTTTGACGTGGGAATTTTTGTTTGGATTTTTATAGGAACAAGGAATGACCAGCAACTAGATAATGCTAAGACGGATGCAAATTAAATTTAGCAAACCAAAACTAACAAATTGAAAAACACAATGGAGTTTAGACAGCGGAAATTAACTCTTTTTATAGGGCAAATTTTTCTAGACTATAGGAAATAAAACTAATCTACTAACTAGGGATACAAAAAATTTCTATCGATCAATTGAAGCTCTAATACCACTTGATGAGGCAAAGGGGTCCTGATCTTTCGATAGGATGATAATTTTGATTTGGAGGAGAACAACTTTGACAATGCAAGCTTCCAACTGGTCACAACTAGAACACTATACAATCACTAAACCACACTCCAAGTCATTATCAACCGTGACAACAACGTAGTTGACCTAACTACGAAGGTCTATTTCTGCATGTAATCGAAGAACACACAAGAACAAGGTAAAACACAATCTAATGTACTGCAAATATTTATAAAATACTGATAAGATGGGATTCTAAATAAGGATCTTGACCGGATGGTCTAGTCAACACACGCAGAAGATATAAGTTACAACGTAGACAAACTAAACATAAATGAAATTTTAGGAAACTAGAGGGGTGCGACCACCTTAAATAGAGGAGAGCTACACATAGCTAGGAGATGGCGTAGTGGTACGATTTATGGTAATGTTCATGCATAAATAGTACCACATAAATAGTAGCCACCATATGAGCCAAGCCCGGTACAATTACAATGCCCAAATTGGCCTAAATGGGCCAATATAGCACCATCTTTTAGTGATTACAGTATGCACAAAAGGAATTTAGAGGTGAGGCTAGATTCGTTGGAGAGATGACGTGATAAGTTTTTCATCAAATACTCGTGGACCTCAAATGGACTCTGTATGCGAAAGTTATGCACATTTAAAGTTGGTGCTGTCTCTAGATGTTGAATTGGATTCCAAAATGGGTCCAGCTTGAACTCTTGCTTGTCTTGACCCAAAAGTGATATGGTGCTGCACAAATATATATTTTATTATTAGGTAGCATCATATAGTTCATATAATATAAAGGCACTCCTAAAAATGAGCTCATCTGATAATTTTTAAGTAATGTGTAAGAGCTCTTGTAATTAAAACAACAAACATAGCAAATATGGTTGTATCCATAGGGAACATGTTCTCATCACCTACCGTTATGTTTTTCTTGTGTATTAGCCTTTAAGTGGTACGATGTGCCACTAGCCCCTATCAACATGTTGTTTTAGTGTATCAACCTATGAGCGACCCCCACTCCAAATAGGTGGGAGTGGACAGACCCTTCTAATATAACCTACCTAGTTCTCACAATGGTAAGTTGTTATTAAGACAACTGGGTGCAACATGCCCTAGAGCTACGGTGGGCCAACTATTGATATGACTTTAACTTATGTTGGCACTCGTTTATATGCTTTACTTACCCCTATATTATTATTATTTTCCTCGGTATTTGTGCTTACTTGTTCCACTTATCAATTACCCTAATAAAATTTGAAGATATGTTGGATTTCATATGTTTCGCAGGAATTTGACTCAGAAGAGTCAGTAAAGAGCTTCCTTTGGAAATGTGCAAAAATGAAATTCATCAAATGTCAAATTGAAGGTTGCCATGACTTCCACCTCATCAAGATGATCAAAACATAGATATTATTTGCCCAAATCAAAGGTCGAATGCACTAGTTATAAATCCTGGAAGCTGTCGGAGGCCTAGGCTACCATTGTTGCACCTAGCTTGTGCCACCCAATGCACATAGAGTGCTACTCGGTGCTCAAACCCTGAAAACCCTATTTTGATGTTTTGGAAGCCCTAGCCACTCATGGAAAGGTTTGAGAGCCTAGCATCGCCCCGCATAGCCCTTGTGCCACCTAGTGTACCGCTTTCAACCACCTTGTTACTTGTTGTACAAGTTGAGGACACCACTCCCCTGAGCCTATATAAGCCTGCCAAGACGCCTTGTGGAAGAACACCCAGAAAATCAAGTTTACAGCCCAAGAATCAAGTTTTAAAGTCAAGAAGTCACTGAAATCATCGATTAGAGTTTAGCCAAGCAAAGTGGAGAAGTCACTGCTAGGGATCTTGCAATGTAATCGACACTAGTATTATCTATGATGCTTATGGTACTTTATTGCTTCAATCAGTCTATTTGATATTGTATTATTCTACTTATTTCTAGAATTAATTTGTTTGTTGCTAGATTGAAACGTAGTGTTTAGATTTAGTCAACTGATCTAATATCAAATAGTGTAGAGCTTACTATGCTTAGATTAGCCATATCATTGATTGCGTATAGATCACGTCAACAACTTACCATGTGGGAGAAGTACATATTCAAAGTAGTATTACACCTTGTTATCCCAACTCGACCAATGTAACACCCCGACCTTCCCCAGGATCCAAGATGCTACCACCATACTGTTACTGTCTCACAAAAACCAACCATAAACAGAGTTAATGCACAGAAGTTGTATTAACAGGAAAACTCATTCACCTGAAACATATGTTTCTAGAAAATTTACACAAACTTCTTAACAAGAGTTTAAACATAACGCTCAGTGCAGGACTATCATATGTGCAGTACAAAAGGAACTACTCCCATATCCATACATGCCGTCACTCCGGATCGCCCTAGAAAAAATAGCAAAGCAAGGGTGAGTCCGAAGACTCAGCAAGCACACGATAAAGCAGTTCATCAACCAATATCATAGAAATCAGTAATACAATTCTATGATCAGAATCAGAAACACCTCTCTCAGACTATAAAGCTAAATGATCAGAAATCGTAAATCAAGTCTCATGTGAACTGTGAAGCCAATCTACTGCAAACTGTATATCACATCTACTATAAACTGTAAATCAATTCTGTTACTGTGGACTGTAAATCGCATCTACTTTAGCTGTGAACTGTAAATCAACTCTCTCAGTAGTGTAATCGTAAATCAACTCTCTTCAGTAGTATGAAATCAAATCAACTCTCATCAGAGTCAGAAATCGTAAATCAACTCTCATCAGTAGTATGAAATCAGAATTAACTCTCTCAGTAGTGTAAATTGTAAAATCACGTCTACTATAGCTATAAACTGTAAATCAAATCTCTCAGAACTCTAAATCAGTAAATTCATTTATCAGAATCTGTAGTTATAAATCAGAATCCATTTATCAGAAATGTAAGTCGTAAGTCAAGTTTCAATCAGATCATCAGATCTCTTTGCATACGATGTAATGACATGCAATGCCCATGTAACTGTAGCCTATACCAGTATAGCGGAGGATACATCCATCGATATCACCCTCTCCCTCCATCCCATGGAGGTGCCTACCTCTGTAGGACTTACTCAAGAGCACTCCGGACTAGTCATAAGACTTTCTCCTCGACCTGGCTCTTATGCACTTTGCATAATGCAATACTTTTTAAATGAGATTGTTTACTCATAAACTGTATTTCTCCAGAAATGATTAACACATAATCATATACATCGTCTCTTGCATGCTATAAACCATGGCATGGAAACACAAATAGCAATCGTTTAACACTGTTTATTGTTTTAACATGCACTTGCATGTTAACCTAACGGACGGTACGCGGATGGCACCAGACTCGAACTGCTACCTGAACATGCAATAATCATTTCAATTTATTTGCTAATGCAATATATATACACATGCAAGCAAAGACGCCGCTCTTATGCATAAACCCAATATAGCCGACCTCCTTCTCACCGGACAATGTCACACTGTCCCGGTTTTAATCGGCATACTAATTTATGCGAACATCTGTAAATAACCGAGGAGGGTTTCGAACCATTACCCAAACCCGACAACTAGATCAGGCCACGATCTGACGTTCCTGGACCGGATCAGGCAATCTCCCTTCTCTTTTTTCCCTCTCTTCCCTTTCTTTCCCTTTCTCCTCTTTCCTTTTCTATCTCTTTTCTTCCTTTTTTTCCTTTCTTTCCTCTCTTCCTTTTCTTTCTCTTTTTCCATGCTGGTCACTCCTCTTTCTTTCTCTTCTTCTCCTCCTTCCTCTTTTTCTTCACTCTTTCTCCTTTTCTTTCTCTACCCGGCCACTCCTCTTCTCTCACGCCGTCGGCTCCTCCCTTCCCTTTCTCTCTTCTTCTCCCACGGGCAGCTCCCTTCCTCACACCGGTGCTCCTCCTCTCCTTCCCCCTCCTTCTCACCTACGGCCCCTCCCTCCCCTCCTTACCGGCGGCCAGCTCCCTCCTTCTTCCCACATGGCGCCTCAGCTAGACGGCGACGTGACTGCAGGGGGAGAAAGGAGCAACGGCGGCGATTGCGAGGGGAAGAGGAGCAGCGGTGCACGGCAGTAGCCACAGGGAGAGCGGAGGCGGTGAGGTGCGGCCGGGGAATAGCGGCGCCGGCGACCGATCGACGGCAGCAGCACGCGCACGAGTGGCGAAGCACCCAGAAGCAGCAGGGGCAACAGGGGCCCGAGAGAGTTCAGAGGAGGAGGGAAGTAAATGTCAATTTTTCTTCCTCCTCCCACCTGGCTTGCCCTTGTATAGGACTTGGTGTGGGCTGGACTGGACTGGGCTGGATTCGGCCCAAGTATGACAACCAAGTTATCGGTATCAGGCAGGTAAAACTGGGCAAACACCACATAGTCATAGAGCATTCGAATGCATCGTGCTTCCAGTAAATGAAGCTATGTCTATGGGTGATTCCAATACGTTGGCATAAGTAATATCTAAATTACTATTATTGAGCATACTTGCTAAATTATTCCTACCATATTATAATAACTCTTGAAATGCTCATTTTACAAGTTATTATATGCTATTATTTATCAACTACTGTTAAAGAAGAGGAAACAATAAAACCCAACTTTTTTGTATACCCCTATATTTATAATTCATTTCCTACATGGCTTGCTGAGTACCAAAATTACTCACTCTTGCCTACGTCAACTTCAAAGTACGAGGAGATTGAAGGAGATGAATACATTAAGGAGGATTACTACAATCCGTTAGATGATGTTGATGTCTATGTGTTCTAGGTCTCAGTCGAGCTCAAGCTATGTTTGTGGAAGTCTTCTAGTGGATCTTCTGCTTGTATAATATTTGGCTAGATGGCCTTTAAGTAAAACCTGGTATGTATGCCGTATTTTGAACTTATGTAATAAGCCTACTATTTTAATTGAAGTTCGCTCTTGTGTCACTGTGCATAAATGAAATCCTAGACAGTTGTGAGAATATGGGATACCTAGTTAATCAAGGGAGTCCCCACAAACTCTTCTGCTCATGAAGGTCTTCCTTACTCCTGTAACATCCCAATTCTCATGCCTTTTGAAAGTTTTTTGAATAAAAAATAACTATTTGAATTTTTCTCAAGTCAATGAAAGCTTAACTTGAATTTTGAGAAATTAAAAAGATTTAATATGCTTAATCAAACTTTAAACATGAGTTGAAAATATTTTATTTGGATATTTCATATTAAAATATGCATCCCTGAATTTTATTGGAATGTTTTGAATTTATTTGACATTTATTTGAATTTATTTGAATTCTTAGCATTTCTTAATGAAAATCCAAAATCAATTTTGAATGCCAATTGTCATGTGGGCTGAATTCTCCTTAGCTCATTTCCTCTCCCTCTTTCTTCGTGGGCTGCACAACCCAGCTACCTTCTACCATAGCTCGGCTTAAGGCCACCTCCTCTTCTCTTCTCTTTGGGCAATGGCCCATTTTCATTTCCCACCAGCCCATGCTCCCTCTCCCTTCCTTTGGCCCACTTCACAACTAGCCCACCTACCACCACCTAACACTAGCCGCCTCTTTCCTACGCTGCTGCCAGCTTGTGCGCTGCTGCCCTCGATGTCTGTGTTGAGCAAGCCTCTCAAGGCTATAAAATCCCCAAAGATCCTCAATTCGCATGCCTCGTGACCTACCAACTCCAGGCCCTAGGGCCACAACGTTGGATACATCGCCGTTGCACCACACAAGCTCGATAGAGATGGAGTTGCTCCGGCACCACCATGGGAGCCAAAGGAAGAAGCTCATGTTTCCATTGTTTAGCTGCACCTTCTTTGAATCCATCTGTATCTTGTCATGTTCCTGAGCCTTATCGTTGATTTACCTCAAGAAATTGGATTTGTCAAGCTACGAGCACGGAGATCGAGCCATTCTTCCTCATTGCCGACTGAGCCCCTTCACCATCAAAATTCACTGCCATTGGTGAGCCTCTCCCCTTTTCATCCACCTCCATATCTTCATGCCATTGTGTTCTACCCCGTACTTCCCTTATTTTCTTCGGAGCTCCATCGCAGCGCTGTCCCCACTGTAGTTGAGCGACCGCTGCCATCTTCGTCCTCATGTATGATATAGGAGTTTGAGTCGGTTTCTTGTTATGTGTGAGTTTGACAAGTCCAGGCCTTAGGCTTGCGTGTGTAATGTTATGGCCGTGCCATTGGGCACCTATATAAGACCAAGGGATACCCCCATTGTAACTTAGACATTAGATCATAATTATGTTTTGAGTTGAGAAATAGATACCAAAAAATCACTAAGATTTTAGTGGCCATTTTTGGCATGTGTTCTTAATATTTTTATTGAGAAATTGCTCTTGGTGTGTTGAACCCAATTGTGGTGTTAGGTTTTGCTCGTTGAAACTTCAGTTCTACTACCCTTTATTTACGTGCTAGGGGGGTGTGTGGAAGAAGGCTTATCATGAAGGCATTGTTGTTCTTGTGATGCGCAAGTACCCTAAGGCAAGGAGAAGGCGACTAGCGACATGTACAATGAAAAATCAGGGCCAAACAACATGATCCCGTTAGCTGGCTAGTTAGATCCACGTCAGCAAAGTTGTAGCAAAACTTTCTTGATGTAAGATGACATGAGTAGAGGCAGGAGAAAGGTTCTATTGGAAGACAGCGAGTGATACCAACATGTAATGGCTGGACTAATAAGGCAAACAAGTCTTGGAGTTTTGCTAAGAGTGGCCACGATCGATAAACATGTTGGAGTTATCTATGCCCTAGATCTCGATATACTAGAAAAAGGATTTTTTTGTTTTGCCCTAAAATATTAGTCCCGTTTTTTTCAGTTTATGGCTTATATTTTTTTCGAACAAACAAACGAGACGGCTTCTCCATCGCCTTTTCGAAGCGGTTTATCGGGACAGTATTTTTGAAGTAACATATCGGATTATCAATATTTGGTTCGTTCATACAAACGCTCACGCTAGGAAACTATTAACCGTAGTTGAAAAGAACATACCCATTATTATCCCCTTCGATCCTTTTATAAGTCATTTACATAGATGAGATGATTGTATTGCCCTTTTAAATGCCAACAACATTGAATTTCTCTCTAATTCTCACCTTGCAACTACGTGGAGAACTGAGACACGAGAGAAATGACTCGTTTGTTGTCGAGGATAGCGTTCATTTAGGAAAGGAATAATTGGGTAAAGAAGGAAAAAATGGTTAGAAGTTATTGAATGACTATCTTTGAAGAAGGATTGAGAAGGATAAGGGCTTGTTTGGTTAGCGTCCTGGGACGCATGTGTCACAAAAGGTGGTGCCTAGAGGTAACATAAAAATCATATGATTTTTTCTAGGCAGGCAACCTGAGGATATGGTGTTTGGTTGGGAACCTAGCTTGAGAAAAGCCTAAAAATTAAAAAAAAATCTGTGCATGGTGGTAGCAGCGGCAAAGCTGAGAAACCGACCTCGGCTGCAGGAGCTAGGGGAGCGATAGTGGCGGCAACAGATCCAGGTGAGGGCAAGGCAGTGGCGACAACCATGCATGGTAATGGCGGCGATAGATCCAGATGAGGATGAGGCTCCGTGGTGGAGGAGGTGGGACGTGGGGGCCTAGCAACCGACCTCGGCGGTGGGAGGTGCACGAGCAATCATAGTGGTGGCGAAGCTAGGTAAGGAGACAATGCAGTGGGATTAGTGTGGTAAGTGTGATTAGCAAGACATTGTGCTACTGCGAGTCCATGGCCTCTGAACTCCTTATCTCCACTTTATGAGCTTGGACATGATTTTTTTCATCACTACTATTGCCCCTAGCATACTCTTGGACATTAATAGCACCCAAGAACTCATTGATAGTCAGCTACTCCTTTATATGTCTATGAGTAGTCACAAAGTCATGTTAGACTTAAAACCTCTCAGATAGAAGACAATTGTATTGATTAAGATCACGTACATGAAGTTGAAGTTTATATAGTTGCTCCATTACCGACTACTTCTTTACTACTTATAATTCAAGTAATTAGTAGTGATAAAAGATTCATTACCATTGTCCTCTTCATAATATTTATAAATAAGATGGCCAACAAGCGAGTTAAAGCTGAGTGGTTTGCATCTTCCCAATGTGACATAGTCATGGATTTAAAAGGAAACGCTGAAGGATCCGAAATGATCTAAAATAATTTAAGATCTGTCAACCACGTCTTAGTTTTTCGTTTGCCAATGTATAAAGCTTGCACCGTCAAAAACTTCCGATTTAATGAAGTTTGAGGATGAAGCCAATCTTATCCCTTTCCTGTCTCTTATATGTGGGTCCTACTCCTTTATCTTTTTTCTTAAAAATAAATTGGAAAAAATTCCGAATTACTATCGTACATAACACGAAGCGGGCCGAAACAACTTAAATCGGCGGGAGGAGCAAGTTCGGAACGGGCCGAGTCGTCTCAGTTCTCACCCAACCCGTCGCCGCCGTACACCTTCCACCGCTGCCACTGCCTCGTTCCTCCAATCCGCGGCTGCATCCCATCGCTGGCCACGCACACTCCCGACCAGCGCCGCGCGCCTACCGTCCCCACCGCCCGAATCGACCTGCCTCGCCTCCTCTCCTCTCACCGCCGCTAGGTAAGCAGTTACCACTCTCCTCGCGGCCGCCTCCCATCGCTTGATCCTGCTTTGCTTGCTAAACTACCTGTTCTTAACTGCAAGTTGCAGCGAAATCGATCGCATAGTTGCGGTCCAATCATTTTTCCTATCATTTCTTAGATCGGAGGTGGATTGTTTCACGCTGCTTTGTGGTTGTGCATAGGATGCTGTTTTCAAGTTGTACATGGTTGCCAGGCTATATAGGAAGAAAAAGCTTGGTTCGAGGGGTAATAAATTATGAGATTTATGTAGACAAAAAGGCTAGCTGATTAAGATGGACTACAATTTACCGTAATGGGATAGCTTAATTTGATGTTCCTTGATGTAAAATTACTATATTTTGTTGAATAGAGAAGAAGGCAAGCGGCTTGAAATGAATCTGTAAGAGAATTAGTTCTTTAAGAGTGCATAGAAAAACTAGTCCTGATGGGAACAATTTATTTTTCCTTTGTTTAGCTCATTTCTGTGTAGGTATAATTTTTCTGCATGTATTTAGATCCCTTAGCTTAGGTCCTAATTTGCAGCAACGTACCTGATTTTATCTTGATATCTATGCAACGCTTTTACACCTCCTTTTAGGTACTTGGAAGGACATTTCAGATGAGGTGCTTATGAGGGGGTCTGGCCTGATGCCACCGAAGGAGTGCACAGTTTTTTCATTCACTCCAACAGGTTGGTTTCTACATCCTCTTCCAAAGGAGCTGCAATACAAGAAGATTGGAGAAGATGCTTACGGAAGTGATGCGTATGTTGCTGCCTACTATGGGGTGAGGTGAGCGCAGGGCACTGCAAGGCATACAAGGTAGATGATTTCTACACTCTTTACTCTGTTTTTGAGTTGCATCTATGCTAGATTGCATACCATATTAGTTGGTATGTGGGGTTGATGCTGTAAATAGACAGGAATAAGAGCAATTGTTGGAATCTCACAGCCAATATCCATCAGACTATCGGCTTTGTAGGATAGTTACAATTGACAACAAAGTTATTGTGAGAAGCTAAGTATTGTTTGGGGGGTTCACCTTCCTCTAGAAGTTGGCTTTCTAAAGCTGGCAGAGAAGTGCTTTAGTTTCTTAGGAGTTAGGACCTGTTTGTTTGGACTTAGGCTTACAAATAAGCAGCTTGTTGCTGGCTTTTGAAATAAGCAGCTTATAAGTAGGTTAGCTTTTAAGCCAAGGCAAGATATTTGTTAGTATAAAGTAGGCTTTTGTTTTCCTGAGAAGCACAAGAAGTCACACCTTGTTTGAGGAGCTTATGTTTTCAACTGCCCTACATCACCAGAGTCAGAACTCAGAAATCAACTGGCACCACATATAATAGTTACATAGTTACCTATGACAGATCATCTAGATGTAAATCTTACACAACTCAATCTCTGCAGCGGAGTCCCATGAACTAAGAGAACATTTGACCAGGCTCAGGTTTCTGGCTTCTGGGCCAGAGAAGGAGCAACTTGGATGGACTCTGTAACTCCATCTTTGGGCTTGATTGGAGTTGTGTACAATGTATAGCCCATTATCGTTGAACTGCATAATCGTTTCCTCCCAAGCTGCTTAAATTAGATCATTGACCCTCATCAAAATTCCATCTCTATTATCAGATTGCCATAATCACAAGGTTTCAACAAAAGCTTCTTTGATGGCAACAATTTTCGCGCAAACATCTCGCATTCCTGGTCTATCTTTTGGTGATTCCATGGAACACATAAGGCCAATTTCAACCAACGGTATGATATAGTTTTGCATGCGTAGAGAAACAATCCCCGTGTCCTCCTCATATGGCATATGAGGATCTAAAACCTCACCAATTCTATCAGGGAATGCCAAGTCCACATACTTTTGAAGGCTAAGGCCGTTACAAAATAGTGCATCAGTTGGTCTCTTTGCTGTGAGCATTTCTAGTAGAAGCACACCAAAACTATAGACGTCACCACCAGTTGAGATTTTGCATCCCATCCCATATTCTGCAAAACAGGAACAATGCACATAAATTCCTGGAAACTAATAAAGATCTAAGTTAAACTCAGTGGTCCTTTCAAAGAAAAGAAGTATAACTCACCAGGTGCAATGTATCCAATGGTTCCTCCCACACCAACCAAGCCTTCTGGTCTGCTAAGGCTTGAAGAGAGAAACTTTGCCGACCCAAAGTCACCAACACGTGAGGTCATGTCGTAGTCCAAAAGGACATTGCTTGGCTTCAAATCACAGTGAATCAAAGGTGGTATCAATTGGTTGTGCAGATAGTCAAGAGCATAAGCCACTTCTGTGGCAATACTTATCCTCTGACCTAAGCTTAGCGCCCTCCTTGGGCTGCCTTGGTGTAGCCTTGGGTGTACCCACATGTCCAGGCTACCATTTGCCATGAACTCATACACTACAGCCTTGAATTCATTGTTCTCAAAATCTACTGTTGAGCACAAGGTGATTGCTTGAGCCAAATTTCGATGGCGGGTATGTTTTAGCACTTCACACTCGGTGAAAAAACTATTGTGTGAACCTTGCTCGTTAAGATGAAATACTTTAATGGCAACTAGATCTGTGTCGAACTGGAACCGACCAATGTAGACAGATGACGTATGACTTGAGCTAAGCCTGTTGACTGGAGAGAGCCAATTGGTGGCTTTAAGAATGTCACCATATGACACCTTCTTCATTGTTTCCCTGTAGTTTTGAGATGGTTGGGTTGGGCTTCCCTTCATAACAGTGATAACAACACATAAAAGTGAGAATAAAGCAATAGTAACTGGTGGAATTACTATCAGCAGCAATCGTGCATTGCTCCTCCTTTTAGTTACTGAGGTGGTGGGGCAAATCGGCAATGCAAATATCGCAACAATTTCACATAGCCCTGTGTTGCCTTCCAGGATTACTGCATTTGAATTTCGAAATATACCACCAGTTGGAATTGGTCCTTCAAATTTGTTGTATGATATATTAAGATGATCTAAGCTGGTGAGGTTCTCAAACATTTCTGGAACTTGACCAGAAAAATTGTTTTCAGATAGATCTATCTGCTGTATGGACTTCAGTGTACTGAAAGAATGCGGAATAGTCCCACTAAACATGTTGCCTTCCATGTGAAGGGATAACAGTTGAACACACAGACCAAGTGCAGAAGGAATTTCACCAGATAACTTGTTGTTGGAAACATTTAATAGGACAAGATTGATCAATGCACCAACTTGTTGTGGTATCATCCCTGTAAGGCTGTTGTTTGACAAGTCCAAACCCAAAGAAAGGGAAGAAATACTGAGGAGTTCACTTGGTATGGATCCGTCAAGGTTGTTGAATGATATGTTTACCATAAGTAGTTTCTTGCATTTCCCTATACTTGCTGGAATGTTTCCAGACAAGTAGTTGTCATCAAGATAAAGCTTGCTGAGTTGACGAAGATCACCAATTGCGGATGAGATTTGACCTGACAATTTGTTCCTGGATAGGTCTAGGACAGACAGGTTGCGCAAGTTCCAAATAGTCGAAGGAATAAGTCCTGAGAGCATGTTCTGATCCATGTCAAGCAAAACGAGATTTACACAGTTGCCTATCTCAGCTGGTATGATTCCTGAAAGTTGGTTGCCTCCGAAGTTTAACCATTCCAACGTTGTTGAAAGATTACCAACTGATTTGGGCAGACTTCCATTCAGGTTATTCCCATCCATCAACAATCTTAACAGGCCACTGCAATTTGTCAGAGAAGAAAGGAATGCCCAGTCTCCAGCCTCTAGCCTGTTACTTCCTAGAATCAGTTGATTCAAGTAGCTCAAAGATCCTAGAGATGGCACTGAACCGCTCAAGTTGTTGCCTGAAAGATCAAGCACTCGAAGCTTTGTTGCGTTTGCCAGTGATGTTGGGATCAATCCATTAAATCCATTGCCACGCATGATCAATGTTTGGAGATTTGGAAGTGAGCGGCCAATTTCTGTTGGTATCTGCCCAGCAATTCTGTTGTTACCTAAGCCAAAGAATCTGAGTGATGAGACATTGTACAGCTTGGCTGGGACATACCCCCGCAATTTGTTGTAACTTAGATCTAGAATATTTAGGTTCGGGATTTGACCCAATGTTTCTGGAATTGATCCTTCTAAGTTGTTTTGTGCTAGCAGTATGGACCTTAAGGATGAAACGTTTCCTAAAGATGGTGGTATAATTCCACATAGGAGGTTTCCAGTAAGACCAAGAAATCGCAGAGCTTCCATCTTTTGTATCGGTGGGATTACCCCAGAGAGAGAATTCCATTGGAGATCAACGTTGATAAGTTTGGATGAGTTATTGAACAGATTAGCCGGGATCACTCCAGATAAGTTGTTACGTGAGAGGATTATCCTACGGAGTGATGAACTACTTGCAAAGGAATCAGGGATAAATCCACTAAGAGAATTGTTTGCAAGATTGACATAGCTAAGAGACGCCGCAGTACCCAATGACACAGGGACGTTACCTGCAAGGCTGTTGCCGGCAAGCATCAGAGTTTGGAGGCCCGGAAGCGCGCCCAGTTCATCAGGTATACTTCCAGAAAAATCATTGCGTGAAAGGTCTAGTTGCACCAAAGAAGAAAACTTCGCCATGCAAGGGCGCAATTCCCCACCGAGCCCCACAGAACTGAGGTTTAAGGAGACGACATGGGACGGGAGCGTCCTGCCGCAGGTGACCCCTTGCCAGCGGCAGAAGTTGAGTGAGATGTTGTTCCATGAGTTGGGGACGCCGGTTCTGATGCCGTGCTTGAAGCAGAGAAGGGCTTCCAGGTCAGTCTCCGATATGTTGTGGGGTTGTGCTAATGAGGGTATTATTGTGTTGGAGGACACAAAGTTGAGAAGACCACAGAGAAGAAAGAGTGCATGGTGAGGAGGAGCAGACGGATATTTGGAGCTAAGAACAGCAGGAACCATGTCTCTGTTCTAATGGAGTGCTTTTGTTTGATGATTTTTGCATGTGTCTTTAGATACATGATATAGTATGCAAAGTAGAGGAGTTGAAACTTCTGCTTGACTTCAGTGCCGTCTTTGTTTGGCTTGCTTGTATTCTACACCCTCAGTCGTCATTCGTCAGGTTTGGCTGTCCAAGACGAATGGGGAAAAGTCTAACAGAACAGAACTTGTGAGAGGGATGTGAGAAGAAAACGTGTGCATAATGTACTCCACCAATTTGGTCCTATGCTCGGCTGGTTGTACTGTCTATTACTCCTGCCCCGAGAGATTCGTCTAATCTTAAAAAAAAAGTTAAATGGCCTGGACAAAAAAAATTGTATAAAGTGGACTAAACACTTCAGTGCATCGGATTGAAGAAAAGACCCATCTTAAAAAAAAAGATTGAAGGAAAGGAGACAAGTTGACTCTAGTTGATTAGTCTAACTCATTTTACAAATCTAGATTTGCCAAGTTAGGATAACAAAAAAGTTCCATCCAGAAACAAACAATAAGTACTATATGCGGTATGATTTAGGAGGTAGTATAAAGTTGTTAAATTCAAGCACACTTCAGTTGACTCTGCATGGTACCAAGTTACTCATCAAGAATAATGTCTGGACATGCCAAGGACTTCTCTGTCCTTATTGTCGCACATGAGGAAATTTCTTGCTTCACAACATTTTTCTAGTTAAGACCCACCCATCCCCGTTAGAAAACTTCTTCCACACCAATTATCTTACACATCTGAAAGAGATGCATGGCAAGAAAAAAAAGTATGTTCAAGTTTTTTTTCCAGGACATAGTACTTACGGTGCAAGTCTTGCTTCCACTTTGCAGGAAGGAAGAAGCCATAGCATCGATTTTGTTGTGCCTCTTATTTGTCATTGCAAAATGCTTGGCAATGGTTAGGGGTGTCAAATAGATCCGGATTATCCGTTTTATCCAACATCCATATTCGAATGGTAACGAATGTGGTAAGTAAAAATGCATTCATATTATAAAACAAATCTCAATCAGGATAGTATCCAATTTTTTTTTGTCAAATGCAAACACAAATATGATATGTAAAATAGGTGTTGAATTGAATACGAATACGGATAATATCCGGATTCAGCAGATATAATAGCAGCAACTAGCTAATACGTATATTTTGATTTGACCTCCAAATTATGCATATTATATATGCATTTCGATTATCTCAACGAGCCTGTCATCATGGTGCACTATAGTTTGGCATTTGATATCTTTTATTTTGACACATCCCTAATAAAACTTTTGACATGCTCTTTTTAGCTAAATTCGATATGTTTATAACCGATTTATTTACAATATATCTAGAATTAGTTTGGAAAAGTGGCAAAATGATGCCAATAATCAATGATTATGTGATAAATCAGAGCAAAAGGGGCATAAATATTACTATAAACCAGTGTTAATTTGCTAAACTTCCTTATGTCAAAGGATATTCGCATCCAACCGAATTGAGTAGATATTCGATTCGTATTTTATTCATTATAATATTCGATTTGCATTCATATTCAATTGTATTCAAATTCAAATTTGTATTCATTTAAAAAAATATAAATACGAATATAGAAATACCACTATTCGATTCATATCCGATCCGTTGACACCCCTAGCAATGGTACTTCGGAGTTAGGAGGAAGACAATGAAGGCTTGGAGGAAGGTGAGAACTTGCATAGAAACCCCACACGGTAGTATTGATTCTATACCATCTTAGAGGGCGTTTGGTTCGCAGGATGGAACCATTCCATCCCGGACAAGATGGTTCCACTTAGTTGATTTAGTGGGGAATATTCTGCCCAAATATTGTATCGCGTCGTTCAACCAAATCGAGCGAACCACACCATCTTGGATGAGATCATTCCATCTAACTTGGTATCACAAACCAAACACCCCCTGGTTGCATATGGTCTATCTGAAGTAGTGTAGCATCCCAAATTTGGGAATTATTGAAATTGTGAAAAGTTTAAAATTGTTGTTACATTTCGATGTTATTTGTTTTTCCTAGATTCTTGACTTGGACTATAATACCCCGACCCTCCACAGGGCTCAAGATGCTACCACCACACTGTTACTATCTCACATAGGCGCGCCACAATCAGAGTTAATGCACCAGAACTGTATTAACAGGGAAACCTGTTTTCCTGAAACATACTGTAACTAGCAAATTTACATAAACTTCTTAACAAACGATTAAAACATAACGCTTAGTGCATGACTAAGTAGTTATTTCACATGTGCAGTGTAAAAGTAACTACTCCCATTCCATGCATGTCGTTATTCCGGATCACCCTAAAAAAACAACAAAACAAGCATGAGTCCGAAGACTCAGCAAGCACACGATAAAATAGTACATCAATCCATATATGTAAACTATAAACCAATTCTACGACTGTAAGCTATAAGCCATGTCTACTGTGAATTGTAAAGTCAATCTACTGTAATATGTAAATCACGTCTATTGTGAACTGTAAAACCAATCTACTGTAAGATAGAAATCAATTCTGTGGTTGTGAACTACAAATCACATATACTGTAAACTGTAAATCAATTCTGTGGCTGTGAACTATAAATCACATCTACTGTAAACTGTAAATTAATAACTCTGTACTGTGAGCCGTAATTTAATTCTATGTCTGTAATCTATAACTATATCACTGTCTGTCGCATCTGTATCATTTTCATGCAATGCAGTGTCATACGATGCATCTGTAACTGTAGTTTATACCGGTATAGCGGAGTGTCCACCTATCGATGGACAACTTATTTACCCCGTTCTATTTCAAACGGGGGTTCAACCTTCACTCCCATGGAGTTCCTACTAAAGTAGATCCTGTTTCATTGTGTATGAGTGCAATGCATGATGCACATGCTTCTACTGTTGGCATTTAATTATAAATTGCACTCGTCAGTATATACCTAACTCGTAATCATGTATCTTATCTTATAAATACTGTAAATCATGGTGTGAAAATATAAGTAGTAATCATTAACCACACTGTACTGTTCTACCGTGCACTTGCCTGTCAGCATGGCGGATGATGTATGAATGGCACCGAGCTCGAACCGCCACCTAAATAGATGCGACAGATAATGATACAGTTATAGATTACAGATATAGAATTGAATTACGGCTTACAGTACAAAATTATTGATTTACAGTTTACTAGATGTGATTTACAGTTCATAGCCACATAATTGATTTACAGTTTACAGTAGATGTGATTTATAGTTCACAGCCACAGAATTGATTTCTAGCTTACAGTAGATTAGCTTTACATTTCACAATAAATGTAATTTACAAATTACAGTAGATTAGCTTTACAGTTCATAGTAGATATGGTTTACAGCTTACAGTCATAAAATTGGTTTACTGTTTATAGATATGGATTGATGTACTGTTTTATTGTGTGCTTGCTGAGTCTTCGGACTCACCCTTGCTTTGTTGTTTTTTTAGGGTGATCCAGAATGACGGCATGCATGGAATGGAAGTAGTTCCTTTTGCACTGCACATGTGAAATAACTGCTTAGTCATGCACTGAGCGTTATGTTTTAATCCTTTGTTAAGAAGTTTATGTAAATTTGCTAGTTACAGTATATTTCAGAAAAATGGGTTCTCCTGTTAATACAGTTCTCGTGCGTTAACTCCGATTGTGGCGCGCCTATGTGAGATAGTAACAGTGTGGTGGTAGTATCTTGGGCCCTGTGGAGGGTCGGGGTGTTACATGGACATTGTTAAATATTTCAAAAAAGGGTGCAACCTAAAAACAAGAGTCAAGAAATTAGAACTTATTTTGAGCAAAATTTGAATTTCAAATTCAAAACTCAAAGGGGGAGTTCAAATTAAAAATTGAATCTCCAAATTTGTGATAAATTCCATTCTCTCTCTCTCTCCTTCCTCTCACTGCATTTGGAGCCCACCTTCTTCCTTTCCCCCTTCTCTCCTCCCTCTCTCCTCTTCTCCTTTTGTTTTGCTTGACGTCGCCCAGCCCCGACAGCCACCGCGTAGCACGCTCATGACCGCGCTGTCCCCCTTCGCGCCATGCCTGACCTAGCCCCATCGTGCCTGGAGCGCTACACACACCTATCACAATGTGCCACTCGCGCGACCCATCTCCGGCGCTTGTGCGCCCAACCGCGTTGGCCCCTGCACCCATGCGCACGCGTCGCACGTCGCGTGCACATTCAACCTGCACTAGTTGCCAGCGCTGCCCCGCCTGTGCATAGCTCGCGTGCGTCGCTCCCCTGTTGGCCAACAGTGCACACCACCTGACCGTTGCCCCCCTCAGCTATAAAGCTTCCCCCCGGGATCACTTCTCTTCCCCCTCCTTCCTCCTAGGGTTGGAGCTCACCGCACCCCACCCTCCCCTGTTCCGACCGACCACCACCTTTCCCACAATAGTTTCTTCCCTGAAGCCCCTCCCTTCAATTCCTCCCTACAGGAGCGTCTCCTCACTGCCCCAGAGCCACTCTAACCGCCGGATGAACCCCCCACGCCAGCCACCCTGCGCTGCTGTTGGCTTCTACCGCCAGGCCACATTGGCTCCACCCTAGCCACTTCGACATAGCCGGTACGTTCATTGGGATCCCCTCTAGCTCATGCCCTCTTCCCCTTCTCTCTTCGCCCAGGCCATCGCTGCCCCTATGGCCTTCCCATGCCTGGCTGCTCCCTGCTGCCGCTAGCTAGCCCTCGGCGCCTCCTCGGCTACAACATCACCTCCCTTGGCTTCCTCCTGGCCCCAGGGTTCCATTTAGGCTATCGATGACGCTTCCCCGGCCACCCCTCGTGGGTGCCACTATCGTGGGTTCCGAACATAGAATTCTCCTTCGCATTGCCTCTCCCTCTATCTCTTTGCATGACATGTGGGCCCAACTAGTTAGATGTCCAGTTTTTGCATGCATGTCTCAATGATCCTTTTTGCTCATGACTAAATTCTGAACCCCATGTTAGAGAAAGTTTTCAAATAAGAAATTTGTTGAACCATGGTTGTTAAATAAAAGCAAAGTTGAATCATAAAATAAAGATCCATGCAAGAATTTTAGTTTGCATATTACCATGAAATGGAATTCAAAGCTATTCAAAGATAATTTTTAATGCTCTCAAGTTTTGCTCTTGAAACTTGAATATTAATTGTGGGTCCTACCAAAGCATGTTGTGGTCCAAATAATAACTATCATACCTTTGTCCCCCGATCTAAAATCATCAATGCAAATTAAAGACAATTGGTGTAACAAAATTTTGTCAGATGAAATAATAAGTAATGGTTGCATATTTCAAAAATTATGAGGCCCTTGTTTTTAAAATAGTGAATGAGTAATTATGGTAAATCATTTTAATTTTAAATCTCTAATATTTATCTGTAAAATGCTTAGATTTAAATTAAAGATTTCTTTGTTTATGATTAAGAAATTCTTAAACATGATCAATGAGTCAATAATTTTTTTTATCTCAAATCCAATCACTAATTAGATGACTCTAAAAAATGAATTGTATGCCACTAATATTTATCTTAGACCCAAACATTACTAAAGGTACATAAAATGATGTCATTTTATGCAAAGAGCATCTTTAATTAAAGTGTCATGCTAAAATGAAATCTTGCCTATTTAATAGTCATCCTGTCATTATCTGTAGATTTAAAATCACCAATAATAATTAATAATAAATAAATATACCAATAATTCAAGGCACAATTTTATCAAGAGAACCCTATTATTTTATAAATCATATTTCCAATAGATCACAAACTATTGGTGATTTATGACAATCCTATTAATCAGCAAAATAACAATTGCTTAAATAACAAACCCTCCATCTTGATTTGCTAGAAATTATGAACTCTAAGATTTCTTGATAAATTAAAGATAAGCACTTCGCATGTTGAACTCACTCCCCAAACCTCTAAATATTAACTCTCGTCAAATAAAATCCAATTCCCAAGTGAACTCCCATATCCAACCCCACTAATGGAACTTGCTTAACAAATATAAAGTAATAAAAAGAAGTCATTTAAGATCAAGCTCTGGTTTTCCCCAATCAGTAATAACTTGCCATCTTCAAATCTGGAGCAAAATATCCTTGTGAATACTCCTTCACATGGATCCTTCTTCTATAATCTATATCTTTTTCGGCGAATTTTCTTCACCATTTCGTCCTTTTGCTCAAACTTCGTTTAACATTATGAAGTGAAGGATCAGAAATGGTAACAGAGGGGGGCGAATAGTGCTTTTAAAAATCGCCTCGAGTATTCACATATTTTTCTTCGCTAAGGAAGCTATGAAGTAAGAAAATAAGAACTCACTAGAAACTAAACAAGAAACAACCAAACAAAATCAGATCTTAAGATGAAGAAATAGACCGACAAAAATTCACAAAACAAAAAGTAGAAACAATCTTCAGAACATAACAAACTTTGCTTTAAAAAAAATAAATTGCTGAAAATAAACAGGAGAGAAGGGCAACCAAAAAGGACTGAAATCTGGCAATCAAACAGCAGAGAACAGCAGCCGAAAACTAACTAAATATCGTAGAAAAACTGCACCTAAAACCAGAATACAACTGCAGAAAACTGCACCCAAAACAGACTAGAAACTGCAGAAAAAAGAGAGCACATGCTGCTGTCCAAAACCAGACTGAAAAGAACAAAGTTGCTGCTGAAAAGCACACAGCCTGCTGGCCAAAACACAGCAGGAAACAGCTATCAAAGATACCATAGACTGTTGCTCAAAACAGATAATAAAGTAGACCGAAAGAAACTGATAAAACAGCAGTAAACAGAGAGACCAAGACTGCAGTCGTGCGATCAAAACTGCACCTAAAAGCAGACTAAAAAACTAATAAAACAGCACTAAACAGGGACTGGAAACTTCTGCTTAGGATAAAAAGTAAACCCCATTGATATTTGCTTTTGGAAATGATCTGGTCAAAGGACCTTGAGGCTGATTTCAAAGCATCAATGAGTGTCTATTCTTCACAAGAACTCAAATTCAGAACTGAGAAGAGCAGCCGAAAATTGCAGCAAAGATCAGTGATTTGCATGTTTGATCTCGGGCAATCTAGCCACGGGGCCTTGAGGTGAAACCCAGTTCAGATCAACAATTTAGATAAACTAAGAAGACTAGCAAAAACAGAAATCAAACATCAAAGGAAATCTGAAAAGATCGAGACAAAACAAGGAGAACACAAAAAACACAAGAAAAATAGCTCATAGAATAGAGGAAGAGACATGAATGATTAGATAATAAATTTGTTTACACTCATCTCTCTCATCTCTTACTCAAGCACAAGAGCTTACACACACATGGAAAGAAATAAAACCCTAACTCTCACAACTCTTTTTTTGCACTAGAGAGCACCCTCTCTATTTATAGTCTCCACTAATGGGTTTACAACACATTTTACCCATTAGTTCTCAACAACTCATCACTTTACCCATTATCTCCTAACCAAATCTGCTTCCTTTTGTGCAGCCCTGCGAATTTACTAAAAACGCCACTCCTGCACCTTCCGGGAAACTTCCTCAGTTCTTGTCGTTCAAGCTTCGCAACCACTTCGAGTCCTCGCCGTCTTCGACACACCCCGACCTCTCCGATCTCAGCACCGCCTGTGTCTAGTCGGTCACCCTGGCCTCGCCACGACTCCGTCTCAAAGTCCTACAGTCATCGTAGACAAGAAAACACATCACATAGCACCGCACAAATATAATCAACAATAATATTAGTGAAAGGTACTCAACCACAAATATCCAAAAACAAACTCAGACTTTCTAACAAGAATGTCAATTACTCATCACAAACATGGAGATACCTCCACATGGTCTCTCATCAAGCATCCTACAATTCTCTAAATCTTCTCTCATATCCTCAATCGTTTGGATTTTTGAAGATCTTTGGATTTATTTGGTTTTTCAATCATTTATCATGTAATTAGAACTTGAAATCTTGAAGAAGCGACAAGTTCGAGTGAGATCAAGACTCAGATAAAGATAATAACCTAGAATTCAAGACCACTGACTGAGAATGCTTTGAATAAGACCAAGACCGTAGTAAATTGAGCGGGACAAGTCATTACTTTTATCATATTGAACCTACATTTTATACAAATTTATATTCATTTCAATTTTCAAATTGCATGCTATTATTTATTATGCAAATGTATGTCAACTTTAAGGATGCAAATGTATGTCAGCTTTAAGGTAGATATATGCCCACTTGGTATCATAGTATTATTATGCCATCCTTGACACTTGAATCACATGATCCTTGTCACCCTAGATAATTATTTGGTAACGTCACTAGCTATAAGTTGTACTTAAGTGCCATGCTAGTCTTGCTTAAGTATTAGGGTATTAATTTGCCTAATCATTATCTTATAATCATAAAAATTATTTTGGATAGTCATTGGATGTAACTAGCTGGTACTTTTGCGATAACTTAGTTTATACTTCTCAAAATCCTAAAACCTATTGTTACCACATTTGAGCGGATGGTATGATGGCTAGTGTGGATGTGGCAAGAGAACTGGTGGTTTGTGTCATGTACCGTCTAGATAATTTAAGAATTTAATCCTGTGATGATTTCCTAATGTAAAATAGTGCAACTACAATTCTATAATGATGTCGACTTGGCTAAATAATTTGCATCTACTAGTATGAGTTGCACCATTGGTGTGATCCATGAGTCGTGTCGTTAGTTTTAAGTCATCATGGACACAGGTCATGACGCTAGTGTAAGCCATCGTGTGGTGCAAGAAGGGGCTCTGGGTGTGGCGGACATAATCACCCTAGATAAAATCTTAGCGGGTGTAGCTTACATTGAGAGATGCATTATAAAGGCCATGTGATGATCTCCTTGATTCACATGTTCAAGAAAATATGTAAAATATAGCAAATTAATCATCTCTTATAGGTAAAGTGTACAGTCTCTGCACAGTATAAACTATTCGAACAGTCGTGCCCATGGTCATGGGTAGATATGGTAACTTACTCGAGTTAATTCTATTTTAAAAATCTTTATGGGTGGGATAAAAACTCGTCGGGTGGATGTAACCCTGGTAACAAAATTAGCATTTGGTGAATGGAACCATGTCACATAACAGGTGGATAGAACCTGCACTATTATTATTATTGCACACTCTTACAACCCTTAAAAACATGGTTTAGTAAAAATGCTAGATCTTAGGAAATTTTCCTATAATTGTATCTTGAAATGATGGTATTTTCATAAATAAAAGAATCTCAAGGCTCCCTTAACAACTTTCCATCTAGTACTATTGCATTCTGTGTGGTAGCATGCTGGGTACCGTTGTACTCATTCTTACTCAATTACCATTATTCAGCTAGTAAGAAAAAGAAGGTCAAGCCCTGCCGTGATTTTAAAGGAGTCGACATATGCTGGAAGACAATGAGGCCAAGAGCTAGGTCGCGAACCCCCGTTGGTTGCCTGTGGGCGTATCTTGAGGGTTCCACCTGTGTGAATGTTTCATTTCCACTGCTCAATTTAATGTTTTCAGCTTGACTGGCCCATGTATAAGTTATTACTGTATTATCTATATTTCCGCATAATATGACTTCGATATATAGTAATGTATCTGTAACACTATATACTAATCGAGAGAATAGTACAGTAGAATAACAGAGAATTTCGGATCAGTAAAATCTAGGTTCGACAAGTAGTGAAATGGGAGAAGTTTGTAAATGCTATCATATATGCTTTTCTTGAGTCCTCATGATTAATTTTAGATTTTGGCAATGCTACATAGAATGTTTGAACTCTGTTAAGTGATGCTACTTAAATGCACTAAAACTTTCACATTGTAATTCGTGTGATTTGTTGCCGGTAGTAATTTAGCTACTAATTGTGTAACTATGGGAAGGATCAAACTAGCTACCATGTAGCTCATATTTGTTAGATGACATAAAACAAACTTAATAGTAAATGAGTTCACAAAAGAGAGAAGAATAAGAAGGAGCAGTAAAAATGCTCACCGTTCAAAATCCAGTTAAGAGAGTACGACACTGAGCTTCTTTACCAAATCATCTGTGCTAATCCAACTAATCGATTTATCAGATGTCGAAATCCAGAAAAAATAACACTAGGCATGTCTTTTCTGCCGAAATGCCAGAACATTTGGCTTCATTTCCCCCTTGTGCCCTCAAAACTGGACGCAACAGTACTTACTATCCTTCCTGTTCCTGCACATCAGTACATGCTGCGAAGTCACACCCCGGTGACCTCATTATCAGATCGCAAGGTTTGTTGACACTCAGATCCTCTGCTGCTAATTAATCTCAAGGCTGATCTGTGAAATGTGTCTTTTTTCCTTAACTGGGCAGTGAAATATGTTTCAAGATGAAGAAATACGATCGGAAATGAGCTAGCAACGAAACAGCATTACATTGTAAAACATCATTTTGCTCAACAGGGTCGCTTGCAGTACGAGTTGTATTCAACCCGTGTGTCCGGTCTCTGTCGACTGCGAAGAAACCTTGCAAACAAGTATGTGGAAGTATCCTGATGAGCTGAGCTGACGGAAAGAAGCAGCCACGCTGCTTTGTTACGACTTGTTAGATGAATCAGAATTGCTGGCATTGACTGTCACTGTTAACACATTACTTTGTTTGAGTGTACTAGTGGAAATGAATAAACCACTGGTGTGTCATCCACATCTATGATTTGCTGAACTGGAAATGGATACGAAATTTGGCCTATATGGATATCGAACTCTCTGAATTCAACTAGCCAACTATTCAAACTTGAATTGCAGTTGTAACTGCCCTCACTGCAAATCACTTCTCTGCTCTTAAATCTATTTCGCAAACCGTTCTTTCAGAAAATAGACAGGCTACGAGGTACTAGTTCGACGCACTTCGTATTTACAAAATTACATTCTTAACACTAACAGTAATGAATCACTAAACACATCCAAGTAGCAGCGTAGCACGCTCTAAAAGAGTTCAAATATTAGTCACGAGATTCCAGAAAAGCTTCTTTGATGGCAGATAGTTTTGCACAAGGAATAAGCCCCAAACTTTGTTTGAAAATGCGTACAACATGTCAAACTATGAAATAAGATATTTAACCTCCCAAACTTTGTAATCCATTTCAAATAACACAATATAGTGATATTTTAGGGCCTACAAGGGGTTCTCACCCTCCAAGCTCTTAGCCGTGCTTTCATGGCCACCGCCCCCTTGTAGTTCCCTCCCTCTTTATTTTGATTTAGGAGAAAAAATCCTGTGGGTCACACCTATCATTCATCTAAATTTGATTAGTGTGTCATCATACGTGGTAAAGCCACTTAGTCATCGTGGCACATGGATAATACCATCATCCGAAACCGGGTTAGGATATTATTTGAACTGCATTGCAAAATTTAGAGTGTCAAATATCTGGTTTCATAATTTGAGATGACGAATGGATTTTCGAGCAAAATTCGAAATGTTATATGAACTTTTTCCTATATACAAACATCTTGCATTCCAGGTCTGCCCTTTGGAGATTCCCTGGAACATGACAGGCCAAGTGCAACCAACGAGATAATATAGTCCTGCATGTAATCTCTGTAACTCGATCTGGGAACATGGAGTCAGCAAACTTATGGAGGCTAAGTTCGTCGACACACATATCATCAGTTGGCCACTTTTAAGCATCTCTAGAAGAAGCACTCCAAGGCAATAAATATGAATTTTTAAAATAATCTATTTTTATTTTGAATTACAGTAATATATATCTGTTTATAATTTTACACTAATAATCCTCTGCAGTTCCACCGTTGAGCAACTTAGGCTAGCTGTCCAAAAGTTGTGTGCCAAGTGTCCAAGTCACCTACCGATACTAGTCGCTAACCGTTGAGCGACTTGGCCCCTAGTCGCTCAAGTCACTCAACGGTGGAGTGACACCTCGACAAGTCGCACACCATTTAGGCGATTTAAAATAATAATATTATTATTTTATTAATCCAATGAAAATAATTGTGGGGAGTAAATGGCAATTTTTATAAGTAACACATTTAGCAAATCTTGTTTGTAGGTTGCTATTTTTTGAAAATAAAAGGGTAGATAAGATAGGTTGGTTCCTTTGTGATTTTCATAGATTGTCAAGGGTACAAAATTTGTTAGACTCGCCATAACATTTTGTGATCGTCGTATGTTGTTGTAATGTGATAAATTTCTGAAGAATTTTTGTGAGGACGATTGAAGTAACAATGATTCATAAGTAGAAAGGTAAGTGATATTGTGATACAACAGGAAATTCATATACGGAGAACTTTGGATAAATGATGTAATGATAATAATATGAGAGTTGATCCAACAAGGGGGTTACATGGCACGTAGGCTAACTAACCAAGGACGGTACACACATGTCTTTAGGGAATCAGAAATACATAGAACATACGAACAAAGAGGGTCAAACTACTGCATGGAACATAACCATTTGCCCTTGCAGCCCAGCTCGGTGTTGTACTTCTCACCTTGCGCCTTAGCTTTCACCACAATGGACCTCTTCTGCGCCCTCTTGGTCTCCCGCCACCTGGCATGCTCACGCTCTTACTACTCATATAGTCTCTCCCACCTCTTGTTCTCCTCCATCTTAACCTACAGCTCTTTGAGGCGCCTTTCATGAACCTCGCAGTCCTCTATGTCCCACCTCTTCCATGATAGCAGCATCCACATGTCATAGGGGTGGATATTGTCATTGATCCACTGGCTGAAGTCACATAGGCGCGACAGAGACTATGGTAGGAAGAGAGACGTTGTTACAGCGTAACGGGAGGCAAAATAGTAGTGTGCGCTGAAATGCGATTTCATTACTAAAGTCGCATAGGCGCGGTGAAGACTGCGGTGGGAAGAGAGACATGGTTACGGCGTAACAGGAAGCAAAATAGTGGTGTGCGCTAAAATGTGATTTCATTACTGACTGCCTGTGGCTCAGCATGTCAAACCTACGGTCGGGGTAGTCCACGCAGTAATTTGGGTAGCACCCCCATGGTCCACTCATTGATTAATTGACGCACTTGCAGGTGTCCCAAGACAGCAAAGGGGTGGTGCCACCCCCATCGGGGGCCCTTCCGGAGGGCGTTCAATGGGCATAGGAGGGGGGCGTGGTTCGACCCAGAATCGTTGGGTGTACTATGAGGCAGCCTCCTTAGATCGACGAGCTTCGGAGGTGGCTATTAAGGGGGTGAGTAATGTGCATAAGGCCGCTGACTAAATGCCCTGTAGCGAATGGCGATATGTTGGGGAGCTTCCTAGTCCTTTAAGAGCTTACGGATGTGCTTTCGTTCATTCTCCTTGTCCATGTTATCTAGGTAGTGTTGTTGGTGAGAAGTTCCTAACCAAGTAGCCCTATATTTATAGTGGGAGCGGACGCAGCTATAGTTGCTTCATTGCGATGAGGCACGGATGTGTTTCATGTTCATGCACCATGCCCTTCGGGGAGGAAGCTTGCAACAGTCAAGTGGTCTCTTTGTGCTTTGCAGAGCGAGGTCACGTCCTGCTTTGTAGAGAGTGGTCATATCCTACTTTGTAGAGAGAAGTCACGTCCTGTTGTGTAGAGAGTGGTTACATCCTACTTCATAGAGCGAGGTTACATCCTACTTTGCAGAGTAAAGTCACATGCTGCTTTACAGAGGTAGGTAATGATGACGGTCTGACACTGCAAAAACAAAGTTAAAGTTTGCAATTATGATGCTTTCCACACTGCGTACAATAAGCAATGTATTGATTGAAGTACAAGTTACAACATGATAGCATTTCTAACCTTAGTAGTAAGGTAATTTATATTACAATGCATGAGAAAATTCATACACAACCATATCATAGTACCTACAAAGTAAAATACGTACACAGTGAATACAAGTACATAAAGCACAACGAAGATTCCCTACTAGTCATCGCTACATCACTCGCAGACCTCCGTCGTCGCCACATCCCACCCTTGGTTGGTGCATTCTCGTATGGCTCCGCTTGGCTTTCCTCAATGCGGGGTGTCGGCGCTCCAACAGGGTGAGGCGTTCTGGAGCCCTACTGACCTGTGCTCCCAAGGCCTTGGGGGTTGACTCCACCTGTGGCTGCATGGCTACTAGGGCACCGCTGAGCTATGACCCAGAAAGAATGTCGACGGGTGTGGGCTGGGGTGCTCCCTTGACCTCCCTTGGGTCATCCGTGAAGAAGTCGTCCACGTCCTTCGAGGGATCCTCGTGCGGGGATAGCTGAAGTCCCGACTGTGGTGAAAAACCTACAGGACAACTATTGTTTATTCGTGCAATATATCGACGTGAACAAACCTAAAGAGATGAAACGTAACTTCGATGTGGGCCATGGTGCATGTCCAACTGTCATACCCGCCCTGCCCGAACAGGTTGGGAAAGAACATATACTACCTTGGCGCTGGTGGGTAGGGGTCCAGGAACAACAGCCATGGCAGTGAGTAGCCACGTGCTCACCTGACCCTCTAGCCTGGCCCGACGATAATGGTGGCAACGATAAGGGGTAGCCACGTGCCCACCCTGACCCCCCAGGCTAGTCAGGCGCTGGCGGGGCACATGCATGTGGCCCTCTAGAGCCTCCTAGCTGAGCTGCAGGACGTGCCAGCCTCGGCGTAGGCATTAACATGCCACCTCCAGGAGCATCCTGTACGACATCAGGGTCACGGCACGCCTCATCCCACTGTAGACCCGATGGAGAGCCTGCAGTAGCCCATCGTGCATCACCTCCAAACCATGGGTGACCCTGCTCAGGATCGACCAGGTATCCCTCGCAATCCCAACGACGATGTCCGTCTGCAAGGAGTACATGCAAGCATCAAACTTGTAATTGTAGTAACTGTACTTAGACATTTTGAAACATGAGAGTACCCACTGTGAAGTGCACGTTTTGTGCTAAGTGTACAGGGTACGCGTCGGTCCTTGCTGGTAAATGAGCAGGGTGAGGGTCAACGTCATGCACCATCTTGGTGCGTGTCTGCGGAGCATACCAGCGTAGGTACTCGTTGTATACGCTAGGGTCATAAAGGGCATCCTCCTCACATAGTCCTCTAGGGCGTCAGCCTGCTCTGTCAGCTACAACGCCATCTTTCCTGCCCAGCTTGTCCTACTACCACCCCTCCTACTCTACCTATGAAGCATACTATTGCAATTAGAAGGCATCGTAAATATAACTCGAGAAAAATATAAGGACATGTGTTGTGTGTAACTCATGTGTGGACCGAGTCAGGCACCTGACGCCCGACAGGGACTAGAACAACCTGCCAGAGGCCTAACTAGCACATGACCCAATTGCCAGGGATCCACCGTCACCGCTAGTCCACGGTCGAGCCACCGGCCTCTGGTCACCATCGCTTTGCCCTAGCTGTTGTCCTTCCGCTGCCATCCCAATTGTCTCTACTGCTGGGCAATAGCCAACTTAGCCTATGCCCGACGTAGTCTGGTTGCCACCAATCCGATGCCCAGAGCGGTTGCATGCCCACCTGCTAGCGTTGAGAGCCATCAAAGCCATCGCCCGCTGCCTATCAAAGCTACCCCAGCCAGAGCCACCGTTCGCACGTCGGCCGGTGCTCGCCCGCCCATCGCCCATTGTCTCGATATAGAATAAATCTTATTTGTTTCCTTTTATATTAGTTCAGAAAAAAGAAACATCGATCTAACCACCGCTCCAGCTAGCACCGCTTGTTAGACTTTGTTACCTTGGTCACTGCATTGTCCAGCATCATCTACCAATGGTTTCTGTTCCATCAGCTACGATCCCATTCTTGGGGATGAAGCTCTATGGGACGAACTACAGATTGTGGTCTTCATTTATGGAGATCATGCTCGATAGTCTCTATCTCTAAGGACATATAACTGATGCACGACCTTCTCCACCACCGTCAGTTCAACCTTCCAGGTAGCTTGCTTCTACACCTCCTGCAAAAGATAATGCCGCTAAAGAGGCAAGGTCTACTACTACCGACGTTGCTAATAAGGCCTTTCAGTATGCCATCGACGCTTTTAAAAGCTGGTGTTCTAATGAGGCCTATGTTTGAGCCATTCTGGTGATCAACGTCGATGACTCCATCCAGCTAGACATTATTGGTCTGCATTCTACTCATTAGAGCTAGGAGTACTTACGTGAGTGATACTAGCAGAGTAGTGATGCATAGTTCTTTTTGCTTTAGTGTGAGTTGGAGACACTTGTTGGGAGGATTTTTTCCATTGACAACTTCTTTCAAGCCCTGACCAGTCTTTAGCGTCAGCTGCACGAGCTGGCCTTTCCACTTTGCTAGGAGTGTTGTTATAAAGTGTAAAAGATGTATCATGACCGTCTTCACCTTTATGACTTTGTTTGCCATCTATGCCCAGAGTTTGTGCCTGTTAGGACTCAACTGCTGAGCCGCTCGCTATGACCAACCATCACTGAGGTTTTTTTTGACACTTCATGCTGAGGAGCTTCGCCATGGGATGGCAACATATTTTATTCTGACTGTGCTTATTGCCCCTTCTTCTTCAACTACGGTCCCTCCCTAGACGCCTATTTCAACTCCTATTTTCGCACCAACTAGAGTTCAGTGCAACTACTATAAGAACTTCGGGCATGACTGTTAGAGTTATGTAGTGCAAAAAAGTAGAACAAGGTGCATAGTGGTGGACAATCCAAGGGTGGCAGGGAGGCCCTTCCTCCACAGGAGGATAGACCGGTTCGTTAGGTTCTCAGCGAGGTGACTCTGTTCAATAGCTCTATCAAGCTTTATTTCAGCATCTCTCTCACAGTTAAGTAGGTTCTGCCAGCTTAGCTTAGACGTCTCCTCTAGGTACCTCTTGGGTTCTGAATTCTGGTGCATCTTTTCACATGATACCGGACTCCACATCTCTCACTTCAATAGGATCTCCTATTTTTCCTATCTCTGTTCAGACAATTGATGGTACTCCTCTATCTGTCAACTATCAGGGCACTCTTTTGTCCACTAATTATTCTATTCTAGCTATTTCTCATGTTCCCCAACTTATCATGTTGCTTCTTTCGGTCGGTCAACTCACTGATCTTGATTGTAGGGTTAGTTTTAATTCTTACACCTATTCCATCTAGGATCGATAGATAGGGATGGCACCGAGGACTGACCGGGCCCGTAGGGATCACGAGGGTCTCTATATTCCTGACCACTTCCACTTTCTGTCCACTTTAGTTGCTCCTACCACATCTATGTCAACCTCCATCGCACTGTTGCCACCACCTCTGGAGCTGTTGCACAGTAGCATCACTATTTAGGTCACTTGTGTGGGTCCTGTATTTCTTCATTAGTTCATCTCGGTATTCTTGGATATGTTACTATTGACACGTTTATATTTTATCAGGGTTGTAAGTTGTACAAGTAGCCATAACTTTCTTATCATTTTAATGAGTCTTTGTCTTCTCGTCCTTTTAATTTAGTTCATTCAGATGTATGGGGACTTGCGCCTATTATCTCTAAAAATGGGCTTTAATTGTATGTAAATTTCATTGATGATTATTTCTACTTTACATGACTTTCCCATATTTCTAATCATGGTCAGTTTCTTGTGATCTATTATAGCTTTGCAATGATGGTTCGTACTCAGGTTGTGTCCTCTATTCATACTTTTCACTGTGAATCTGCTGGTGAGTACTACTCTAGCATTTTTTAAACAATTTCTTTTGAGCTACTCTTTATCAGTCTTCTTGTCCTAGTGTCTATAATTAGAATGGGGTTGCTTAGTGTAAACATCGTCATCTAATTGAGATTGCCCGCACTCTTCTCATTGCCTCTCACATTTCACCTCAGTTCTAAGCTAAACCTATTTCTACGACTATATATCTCATCAATATGTAGCCTTCCACCGCTCTTAAAGATATTAGTCCTATAGAGCAGACACTCTAGAGCCCCCTAGTACACTCACTTTCGTGTTTTTGGTTGCATGTACTTTATCTTGCAGTTGAGTTTGTATTTCTTGGTTATAGTTCTGAGCATAAGGGTTATCGTTGCTATGATCCATCTGCTCGACACATTAGGATCTCATAAGATGTGGTATTTGGCGAATCTCGATTTTTCTTTTATCGAAATTTAGCTCCTTGTCCTATTTCCACCGATAAAACAATCTCATAGTTGTCTCTTTCTGCCTCTTCACCAATTTCTCCACTATTACAGCCTTCACTTAGCATGTCTTCCTCCTGTGCTGCCTCTTGCAACACCGTCTCTTGTTTCTATAGCACCAACATCTTATTTCTCTAGGGTTCACTACTCCAAGTGTTCTTGTTTTTCACTAGTCTCCTCTCTTGGTATCTTATCGATACTGACGTCTAATCCTTCTGATGATACTCCTCGTTACGCTTTTCATGACAAGACATCCCTTCAACCTTCTGAACGTCTTAGTTTTGCTTCAATAACTCATGCTCTCTATCACTGAGCCTAGTTCTTATCATGATACTGCTTCTCATTATGAGTGGCAACTCACTATGATAGAGCTTGATGCTCTTTGACATACAAAGACTTGGGATATTGTACAGATACTTATGCATGCTCGCTCTATCATGTGCAAGTAGGTGTATAAGATTAAGACCCAGTCTGATGGTACTATCGAGTGCTACAAGGTTCATCTTGTGACTCACGGTTTCCAACATGAGTACGGTTGTGACTACGATGAGACTTTTGCTCCTATTGCCCATATGACCACTATTTGTACTCTTGTTACCGTTACTTCTGTTCGCTAGTGATCTATCTCTCAACTGGATGTTAAGAATGTCTTTCTTAATGGTGGTTTACATGAGGAAATCTACATACAGACACCACTTGGGTATTATGTTCAAGATGGGCACGTCTGTTGTCTTCATTGTGCTCTTTATGGCCTTAAACAGGCTACTCATGCTTGATTTTACCTCAATGATTACTGCTATTGGTTTCACTGTCAATTCCCGAGATCTAGCTTTTTTGGTTTATGTCTCATCTGTATGTAGATGATATACTCATCATTGGTGATAATTTCTCATTCATCATGTATATGAAGAAGTATATCAGTGAGTAGTTTCTGATGATTGATCTTAGTTCTCTTACGTACTTCCTTGAGATTGAGGTTTCTCCCACTCTTAAGGGTTACTATCTTTCCCAGTAGAAGCATGCTCAAGATCTTTTTGATCGGTCTGGTCTGACTGATACTCGTACTGCTAAGAGTCCCATGGAGCTATCCCTTTAGTTTTCGTGCTATTGATAGTGATCTTGAGAATCCTACTCAATATCGTCATCTTGTTGGAAGTTTGGTGTATTTTATGAACACTCATCTTGATGTTGCTTATGATGTTCATATCTTGAGTCAGTTCATGGTTCATTTTACTAATCTTCACTACAGTCATCTTTTTCGTGTTTTTCGCTACTTGTGTAGGACTACTCTAGTCGTTTGTTTTTTCCTAGCTCCAACTCATTATAGCTTCAGGCATACTCCGATGTGATCTAGCCTAGTGATGCTTCTTATCGTCATTCTCTTTCTGCTTAATGTATTTTTCTTGGCTCCTCTCTGATTGCTTGGAAGACAAAGAAGCAGGCTGTGGTTTTTTGTTCGAGTGTAGAGGCTGAGTTGAGAGCTATGGCAGTATTGACACTCGAGATTACAAATTTTGGAGTGCCTGTGACGGGACCCACAACTTTTTATCTGACAGTACAGGTGCTATCAGTATTGCCTGTGATTCAATGAAGCATGAGCTCACCAAGCACATTAGTTTGGATGCTTCCACTCGCTTATAGGTACAGAAGGGAGTACTCGCTTTGTAGTTTATGCCATCAAAGTTACAGATTATTGATTTCTTTACAAAGCCATAGACTAAGATACAATATTTGTATTTTCTCTCTAAATTCAGTGTGTGTAATTCACCATGAGTTTGAGGAGGGTGATAGATTAGGATAGGAATTCTCTTTTGTTTTCTTATATGCCTTTGTTTCGTTATTTGTACATAGAATATTATCTTGTAATACTCCCTTGTACATAATATTTATAACAAAAACAATTTTTGTTATGAATATAGAAGACAAAGAAGCAGGGCTGTGGTTTTCCGTTCGAGTGTAGAGGCTGAGTTGAGAGCTATGGCAGTAGTGACACTAAAGATTACAGATTTTGGAGTACCTGTGATGGGACCCACAACTTTTTATTTGACAGTATAGGTGCTAACAGTATTGCCTATGATCCAGTGAGGCATGAGTTCACCAAGCACATTGGTTTGGATGCTTCATATACTCGCTCATAGGTACAGGAGGGAGTACTCGCTTTATAGTTTATACTCTCAGAGTTATGGATTGTTGATTTCTTTACAAAGTCACAGATTAAGGTACACTATTTATATTTTCTCTCCAAATTCAGTATGTGTGATTCACCATGAGTTTGAGAAGGGTGTTAGATTATGATAGGAATTCTCTTTTGTTTTCTTATATGCCTTTGTTTCCTTATTTATATATGAAATATTCTTTTATAATACTCCCTTGTACATAATATTCATAACAAAAACAAGCCCTAGAGAAGTAAGAAAAGCATTGCAGTGTATTTTTTTCGTGAACACATAAAAGGCTTGTATGTCTTTGCATTAAAAATAGGAGAATAACAATGAACGAACAAATGTCTTAACACTGCAGTCTATTAAACGAACAAGCAAGCGGTTCTAGTAAAATGTTCACGCATCTCAAAGAAGAAATGTAGTAAAATGCTCCAACACAATGTGGAAAAAATAGTAAGATATCCACGTCACAGATTTTTATTCAAGAAAGAGTGGGCTAATCACCAGGGCTCAAGGAACGACTTGCTAATCGCAAAAATTTTGGCACAAACATCTCCCATTCCTGGTCGATCTTTTGGTGATTCCATGGAACACAAGATGCCAACTTCAACCGACGGCAAACACGTAGCTCTGCATTAACACTGTTGCGCACGCATGGCGCTCCTCGTGGGGCATTTGGGGATCTAAAACCTCTTCAAGTCTGTCTGGAAAAGCGGACCTCACAACCTTGTGAAGGCTCAGGCCGTCGGTGAACGTCGCATCAGTCGGTCGCTTTCCGGTGAGCATTTCTAGCAGCAACACTCCGAAGCTATACACATCGCATCCTCACACTCACAAGGTGCCTGCTTTAACGAGGATGCGATGACGGGTGTTTCGTAGCACCTCACACACTGTAAGAAAGCTGCTGTGTGCACCGTGCTCTTCGAGATGGAACAACTCGATGACGACTAGGTCTGTGTCAAACTCGAGCCTGCCAATGTAGATTGAACCGGTGCGACTTGAGCTGATCTTGCTGACTGGAGAGAACCAATTGGTGGCCTTAAGGATATCAGCGTATGACACCTTCATCGTCTCATTGTAGCATGGAGTTGTATGTGCTTGCCTTCTCTTCAGAAGAGTGACCATAAAGCATAAGAATGAGAACAAGGCAATACTGATTGGTGGTATTACTATTACCAACAAGCGTGCATTCTTCTTGCTTTTAGCAGCTGATGTCGTTGGGCAAAATGGGAATCCAAATATGAAGGTGGTTGCACTTGCACACAGCCTTGTGTTGCCATCTAAGGTTACTGCGCTACTATTCAGAAAGATGCCACTGGTTGGAATTGGCCGTTGAAAGTTGTTGTTGGATAGATCAAGTCGCACCAAAAAAGTGAAATTCCCAAAGAACTCTGGAATTTGTCCAACAAAGTTGTTTTGAGAAAGATCAATTTGCTCGATTGACTTCAGGTTACTCAAAGACTGAGGTATATATGCTTCCATTAAGCATGTTTCTTTTTGAGTTGAGAAACGTTAGAACAACACATTGGCCAAGTGAAGAAGGAATTTCACCAGATAATTTGTTGAAGAATATATCGAGATGGACAAGATTGATCAATGCACCAATTTGTGGAGGTATTGATCCTGTAAGTAAGTTGTTTGACAAGTCCAAAGCCAAGGAAAGGGAGGTGCCATTGAGGAGTTGACTTGGTATGGATCCATGGAAGCTGTTAGTAGACAGGTTAAGCATAGTCAATTGCTTGCAATTTCCTAAACTTGCTGGTATATTTCCACTCAAATTGTTATTGTCTAGATGAAGCTCGACTAATTGATAAAAATTACCTATTATAGGTGGGGCCTGATAGATCTAGGGTGGTCAGCATGGTTAGATTCCCAACTATGGAAGGAATTCCTCCAGATAGTAAGTTTTGGCCCATGTTAAGCATTTGAAGATTCAGAAGGTTGCCTATCTCAATTGGTATTGTGTCAACGAATTGGTTCTGTCCAAGTTCTAACACTATCATCCTTATAAGGTTTCCAATATCAACTGGTATTGGGCCAACAATTTGGTTTGTCCAGGTATTCTAGCCTAACTGAAAGATTGCCAACTGAGCTAGGCAGACTTCCATTGAGGGCATTCCCATCTATTGCCACTACATGTAGTTGGGTGCAATTTGTAAGAGAGGTAAGGAATGTCCAATCCTCAGATACTAGGTAGTTACTTCCTAGATTTAGTCCATACAAGTCAGATAAAGATCCTAGAGAAGGCACTGGGCCACCCAGTGAGTTGTTGTCAAGATAAACCCCTTGGAGCTTCGATGCATTAGCTAGCGATGCTGGGATGAATCCCTCTAACTTGTTACCCGACATGTGCAATATTTCAAGATTTGGCAATGAGTATCCAATGCCAGATGGCATCCGTCCAACAAGATTATTTTGGCCTAAGATTCTTAGTGATGAGATGTTGTAATTTGTAAAGAATGGTTGGCACATAGCCCGACAGGTTGTTTTGGCCTAAAATCAGCTTACTAAGGTTCCGAATACGACTCGAGTTTCCGGAATTGGTCCTGCTAAGTTGTTTGTATCAAGCGATATGTGAGGGAAGAAATATTTCCTAGTGACGGAGGTATGCTCCCAGAATGGTTGTTCTCTGCAAGGTTAATAATTCGGAGAGCTCTCATATTATGGAAATATGGGATAGGCCCAGCGAATAAATTGCTTCCAAGATCGACTACAACGAGCTCAGATGAGTCGTTGAACAGATTAGCAGGGATTATTCCAGAGAAGCTGTTACTTGTCAGGTTTAGCACTCTTAGTGACGAGCTAGATGCCAAGGAATAACTCCAGCAAGATGGTTATATGCAAGATTGACGTATCTAAGGGATCTGCTTCTAGTACCTAATGACCCAGGGATGTTACCATCAAATTCGTTAATTGCAAGCAAAAGAGATTGTAGGTGACGAAGTGTGCCTAACCCCTCAGGAATATCTCCAGACAACTGATTATTTGCAACATCTATCCGTGCCAGTGAAGTAAGATTAGCTAGAGAAGGCGATAACTTCCCAGTCCGCTGCAAAAGTTGAGCGAGTCATTGCGCCATGAACGCAGCACGCCAAGGGGTCGGAGGAGATGCCGGACTTGAACTTCAGTTGAGAGTGCAACGGTGCTGGAGGACAAGAAGACGAGCAAAGAGAATGAGTGCATGGTGTGGAGCAAACGAGCAAGTTGAAGGACACAGAACTGCAGGAGCCATGGCTCTGTGTTGATGCAGTTTTTCTTGTGTACATCCCCTAAATCATCGTGCCAATTTTTTTTTGCTTTAGCTTCTTTTATTAATTACTATCTATTAAACTAATAAGTTATAGTTAAAAGTCATAATCCAAAAAATCAGATCCGATATACCTCATACAGTGGAACTCAAAGTACTCGTTTGATTTGACGCTGACTTACTTTGTCAAGTCCAGCGTTTGGAAGTGGATGAGAAATATAAGGGGAAAGCAACAAAGGGGTTGAATCGATAACGTGTGCAGAAACAGCTCCGTCACTAGCTAGGTGTGTTACCTACCTGAGACGTTCAGTGAATTTTGATAATTTTCAACTAACAAAAATTGAAAAACTTAAGTTCAAACTATTTTTTGAGACTAAGTTCAAACTAATTTTGATGGTCTGGTCAACAGTAAATCTCAATCTCTAAACAAACAAACATAATCCGAATAAGAAAAGTACTTAACATCATGTCAGCGGTACGATATGAATCAGGGCTTGAATACACGTTCTAGATCTCCGGACGGTGATGCACAACTTAGGAAGTAGAGCAATTATAGAGTTTTGTTGAAACACCTAGGGGTGAAAATAGTTACTATATGTGAATTTTTTTGGACTGATAGCTTATAGTTTAAATATTTAAATTTTAATTATTTACAAGAGATAATATGCACATAAAAATTATTGTATGCAATTTTAGCCGGTACCGTTGAACTCAATACACTTTTTACTACAATATTCCTATTGATCCTATCTTAAAAAACACACCATTTAAAAACTAATTACTGTAGACAATACAAGCATAAACTAGCTTTACACCAAAACGAACTCATTGTATATATAGATAATGAACCAGATTTCACCCCCACATCACATGCAAGTTGACAGCATAGCATCAAAGTCTCCGAAGACTTACAAATACCGGCCTCGGAAGACTGCGGTCTACGGTCTCTTAATTTCAGCTTCTAAAAATTATTTTTTAATTTTCTATAATAACTAACTTTCGGACATAATATCTTTTTAAAATAGAATCTACAAATTAATTATAATACATACTGTAACGACTTTATTTATATTAACTAAAACTGCACACGAATTATTTGTACCTCTATACTCTCTCATAAATAACCAAAAGCCACAAGCCACTGTCACAGACAAAAACCAAAAAGAAGAGGCCTTACAAACGGCTTTCACTTTGAGAACTCTTAAGCAGTTGTTGCCACTTGGCAATCGTAACCCATGCCAGCAATCCCTTTGCTATGGTTGGAATAAACAGTACAATAAAATTAAAATGCCAAAATTCCGCTGCTCCAATTAGGTGACAAACACCTTGCTTTCAAAAAATAATTAGGTGATAATCCACGAATATGACATACATATTAAAGAGCATTTTTTGGGAAGTTTACGTAATTGAAACTCAATCACAAGATTAGACACTTCACACACATTGAACTAGATTTAAATCACAAACATTATGAGGCCATGCCATTAGTCAATGACGATCTTTCAAAATACATTGCATGGTTGACAAAAGTTGAAGCGTATTGCAGTCTTAAAGATAATAGGTGCTACCAGAGTTTGTTGAGCAAGAAGATTCAAGGATATTATCTGGAGGTAAAAGGCGGTCCCAAACGTAGGCAAGTGAATTATTATGTTGCTGAGCTGCCACGAACGGCATCTGATGGCCTACAAGATTGACCACAAGCACGTATGAGGGGTGCAATTTGTAAAATGATATAACCCACTTTTAGAGAGATCAACTACAAAACTAAAAATATTCCCACACCAAGAAGCTGCGTTTTCTTCTTATTAAATGGGTCTAAAAAAAGCAAATACTCCATTTGTTGCTATTAGAGATAAACAGGAAATGATAGATATATATGATGAACTTATTTCTGGACCAACCCTGTATTTTATTAATATTCCAGCAAAACAAAAGGCACATATATCAGATCATGCAAAAATGACACAAAAGATACATATTAGTATAACACAGAAGAAAAGAAAAACAATCAAGGGACTTGCATGTCGTTTAGCTAGCCATGCACTGTGAGGTCACATGGTAGTAACACCAGAGGCTGATGGCTCTTCTCCTTCTCCTTTTACTACCAACTGATTTGAACTCCAGTCACAATTGGATGTGTGATCATGTCACGCAAGTTTATTCAAATCCGCCAATATTAGATGAAAATAGAACCAAGGATTCAAAAACTGGTTACGGAAAAAAATACCGCACCCTGGCCAGTACTGGTAACTGGCAGTAACCGGTTTTCTACTTGACAGTTTCAATTATCCAATTTAAACTCAAAATTTCAATTTGGAAGGTTTTCGGCTGGTTACCACCTGGAATTACTATTCATCAATTTAAATTCAAAATTCAAAAATTAAATTTAGAACCTTTTCGGACCAATATTTTTTTTACCTATCTGGGCCAGTATGGCTGGTAACCAGCCAGTTACCACTGATTTTTTCATCCTTGAACAGAACAGCTTATAAATTTCTTTTATTTGCTGTCCTTCAAACTGATATTTTCTTTGTGTCAATAACAAAAGCTTGAAGAGATCTGGTCATCTTCAGTTCTCTGCTTGCCTAGCCAAAAACTTATCTTCCATTGTTAACAAAGAATTTGCAGTTTTGCACTATTTATTCACTTCTGTTTTTTCATTTGTCTTGGACAGGTATACTAGCCCAATACTAACTACTGAGATATCCCTAAGCGCTAACATTGTTAGGTATAGCTAGAACGTTGCCACCCTTTGTTTGTAGTACTTTGCTTTGATGGCCTCAAACCAGGAAGCACAACATTATTTTTCAATTCTAGCAATTTACTCATCTGTGCTTCATTGTTGAAATACTTAACTCCACACCCAAACAATCAGACAACTCCAGCCACCGTTGTCTGCAGTAAAAATGCACAATTTAAAACTTGGCGTTGAAGTTTTATACAACTATAATATGAAGTTATTACATGTTTAAGTTACAGATTGATCACAACCCCATGCGCCAACCCCCAGCCACCGTTTGCAATGCATCATTAATCCAAGCTTTCCCTTTATATCTAGAATAAGGGATGCAGTGCTAAATGAACAGAAAAGGCGACTGGAGATGAGATCCCCTTGTCTCCATCCTCAACAGATATCAAAGCCTTGTTTGGTCAACTCAGGCTCTAGCTTCTCAGGGAGCTCTAGCTTCTCTATTTTAAATTCATGCTTGACATTTCTGTCCATGAAGTTTCAATTTTGAATGGTAGCTTTGCATAACTTACGTGGCAAGATAGTTGAACAAACTACATCAAGATATTCCCGGGATGCAGTATTTTTCACTATCTCCTTCATATATCACAGCAAAGCCGTCATAGCAGAAATTTCATCACTTTCATACATTGTGTATGCAAGATTCGAACTATCATGATATCATCTAGCTCAAACACATAACAATTAGAAGAACATTTCCATCCACAAATAGTACTGAAGGGTGCAAACTTTATTCTGAGACATTACATGAAACACCTCACGCAGAAGCAATGTGGAACTTCTAAGGGGCTTTTCACATCTAATGCTTATTGCCAATTTCTTTTGAAACTTTCTTTGAATTTCCAATGTCTAAGTATAATCAGACAAAGTTCACACAGAATGCCTCTTTTTGTCTATCAAATATCACAAAAGGCTAATTAAAGCTAATTAACAAATGTTGCATCCTAGAATGTGTATAGGAATAACCAGACAAGAAATGCACTTCCGTGTTTGAGCTTGTATCAATCAGGACCTTGGTAGGGAGCTAACTATAATTGTTACAACAAGTTGACGTATTGCAGGCATATCGGCATTGAACACTCCATTCAGCATCAAATTATTAGATTTATTCTCTGAATTTGGATAATTATGAAATAATTAAACAGGAATATCAATCTCCTGATAGTCCGTCTGACATAACAACCTTGCTACAGAACTGTAATAGTTTGAAGGCCCACTGCAAATTCTTCCTTCATTTCTTCAGGCTAAGCGATTTCCGTTCCATTGAAGTGAACACAAACTACCCAAGATTAGTTTATTAGAAGGCCTAACTGCAGAAATTGTATCACTCATGTCTATTGTAACATTTTGACAAACACATGGTACGCATAACAACTGACATGCTTAAACACTAGAACGAGACTAGCATTACCAAATACAGACAGTACTAGTAAAGTTCACACTCTTTTGAGGCATTGCATCAGACACCTCACGCGCAAGCAAGGAAATCAAAATATTCCAGGAACGACAGAGACTCCAGAAAAAGTTACCAGAGACTACTGCACTGTCGCAGCGGCCGCCTGCGCTGGCATTGGTGGCTGAGGGTGATGCGACATTGTATCACTCATGTTACCCAAGATCATAATTTATTTGCAGGAAAACCCTTACTGCAGAAATTGTATCACTTATGTCCATTGCAACATTTCCACAAACACGTGGTACGCACAACAACTGATGCTCAAACGCTAGGACAAGACTAGCATTACCAAACAAAACAGTAATAGGCAAGTGCACACTCTTTCTTCCGAGGCATTGCATCAAACACCTCACGCGCAAGGAGCAACCAAGCAGACAGATCAACGCACTCTGGGCACAAAAGAAACTCAGGAACTTACCAGAGGCTACTGCGCCGTCGCGGCGGCACCCTCCACGGCGGCCGCCTGCGCCGGCGCCGGTGGCGGCGGGTGGTGCAACACGACGAGCGGCGGCCTGGGCACGCGACGCTGCTCCTCGGCCTGCCTCCGCGCGTTGTACATCTCCTCGGTCTCGACGACGACGAGGCGCTTGACCTGGGTGAGCATGCCGAGGAGCGAGGGCGTGGTGCGGTGCTCGACGGTGCGGTGGCAGCGACGGAGGCGCATGGCCTCGAGCGTGCGGCGGTGGAGGCGCCGCGTCCCGGGGAGGCCGCGCACCAGCGTGATGTACAGCCGCGGGCTCCACGCCACCGGCACGCGCGACTTGAAAGCGTTAAACGCGCTCCCGCTCATCTCCTCCCCTTCTCTCTCTCTCTCTCTCTCTCTCTCTCTCTCTCCCCCCCTCCCTCCCCTTCGTGTGATTGCTGCGGCGGCCGGAACCCTAAACCTCGTTGGCGTTCTGGCTTTTCAGCCTGAGGGGTGTGAGCTGGGCCGGTTCGCTCGGTGGTCAAGCTGGTAGATCTTAGATGGCCAGAAAGTAAACGAGCTATCTATTGGGCTGAGCTGGGTGGGTCGCGGGCAGGTTTACCCATGGGTGGCCAGTGTGCTGGTGCTTCTTCAGCTGAGCATATCTCCTGAAGTATGGCGCCATACGGCTAGGCATGCGGATGTATGTGCGTAAGTTCTAGGCTTGATATAATGGACGTGTTCTTTGCGGCTTCTAAAAATCGTTTTTAGTTTTTGCTATAGTAACTAACTTTTAAACGGAGTATTTTTTTTAAGATATGGTCTATAAGTTAATTGTAGTACATGTTAAAAAAACTAATATCTGTATCATCAAAAATCGCAAGCGAGTATCTCTCTTTCCGTAATCTCGTCATAAATGTAAAAAGCCATCACCATGAAAAAAGCCATCACCAAAACGAGAAAGAACATGCCTATTATATCCATCAATTTTAGGAGTACATACTTTATGAGATCTTTAGTGCCTCTAATAATTATGTGTGGAGGGGATGCGCACACATGTATGTGGATGATATGTGTGGTGTGTGTTTAGTGTATATGTTTGTCTTGTACTTTATCTAAAAAGTTAAGCATATCTCCTTACGTTTGGTATGCATAACCTCGCATTCCCATGCAATATGATATTCCCCTCGATCTAACTACTATTAAACACATTACCATAACCTAAAATTCCAACATTGATTGGTTTTAGAGAAACTACAAAATAGTCTTTATAATAGCTCAAACATTTCCTAACTCGAACCAACGGGTCCACAAATTTGAACTGTAGGATCTGAAATTTCAAGCCTTGAAGCTTAGCATTTACTAATTTTTAATTCAAAACTAAAATCTTGAATTTTACAATTTAAATTTTACAAATTTGAGTTTCTAATTTTAAATTATCAGGATTTGAAATTCTAAAATTTAAAAAATTTAAACTTTCAAATTTTGAATTTGTAATTTTTAAATTCTTATAATTGAATTTCTAAAATCCAAAAATTGACATTTCAAATTTTAGGTTTCAAAATTCCAAAAATTTGGAATTTTGATATCCAAAGTTTAAAATTTAGATTCTAAAATTTAAATTGTTTGAATAAAAATATTTTGAATTTCAGGATTCAAATTTTGATATTTTGGTTATGAAATCCATATTTTGAAAAATGGTTTTTTATTCCAAAATTAAGATATTCAAATATGAAAATAAATCATAATTTTGGATTTTGAATTCTCAAGGTTTAAATTTTGATTATGATGAATTAAAGCAAATGATAAAAAGCACAGCAACAAAGGTTCCTTTCCCTTGTAATCTAAATAAAAAAAAGCTGAGGATATCACCTTCCGAACAACTTTATGGTATTAAGATCGAAAAAAGATGGTGTTCTCAAAAAGCCAATTATTGATAATCTATTTCTAAGCTAGATTAGCTAAAAAAAATAGGGATCACATCTCAATTGGAGCTCTGACCAGACAGCTAGATTAGCTCCCAACAGAGTTCTCCCACTCCCTTTCAACCCATGGGGAATTCCTTATTAGGGGATGCTTGTGGGGACATTTTGTCCATATCACCTTATATGAGGATGGGGACGGGAATGTCCCCCCATCCTGGCTCCCTACTATGCCCCTAATATACACTTGTTGCAACTAGCATAATCCATCTATATATCTAAAACATAGTTATTTTGTCTCTAGTGTAATATATTTTAGTAAAATATATAGTATATAACTCATTTAGTATTATCCTACCATATCATTTATTAACAAATTTATGTATTTCTACATGACCATATGATAAATTTATGAAATTACCTCAGTGTCATTTGAATTTAGGTTCTTATTGCATACACATTCTCCACCAAATCCCAGTGGGGATGGGGGTGTGGTGGTTGGAGGGTACCTCCTGTGGGGAATATCCCCATTGCCATCCCTAGACATTAAAGCTTTGTTGTAACATCTTGATTTTTGAGCTTTCAAAAAATCTTTTGTGTAGTTTTAGGTTCCCAAAATTTTTCACCTATTTCCCCAAATTAATAAAGCTTAGTTGTGATTTTTCAAAATTAAAATAATTTAATATGAATAAACTAAACTTCAAATAAATCAAGGTATTTTCTTGGAATTTTTGGAGTCTATTTTTGTTTATTTTGGTGTATTTGAAGTTCTAATCTTTTCTTTAAATCTGAAAATCCTTAGGAATATCAGTAAACCTTTTGTGGGCCGAATTGGCTTGGCCCACTTCTCCCTTCCTCTTCTCCTCTCTTAGGCTACCGACCCTTTTCCATCCCTTGGCCGAGCCTGGCTAGCCGTCCCGTCTCCCCTCTCCATTCCCCGTCCTAGCACAATGCCCTATGTATCCAGTGCTGACCTTTGTAATACAATAATAGTGATAGACTTTCTGAGCCACTGCCATTCAATAATTAGCAAAAGGAGGCGGATTGTCATCCTTACATGCTATGTCACTTGAAGAGTTAGAAGAGCAACACTTTGACCATGGCAGCCCACCTCAAGAAAGTAGTAAGCCAATATCACCAACAACTTGCTTTCATTGTGGTGAGCAAGGCCACTGGGTCAAGAGATGCCCTAAAAGACAAGCATCAACACCTGTGGCTACAGTATGAGAATGCAGGGTAAACCGCTACAATTGTCAAGACAAAGGTCACCATGCTAGGCATGTCCCCAAACTGTCAGGCGCCCACTTCACCCATAGTCATCCTAGAAGTCACTTCAGTCAAGATCATAACTCCAAGGACCTGTGGTAAAGTCAGATGAGTCACTTCCCCCCAAGAAGCAGTTGAAGAAGAGGCTTTTGAATGATGACACTACCAAGAAGGTCTAGAGCGGTGTTGTGACATCATGCAATACCTTGCCTCTATCCATAAAAATAATATCGAAGAATACTTGTAATAATTCTTTTGTTTTAGGAAAAAAGGGTGGTTGATATCCTTGTATTCAAAGTTTTGAAACAAAAGCATTAATGGAAAATGAAGGATTGGATGTTTCTCTGAGCATTTACCCTTATCAGATAGTTTACCATATAACCATTCGTGTGTATTGATGGTCGTAGATCCAGAACTATCATCGATACAGTGCAATGTGATGTTGAAATCTAAGCCACCATCTTGCATAATGGAAAGGCCCAAGTAATTAGTTTGAAGGCTATCATTGGGATAATGCTCACATCTATGAGAGTATGAAAATGTCATTGTAGAAACCTACGGAACATGTTGCTAGATCAAGATATCAATTTAATCCTACCTAGATCCAACCCCCATCTTGAGCAAACCATGATAAATGCCACCAATGAGTTTGAGCTGGGCAACAAGTCAAAAGGATGAGGAAAGGCTAGACGCGATGATGCACTGTGGTGACAAGGGAGCGGAGCTACGACAGCGCAGCCGTTGACCCAATGGCAGCGGCGCAGGAGCACACCGGTGTCCATAGGTCGCAAGGGGGAAAGCGCAGCAGAGAATGGGCTGCCATGGCAGGGCCGGTGGGGGAAGGGAGCCGGTCAAGCTAACACAGCCAGGCCGAAAGGCCAAAAAAACTTTGGGGCTAGGACCATTGGAAGTGAAAGAGAAGAAGGAAGGGAAGAAGGGGAAAAAGAAGGGTTCAAGCCGAATTTGAAACCTGAATTTTTGGATTAGGTTTCTATTTCTAGAATTGGAAGTTGCATTTCAATTTTGAATTTTTGGTAATTCAACTTTATATTTAAATTTGAATTTTTGCTTGTTGTTATTTGGAAAAGTTTATCTTAACTATCAATTAAGTTTGTTTTTTTTAAGGACTTCCTTCTTCCCATTTTTGGATTGAATTTAGGGCTTTGTGCTGACAGGTGGAATTTAAATTTAGAGTTTTAATTTACTGACTTAATTGTAAATTTAAGCTCTCATATTTTTAATTCATACATCATTGCTTCTAAGTTTTTCTACCCTTTTATTATTATGATTGTTGTTAGCACTTGGGAATTATTCTTGGTTGTTAATTTGCATAACATGAACACCCAGAGATTCCAAATAAAGTTCCAAAAGAAATTCGAATGCCAACAAAATTCAAGAAAAAATTTTAAATTCTTCGAGATTTCTAACATCCAAAATTTAGGACATTACAGCTTCAAATGCTATAACCTTATCCATTTCATGGGCCTTGGAATAATCTTTCAAACAAGCACAATAACACCCAAAATGTACTCTGATTGTGAAAGTTATGGCCTTTTCATTACAAGACCTGTGGGCTGTCCTGAACTGAATCCGAATTAAGTTCTGAGTTGATTCCAAATTTGAATGCAGTTGGATTTGTGAAAAATCTGAATTAGACATGGAAATCTTATCCAAAACTTAGTCTTTGGATTCTTAGGCTCCTCCCCTTCTCCTTGTCCTTTTCTTCTCTTTCATGCATGCTTCTTTTCCTCTCCTTTCGGCTACACAACTCTTCTTACTTCCATATGCTCTCGACTAGCTTCTCTACTTCATGATTGATATTTGGTAGCTTTTTTTTTTGAGTTATTAGCACATGAACTCCATGCTCTTCCTCACTTGCATTGGCCCCGGTCTCCCTCACCTCCTCCTTGGTTCCAAATGCTTTCACCTTCTCAGACCTATAAACATAAAAAGTATTTGCATTAGGTAGTAGCCAATTCTCATGCAAATCACAAGTGAATTCATTAAAAACAAATTTACCTATTAGTTAAGTAATTTGGTTCTAGCTCTTGTCATCGGACCCTTACACAAATCATGATTAACATCTTGTACACTTGAAGAAATGACAATGCTCTAGTGTTGGGATGTTCTTATCATCCTTCCATCTTCGAGAAAAGCCGTCCTCGGCTTTTGATAACCTAAAAGTGTACTAAATAAGGAGAACAACGTATATACATGGTATATGTATCAATCATCCACACTCCTTCTATTTAGCACTTTATGATTACATAAAGGTGTACTAAATAAAGAAAACAACACATATTATGGTATATGTATGAATCAATTATTATGTCATTCTCATTGTTTTGCATAATGCATTTAGCATAATAGTAGCCATAGAATGTATTTAGTATATAAATTTCAGTACCCCATTCATTCACATCATTCTCCCTCCCATGAGAAGAAATAACACACAATTCTATAAAGGAATCGGCCAATGACTTGAAAACCCTAGAACAATGCTCAAAGCAATCTATTTTCTTCAATTATCCATGTCTAAGCCAAAAAAGCCATGAATACATGGGTTTATATAGCCCTTAGGGTTGTTCACAAGGTATCCAAACTAACTCCAACTCATCTCTACATGTATTGAACTCCAATTCACACAAAAAGGAAACCTAAATTTACAGCTGTCACATTGTTTCAGTCATAGCGTATTCACGTATTTTTCGTGTGAAAATCGCATGACTGTGACTTGCGACGCGTAACCGCGCTGTAGCATGGTGCGCCACTTGGTAAACCAAGTCCAACTTGTTTTGCTGAACCATGTATCATCTCTCTCCTTTTAACTGATCATGTGACTGCTTAATTACCATTATTTGATTTTGAATATTATCAGTTACTAGTGAATTATTTCAGTTCAATGGGGGTAGTTACTAGAGAGTAATTTGCACATCTATAAAAGACCTGCAGACATCCAGGCTTGATAGATTGAACTTTTCCATTTTTCTTCTCCTATTGTCTTCTTCCTCTCTATTGATATTGTGTTGTGATACTGTGCCGTTTGAATTTCACCAGCCTTTCTTCCCAACGTGCACCTGGAAGGAGGGTGAGCTATATCTCCGAGCATTGCTGCCGTGAAGACCTGCACGGGGGAGACAATAAGGTTTCTGGGCAACGCATATCTATGCGACCGCTCCTGCTCTGTTTCATCTACGTCCTGTATTGCATCAAGCCTGCACTGCAACGATCCTACGCTACTTCCCGTTCTTTATCAAGCCTAAGAGTAAGTCGTTCGCGTGTTCGATCAACTTTGATACTATATTTTCTTTCTGTATTTTCTAAAGTACAATGAGTAGCTTATTGTTAGTTATATATTTTGCATCACTAGTTTATTGTATGTCTCTTAGTAAAATTTGGAATTAAAATATTGCCTATATTTCCAACACAAATAGGAACAAATAATTGTCTTTTTGGTTTTGCATTGCCTTCCCAAATGACTAGACTCGATATATACCAACATGGTTGAAAAATTAAATGCACACATCATCTAGAGATGAAAATGGTGGGGAGTCATGCAGTAGATGTTAGAGATGAAATGGAGATGATGAAGCTAAGGTGTGAAAACAGAGATGAAATATTGAAAATCCAATTTTAAATTTGGGCCCACCCTTTTTAATCGGGGGTGAGATTTCCGATATTGGACAAGATATTGTTTCCGATAACATCAACTAATCCTCAAAGGCTCAAATAGAATAAGCCCTTGGACATGACCTTTTGTCTAACCTTTCGCATATACAATAGTGGTGATCCTAGATAAAATGAAATATTCATGGACGGCAACAGTCTCAAAGCATATGTAAAAGGTTAGAGGTATATGTGTGTGTGTGATTCCTCTTACAAGGTGCAATGCTGTCGCTATTTCTACAACCACCACACAAGCTTCTTCGGTTCTTCCACAGAAAGGAGGGATAGATATACGTAGCAAGTGACACCCACAGGTCACAGCAGCAATACGAAAATAAACATATATGGTTCCACACATAATTGCATAAAGAGATGTGCTTAGTGGACTACGTTTGTTCTTATGGAGTGACGATTAGGTGAACTGCATCCATCAATGTGCGTAAGCCCAAATGTCATTGTGTCTTTTACCAAGTCAGCATATCAACCTTGCAGAAATGAATAGGCCAGGGAATTAAAGGAGAGAGATATAGCGCATTACATCCTAAGGTAAGAGAAATTAAAGCACGTGTTTTGTAACCAGTCACCATGTTGGCATTTTGAGTGTTCTTATGCTTGTTGGTTGGATCAATATATGTTTAGTTGTAAAGATTAGAGCTGGCCCAAAACTAGTAAAGTATGTAGAAGGTAGAATATACCATTAATTACGTACGTAGAAAATACATAGAACACCACATGCATGCTGTCATGCCATGGCATTTGAGATGTCAGTGAATGAGACGCCTGCATCTTGGTGGTTGGAACTACCCCATGATTGTGGTACACGAAAGTATAAGGGGGCGTCAGGATGACGATGGTTTATGGTCTTTTTTTACTATAGCTGACTTATTTTTTACTGTAACTAAGTTGACTTATTTGGTATAATTAAATTTAAAAAAAATAAAAATAGAAAAAACATGTTAGTCCATCACGAACAATGTAAAGAAATACGAGAATAAAGAAAAAAACCAAAAAAAAGAAAATGATAAAAAATGAATAGTGCAAAAAAGACTAAACACTGATGTCAGCAACAAACACCGAACACTAAGCGCGGTTACAGTAAAAAAAATAAGTCAACTCAGTTACAGTAAAAAAATAAGTTAGCTATAGTAAAAAAAGACCATAAATCATCGTCATTCTGAACGCCCCCTTATTCTTTCGTGTACCACAGTCATGGGGTAGTTCCAACCACCAAGATGCAGGCACAAATGCCGAACACTAAGCGCGGTCTAAGAATGGACTTCGGCTAGAGTGGTCATCAACGTCCTCACGTAAGTTGGGAGCTACCAGACGAGCGAAAACATCCAATTTTCATACTTAGCTATGCTAATGCATGTCGACCGTATTGCTTGTACTATTGCCTACCGTTAGGTGTCTTTTCGGATTCCCTTGGCATGTGTTCATCGGTTCACTCATCAGTAACAACGTTTGGGCCCAAAGTCCAGATGCAGTTTCTCACAAATGTACTTCTCATACTGGATGTATGAGTGGAGCAGATGACGTGGCCTATCTAGCACGATGTTTCCTTTGAATAATGCACGATTCAAACAAGCCGGGACAAAAAAACACATTAAAAAAGCTTTCCTTTGAATAATGCACGATTCAGCCGACCCGGGACAAAAAAAAGCACATTAAAAAGGGACTTGCTATGGACCCATGTGCATGAAGAGTCAGTATAAACTTAAAAGCAAGTTGATATAAATTTAAGAGCAAATTGGGACAAACATTGAAGCAAAGTGAGCATAACTTGTAAGAAAATTTTCAAAAAATAAAATAAAATCAAATTTGTGTAAGTCAGAATAAATTCAAAAGCATTTGATTGTAAATTCGAAAAGCAAGTTGGGATAAACATGAAAATAAAATAAGCATAATTACAAATAATATATAAAAAATACATTTGTAAGTCAGCTTAAATTTAAAAGCAATTGGTTATAAATTCAAAATTGGTTATACATTTGTAAGATCAATTGTTTATGATCTTGGTGAACCGAATGTGGGCTATGTGGTAATGATCTTATGAAACACTTGCATTGTGCTTATTGAGACACATGTGGAGTATGCGGAAGTATTCATGATCATTATGTTGTTGATCTTCGTGATTAAATTCTTATGGTTTATGATTATCATAACATTCATATCATGTCATGATATTTGCATTGTGGATGTCGCCGCTTATATCCACGACCGTACCGATACAGCATCGTACATTGCCGTAGTATGATGCACACTCTTACCTTGTTGGGTAAGGGTGCAGTGGAGCATGAGCATTCATATGCATTGCATTGTGGAAAGATCATTTGCATACTTATGCAATGTATTGTGGTGAAGTTATTTTGCAAATAAATGCAACTTCATAGTAGTAATGTGGATATGGCTTATGAGAGACACTTGTGGTATGAGAAATGTGGCTGTGGTCGTGGAGTAGGGTTCACCCCTTGTGGTATGGTAGGGGTTGAGATTGTGGTATGAGATTCTTTTCTCTTGTGGTAACTCTTGATAGCAGTTGTTAATGCGGGAAATAATAAAGATAGTGAGGTAAAACCTGTTGATGCTTTCATGTCATTGGTAGTGGTAGTTGGTTGAAGTTATGAAGTAGACAAATAAGATTTATTGCTAATGTTTTATTATTGTTGGTAGTAAATGTGGTTAGGGCTATATTTGTGGTCACTATGGAGAATAAATATTGATGATTAGCAACATTGTAGTTTGATTAGCTTGTTAAACAGTTTGGTTGCTGAGATTTTATCTCACTCTTATTTTCCCCTTCCAGGTGATTCTCGAGCATGCATGGGAAGGGTAGAGCGGCACATCACTGTCACACACCATATGATGTTTTATATTGTAATAAATAAGTGTAGTCTCCGGTTATTCATCTTTACTCTTATTGTTGATCATGTATAACTAATAATTTTAGGCTGTGGTTCGCTTTAATTGGTTAAAATTAATAGCAGTTGTTCCTTAACTAATAGTGTTCCATTACCTTTGTTTTAGTATGCTTCCGCTTAGTTTATCATGATTTAAAAAATTATTGCTAATTTATGTTAACATGTAAATTGGCTACCTTGTAGAATGGTTTAGTGGCATCCCAGGATAATGTGGGTCCTGGGGTGTTACAACCAACCTGATGGAGACCCGGCAAGGGATGATGTTCCCGATCTTTCGATAAGAGTGGGGGTAACTCGATTGGATGGGAGTTCGACATTGTGCTGCCCGACTACAACGACCACAGGGTTGCTGCGCCTTAGCGACAGTTACACCAAAACCGCTTTGTTGCTGTTCTTGCCGTGCCAAAAACAACCTTGAACCTGCTAGCAATCGAAGAACAAAGCAAGAACAAGATGAACAAGCATAAACTCACGGATTATACTCCAAAGGTGAAACTGATACACAAATGTGGGGTTCTGAAACAAGTAAATCGGGTGATCTAGCCGACACGAACGTTTACAAGGAAGTAGCAAAAGCTAAACTTGCATCTAATCAAAACCCACCCTTCTCGGCAGCTGCTGCTAGTTTAAATAGGAGAAAAGCAGCCAGGGAAGTGAGAAACCCTAATCTTGGACGCTCCCCTAATAGGCTCTACTACAGACAAGACCCATAACTCAGGTTGGAGGTCCGAACATTCTTCTGCAATTTTCTGGCAGCTCCAGTGGAATCTGGTAGTGAATGTGGATTCATTTGAAAGTAGACATCGAGATCTTTCCAACGAGTACTAATGAGCCTCCAACGCATTCCCGAATCAAAAGCTATGGCCCAAACAAGATGGCGTTTCCTGGAGGTCTAAATGTTCGGTCCGAACATTCTCTTGTTCGCATCAACATCCAGCCGATTGTTGTTTTGATTGCTTCAACTCCCATGTTCCTAAGCATAAGAAAATCATCACTAGTCGTTAGTAGCACCCAATTCAGATAACTTGTTTGGACAGCGTGGAACGACTTTACCTGATAATTAAGTTGGCGTGCTCAAGCTCGTGTAATTGGTCCTGGCTATGTACTAGGCAAGGCGATATCAATGGAAGGGATGTCCTCATCATGCTCCGCTTCTTGCATTTGAGTCGTCCTCGACTCAAACTCATCCTCTTCTCCCAAATAGGGCTTCAAATCTGCAATATTAAATGTGGGACTAACCCCAAAATCTGTAGGCAGCTCAAGCTTGTATGCATTATCATTAATCCGTTCTAGCACTTGAAAAGGGCCATCAGTTCTTGGTAGCAACTTAGATTTTCTTAGTTCAGGAAACCTATCTTTTCTTAAATGTAGCCAAACCAAATCACCTGGTTCAAAAGTGACATGTTTTTTTCTTTACTACCAGCAAGTTTATACTTAGCATTCATGAACTCTATGTTTTCTCTTGTGGTTTCATGCATTTTTAACATTAGTTCAGCACGTTTTGTAGCATCAAAATTCATTCTCTCCGAAGATGGAAGATGCAGCAAATCAATGGGAGCATGAGGTACAAATCTATAAACAATTTCAAATGGACACTTCTTAGTAGTAGAATGTTGTGAGCGGTTATAAGCAAACTCAACATGAGGCAAATATTCTTCCCACATTTTGATGTTCTTTTTTAAAACAGCCCTAAGCATGGTAGATAAAGTTCTATTCACAACCTCTGTTTATCCATCAGTTTGGGGATGACAAGTAGTGGAAAATAAAAGTTTAGTTCCTAACTTAGCCCACAAAGTTCTCCAAAAATAACTAAGAAATTTTGCATCACGATCAGAGACTATGGTATTTGGCACACCATGCAATCGAACAATCTCACTAAAGAACAAATCTGCAATATGGGTAGCATCATCAGTCTTATGACATGGTATGAAATGGGTCATCTTAGAAAATCTATCCACCACAATAAAAACACTATCCCTCCCCTTCTTTGTTCTAGGCAGTCCTAAAACAAAATCCATAGAAATATCCTCCCAAGGTGCACTAGGAACAGGTAGAGGCATATAAAAACCATGGGGATTAAGTCGTGACTTAGCTTTTTGGCATGTTGTGCAGCGAGCAACGAACCGCTCCACATCTCTCCTCATCTTTGGCCAAAAGAAATAGCCAGCAAGGATGTCCTCCATCTTCTTTACACCAAAATGTTCCATCAGCCCACCTCCATGAGCTTCCTGCAACAATAACATATGCACAGAGCTAGCTGGGATGCATAGCTTATTAGCTTGAAACACAAACCCGTCAGTGATAACGAATTTGTTCCATGTTTTCCCCTCCTTGCAATGTAGCAACACGTCTTTGAAATCATCATCCTGTCCATATCGTTCTTTAATTGTTTCCAAACCAAATATTTTGATGTCAAGTTGGGAGAGCATGGTGTGACGCCTAGACAAAGCATCAGCAATGATATTTTTCTTCCCTTTTTTGTGTTCGATGACATAAGGAAGAGACTCGATAAATTCAACCCACTTGGCGTGCCTACGATTTAGTTTTGCTTGACTTCGGATGTGTTTCAATGACTCATGATCAAAATGTATAACAAACTCTTTGGGCCATAAATAATGCTGCCAGGTTTCTAAAGTTCGAACTAGAGCAAGTAATTCCTTATCATAGGTAGAATAGTTCAAACTAGGCCCACTCAACTTCTCACTGAAATATGCCACATGTTTTCCTTCTTGTAACAGCACACCACCCAAACCTATCCCACTAGCATCGCATTCAAGCTCAAAGGTCTTATTGAAATCAGGGAGTTGGAGCAATGGGGCGTGTGTTAACTTATCTTTTAACGTGTCAAAGGCATTCTTTTGTGCTGTAGCCCAATTGAACGTCACACCCTTCTTGGTAAGTTCATGCAGCGGTGCAGCAAGGGTGCTGAAGTCCTTCACAAAGCGACGGTAGAACCCAGCAAGACCGAGGAAACTTCGCACTTGGATGACCGTTGTGGGAACCAGCCAGCTGTGTATGGCTTCAACCTTGGCTTGATCCACTTCAATTCCCTGCGGGGTCACAACATAGCCAAGAAAAGAGACTCGATCCATGCAAAAGATGCACTTCTCAAGGTTACCAAATAAACAGCCATCGTGTAGGCATTAAAAACAACACACAAATGACCAAGATGTTGCTCTAGTGATCTGCTATATATCAGGATGTCATCAAAATATACCACCACAAATTTACCAATGAAAGTACGTAAAACTTCGTTCATTAATCTCGTGAAAGTGCTGGGTGCATTAGTGAGACCAAAAGGCATGACTAACCACTCATATAGACCGAACTTAGTTTTAAAAGCTGTTTTCCATTCATCTCCTAACTTCATGTGAATCTGGTGGTATCCACTACACAAGTCAATCTTAGAGAACACAATTGAGCCACTTAGTTCATCAAGCATATCATCTAACCTAGGGATAGGATGACGATATATGATGGTAATGTTATTAATTGCTCGGTAATCAACACACTTGCACCATGATCCATCTTTCTTAGGAACTAAAAGCACCGGAACAGTACAAGGGCTAAGGGACTCACGCACATAACCTTTGTCAAGCAATTCTTGCACTTGGCGCTGTATCTCCTTAGTTTCTTCAGGGTTGGTCCTATATGGTACACGGTTTGGCAAGGAAGCCCCGGGAATGAGGTCAATCTGGTGCTCAATCCCTCGGAATGGTGGCAGCCCAGGTGGCACCTCTTTTAAAAACACATCAGCATACTCCTGCAAAGGTTAGTGACAGTAGGAGGCAAAGAAGATGGCATATCCTCAAGTGAAAACAAGGTTTCTTTGCAAACCAAAGCATAGCAGACAGTAGTGGTATCATCAATCTCCTCCAAATCAGATTTGGTAGCAATGAAACATGATCCTTTCAACTTGATCTCATTTTTATTTTCATGGACAAATTTGGTGTTCTTCTTTTTATGTTTCTCATGTTCATTTGCCATAATCTGATTGTCACTCTTAGCTTGCTCCTGATTTTTGAGTTTGCTAACCCTAGCAAGTTCATCTTTCAAAATGGCTTCAGGAGACATAGGATGCAACACAATTTTTTTTTACCATTATGAATAAATGAGTACTGATTTGATTTACCAAAGTGCAAGGAATCTTTATCATGCTACTATGGTCTTCCTAATAACATCGAACAAGTTTGCATAGGTACAACATCGCAATGAATGGAATCATGATAAGAACTGATGGCAAAGTTCACTCTTACCATCCGTGTTACCTTTACCTTGCCGCTGCTATTAAGCCACTGAATGTAGTAAGGCTGCGGGTGTGGTTGTGTGCCCAATGCTAGCTTCTCCACCATTTCAGCGCTTGCCAAGTTGTTGCAGCTCCCTCCATCAGTGATCACGCGGCAGGAACGCTCCTTGATCACACACTTGGTTTGAAACAAGGTGTGGCGCTGATTCTGTTCAACCCTCTCCATTTGTGCGCTCAGCACTCGCTGCACCACGAGGCTCTCATAGCACTCCGCATCTTCTGGCCCAATGTGCTCTTTATCTTGGTTGTCCACATCATCTTCCCCTGCATTGTTAGCTGCAAGCAAAGCATATGTTTCTTCATCGAAATCACTAGCAGAGGAGTACCCACCACCTTTGCACCGTAGGCATTGAATATCTCTGGTTCGACCCGATGATGCAACTGAAGATGAACTCTTTGTAGGTGTAGCTGCTGCGCCCTTTGTTGCTTCAGTTGCACAAGGTGTTGAATTCGATGTAAAGGGACACAGTTTGTTGCTCGAGGAAGATGGTGCAGCTATTCGAGTCGATGGTACAACAGAAGTTGAAGGTGTCCAAGCGCTATTACGTCCTGCAGAAATATTAGTTCTCATGCTGGCTCTTCGTCCCTGCACTTCCCTTTCAGCTTTACAAGCAAGATGAAATAAACGAGTGACTGAATTATATTCTTTGTAAGCTAATATGTCCTGAATCTCCCGGTTCAGCCCACCCATTAATCTTGCCATAGTAGCGTCCTCATTCTCCTCTAAGCCACAACGAAGCATGCCTATTTGTAGCTCTTGATAATACTCTTCTACAGATTTAGTGCCCTGTCTCAATTGCTGCAATTTATTTAACAAATCACGTGCATGATAGGAAGGAACAAATCTGGCCCGCATGATCCATTTCAAAGCTTCCCAACTTTGAGGAGTATTATTGGGATTCTTATGATGGTACTCACTCCACCAAATAGAAGCAAAACCAGTAAACTCACTAGTGGCAGCCCTGACACGTTTCTCCTCAGGAAAATCATGGCAAATAAATGTTTGATCAACAGCTAATTCCCAAGTGAGGTAGGCATCAGGATTATACTTCCCATCGAAAGAGGGCATGCTGAACTTGATCTTGCCTAAAGAGTCATCAACATTACGTACCTCTCACCGTGGTGGCCGAGCACCCATACCTCGGTGGCTGCGTCATTGTTGTCTGCGTTAAAGATCATTTACTTCATCGTCGAGCTCGGTGTCCGCAGAATATTCTCTTTCATCCTCTCCCGCCGCGCTGCCCATGGTGTTGTGGCTGTTGTTGTTGCGCCGACCCAAGTCATCACGACCAGCCTGGTCCATCCTCTCTAACCGATCCAAGATACCTGCAAGAGAAGTGTTAACAGCCCCAAGGGAGCTCTCTAATGCGGTTAGCTTGGAATTGGTGTCGATCTGGGCCAACTCCAATTGACCAAGGCGGTCATTGGTGACCCGAACATCCTCATCAAGACCCTCAGCATGCAACCTCACTTTGCGTTCAAAGTGTTGTATGATGGCCTTCGTCCGTGGTGAATGGGGAGGTGTATTACCCGTTCCTCCTAACATGGTTAGTACACAACAAGGAAATCACAAGGAGGATTATGGTCTTTCAACTAGTAGAACTAGGTGGTTGCAAATTCCAATACTCTCAGGCTCTCAAACCTGTGCAACCAAGCTCTTACAAGTTCTTACCAATGCAAAACAGGTGGTGTTGGCAACCAACAAGAACAACAACAAATTGGTGGCAACAAGCACAAACTTGTGACGTGGTAGATAAATTTGTGGAGCTATAGGTGACTGCAAGAAAAATTCAAAGTATAGCTGGAACCATGTTAGTCAAAGCAAGTTGAATAAGCGTTCAACGACAATAAAGTGCTGCTACTAGGCTAAACCATGCTAGAGATGCGAGCCTAGACACAAACGTTGTCACGCACCAAAAGTACCCAAAGAGCACAAGGAACAACAGCGAGAACCCCTTCTTCTTTCCTTCTTTAGCTTATCCTCTCTTTTCTTTTTTTGTCTCTTTTTTTTTTGCACAGCTAGCACCAAACTGAAACTTTTCACAAGGATTTCACAATGATATTACCAACACAAACCTTTTTTTGACCAGGGGTAAAAAGCTAATTAAAAGATACTCTCTCTCTCTCAAAAGTAAGGGGACTCAAATCTGACAAGAAGGATACTTGATTCTGTGACTTGGGTGGGTTCGGACTAGTCCGCAAAATTGGAACGACCACAAGATAAGCTAAAAGGTTTTACAGTTCGGGTGGCCGTTCGGACCAACCTCGGGTGGATGTTCGGACTGGTCCAAAAACGCCGAAAGGATACGAACAGTTGTTTTGACCGGTCTGAGTGGGTTCGGCCAATCTTAATGTGTTCGAACCCGGCTTGAGTGGCTATTCGGAGCGGTCCAAAAGTTCCAAAGCATACGAACAGGTGTTTGGAGGTGGCGGTGGAAATGAAAATGGTGGTGATGTTGTTTGCAAAGATGGAAAAGATGGTGGCGGCGGATCTGGCGGTGCTTGTGGTGACCAAGACGTGAGTAGAACCCGAAACTCTAAAGGATTAGGCAACTAGAACCAGCAACTCAACCGAAGATGTAACAGGAAACTCAACAAGCAAGACTAAGCAGAACAAGCAAAGGCTCAACTTGTTTTTAGGGATTTCGGTTCTAACCTATTTTTGGATTTTTTTGGACTGTAGGTAAAAATAAAGAAGCGATAAAACTCTTACCGAGCAACCTTGAACTCTGATACCACTTGATGGAGACCCGGCAAGGGATGATGTTCCCGATCTTTCGATGAGAGTGGGGGTAACTCGATTGGATGGGAGTTTGATGTTGTGTTGCCCGACTACAACGACCATAGGGTTGCTGCACCTTAGCGACAGTTACATCGAAACCGCTTTGTTGCTGTTCTTGCCATGCCAAGAACAACCTTGAACCTGCTAGCAATCGAAGAACAAAGCAAGAACAAGATGGACAAGCATAAACTCACAGATTATACTCCAAAGGTGAAATTGATACACAAATGCGGGGTTCTGAAACAAGTAAATCGAGTGGTCTAGCCGACACACGCGTTTACAAGGAAGTAGCAAAAGCTAAACTTGCATCTAATCAAAACCCACCCTTCCTGGCGGCTGCTGCTAGTTTAAATAGGAGAAAAGCAGCCAGGGAAGTGAGAAACCCTAATCTTGGACGCTCCCCTAATGGGCTCTACTACAGACAAGACCCATGACTCAGGTTGGAGGTCCGAACATTCTTCTGCAATTTCCCGGCAGCTCCAGTGGAATCTGGCAGTGAATTTGGATTCATTTGAAAGTAGACATCGAGGTCTTTCCAACGAGTATTCATGAGCCTCCAACGCATTTTCGAATCAAAAGTTATGGCCCAAACAAGATGACGCTTCCTGGAGGTCCGAACGTTCGGTCCGAACATTCTCTTGTTCGCATCAACATCCAGCCGATTATTGTTTTGATTGTTTTGATTGCTTCTACACCTAGCTGGTTCAACTCCCATGTTCCTAAGCATAAGAAAATCATCACTAGTCGTTAGTAGCACCCAATTCAGATAACTTGTTTGGACAGTGAGGAACGACTTTACCTGATAATTAAGTTGGCATGCTCGAGCTCGAGTAATTGGTCCTGGCTGTGTACTAGGCATGGCGATATCAATGGAAGGGATGTCCTCATCACAACCACTCTTACCAATCGCCCAAATAGGTAAGCAAGTTTTAGGGTTGTGAGAAGCATAAGATAAGCTGTACCAAATTATCAGTCATCTCCGTCCAATGACTACCCAAAATAATTTTCAATATTTGAAGAGTGATGAGTAGGACAATTTAATGCCCTGGACTTAAACTTGCTTGGCAGTTAAGTATGACTTAGCTAGTAAGCTATTACTAATCTCTAGGGCGACAAAGGATTTGTTAAAATCGAACGGTGAAGAGTGTCGTAGTAATATTGATAATATCAAATGGGCAGTAACTACCTTACATTTTGACATACTTTTGCATAATAATTTAGGCATGCACTTTGATAATTTAAAAGAACATAATTTTTGGAAAATGTAGGATCAATATGGTCAAAGTGATGACTTGCCTTGCTTGTTTACCACAGCCTTGATTTATCTCAAAGCTTGCTTAATTAGTCAATCGTAGTAGATCTTGAATTCTTCCTTCACTTGAAATCATATCCGCTTGAGCGTATCGCCTTCGAACTGCAGCTTCTAATACAACGGATGAAAAACCAAATAAATCCAAATAGCGGCAAAATATGGTTGAAGTAGATTGAGCTTATTTAATGTTGTTTTAAAGAGTAAGGAGGGATGGTGGAAATGAAATCGGGTCACAAGGGAGGAGGTGATTAGGTAGCTTTACCACGAGGGAAAATTTTAGGATAAGAAAGAGAAGGGTAAAGAAGCATGTGTAGATTGCTACTGAGGGGACAAGGAAGTTTTGCAGGCATAGCTGATTAGAAAGTAATAGGGCTTGATCTTTTAATTTATAACTTTCTTTGTACTAATTTATATTTATTAAGGAAGTTCCATGAGTTTGGTAGATTTTACGGGTAGCTTTAAAGGGATCATTTTATGTCATGATTCGGAATAAGTTGATTATTTTGTTTATTTAACAAACTTATTAGAAATGACGGGCGATTATATTTTACTAAAAATGCAAGCTTTGAATTAACTGAGTTCTTTTTGATGAAGTGATGCTTTATCCGCTATTATTTGGGGGTGATGAGGCAACGGTTTGAATGAGTATTTTGGGTGCACAATTGTTTTAGCAAGATTTTTAGTTAAGGATGTTAATTACTTAAGAATTATTATTTTATGCTTTGTCTTGCCAAATTTGGAGTTAGGCTGATTATTGAAATCTTCCTGAGTCCAATTATTTGGGATAGAGAGTAGTGATCTTTAGGTTAAGGATTTCTTAATCCAAAAGAAGTTCGAACCGATGTATTTTGTAGATAAGGTTATTATTTAAATATTTAAATTAAAAGAGAGTTTCTTTGTAGTGAAGAATAATTTTGAGTACTGGTATTTTATAAATGAGTTTGAAAGTTTAATGCATGAGTATTTTATTAACAATATGGGTGTCTCATTGATGAGTGTTATTGCTATTTTATGTGTAAGAGTTATACATGTTTTGCATTAGTGGTTATGGTTCCGGGATAGTGATATGGTAGATTTTATGCCAACTATTCGAGCTTCTAGTATAGGGTCAAAATAGTTTTAGATTATTCAAAAATAGGAATTAAGGGTAGTGGAGGTATCTTTATAAAGGGCTTCAGTTTTACAGATAACCTTAGTCTCTTGTATCACCTAAAATAATTATATTACGCATTTTTAGCTGGTGGTTATTGTATTGATCATTTTCCTGCCAGGTGATTTATAAATTTTAACTTGCATCCATATTTTGATGTTGTATTTTAAACTGAGTGTCTAATTGCTTGCTCATGATCTCCCATTAAACTGTATAAAGCAGAATGATAGTTTGATGTTTTGCTAACTTCATTAGCTCAAACCGAAGGTGACCCACCTATCACCGAAGGGGGGAGGGGAAGTGTTGAGGGAAAGAAAGACAGGAGCAGGGGCGTTTGGGTTGGGGGAGGACACAGCGAAACAGAGGGGACTGGCGGCGCTTGGGGCAGCGAGGCTCGCCAGCGAGGAAGGGCCGGGGAGGCGGCGGCAACTGGAGAAATGGGTTGTCCCCGCGATGAGGGAGACAGGGGAGGAAGAAACTCGGGCCGGAGCGGGGGTGAGCTGACGGCGGTCCCAGGTGGCGGCGACGGGGCCCGAACGAAGCGTCGGTGATCGAAGGGGAAAGGTACGGGAAAGGTGGCAGGCGTGAGCAAGAGGGGACCATGGGGAACTTACCAGCGGCGGCGGTTTGGCTGGGAAGTCACGAAGGTGGGCTGGCATCGGAGGCTACATGTGGCGTGGGGAGGTTCACCCGGATAGGTCGCGCCGGTGGGGAGAACGCTGACCGGCTGCAGGGGTAGCTTCAGAGCGGTGAGGAGTTGCTCCCGAAGTGGGGAATTGGAGGAAGATCGACTGTGGGGAGGTTGGCAGCAAGAATGGCAGCGTCGGCGGTTCTTGAAGTGAAGGCCGATTTGGGGGGTTTCTGAAGCGAGGATCTTCGATTAAGCGAGGGGAAGGGGCAGAGCCTAAATAGACAGAGGAGGTGGTTGGCCGTTGGGCATTGAAGATCATTGGGCGTTGGCATTGAGTGTGCACAGGTGGCAAAAGCAGGGTGTAGGCGACGCCGGTGTCTAGCTCGGCGATGTGATGCTCATGGGTGGCGCTAGCCATGGCAGGGGGAGGCGAGCTAGGCCGGTGGAGGGTAGCGCTAGGTGTACTTACGCAGCGCAGGCCGACGGTAGGTGGTGGTACTAGGCAGAGCGATGCAGCACGTGGGCTGGGCCGGAGCGGCGGGTGTGCATGGCGCGTAGGCAAGAGGAAGAAGGGAGAAGATCAGTGCCAGGGTGGGCTCAGAACCAGAGGGGAGAAATTCTGGGGGGCTCACAGATCCGGGCTGGAAGAAGGAGGAGAAGGAACACAGAAGAGAGGTGGGGCGACCGAGCGGGCCGGCGGCGGTTCCTGGAAAGGGGAGGAGACGGGAAGAAATGGCAGTTAGGGGAATCGGGAAGGAGATGGAAGTACATAGGGAAAAGGCCAGGAAGGAAATTGGGCCAGGGTCGGGAAATGGGCCAGGGCAAAAGAAACTTTTAAGAATTTATTTCTTCTTGTAATTTGAATTCCTTGCTAAATAAATTTTGTGAGAAACTTTAATATTTAATTTGTCCTTAATTTAAGTTTTTGGTCTTAAGTTTCCAATTCTCAAAGTTTGGATTTTACAGCTTGTAAAGAATTTTGGAAATCCAGCTTTTTGTATGAAGGCTTGATTCTTGATTTAGGGAATTTGTTTTACTTAATTCGCACTTTTGCCGACAGATCTTTAAATCAAGAACTCAAATGAAAGAAAATTTTGAAATACACAGAAAATAGAGAAAAGATTTTCATTATTTTTGTAATTACAATATTCCCATACTTTTGGGATGTTACAGTCCCTCACCCTCATGCCTCTGAAAAAAGCGAGCACCCACGTGTGGACCCTTCTGTCTTGTGCAATTTTTTTAGCAGCTCCCGTAGTTTCATTTTTCCTCCAACATACATCAAAAAAATCTGCTCAGGCATACACACAGCGCGCTTCTCCCATCCTCACAACCCACGTACTTGTCACGCTCCTGTCCGCACAACTCCCCCAATAAAAACTGTATCGATCACCACCCCCATCATACTCAACCATCACCACAGCTCTTTCTCTGTCCTGAAATCACGTCGCCACCACCCTACCTCCTTCTTGTCCACCACCTCTCCTCGCATCCACTCTAGCACAGCAAAGCCATCACTGTGACCCACTAGGGAGGCTGAGGTGGAGCGGTGGGGCAGTACTAAGCTGAATCAATCAAAACCCTCCCGATTTGCCTATCCTGTCGCACATCTCTCTCAGCGAGGTGACTCACAATGCCCTACCCATCAAGGTGTTGACCCTGATGTTAGGTCCTCCAGCCAATTAATAGTGTCAGCATCGTCATCTCCCATCGGTACTTTGCCTCCCACTTCTCCTCTCGCCTGTTTTTGGACGCCCTATCCAGGTCCACCTTGAGCCCATGGACATTGCCACCAACTCTGCCTCTTGTCGGTCGCCGCCACCACCAGCTCCACCTCTCGGCCATCCCTCTCTCCACAGTCGTTGCATCCCTCCCCACCACTCCATTCCCAATATCTTCCTCCTCCAACCCTAAGTTAACTTCTTCTCATATCTAGGTGAATGAAACCAATGGATTTGTAATTGATAGTATGAATATTTAATACCGAGGTGCACGCACTCATGGAGCTTAAGGCAGTGTTGGACCCGATGGGGTGCGCGCTGGCAACGTGGACACGTAGTGGGGACTTATGTGGCTGCGGGGACTACTTCGAGGGCATGGCATATGACACATGTAGAAGGGAAGCTACCATCTCTGTAATGCCTTGAACGTCATTTTGGCATCCCGGGGAAAGTTTTAGCGTAATCGCGGAATCGTCGGTTTCGGTAAATCGCACGAAGGGAAAAAATAAAATTATGGAGTAGTCTAAAATAAAAAAGAAAATAAATTAATTAATTAAAAGAGGAATTTTGGACTATCTGGAGAGGTGGGCCAACCACTTTGAGTCGGCCGACCCAAAAGGGGCCACACACCCCCCAAACCCTAGCCCCTCCCCCATAAAAGCCTTGTGGCCGCCACTCCCACCCCTTTCCACCCCCTTGGCCGCCACCCTACTCCCCTTGCGCCCCCTCTCTTTCCCCCAAGTGCTGCCATTTGATTCAAGGAGAGATCAAGGAGAAGAAGGAGAAGAGGAAGAAGAGGAAGGGAAGGAAGAGAGGAGGAGGAAGAGGAGAAGAGAAAAAGTATGATCCCAAGGTTAGGTAATTTTTCCTCATCCCAATCCCTCTAATTTCTGCTGTAATTAGGGTTCTTAAACTAAGAATTGGTGGGGATTAGCAATTAGATTCTCCAATTAGTGGTTACCTGCTGTCTGCCTGTAGATCAATTCGCGTAGTGTTACTGTTCGCGCAGTTTAGACCCCCAAAACGATTTTTCCTGCGGGTCTGCCCAAAAGAAAAAACGTAGAGGACGTCGAGACTCATCTCATGTATTTTTTTAGATTTGTTTGGCTACGGGATCTGTGCGCAGAAAGGTAGGGAACCTTGCTGTTTGTCAAGGGTGCAGATTGGGCCAGATTGTTGTTCAGGTATGATTTAGGGGTAGTAGATGAATTTTATATTTTTGGTCATAATTGAGAAAAATATGGGGAATTAAGTAGTCTAGCTGTTGTAAAAAATCAGAATTTTTAGAGTCTTACACTGTGGTTGGGACGCGTTAGATTCTGGCTGTCCAGATTGCTAGAACAGAGAATATCATCTGTTTTGTGCAGTATGTTACACCTTGCTAAGAACAAAATAAAAATATGTGAGCTACATGAAAAGTGTAGGTATTTAAGTGAGGAATCTAGAAATATATCTCTCTCTGTAAAAGACTTAGTATTATTAAAGATACAAAAAAAATTAAGCAGCGCCGCTGTAGTGGGAAGATTGTAGAACCGTTACGCGGGGAAGGATGTTGTGGGGTTTTGGGGTTTAGCGATATCTTTTCATTGTTGGATAGGTGGTTTTGCTTCTGAACGTACGTGATTTCGTCGCTTCGCCAGTAGAGGCAAGTAAACGTAGCGGATGTGCTACCATTTATCCTGTTATTCTTACTACTTGCAATATTTATGATTTTCGTAATGTTAAATGATATACCATGGCTACATGTTTTCTAAGTAAGAATGTGGTAGAAAGATATTAATCAATTGCTATGTTTGGATGAGTTTTGGTAGTATTGTGGTAACTTGCTTAATGAGCTAATTGTGGTATATGAAAGTAAATGCATGGTGGATATGATGATATTTTCTTGTTGTTAAATTGATGAGGATCATATTGATGCCCTTTGAAGTTGGTATTCTTGTGGTTTATGATTATCATATCATTCATAACATGTCATGACATTGCATTGTGGATGTCGTCGCTTATAACCGCGACCGTACCGGTACAACATCGTACATTGCCGTAGTACGATGCACACCTTTTTCTTGTTGGATAAAGGTGCAGTGGAGCATAGCATGCATATGCATTGCATTGTGGAAAGATCATTTGCATACTTATGCAATGTATTGTGGTGAAGTTATTTTACAAATAACTACAACTTCATAGTTGTAATGTAGAATTAGCTCATGAGAGTCACTTGTGGTATGAGAAAAGCGGTTGTGGTCGTGGATTGAGGTTCATCCCTGGTGGTATGGTAGAGGTTGTGATTGTGGTATGAGATTCTTTTCTCTTGTGATAATTGTTGATAGCCGTTGTGGATGTGAGAAATAATAAAGTTAGTGAGGTAAAACATGTTAATGCCTTATTGTCATTGGTAGTGGTAGTGGTGGATGATATGAAGTAGTTAATCAAGATATATTTGCTAATATTTTATTATTGTTGGTAGTAAATGTGGTTAAGACTATAATTGTGGTCATTATGTGAAATGAATATTGATGCTTAACATCATTGTACTTTAATTAGCTTGTTAACGAATGCGGATGCACATTGTGGATGTGGACATGTGGTTACTTTAATGATGTTGTATATTTGTTTGTAGTCTGAATAGTCTGTTAAACAGTTTGTTTGCTGAGATTTTTATTTCACCCTTGTACAACTTGTACCTCAAATACTTCTAGTACAACCTTTTCTTTTAACAAGAAACAATTTCCTTTGATTACAGTATCCCGCCAATTCCAACGAAAGATGTTTAAAAACCACAACACAAGGTTTAGATAAAAACCAATAAAATCATTCAACATGTCGTTATACTCAACGCGGCCTCGGCTACCACACAAGTCATAAGGTCCAAAAAGATCCTAACCGCAAATCTCAAATCCTTTAATTCAAATAGTATCATGGAACTAACAAATTCCTTTACTTAGAACATTCAACACTATAATCACAACTACGTACTGTCAATTGTATTAACAACAAGATAAAACATTCTTTGCAAGAATAATCATATCCTCTTACTCCTTCATATTTTCCAAAAGGAACACCATAAATCAGTTCATCATGGTCTTATTATCTAAATAAGATTCCAACTACTTAATCTAGGAAAAATCTAGTGTATAAACCACCATATTAAAACAATACTCTTTAACAAGATGATATTAGAACATGACATCCTCGCAAACATGCTAGTATAAATCTCTTATTAGATTTCATACATTTAACTTCTTTCTGATGCTCAACTCTAATTTAGCAAAAATTAGGTGCACTCTAGCTATTACTGTCAATAATTGATTATTATTCTTCATCACCGTAGCATTAATGATTCTATCTCTGATTTGCAATCATAAAGCAATTATAACCATAGATTCGATATCCCACCTTACGATCAAAAAAATTAGAACGAAATAACTTTAAACATCAATAATACTAGCTTAATAAGATAAGATTCCACAAATCAATACATTAATCTTCATCTATTTCTTCATACATGTTTCAACATTTTAGCATGGCAAAAGTTACATGAATTTAGCAGTTATACATGCTCATCAGATAAGTAAAAAGAGGACATCTTAAAGATTAATATTACTAAATCAATAACACCTCCTTACATAACCATACTGAATGATCAGATCAATTACTTAAAAACGAATATCCAATTTACATAACAAGTTGGAAATTTAAACAATCACAATAATCAAACCAATCCTATTTTCTTTCATATTCCTCAATAGCTGCATAAGTTCTAAACATGTATAGACAAATTCTTAGTCACAATTCTTCAAGAAATTATAACAGGATAACATCATATTAATCAACCTCACTTCTAAGGATATTGGTAGAAATTAATTATGTACTACGCTAGCATATCAACTTGATAATTCACAACTTATCAATTACTTGCATAATTGCCACCTCCTACTCAGACACAACAAAACATCACAAATGGTTTTAACACTTCCTTTTAGAAAAGAGAGGAATCAACCTTCAATAGCCAAAATAACTCGAAAGAAATGCATAGAGCCAAGGCTTCCACAAATTAACGAACTTCTAACATAAAGTTTTGATTCCTTTTCAAGATATCAAACAAATTAATGAGTCATGTTTTCCAGTAAGAAAGATAAAACAATATGAAAAACCAATCTCACTCATGAATAGCGCTCACGAGCAGCAAAAATAACTCATCAATCAAAAGAAAACAACAATTGTCTCAAAACGATTAGAGACCTTTTGGCACCTAGCAACCGCAATAAACCACTAACTCAAGAGAAATTCATCAACCGCAAAAGGCCAAGAATTGACCAAAATCAACACAAGAAAGATAACAACTTTCCTACAAAACTTACCCATGACATCCGCAACTAAGTTACCCGAGGTAACTACATCACTAACCCCATACAACGAACGGTGGTATAAATAATCAATGCCCAGGCAACAACTACAACATGTACCTCTTGTCAACGACTATCCTCACTCATAGCAGTCATAGAAGCAAATCATAATCATGCAAGATCAAATCATAACATAAATCATCAATACAACATGTCAAAAGCATAAATGCAATGCTTGACCCATCCCATCCTACTGTGCACCAGTGTGTCAACTTAATATTTTTAATTACCACGGACCTAAAGCCCGCTATGATACCAACTGTAACACCTCAGGACCCACATTATCCTGGGATGTCACTAAACCACTCTACAAGCTAGCTAATTTACATGATAACATAAGATGGCAACAACTTATAAATCATGATAAACTAAGCGGAAGCATACTAAAACAAAGGTAATGGAACACTAATAGTTAAGAAACAACCGCTATTAATTTTAACCAATTAAAGCGAACCACAGCCTAACATTAATAATTATACATGATCAACAATGAGAGTAAAGATGAATGACCGGAGACTACACTTATTTATTACAATATGAAACATCATAAAGTCGATGGAATTTTAGCAAAATACTTAGCTATTCGTAGATGATTATCTTATTTAATAATGATGAACTTGTGAACTATTCTTTGATTAATCTGCTAGAGGTTGTTTTAATTATTGAACTTGTTACTGTTATCTTTGTTCTCTTAGTTGTTTATGCTTCCGCTTAATACTTCATGCCTAGAAATTGTTGCCAGAATAAATTATCTTAAAATTTTTGGCTAGCTGTAGAGTGGTTTAGTGGCATCCCTGGGTGATGTGGATCCTGGGGTGTTCAATCTCATTGCAGGAGAGGGGCCTCGTGAGGAGCATCTCGCCGGCAGTGGTGATGCTCTATGGCCTTACTGGGCTGTACCTACACTACAAGCTGGGTAGGGTGCTCTCCCGTAAGCTTGGTGACCTCTCGGAGCTCGTGGAGCTCCACATTAGTGCGAATAACCTACTTGCGAGCATCCTCGTGGAGCTCGACCACCTCGGTCACCTTGAAGGTGAGTGAGTTCTTGGTTGGTCTTGGAGCTGATTTGAATTAGTGAAATTATTTTTGATGTTGTGTTTTGGCTATTTAGTTCTTTGGTATTTGTCATTTGTATAATTTAAATGGAGATGGGGTTCAGGTTTTTTGTGTGTGCATTTTTATTCCTCAATTGTTGTTTTGAGCTCAAGTTATTAGATTTGATGTCTATATTTGATCACATTTCAGTATAAGACCTATACTAAACAAGATTGGGGTTTTGCATAGCAGATTTTGGCTTGTTCTTACCTTTTTGGTGGCTCATAGTCCTAGCTTCCTATTCTTCTTTGGCTTGGAGCTCTGAATTAACAGAAAGAAAGCTTATCAAATTCGTTGTTCTAATGTTCTACCATGTTGTCACTATTCCTGTCAAATTCGTTCTAACCTGTGCGCTTAGTTTGATGATTGCCTAACTACACCTATGAAATATCAAAAAGTTTGAATTTTTCTTCGTACAACCCTACTATGTGGATACGCTTGTATGACTATCTTGATGTGTATATTCTACCTCTGAAATCCGATCCTTATTTTGTGATTTTTTGTGATTTCATCTTTCATTCTCTGTACTAACACAAAAGAGGTTTGGATTCTACTCATCAAGGAATTGGGTGATTTTTAAGCCCAATTCGTACCTCCCACAAACCCAACTAGATTCAAACTCAGATTTAACTCAGAACTCAATTCGGATTCGGTTCGGGACAGCCTGACAGGCAGTTACTAAAAATGCCATAATTTTCACAAACGGAGTCTGATTCAGGTGTTCTTGCATTCGTTGGAAAGCTTATTTCAAGGGATACACAATGGATCTAGCCTCATATTCGAATTCATCACGAATAAAATGTTATGACTAAAACAATGTTATGTCTATAAAATCTAGTTTCTTTTTTGTGAGAGTTCGATTCTAAAACAATATAGGGTTGAATTGTACTCTGTTTGGGGACTATATAGATGTCCCAAGGGGTTGTATAAGCCATGTATTGATAGCCTTTTGGGCTCAGACCACATTTGAGAATTAATCTACTATTGTTCGTGCTTGAGTTATTCCTTTGCTACCGAAGTTTCGTGAGGAATTAAGGAGTTTCTTCAATCAAGATTGTTCAACCTTTCCGCTGGAAATTGGGTGCACGATAGATCTTCGCTTGGTGGTCGGCAAAATTGACGTGAGTGTGTTTTGGCGGATTAAAGAGTGTTTGTCCCTTACACTGGTATTGGAGGATCATTGCGATTCATCAAGACTCTCATGAGTATCCATCCTACGTCGAGAAGATCAGACGACCCCGTATCAAGACCCCAGGAACAACATGTAACACCCCAAGACCCACATTATCCTGGGATGCCACTAAACCACTCTACAAGCTAGCTAATTTACATGATAACATAAGCTGGCAACAACTTCTAAATCATGATAAACTAAGCAGAAGCATACTAAAACAAAGGTAATGGAACACTAATAGTTAAGAAACAACCGCTATTAATTTTAACCAATTAAAGCGAACCACAGCCTAACATTAATAATTATACATGATCAACAATGAGAGTAAAGATGAATGACCGGAGACTACACTTATTTATCACAATATGAAACATCATATGGTGTGTGACAGTGATGTGCCGCTCTACCCTTCCCATGCATGCTCGAGAAGTCACCTGGAAGGGGGAAGCAAGAGTGAGATAAAAATCTCAGCAAGCAAACTGTTTAACAAGCTAATTAAACTACAATGTTGTTAAATATCAACATTTATTTTTCACAGTGACCACAAATATAGCTTTAACCACATTTACTACCAACAATAATAAAACATTAGCAATAAATCTTGTTTAACTACATCATAATCTCAACTAACTATCACTACCAATGACAGGAAAGCATTAACAGTTTTACCTTGCTATCTTTATTATTTCTCACATCCACAACTACCATCAACAGTTTCCACAAGAGAATGGAATCTCATGCCATAATTTCAACCCCTACCATACCAAAAGGGCTGAACCTTATTCCATAACCACAACCATATTCCTCATACCGCAAGTGACTCTCATGAGCCAAATCCACATCACAACTATGAAGTTGCTTTTATTTGCAAAATAATCTCACCACAATACATTGCATAAAAATGCATATGATCTTCCCACAATGCAATGCATATGAATTCTCATGCTCCCCTTCACCGTTACCCAACAAGGCAAGAGTGTGCATCATACTACGGCAATGTACGATGTTGTACCGGTACGGTCGCGGCTATAAGCGGCGACATCCACAATGCAAATGTCATGACATGATATGAATGTTATGATAATCATAAACCACAATAGTTTAACCACGAAGATCAATAATATAATTATCAAGAATACTTCCTCATAATCCACATGTGTCTTAATAAGCACAATGCCAATGATACTTAAGATCATTACCACATAGCCCACATTCGGCTCACCAAGATCATAATCAATTGATCTATAGGGAAACCTACCACATAGTCCACCATATATTCATCAAGAATGCTACCCCCACAACCACAAGTATTCAATAAGAATACTACCACCTATACCACCATATGTTCATAAATAATACTACTCCACAACTATATTTTTTTTTCATCAAGAACAATTTCACATACCCACAAATAAACCATCAAGATCATAAACAGTTGAGTTCTTAAAATACTACCACATGGACCATATTGAGGAAACATGTAACAATATCATAGCACCTCAAATTAAGAGAATAAATTATTGTGAAGGTAGAATAATTAACAAGTTAAACATGTAGCACAACCGCTACGTTTACTTGCCTCTACCGTTGAAGCGAAGCAATCACGTGCATTCAGGAGCAACATCACCTATTCAAAAGGTACCTCTCAGCACAATACATAGCAATACAATCACGACTCTCAAAGAAAAGTGTCGCCAAAACCCTAAACCCCACAACATCCTTCCCCGCGTAACGGTTCTACAATATTTCCACTGCAGCGGTGCTGCTTAATATTTTCTTATCTTTAAAAATATAAAACTAATCACAGCAAAAGATATATATCTGGATTCCTCACTTAAATACCTACACCTTTCATGTAGATCACATATTTTTATCTTGTCATTAACAAGGTGATACCTAATGCACAAAACAGAGGACGTCCTCTGTTCTGAAAGTCTAGACAGCCGACTTGTAACGCGTCCCCAGAACAGATCAAGGTTCTAAAAATTCTGGTTCTTTTACAGCAGCTAGATTACTGAATTCCCTACCTTTTTCTCCATTATGAGTAAAATTTTAAAAATCATCTTCTACCCCTAATTCCCATCTGAACAGCGGTCTATCCCTGTCTGCATCCCTGACGGATAGCGAGATTCCAGACCCTGGTGCGTCTAAAATACACAGCCCAAAAATCTGGAAAAATATAGTAGATGAGTATCGTCGTCCTCTACGTTTTTTCTTTTGGGGAGACCCTCGGGAAAAATCATTTTTGGGGACTAAACGGCACGAACAGCAATGCTGCGCGAATCAATCTACAGGCAGACAGCAGGGATTCTCTAATCGGGGGTTCTAAATCCTAATCCCCACCAAAATCTTGAGCTAAGAACCCTAAAATAGCAGAAATTAGAGGGATTAGGATGATGGAGAATTACCTAGGGGATTGAGATCACCCTCTTCTTCCTCTCCTTCTCCTTCCCTTCTTCTCCTTCCCTCTCTTCCTGTCCTTCCTCTTCCCTTCTTCCTTCTTCTCCTTCTTCTCCTTGCAGCAGCACTTGGGCAGAGGAGAGGCGCAAGGAGGTAGGGGGTGGCGGCTTAGGGTGGGAAAAAGGGGGAGGGGCCAAAGGAGGGGGTTTATAAAGGGGATGCTAGGGTTTGGGAGGGGGTACGGGCCCCCGTTTGGGCCGACTGGCCCAAAGTGGCTAGCCCACCCCTCCGGACCGCCCAAAACCTCTTAATTAATTATTTTAATTCTTTTTTTATTATTTTGGACTATTATGAAGAATTTATTTTCACCTCCCGCGATTTACCGAAAATCCGGGCGACTCCGCGATTAATTTAAAAACTGACGCCGAAACGACGTTCAGGATATTACACAACACTTTCAGGAAGTGTTCCTTCCTGTAAATAGCCCTCAACAATGGTGTTCTTTTTACTATGTCACTTTTTTTATATCATTTTAATTGTCTCCATTGATTGTTGTAGGTCTAAAGAAAATCCGTGAGAGATTTCGGTATGATAGCAATTCAGAGCTCTATGGAGTTCAATTGGATTATCTAAAAGCTTGTCCTAATGACGACAGTGACAACAGTCAACTTGCATTCTCAAAATTTTAGGCATTTACACCCCCTCATGCTTGTAGGCTTCTTTGTGCGATATATGTGAACTAGCTCTTAAGGTGCAGGTTGGAAAGAGGTCTAAATTCGTAATCAAGCTATGCAAATATGATAGTACTGAAAGAAAATAGGATAATTGAATCTTGGCTCATCTCTTCCATGGGATTTTCTAAACTGTTATGTAAGCATCTCCATTTTAGGTATTAGATGTATTGGTGGATGAGGCTAAATCAGTCTATCTTACCAAATGAAAACAATGACAAATATGTCTTTCTCTGAATTATCTATTGTTACATTCTCCTTTCGTTGCAGGCACTACTGTGATATTGATAACACTACCTTATATTTATGCAAATTCCAATCTACAATGGCCATTGGATTATGTTGCATCGGGTATGTGTATGGGCTCGCATATTACTACTACTCAAAAATACAAGTTGGCGATAATGCGTTCTCCCCTCATTCACCATTCCTCGCTCTGATCTCTTTGCACAAGCCTCCTTCTGTCTAACAATTTCTTCCTCATTCATGACACCTCAACATTGACACAGTTAAGCGCTTGCGATATTGTTTTACTTTAAATCCGTTGCAACGCCTAAGGTGCCAACTTCAATGTATGGATCAAAACTATGAACTTAAGTGTAGATGAACTGACTATCTTCATCGTTTAGCAGCTCTATCGAGATCCGTGCTAATTATTTTTGGAAATGCGCTGGTGGAGAGAGAGAAGATTGCAATAAATACATGTTGGGTCAACATCCTCTACTTATCCTCATGCAACCTCTAACTTCTCCATCATCCCCCATTCTCTCACCAGTGTCTCTCTCCCTCAACTCATTATGATGACCGTACGATATTTTATAGAAGAATACATTTTAGCTGAAATGCTAAAGATGATCTCCTTTTTCAGAGTTTTACAAGAGAATGTATTTATACTTGTATTTTAAAAAAGGTTGTTATGGATTGGAATTAATTCAGTTGCCTATCAAGAGATTTCTTCACATATTCCCGTGATGTTTTCCTCTTTTATATTTTATTGTATAATTTGATTCATGTCTGATAATATATATTATCTTCTTAGGAACACTGCTGTAACACACGGTCTTACTAGTAAAGATAATGCATAACAAACTAAACAAAAACACTGGCGTGTAGAAGCGTCTAAATTGGACGTTTCTCCATTGCCATGCCGGACCTGTGCGTACGGTCTTGCATAAATTTATATCCTACTCAGTGTGATGTTTAGGATCTGACAGCAACATCTCACCAAACTAAATTGGGATTAGGTGCAGTCTGTAACAAACTTGTGAGAAAGCTTTATTAGAGATCATACCAATGGCAAGAGGGCGGCCACGTCGTTACATGCTAATGCATGACATCTGTGTCTTGGCATGCAAACATGTTACGTAAGGGATTGATTTCCTGGCATATTACACTGAGATATATCAACCCGTGACCTCGACATGTTAGAAATATCGTTGTACTATCTATAGTTATAGTACAATATGTTGCTAATTAAATATATACATTCGAGAAAAGGTAACTGAAAATAAATTTCAACCAAAATTTCACGGACTTATGGTCAGGTTTGAACGCAAGTTTGTTTTCCAAAAATTTAAAATATTGTTAGCAGTAACCTTTACTTGTCTCGAAAAACAAAATTGAATCTTTTCTATACCCATTGGTCTATTTTATTTCAATATTTCTATACAAACGTTATGTTTTATCTTTTTGTACATGCAACATCTGTTACATCATTTACAATGTTTTCTGTTTTGAAAATTTCAGGTATTCTAGTAATTAAATGTGTTGGTCATTTCACTAATTGTTATTGTTACCAGGATTCATAAGGTTTTTTTTTTCAAAAGTTCAGAAGCAATTGCTTTCTGTTGCAGTTCAAGTCTTTGCTAACTAGCCGTTTTGCTCCAACGAGTTTCTGTTTCTGGCTTCTGATTTTTAGCCTTTTAATTTCATCTTTTTTTCCTTTTTGGTTTTTTAGGCTTTTCTGTTTTTCCATTTTTCCTTTATTCTTTTGCATTGTTCGTGATGATATAATTTTTTTATTTTTTTAATTCAATTACACTGAGAAAGCTAACAGTAGTTACAATATATTTTTAACTGCTATAGTGCAAAAAAACTAAAAGCCTAAGCTTATAAGACCAAATGTGCACCACCGCCCCTACTAGTGTGAGCTAGGGCATTTGTTCCCGCCTACCCGAGTTTGATCCCTAGGATTGATACGGCATGCTATATTTATTCAGAGCACACACACATGTGTGCTCAGTAAAAAAGCATGTGCCTATGCTTCCTAAGGCTATATATGAAGTCTCCGCAAAAATTTCTAGCGTGTGTACTAGACGTGCACGCATGTGTGCATATATAGCGTGAGTGAGATGTGTATTCTCCTTGTACTTTCTCAAAAAAATGGTAAAGCCTAATAAATCATTACACTTACGTTACCGTCACTTAATTTGAATCATTACAGCGGAGACAAAAATGTGACTCTCTTTCATGTCGAAATCCCTCCATTAATTTTCCTTGTGTCACAGCTGTACGTAGTTACTTTTAGTACGTGCATGTGTACCGCTACTATGGTGTCAAGCAAACTCAATATCCACAACGAATGGTCATTATTTCATGACCCTTATTTCTATCTAGCACAGCAACTTTAATTTCTAAAAGTGGGGGATATACACATGCATGTTAATATTGACAACGAGGACACATGCGACAGCGATGAACCGATAATAACATACGGCACCTACGGATAAGGCCCGCCATGCCATGATTTGGAAAGGAGAAACAGGCAGGGGTGGATCTAGGTCTGTAATAGTCTAGACTCTAATTTGAATTATAAGATATTTATCAGTGCTAAACTTAGATAAATCTAAAATATAATCTTTTCTTTCAATCTAGATAGTAGTGGTCTTTAACCCTGTGCTGCTCGGGATGTGGTCAAAGGAGTGTAGTGGTGTAGTGGAGGTGCTTGCCAGGTTGCCTGGAAGCTTGTATGTCAACCCAAGGAGGAAGGTGGCCTGGGAGTGTTTGATGTCCAAACTGAGAACCAGTGCCTGCTAATGGACGTGGTTGATTCAGAGGTGGTACCGACCATATTCACATCGCACGCCACCTCAACACCGAAACAGTCAGATAGCTGGAGTGTTTTTTTTTTCTGAAGCTTACACCCCGTATCGCCCTCTCGTTGCGGTGAAGGTCGGCGACGGCGCAGCCAATTCGTTCTGTCACGACTGTTGAAAACAACCACTCCAAGTCACTTGCGACCACTTTGTTGGATGAAGATCCTCTTGCTGGTAAAGACCACTCAATGGTTTTTAAGACCACTGAATGTTGTG